>VDFB02271358.1:391344364-391434265 GCA_007258455.2 Sequoia sempervirens | reverse complement strand
AGTTGAGAGAGGGAGAGGGGGTAGGGGTTGAGAGATGAGGGGGAGACTCAATAGAGAGAGAGGGAGGGAGTGGGAGAGAGATAGAGGGTATAAGGGTTTAGGGTAGAGGGTAGAGGGGAGAGAGATAGAATGAAGGTATAAGGGTAGAGGGAAGAGAGATAGAATCAAAGTATATAGGGTATAGACAAAGAGAGAGAAAAGAAATCTATTAAAAAACCAACTTTCTCATAACGCAAGAGCATTTTGAAGAAGTAGAGATATGAACGTTTTAGGAAGAAAAAACGTGCTCACGTTATAACACGAGCGTGTTTTGTGTTGCACTAAAAATGGTAAAAAAACTCAATATACCTGTGATCTTGAGGCCCACATTTTGCATATTCTCTTGGTTTTCCACGTGTTCTGACAAAAAGTAGCTTTTTTATGACATTGTGAAGTGTGCATGCATGTTTTTCACATTCCACCACCTTTTTCATGATCTTTCTACCACCTTTGCATGAAATAGTAGATTTTCATGTTGAAAGACATATAATATCAATTCAAGTTTGAATTCCATTGAAAACTAATATACAATTGAAGTTTGGAGGGGAACAAACTTTTGAAAAAGTGAAATTGTTGAGGAGTTTGAAGAAAGAAGAAGCTAAGGCTACATAATCGGGTTGAACTCCTCCATTTGAAACTCTATTTTTTTAGGTATGTGAAGTCTTTACACATTTTCTTTCATTCTATTATGGCTCCCTTTCATTTTTGTTATTTTGTATATTCCATGTTGATCATTGTGTGTTTGTCATTATAACCTTAGGTTGTCAATGTACATTTTAAATTACACAATTCTATACACTTTCCAATTACATTTTTAAACCACATCTCTTTTAGGCATTTTGTTATTTAACAATTGACTTACCTTGTGTATGTTTCCACATTTTGTATACACATATATATGACATACATTTTAAGGAAGTAAAATAAAACATCATTTCTCAATCCTTTATTATGGAAGTGCATACCACTCTCTGAATCCTTCATTGAGCTATTTTTTCAAACAATAATACCAAGCAACCCATTGCCTTGTGTATACTACCAAATTTTCCACACATCTCTCTAAAAAATTGGAATATATTCCTCCCACATTGATAGATCTTAGAAACTATTTTGGTTTTCATCTCTATTTCTAAATTTACCTCATCACTATTATTTGTGATATATTTTAAATGTTTCCTTCATTAGTCTACCTACAAGGGATTCTAACCCTGTCTCCACTATTAGAAGACTCTTTATTGAAGGCTAAGTTAGCAACATGGGGAAAGGTGCAGTCTATCTTGCAATCATGGCTCAAAATGGAAGCATGGACAAAGAATTTGAATTGTGTTGCAACCAAGGGAGGTCCTGCAACACAACTAAACACAAAAAATCAACCAACAACAACAATTCACACAATTCTCAATACTCTTCACTTTTCACCAAATCAGCACTCTTCCTTATAGCATTTCCAACTCATTCAATCGAGTATTTATTCTCAATAAGGTTCTTTCAGACCAAGACTTCAACCATTTCAAGGACCCTTCAAGGTACACAATCACATGTCAACAAACAACTATTGGTTACTTTGTAACAACTTTCTCAAATCAGGCTTTCTATGCCAACTAGGCCTCAAATTAGGACACTCTAGCTAAAAAACTTATCTTGAAACTTGATGAAAACCTCCAAACACATGTGGGAAGAAATTTATATGTATTAAAACCAAATAATTCACAATTATTTCTCATAAATTCATCCACCAAGATGCAAAAACCAAAAACTATCTTTTTAAGCCAAATAACCTAGGGCTTATTGGAAACCACACTTTCCAAATTTATCAAAACATGCCACCACCTCAAACAGGTCTAAAATGGCCTAAAAAACTCAATTCATCAAGAAAAAATGCTACCCTAATACAATAATCACTTTAGCATGTCAAAACCTCTCAAATTCACATGGAAAACACCAAATTTCACTCTAGGGCTTCATGCCCAACTCAACTCTTGACCTCCTCTGGACACACTCAACATTCCCACACTTTTTTAGTGATGTTGCAGACCCATTCCTCAAGTTAGAGTTATAAAAATGAGAGGAATGGGTCAAAACACCATTTTAAATTACTTACAAACCTTAAAACTATGTATTCAAGCCGGTCTCAAAAATGGTTGACATGGTAGGGGTAGCGTATGCTTCATAAAAATGGGGTGTCATAGTGATTACATCACCATGATGCCCCATTTCTATAAGGCATATGCTACCCCTAGCTTCTCAACCATATCGCATTGGAAAGCTAGTGAGTGAGCTAGCTTGCCAATGCTCCACTAGCTTTCCAATGCGATAGGGTTGAGAAGGTAGGGCAACGTATGCCTCATAGAAATGGGGTTTCATGGTGATATACGTTGCCTCATAGAAATGGGGTGTCATGGTGATATATATATCACCATGACACCCCATTTCTATGAGGCATACGTTGCCCTACCTTCTCAACCCTACTGCATAATCACCATGACACCCCATTTCTATGAGGCATATGTTGCCCCTACCTTCTCTACCCTACCACATTGGCAAGCTAGTGAGTGAGCTAGCTTTCCAACACTCCACTAGCTATCACCATGGCACCCCATTTGTATGATCCATATGTTGCCCCTACCTTCTCAACCCTACTGCATTGGCAAGCTATTAAGTGAGCTAGCTTGCCAACACTCACCTAGCTTTCCAATGCAGTAGGGTTAAGAAGGTAGGGGCAGTGTATGCCTTATAGAAATGGGGTGCCATGGTGATGTATACTGTGACATCCCATTTCTATGAGGCATACGCTGCCCCTACCTTCTCAACCTACCGCATTGGCAAGCTAGTGAGTGAGCTAGCTTGCCAACATGCACTCCACTAGCTTGCCAATGTGGTAGCGTTGAGAAGGTAGGGGCAGTGTGGTAGCAACCTAGGTGGTGAAGACCCCAACCAACTCAAAATGATCAGACTAAAACAACAAACCAGCCCCTACACCACCTTTGTCTATGCTAGAAATAGTCTTGTACAAGATGATTATAAGTATTTTTTATGAAGCCTTGAATGACATATATTTCATTTATTTGAATGGAAAAATTTACTTTAGGAACTAATATTCATCTCATTACCATGCTACAAGTAAAATTATCCACCATTTGAAAGAAATGACGAAGGAATAAACCAACAAATGAAGAGTATGAAACCTTCAAAGCAAAGGAGAGAGAACAGGTGGTGGCATATCATGAAAAGAAGAAATTGGGTACTATTGATGAAAATAATCCAACTGAAGAGGAATCTTAACCATCAAAAAGAGAATAGGATTTTGCAGCACAAAGGGCACAAATTCAAAAGCATCATGCTAAGACTAATTTAGATACCGTAGTTGGAGACACACCCTCTACATAAAGTGAATACGAAGGGACACCATTAAGCACAAGCGAATATGGAGGGACACCAGCTACCGCAAGTGAATATGGAGGGACACCATCTGTAGACACGTGAAATTAGCATTATGCACTTAGTTCATATTCATCCGCTCATTAAATTAATCAAACTCATCAAATCCATTCACCAAGTAAATCAAGACTATTTTATTCATTCCTAAGGTTATTCATTTAAATTAAATAAATCAAAGTCTCACATCAATCTTTTAATTAAATAAACCAAACATTTATTTAATTAAATCTCAAATGCATTTTCCATCCTTTTTGATTTAAATAAATCCAAATATTCAAGTCAAAGGGGTCAAAATCACCTATTCATCACCTAAGCTAATCTAATCTTGATTAACCTAATCTAACCACCCATCACATCCTCTAGCTTTTCCCACTTGCACCAATAAATCATTTTAATCCATTTATAAATTCATCATTTTCTTTCAACTTGGCATAAAAATGGAATATTCCCTCAAGTTTGAATATGAAGAGAAGTTGACTTGTCCCTTCCAACATTGCAATAAATTCTCTCTTTCATGTCCCCCTCTCAACATTTAATTCACAAATTCAAATTTGAATCTCCCTCTCTTGGGAACATTGGTCAAAACTTGCACATTCCTCAACCTATCACAAGTTGATAAGTGGCCTCATCTCATTGGCCAAATCATTATCCCACATTGCTCTCTTATGAGCATTAGATTCCAAATTGAAAATCTATAAATAAAGGGTTGATTCTTCATCAAATCATCCACAAATCTTATGCAAAGTCACTCTCTTCAATTGAGAACTAATTTTTTCCACTCCATCTTCATAGAATTCTCATATCATTCTCATATCATGGATCTTAGCAAAGGATTGGGAAAGGGCTTCTTTCCATAGAAGCACCAATCCACTATGAAATAAAGTTTTGATTATGTTTTTATATGCTTGCATGTAATTATCTTTGTTCTATTTAGTTTGCATATTTTATCATGGTTAAGTATTTCATAGGGATGTTTAATCTAATGTGTTCCAAATGACTAACATGATGATTTTATGTTAAGATTGTTAACCATTTGCAAATTTTGACATCCGCACCATCTACCGCAAGTGAATATGGTTGGACACCATCCAGCGCATCTCAAGTTGAGAATACATTATCACTCAGATTTGATGAAGAAGGTATACCATCATCCCCATGAGAACCTCAAGGTATGTCTTCTACTCCACCATCGATCGAAGGTATGCAATCTAGCCCACCTGAATTAAATATTGATGAAATTCCTAATGTTGAGATGTATGTACCTAGGAGAACACCACCTAGAATTTTGCGTAGAAAGCTAAAGTATTTGATTAATATTGATGAGGATATTTTGCAGCACATGGAAGGTAAGATTCCAGCACACACTTGTAGAAGATATGCTGATAAGATTTGGAAATTCTACTTTAAAAGGCTAAATGAGACTGCAAGATGCCAACTATTTATTGAAATGATGTGGCTATAAAGTATAGAGACATCATGAAGACTCTTGGATTGAGAACATCAAATGCATCAAGTGAAAACACTATTGTGAAGAATCTAATGGATGCATATCAGAGTGTGGGTAAGACCTCATGCTCAAAGGATAGTAATGTCACATGATTTGTCATTACATCGACTTTGGTAAGCAGTCAAACAAAGAGAGATCGTCTCATTAAAAAGACGAGTGAACAAATGAGAATTAGTAGAAAAACTTTATCAAAATTCGTTCAAAGGAAAAAAATAATTGAGGGCACCAATTCAAATGAATTATGGAAATTCTCAGGGAGACTACCACAAAAAGATTAAAAAAAGTTGTTGAGGCATTGAGAACACTAATTGAAGAGTATTGGAAGAATAACAAAAGGCTATCTCTGAATCAAAGGGATGTGGTAAGGAGAATCAGTAGTCAGAAGCGTGAGCCACATCCAAAGCATTTTTTGGATATGACTCAAACCCAATTTTTTCATAAATTTCAAATGTATTATCCTCAAATTAGTATTTGTCAAAGATTTTTTTAAATGCTTAAACCTTTTTATGTCAATATAAATCACACATGCACTACTTCTTGTTGTAGACTACATATTGAATTCTCTAACCATTATGATGTTTTTGAAAGAGGAAAAAATAGGTTTTACAGGGACCTGAAACCAAAAAGTTTACAAAATAAAGAGAAAGTCAATAAAGATAGCATAGATAGAAAGGCTATTCAAAAACCACAGTAAACAACCATAGCCATCAGAAAGGCCAACAAAGGCCACAGAACCAAAAACCAGCCGAAAAGCCCCACCAAAATCTTGGCGCCACAGAACCAAAAACCAACCGAAAATCCATCAAAAAGGTTGTTCTATATGTTGTGATTTTCATACTAATAATGTTTTGTAGGATTGTGGAATATTAGCCCCACCAAAATCTTCAAGAGAGTTCTTATCAAAAAAATTATGCGAAATAGAGGATGGCCAAATATTCTACAAGACAACATGCTTGGATGGTTCATCCAAGCATTGCAGTGGCTTGTAGTGTATGCCAGTATGTCAACATATGGAAAGCACAGATGAGGTGGGATAGAAACTATTAGAGTTTGAGAAGTATAAAATGGTGGCATACACTACAAAAGATGGGTCTCAAGCAAAAAGGTGTGATTTGGCTGTTCAGAAGATTCCAATGTATCAGTTTATGTCCATGTTTCGTGACAATATAGTGCATGAGTATGCAAGGCATACCCATAGAGCCCAATGGCTGGACATGCAATTCAAGCTATGCAAGGACACCTTTCCAGTTGGAAGCATAGTATCATTGGTTGAATTTGTAGAGAACTACAATTTACAACCACAACGTGAGGTTTAGTCATAGTATTAATTACAACTCCACACAGGTTTTGATATTTGTGCAAATAGCATTCATTCATGCATCTGATAGTACAGAGGACCAAAGGAAGGTATTGAGCACATATCACTTTTATATTAGTGATGATCACACACATTCTCCTGAGTTCATGCAAGGTTACTTCTAGATGTTCTACAGTGATTTGGCTCAGAGAGGCATAGCATACAGTTGGCATATAATATGGTCAAATAAGTTTGTAGCACAGTTCAAGAACTTGTGCATGTTCTACTAGTTGAGCAGGATGCATGTCATTACAGGTGTACAACATATGTGGAACTTTTGTGAGGCCAGGTATGGAAAGAGGGAGCATGTGTGAAAAGAGCATTAGCACGAGAAGAGTTAAAGTATAAAGACAGTGCAAAGTTGATAGATGCAAGATCAATTGTCCAGTGGTGTAATGCTTTGATGGGTCTAGGTAATGAAGGTATGTCTTCAGGTCATAGGTATTTTTGGTTGATGGATGATACTAACATTGCACCATATGAGGATTGTTCTACACTAACAAGATCAAGTGAGCTACACTCTTTCCTTAGCTCAAATGTAGGTTCATGTAGTATCCATACACGAAAGATGGCATGCTTTTGTTCTTCATGTACAATGCAAGCCTAGAATGATTGTGAGACAGGGGAGTGGGTATCTCAGACCACTTCACACGTATCGCCCTTTGAAGGCATTGGAACCAACACAGATTGAATCATCTATCGACTTTCACCACATATCAGATTTAGTTCAACCAAGTAATATATCTGCTTGCTTAGTTTTTGAAATTCCATATTGTTATATTACTTTGTAGTGTATTCGTAATGTTGACTAATTTCGAGAGATTTGTTGCAATGCAAGGAAAGTTTATGTAGTTATTGCAGATGAAAAAAATGAAGAGGGAATGGGCTATTACTTGTGTTGTTGTGTTGAGGAAAAAAATAAATTGGAGGCTCTACTTATAGATGGAGAAAACATCGAATACCCTGCAGACTCGGTTGTTGTTACTAGAACGTGCCTTAGAAGGTACCCAGATAAGTGTTAAACATTGGCTATTTTAGGACTTTGACACACATCGTAAGATTCTTCATTACTTGAACCTTGTCATGGCATCCAATGTTCGTTTGACCAAATATGGAGGTAGACCTTTGAACAAGGTCTTGTTGAAGGTCCATGAGTCTGACCACGAAGCAATACTAGACACAATAAAGAGAAGAGCAGACTTGAATGGTTTGTTGGATTAATTTGTAAGTATGCACATCAGTTCTAATTAATTTATACTTGTATTTGCATTAATTTGTTTGATGGCAATGCTATAATCTTCTTTTACTTTTCCTATTTGTAAATAACCTACTACAAATTGATTGGTGTCCCCTTATAGAAAATGCAGATTTATTGAGCCATCCAAGAGAATGTCAGCCAGAAAAGAAATGCAACATCCTTATTTTGATGATCTTGACAAATCTCAATTGTGATTTTAAGCCATTACAAAAGTGTGTGCAAAGCTTGGTGATGGAATTTCAAGTTATTCATTTGAATTCAACCTTATCATGAGCAGCTATGATGTAGACATTATAAGAGCATCTCAAATTTCAACTTACTCTATTCATGAGAGGTGTTGTGTGCAATAGGTATCTTGGAACTCGTAGTGAAGATGTATGACTAGAAGTGACTATGTTGAGAGACTGGCATGCCTATCTGTAAGTTCCTTCCATCTATTTTCATTTCATTTCCATTTTGGATGCTCTTTCTTTTTCTCTTTTACTTTGCGTATTTTTAAGTAAACTACTAAAAATTGATTGGTCTCTCATTGCAGAAAATGTTGATTTATGAGCCATCAAAGAGAATCTCAGCCAAAAAAGCAATGCAACATCCTTATTTTGATGATCTTGAGAAATCTCAATTTTGATTTGAAGCCATTATAAAATATCGTGTGAAGCTTAGCGAGGGAATCTCAAGTTACTCAATTGAAGTTAACCTCATAATGAGCACCTATGATGTAGAAATTTAAAGAGAATCTTGAATGTATGAGTGACATTGTAAAATATCTATGAGAATGAAGTTCCTAAGGCATTGTAATGAGATTTACTTGTAATGAGATTTACTCAAATATTGTAATTTTGGAGTTCATGTTTGGTGCAGTAGCACCTTGTTCTGTAAATGTCTTCAATAGGAAAATTTAAAAAATTTGAAATTTGAAATGTAAACAATGTGAAAAAGGTCGTGTGAAGGTCATATGTAATGTATTCAAAGTCTCAAAGAGGTCATTAGGTGATTAGAGAAGTGATATTGCAAAAAATATGTCATTTGGTGTAAAAAAGAAGAACTTGCATTATTTGCACAATTGTAAAATCAATAAATAAAGGATGATGTTTTCTACATTTTCAACACTTTTCCTTTTTTGTTTCAAGCTTTTTCAGATTGTATAGCACCTTATACTTTGATTGTTGATTAGTTTTCAAATGTAAAAATTGAATTTTGAAATGTAAAATGTATGTAAAAGGTCATGTGATATATTCAATATGATGGTTTGTGGATTGATGCAATAGGGGGAGGCCTGCAACACACAAAGTCACAATTCCAATCTACAAACACAACTATCAGGCCATAAACTCCTCACAATTTCATCATTTCTTCAAAATCACTCTTTTCTGTTATAGCACTGGGAATCAACTCAATTGAGTAACTTATCTCAATGACACATCATCATTCCATGACATGAACCTCTTCAAGGACCCATTTGAACAAACTTTGACATACTCAAAATTGACCTATGATCACTTCAAACCAGAGCACTCAAATTTCACCTATTCACTATTTTAGGCTTCTAATTAGCCTCTTTTTCCAAAGAAACTATACTTGAAACTTATCCAAACCCTAACAAACCTTTGGGAAGCAATTTAAATGTTTCGAAACCTCCAAAACCACAATCAGACCTTTGACATAATACCATACAAAGGGTAATCCATAAAACCCTACTTTTTAGCCAAAACCCTAGGGGTTTATTGAAAAAGTCACTTCCCAATCTACCCAAAACATAAAACCTCTTCAAACAAGTTTGAATTAGTCTGTACAAGATTAATCAAACATTAAATAATGCTACCTTCTCACAAAACTCTCTTTGGCCCACCAAAACCTCCACTTTTCATGAGGAAAACTCATATTTTCACATTAGGGAATCACACCCAATGCAATATCAGACCTCCCCTTCACAAACAAGTTTGAAACCACATATTCCCAACTAAAAAAATCCCATTCCACCAATCACAATAGTCACAGGGGGTGGAATGGGTAAAATTTACATTTATGTGACTTTGAACACCCCAAAAACAAGGTTAACAGGGCAGATTAAGAAAATCTAAGATAAAACTCCCAAAATTTAAAATAAGACTCAAAACTTCTGCAAATGCAAGTTAACACATGCTATAAGATATTTCCCCAGTTTGCAAGTCAAAACACCCCTGTACAAGATCGTACAAGTCTGCCAAGAATGGAAAAATATAGAAAATCTAATAAAAAGAAGTGCTAATCAACTTTTATTGCTTCAAATCTTCAAGATTCCCCTCTCATCAAGTCTTTACAATATATTTATAATTTTTCTACTTCAAACTAAACTTTCCCAATGGATCTAACTACCTTTTGAACTCCTTAAATGTTTGATCCCTTAAGAGTCCAAAGTGCGAAATAGTTGCAAACTTCAGCATGTTGTTACTTGGATACCATGACGCTTAAAAACTTTTCTTCTAATCCTACAGGATCGTGTTAGGTGCCTCTACAAAAAAATCTCTCAGTTTTGGCTATCTCAGAGTGGTTTTCCATGGTGGGGGATTTTCAGTTGATGGAAAAAGTGTCAAATGCAAGCAGTGCAAAGTTGCAAAGTGGTTCAACTTTCGTTCTACAAATCATGTTACCAAATAGACTATTCCAACATGTTATAATAGGTATGTTTACACTAGGTATTGTCCTCTTTCACACCCAAACACATGGAATCACTCCAAGCTACATTCAACCAAATTGATCCCTTAAGAGTCCAAAGTGCAAAATGGTTGCAAACTTTAGCATGTTGTTACTCGGATACCGTGATACTTAGAAATTTTTTGTCTAATCCTACAAGATTGCATTGGGCCCCTCTACAAAAACCTCTCTCGTTTTTGGCTATCTTAGAGTGGTTTACCCGTGGCGGAAGATTTTCACTTGATGGAAAAAGTGTCAAATGCAAGCAGTACAAAGTTGCAAAGTGGTGCAACTTTCATTTTGCAACTCGTGTGACCAAACGGACTATTTCAATGCATCTTAATAGGTATTTTTATGCTAATAATGCTCCTCTTTCACACTGAAACATGTGGAATCGCTCCAAGCTATGTTCAACCAGATCAATTCCTTAAGAGTCCAAAGTGCAAAATGGCTGCAAACTTCAGCATGTTGTTACTCGGATACTATGAAATTTAGAAACTTTTTGTTTGATCCTAAAGGATTTCATTGGGCCCCTCTACAAAAACCTCTCTCAGTTTTGACTATCGCAGAGTGGTTTTCCCATGGTGGCGGATTTTCACTTGATGAAAAAAGTGTCAAATGCAAGTAGTGCAAAGTTGCAAAGTGGTGCAACTTTCATTCTACAACTCGTGTGACCAAATGGACTATTCCAAAATGTCTAAATAGGTATTTTTACACTAAGCATGGTCTTCTTTTACACTCAAACATGTGAAATGGCTCCGAGCTACGTTCAACCAAATTGATTCTTTAAGATTCCAAAATACAAAATGGCTGCAAACTTTAGCATGTTGTTACTCAGATACCATGATGCTTAGAAACTTCTCATCTAATCCTACAAGATTTTGTTGGGCCCCTCTACAAAAACCTCTCTCATTTTTGGCTATTTCAGAGTGGTTTTCCCGTGGCTGTGGATTTTCACTTAATGGAAAAAATGTCAAATGCAAGCAGTGCAAAGTTATAAAGTGGTTCAACTTTCATTCTGCAACTCATGTGACCAAATGGACTATTCTAATGCATCCAAATAGGTCTGTTTACTCTAGGAATGGTCCTCTTTCACACCCAAACATACGAAATCGCTCTAAGCTACGTTCACCTGAATCAATCCCTTAAGGGTCCAAAGTGCAAAATGGCTGCAAACTTCAGCATATTGTTACTCAGATATTGTGATGCTTAGAAACTTCTTGTCTAATCCTACAGGATCATGTTTGGTCCCTCTACAAAAACCTCTCTTGGTTTTGGCTATCTCAGAGTGGTTTTCCTATGGTGGCGAATTTTCACTTCATAGAAAAAAGTGTCAAATGCAAGCAGTGCAAAGTTTCAAAGTGGTGCAACTTTCATTCTGCAAATTTTGTGACCAAATGAACTATTCCAACACACCTAAATAGGTATTTTTACACTAGGCATGGCCCTCTTTCACACCCAAACATGCAGAATAGCTTTGAGCTATGTTCAACCAGATCGATCCCTTAAAGGTCCAAAGTGCAAAATGGTTGTAAACTTCAACATGTTATTCCTTGGATACCGTGACTCTTAAAAACTTCTGATCTGATCCTACAGAATTGTGTTGGGCCCCTCTACAAAAATATTTCTCGGTTCTGACTACTTGAAGTGGTTTTCTCGTGGTGGCGGATTTTCACTTGATGGAAAAAGTGTTAATGCAAGTAGTGCAAAGTTGCAAAGTGGTACAACTTTCATTCTGCAACTCGTGTGACTAAATAGACTGTTCCAATGCATTCGAATAGGTATTTTTGCATTAGGCATGGTCCTCTTTCACACCCAAACACACAAAATCGCTCTGAGCTACGTTCAACTGAATTGATCCCTTAAGGGTCTAAAGTGAAAAATGGCTGCAAACTTTAGCATGTTACTTGGATACCATAATGCTTAGAAACTTCTCATCTAATCCTATAAGATCATGTTGGGACCCTCTACAAAAACCTGTCTCAGTTTTGGCTATCTTGGAGTGGTTTTTCCATTGCGGTGGATTTTCACTTGATGGAAAAAGTGTCAAATGCAAGCAGTGTAAAGTTGCAAAGTGGTGCAACTTTCATTCTGTAACTCGAAAACTGTGATGCTTACAAACTTTCCATTTGAGCCTATGGGATCGTGTTGGGCCCCTCTACAATAACCTCTCTTAGTTTTTGTTATCTCGAAGTTGTTTTCCTATGGTGTCCAGTTTTGACTTGATGGAAAAAGTGTCAAATTGAAGCAGCATAAAGTTGCAAAGTGGTGCAACTTTTGTTTTGCAATTCATGTGACCAAACTAACTACTCCAATGCATCCCAATAGGTAGGTTTATGCTAGGCATGGTCCTCTTTCACACCCAAACATGAGGAATTGATCCGAGCTACATTCAACCGGTTTGATCCCTTATGATGGCATGCAAAATAATGGAAAAGAAAAACATACACACGATAGTTGAGAAGTTTGAGTATTCCAGATAAAAAGTGTATGATCATTGGTGCAGAGTACCTTGTTCCTCCATTTGATGAAGAAGGTCTAGTTCAATGGTTTTAGTCATTATAATGTCAAATAAGGCCATGATAGGCCATTTTGTAATATTGCTTTTAGTTTTGAGTTAGTGTGGGGTCATTTGAGTCAATTATGTAAGTACAAATAAGAAAATAGCATTGGTAAAGGCATTGGAAGAGATTACTAAAGCTACCCCTATTCAAAATTTAGAATTTAGGCCTTAGAAGCAAAGCTAGATGAGGTGAAAAGAAGAAATTACTTGAGAATAAGTTAGAATAGGTTGGAAATAGGGTGAGGTTGTGGAGTTTGATGTGTTCAAATGGTCTGCAAGGACAAGGGAGGTCAAAAGTATGTTATGAAATGATGCCCTAATTGGGAATAGAGAGGTTTTGAATGAAAAAGAGAGGTTTGAGGGACTAAAAGTGGTTAAAGTCAAGGGGCAACATAATTTGGTAAATGCTTCCCAATGGTGTTTTCTAATTGGAGGAGTGATTGAGAGCATGTTGCTTTGTTAAATAGACCTATTCGGTGGTCTAGGACAGCATTGATTCCATTTCTTATTTGTATTATAAACTATAACTTGCTTTCTCTTGTGTCCATTTCATATACAAGAAATAATATTGCAAAAAGTTGACATATAAATCTTTCGACGTGTTTATATGGTGGCGCATCAAGAACATAACAATTCATTTTGCACTATCAAGATTATGCTGTGAAAATGTTTAAAGACTATTGAAGATAAATATTTGTATGATAATGTGTCAAGAAGTTAATGACTTCATCTACTTTGAATATTATGTTTTGCAAGTGTTGTGAAGATTATGTATCCTTTGCTTAATTGAGTTGTTCCAATCAAATGATTAAATATATTGGAATTTTTATGAATCATTTCATGGAATACCAATTGAAAACATTTTTTTTCTTTTAGATAAAGTTGTTTAGCATTAATCAATTAATATTCAAGACAAACCATGAAGGACAACAATGATCAATGCTAGGGATAACCAATTAATAAATATACACGTGAATAAGTCAAGCATGTACATGTGAATAAGGGAAGCACAAGTGCTCAAAAACAAGTAAGCCTTGAAGTATACACACGAATACATAGTATACACAAATTAATACAAAGTATATGCATGAATACAAGGTATACGCATGAAAACACGTAAGTCACAAAGTATACATTGGAACACATGTAAGTTGTAAAGTATACACTTGAATACAAGTAACTCATATCTATTGAACCATCAATTTAGAATACAAATATGGACACCATCAATAAAAAAGATTTGTATTAACCAAATATACATGTAGGCATACATCAATATATGTCAATATAAGTATGAAATATTGGTACAAAATAACCATATAGGCATACAATGTCAAATATATCCAATACAAAATATGTAGAAAACTACAATGTAGGCATACAACAAAGGGCTCTAGAATAAATAGTCATTTCTCTCCATGCTCTAGAAATAAATTATTTCCCTTTTCTTTTTTATCAGATGGCAATAGGTCTGTCACTCATTTGTGTTGTGCTCGAGGAGTGCTCCTGCTGCTCCTCCTAGTTTTTAGTTCATGGTGAAGTTTTAACTGTTACAGTAAGAAGTAAAGACATTAATTTATATAAATTACATTATAAAAAATGATATATTTAACAAAATAATCACTTACTGCCGTCTCATGATCTCTCTCCACAAGAGAAATATTCACACACCCATGCTCTAGTGTGCTCAAGCCTTGTATAAATCATCCAAATAAAAATTAAACTATGAATCAATAATGGTTTTATTTTTCACTAACTAACATCTATAACAACGAATGTAAATTGAAATTTACTAATTTGCCTCATACGTCCCCTATCAGAGCCATCGAGGATTGTATAGCAGATGAAACACCAATCTCCATTACCCTCATCACATTCGGAGGTGTTTCAGCTTGCAACAACTAAAAATAAAACAACAAATTATTCAATCACAAAAACTACAATATCGATCCATGTCATGACTTATAATGCATGAGATAATGAACAAAATTTGGAGTACTTATTAAACTATATATTTTTGGTTCTCATGCTTACTATTTTCCCTATCCACATCTTATTCGAAAGGACATGTTTTTAGGCTTTTACCCATAGCAACAAGCCAATGAACCATTTGATCAAATGCTTTCATAGACATGTACGATAACTGTGGTGGCATAGAGAAGGCAGTGAACTATTTGAAAAAATGTGATCCGAAGGATCTTCACCAAAATTTGAAGTTTCTCATTTCTCTCCAGAATCTACACCTTCAGAAAGAGCTCGACATCCTAATTCCAGCGCAACTTGAATGGAGCAAAAAGGAGTCTGTTTGCTCAAGTCATGGCCAGTCAAACTTTGGGTCAAACTGCCATCAGGTGCATCCAAAAAGGAAAAAATGATCTTGGAAATTGATGAAAGCAGCATCAAATTGAAGAGCACATCAAGACGATTCCAACAATGTTTGTTTCGTTGAAATCTAATGTCGTATGGTCGAGATATTGGCAGTCAAACTTTAGTTGACTTGATGGTACAATGGGTGACATCACCAGTCAATCCATACTATATAGAATCTGATGTGGACCAACCAGTGTATGACATGTTGCATTTGTACGGACCAATTTAAGGTTGACACGTGTCATCCATACATACGTCAGCATCCGCGTCAGAGCACAGCCGTCGGCCATGTCAGTCTAGTTATCGGTCATCGACAGACACATCACAATCAACTAATCAGATTACGCCATGTGGCACCCTCCTGGTGCCACACATGGCCCTCCACTCCTACCACCGGCAATTAGTTGGGTTGTTGCGAAATAAAAGGTTAAGGGTATTCGATCCCCTAACCTCCTAACTCTAAGCACTCGCCTCCACCATTCGGCCACAAGATTTCCTCATCAATATAGGTGGTGCTAGTTTCTTTTGTTATGTAACTAGCGGAAATCGGCTATTAAAAGCCAACGGCCAGGGTTGAACCCCTGACCACTGGCTTAGCAAAAGGTATGGCCACCGATAAGCCATCAAACGAGTTTAGATTTGACATTGCATCAGTTTTTCTTGGCTAATTTTTAAGTCGAATAGCCATAAATTTAAAACAAACCCCCTATTATTAAACAAATCCTAAGGAAGCCCGAAAATACATTATTTAAGAGGGCTTAAATAATCTTGAAAGATATTATTTAAAAGGCTTAAATAATTTATAAAATATTATTAAGGATATTTTAAGGATTATAATGGGGGATTTTCAAGTATTTTTCCATGTAAAGGGGATATAGGAAATATTGTAAAATCAATTGGTTAGAGGCCAATTTTGGTAAATTTGATGTATAAAAGAGGAGTTTAGGAGTGAGTTTGGGGACTCAAATTTTTCAAGTCTAGGTGGTGAAGCTGTGAGAAACAAGGAGATTTTTCTAAGGAGATTTTTGATCATTTCTGTACATCGGAGTTTTGTTATGCTACCAAAGTGCTGGAAGGAAATGATCTTGGTGCAATTGTAATTCTATTTTTGGAGATTAATCGAATTGGTCTCACTCTATTGGAGTGGACCCAGAGACGTAGTCACATTTGTGAGGAACTCCGTTATCAGATCGTTTGCACTCTCTCTCTCTTCTTCTTTCTCAATTCCATTCTTTTCATCTTTAGTTTTTAATGCATAATTTCAATAATGTATGCATGAATTGTATTTCCACTTAATTCACATGTTAATGTGTTAATTTTGTTTATGTAATTGGATTTCATGATTTGTAAACATTAAGCATTCAAGTGCAATTAGTCTAGATCCTAATCAGATCAAAATGCCTCAAAGAAATGGGGTCTCATGGTGATGGAATGCCATTACAAACAAATGCATGTCATGGCATTCCATCACCATAAGACCTCATTTCTTTCAAACATTTTTTGAAAAATTTCATTGCCTTCTCTATGGTATTATTGCTTACTATTATGCTTTGATAAATATTTTTTCGAGCATCCATAGTTTGTTGGAAAGCACCTATTTTAGGCTTTTAGCCATAGCTGCAAGGAAGTGAGTAGTTTGATAAAATGCTTTGGTAAACATGTATGGAAAATGTGGTATCATAGAAAAGGTGGTGAGTTGTTTGAAGAAATTCCTCGAAGGAATGCGGTCTCATGGTGAAGTAATTACATCACTTCTTATGTTGACTTTCTAAACAACTATATTGTAGTTCAAATTTTGTCATCTATCAACATCTAGTTATTAGTTATGGAATGTGAAGTAATGCTTTGAGTTTGAATGGTGTGCAATGCAACATAATCAATGATATGAATATAAACTACACAAATCTATTAAGTACAATTCATTAGTTAAACTCTTTATTCTATTACATGTGTGTAGCTTTGAGTAAATCCATTGGCACTAGGAGGTGTTCCCTAGAAATCTCTAATATTAGCCTATTCAACATCCAAAATCACATATTAAAATACCATTCATTAAACAATGCTATTAACATGTAATAAATTTATAATTGCTTACTAGTTACATACCCCACTGATAGGTGTACTACAGAAATAAGTAGGTGGAGGTCCGATGTATCCAGTCTCAACACTGTGACCCTACAATTTTATTAAAATCATAAAACTAAATTAGTTAATCTTACATTTCAAAATAGAAATTTAATAAATTAAATTCAATGAACATGCTAACTTTTACCTAACTATCAATGCCATACACCTCATGCAAAATGTCAGCTGCCCTCTCCATCTCCATAGTTGCAGATGGATCCTACGTAGTAGCTTCCTGAGTGTCAGTGGGGTCATATGAACAATTTTCCCCGCAAGATTGACACACATCGGTTCAAAGGCCACCACTTGAAGACTCCCTTGGATGGTGTTGTAGAATAGGGCTAGTATGATGGATGACACTATGTCTCAAAGTGTTGATCGCCTGCAATGTCTCTACGTTGGCACTCTCCTTTACGATGGAAGGGATAACAATATTCTCACGAGGCGGACTAGTGAGAGCTCATCTCCCTTGTCATGTAGGATCTGGATGTGCACTAGGTCTATCCTAAGCTGACCCCCCACCTCTCCCCTAGAAGTCTCTCATATCAAAATAATTTGGGATTTTGTTCAATATGAACTCATTGTATAGTTTCCTAAGGAAATATTGTGGGACTTCACAATTGTTGCACGGTGGGTAATCAAAGACTATGTACCACCTATCATAAAAATAGTTCCTAACATGTTGGTGGTGGCACCAATGAATAGGAAACCTCTTCACATTGAGGGAAAGATTTTGATTTGTGCGTGGTTCAATGAATAATGAGCATAAATAACCTTTTGTGATTTTTAAATCCTTTACATCTTTATATGATAGTTTATCCGCATAATAAGCCCAAACCGCCTACCTCCTATCTTGCCATCCAGTTATTTGTTTGCTAATTGAATCTACATTTTTCAACATATCTTTCAATGAACTTGCTAGGGTCATTCTTTCTGTAGTTGAACCATTTAGATCACTCAACCTACTAATTAAATCCTCAATTTTATTTTTGTTTTTCTCAATTTCACTCATCAAATTTTATTGAGTGCCAGGAGGGTGTTGAGTGATTGGTGGAGGAGATTGTTGTTGTGGTTGATTTTGTTCTTGAGGATTTTGGTCTTGAGGATTTTGGTCTTGAGGATTTGGTTGATCTTCTTGTTGAGGATTTTGAGGGTTTCCAGGTTGATTTATATCTCCTACAAATTCAAAAAAATATATATCAAATACAACCTATAACTAACAAATTCAAAACAAAAAGGAAACAATCCTTACCTCTCACACCTCCTCATTGTGGCACCATCCTTGCAAATAAATAGCAACCCTTGGTGAAGATTTTTGCACAATGCTTCCTAGAATGCGAGTGCAAAAAATGGGGGTTTTAGTTGCGAGCACAACAAAAAAGTAGTCAAAATGCAGAATGAATGAATTTCACATTTTTTTCTTTGAGCATGCCATAATGCAAGTGTTTTATAATGCACTCGCATTATGGGCTTGTTGTGGCTGAGCCTTAGGCTCGGCACACCAATCCATAACTCTAGCATGTTATAACACACTCACATTATGAATTTTCAAAAAAAAAAATTAAAAGTGGCCACAAATTGGCTACCCATCTCCATGCACCCGCCTAATGATATCATAGAACTAGAGAAAATATTTCATATTCCTAAACAATAAGAACCCATAGCAATATCATGTGTTCATAATAAGTCATATTCAATGGCTATGGATCAGAGGATACATTATTAGGGAAAAGGATTAGGTATTGATCATAACTTCACAACGCTAGGGGAAATCTTGTCTACAACAAACATCAACATATGGGGAATGAAGGATCCTTATCATGAAAACACTGTCAACGCTACAACTAGTCGTATCATGAGTTGGAATTCACCCATCATCTCATATGCAAATTGGGACCAACACAAAAAGAATAATTCCTAACAAAGCAAGACGAAGATCATCAAAGAAAATGAAGCAGTAAAGAAAAAAGGACATGTCAAGTACAGATGGATACCAAAGAAAAATAAAGAAAATCATCCCTCAAAAATTCCACTAGTCAAGGAAACTATGGGGAAAATTAAAAAAGGGAAATGTATCCATCAAAAGAGTCCTCAAATAAAAAAGAAAACTTCTCAAGCAAGGAACAAAGTATATCTAGTGGTTGGTTGTAATTCCATGAAAACCACCATTCCCACCCATCATTGCTCATCTTCCCAAGTTTGGAGAGTCAAAGGTTCCAACCTATCAACCAATCCATCTGATATTCCTTCATACATGTCACCATACACTCCATTCATGATATCCAATCGTTGCATTGACCATGTGTTGGTAGCTACTCTTCATCATAATGATTCTGAAGGCACTCTCTCCTGATGTGTGCACATAGAAAAGGTTAATTCTGGTATCCACAAGGAAGATTGAAGTTCTTCAAGGTTGCATTCAAGTGCTCATATCTTAGCAAAGAAACTTCTTCAAGTAGGATATCATTGGCACATTATGAGAGTGGCCTCTACATCAGTTCCACCAAGTGGTTCAACGTGAGGGTAAAATATTCAAAAAATCAAAAAAATCAAAAAATAAGAAAATAAGAAAATAGTAAAAATAAAAATCGTCCTCCAATGAAAACCACTATGGTGGTGCTTTGGGAAAATACCATGATGAAAATTTAGAAAATAGGTGTCATGAGTAGAATCCAACATTTATATGATCCTTCTTAGATAGAAACATCTCATCCTTTTCATGATAAACCCAATGTTCCCATGTCGCCAAAAAATGTTTAGTTGGACATTTTTACACTCACTTGAGTCTCTCTTATGGACTTTGGCTTGATTTTTCATAGATTTAATATTTTATTATGTCCAACACATTCACATTAGGTCTTGGACCCTTCAGAATCATTAATATTTTTAGGATGTCTTGTAAAAGTGTTGTGAATTATTGTAACCCACTTTCACACTTTTCTAGGACCCTTTCATTATAGTTCACTTAAATAACCCCTTTTTATTACTTACCAAGTCTTATTTCAAAGTGTTGTAAAGAGTTGTAACAAACTCTCATGCTTTTCTAGACTTGCAATCACTAATTCAACCCTTTCTTATATGTTTAAATGACCCCTTAATACACTTTCTAGCCCTACTTAAGTGTATTTTTAAGGATATTCTCGTTAAACATTATTAAATGAACTTTAATCCTTGACACCCATTAAAATTTCTCTAGTGGGACCAAGTCACCACCTAGGGTGACTTAGTCCCACTGGGCACAAAAATCAAAATAATTTTAAATTTTTGGCAGGATTTTATTCTCTTACCCTTTAGTTTGGCCTGTGATGTGTTATTTTCAGGAAATATTGGATAATCAAGTATAAATAAAGGGTTTTCCCCTTATTTTTCATCTCCTACTACCTAATTCATTTTCAAGCATTCCAATTCATTATTCTCAAGCATTCAAGCACTCTAAGCATCATCAAGTCATTCATTGGAGCACTTCGTTACATATCTTCAGATTTCAGCATCAACGGTTTGGCAAGTTTGTGAAATTGCATGTTGTGTATTCATCATTCTCTTCATATTTCATTTCATAGGTTTTGATTACCAAATTGGGGTTTGACCAAGAAAAACCCCTATATTGTAACCCTTAACCCTTTTTCCCCTCTTTGCATGTGTGTTTGCAGGTCTTGTATGCAGATTTGTCAAAGAGTAAGGTATTAAAAAGTGGTCAAAAATCCATCAAAGTCACCAAATTCAACAAATCCCTAATTGATGCTTGGAGACTTCTTTCAACCTATTTTCTATAGAATCTGGACCAAACACCTGCTAGGAAAGGAAGTGCAGACCAAGAGCTACAAAATCTTGCCCAAAATTTCCTAAGATTCCTAGGTGGACTAAGTTTCCATCTGTGGTGAATTAGTCCCACTACTAGGCCTAAAAAGTGGTTTTTGTATTTCTGAGTACCCATTTGGTAGATTCTTGTTCTAGTAGATTTTCTCTAAAACTGGACTAAGTTGCCTAGCTTGGTGTAAGTGTCCTAGTCAACATTTCCAGTCAAATCTACATGATTCCATAGCCTCTCTGCATTATACTTTAGATTCCAGGTGCACCTCTCTAGTCTTGTTTAATTATGTCATTGTTTACTTGCATTCTTAGGTGTTTTTGCATACATGATTGTGTTTTCAAACAACTTACATATCTTAGGTTTTGCATTAATAACCACCTTTCCTTTTTATTTTATTTCATTTATACATTATATTTTTCCATATTGCATCCATCCTTACATTTATATTGAATGTAGACATTAGAATTTTGGGTCCATTTCTCTCCTTTTAGGTGAAAAACCCTAGAAGAGTTAGAGAACCCTTGGATACCCAAAATTGATGTCCACATTTTGGTGAACCTGACTTTTGAACACTTTCTTTCTGATTTCAAGTGAATTTGCATCCTAGGTTTAACTTGCATCTACATTTCATTAGGTTTTGCATTATTTTGCATCCTAGGATTTTAAAAATTGCATTAGTGAAAAGCTCATATAGCTTGCATTTTTGCATCATATTTCATTGGCAAACAACAAAATTCTACATTTTCATACTATAATTGCATTTGTGCATTTGAAACACATCAAATTTCATTTAAAATTTCTAAAAAATCACAAAAAAAATCATCACTGGGACTAATTCGCCATAGTAGGCGACTTAGTCCTTCTGCATGTTTTGCACTATAATTTCTAGCATTTTTTGCACATTTTCTGCATTTCAATTTTCTGTTATAGTATTCTATTACAATTTCTATATTTATTATTTTTCTTGCATTTAGTTTGCTTCCATCATGGCTTTCTACTTTAATAAGTTTTGGATGTCATTACAATCTTTAGTGGACATGTCAAATTGTGCCTTTGAAACTGATCCTAATGACCTTGAGCTTCCTCATGCTCCTTCAACTCCTCATGAATGTCCTCTTCGTGTTGTTGGAATCATTGGAGAAGATGATGATAACATTAATAAGTTCTTAAATGAATGTCTTGACAACCTCAAAGCCAATGCATCCTTTTAACCCTCCATGAAACAACAAGACCTTCCTACTATATCACCTCCTGATATGTTTGGTTACTTACATCCTGAAACAAATGAAGGACATAAGTTCCCTCCATCAGGTCGACCTAGTTCCTCTAATCAATCAACTCCTCAACCATTCTATGATAACAAAGTTACAAACATATCAATCAACCTTGAAGAAACCTATGGAAAAGGTTCTACCATATTAAGCAAACAAGGCTATGACACAAAAATTGAACATGAAATTCATTAACTTTTAGAACAAAGACCAATAGATGAAAACACAATAGGGTTTGGATATCAAGATCCTCCTCATGATAGCAAGCCTCCTTTAGAATATTGGAGACTTTGTGATGATGGCACGGTGATTTTTGATTCCTCTCTAGATTTGAATGTCCTCCTTCCTCATGAACAACCCTTACATGGTAACAATGACAAGGATGATATGATCACTTTAGGTCCTCCTCCTCCTCCTATTTGAGAAAAGGGTGAATCTAGCAAATGCAAGAGGCCTTACAAGTTGCAAAAACTCAAGCTTCCTCTCTGTCCACCACCTGAATGTGAAACGAAATTGCAAATCCTTCTAAACAAAGAACTCATACTATTACCACCTATGAATAGGTTGGTAATCTATCCTAAAGTCGCTAATGTTCCACATTGTGCATATCATTGTGTTCTTGGACATAGAAGTGATGAGTGTCATCAATTGAAAGGAATATTGAGCAAGTATCATTTTGATGGTGATAATTGTTATCCAATAAATACATAAACCTCTACCAAACACTTCATCATGCAATAGTTATAGAATCTTCCATTCTCACTATTGCATGACCATTCCCATCACCTATCTTGGCCCATTCTTGTCTTACACTCAATGGGGGAAAGAAGTTGTTAGCCTTGTCCTAGTAATGCATTTGTCATTGTCCCCTAACTACGTTATTCACCTTCCATTTATACCGATTGAGATTGGGAGGCGGATGACCTACTTGATGGTTGACTTGCATTTGCCTTACTAATCTTTTGCATTTCCTTTTTCTTTGTGCATATTTTGTTCCCCCATAATGTGACGTTTGATGTTCTCTTCTCTCTTTGTGAAATCCTTCTATTTGTCCCTTCATTCTTCTATATGTCATACATCACTTTGTTTTTTGTTTTCCTTTTTTGGATGACACAAAGTGTTGAGACGCCCTATGTCTCTTCCATGTTGAGCCAAAAGGTCTTCCTTTTTTTCTTTTTCGCTTTTGTTTTCCTTTGGGGGATGATGCAAAGTGTTGATATGCCCTATGTCTCTTCCATGTTGACCCAAAATATCTTTCTATTTTCTTTTTCACTTGTCTTTTCCTTTTGGGGATGACGCAAATAATTGAGATGCCCTATGTCTCTTCCATGTTGACCCAAAAGGTCTTTCTACTTTATTTTTCGCTTGTGTTTTCCTTTTGGGGATGATGCAAGGCATTGAGACTAAAATGTCTCCTTCATGTTGACCCAAAAGCTTTTCCTTTCTCTTTTCATTTTCATTTTTCTAGTGTTTCCTTTGGAGACGATGCAAAGTGTGGAGACATCCTATGTCTCTTCCATGTTGACCCAAATGGATTTTTATTTTTCTTTGTTTTCACTCTCTTTGTGTCATTCTTCCAATTCTATGTATTTGGGGAATGATGATAGTTTTGAGCTCTTTACAAAACATTGTATCAAAGAACATACTGACCCCAAATCCATAGATCCCTTATGTGTTTGGTGTTCTCATTTTGGTGGCAGCCCCTCTCTTTTCTTTTTCTCTTGCATGATGCATCTTTACTCAGAAATGTGTGACTTGGCATAAGGCTTTCCAAGTTGTATCTCATGTCTTCTTTCTTTTTTGCATCATTCATTTTCTATTTTAAATTAATTGCTCATAGAACAGTGTGTAGCACTTCCTTTAAAGTGGGGGCATACATTGGCATTATTCATTTTCACTTTTCTTTTTATTCTTGGTTCTTAGTGTAGCCTTGTTACTTTATATGATGTGTTTATCGCTTTGTAGATGAAATTGGCTATAGTGTTCTTCATGAGCATGATCTATCTTAGCATATTACATTCCTCTTGGTGGCCTGATGCAACACATTGCATCCCCTAAGTTGTGATTTTTCTATTTCTCTGATTGGTCCTCTCTTGGAGACATTAGACAAAATTTTCCCTAAGTTAAAGACCTCACATGAACTAAGAAAGACTCCTTAGAACATTCTTTTTCATGTTGCATTTTTCATTTTTTATATGGCCACCTTGCATAACACAACTTGCATGCATGTAGTGCCATTGCATTTGTTCATGAGTTCTAAGCATACGAAGCTTTTCTTATCTCATGAAGCATGAAATGACATTTCCCTTTCTGGCACCTTATTAAAGTTATCAGGACATATAACTTTGGTATGGTTAAGAGAGAAGCCCATTCTGAGCCATGACTTTTCCCCATAGAGACTTGCATGTGTGTGAGTCCATACCAGCCACAAGTGTATGTTTCTCACCTATTAGGCCTTCTCACCCAGTGGACAACCATGAGTTTTGTCACCCCAGAGTGAGTACACATTTCTTGTTCCGAACAAACAGCCTAGATCTGATCCACAACAGGATGCATAAATGATCAAATCTTTCTTTCATTCTTTTTCATCAGTTTCATGTGTGTCCCTTTGTGCTTATGTTCAGTTTGCGATGGGATCTTGATCCTATGGGCTTGATCATCCCTCTTGATTCTTGTTGTCTCATCTTACCAGCATCAGTGCATTTGGATCCCTGTTGATGTGCATGTTGGGCTCCTTTAGTGTGATTTTGAAGAAAGTTCATCCTCTCACTAAAGTGGGGCCTTAATGTGTCACAAAAAAGGTATAGTTGGACATTTTTATGCTCAATTGAGTCTCTCTTATGGACTTTGGCTTTATTTTTCCCATATTTAATGTTGTATTGTGGCCAACACATTCACATTAGGTCTTGGACCCTTCAGAATCATTAAGAATTCTAAGATGTCTTGTAAAAGTGTTGTGAAGTGTTGTAACCCACTTTCACACTTTTCTAGGACCCTTTCATTATAACTCACTTAAATAACCCCTTTTTATTACTTACCAAGTCTTATTTCAAAGTCTTGTAAAGAGTTGTAATAAACTCTCATGCTTTTCTAGACTTGTTATCATTAATTCAACCCTTATGTTTAAATGACCCCTTAATACACTTTTCGGCCCTACTTAAGTGTATTATTTAGGATATTCCTATTAAAAATTATTAAATGTACTTTAATCCCTAACACCCATTAAAATTTCCTTGGTGGTACCGAGTCGCCACCTAGGGCAACTTAATCCCACTGGGCACAAAAATCAAAATAATTTCAATTTTCTGGCAGTATTTTATTCTCTTACCCTTAAGGTCATCCTATGATGTGTTAGTTTTGGGAAATATTGGATAATCAAGTATAAATAAAGGGTTTCTCCCTCATTTTTCATATCCTACCACCTAATTCATTTTCAAGCATTCTAATTCATTATTCTCAAGCATTCAAGCACTCTAAGCATCATAAAGTCATCCATTAGAGAACTTTATTTCATATCTTCATATTTCAACACAAGGGTTTGGTGAGCTTGTGACATTGCATGTTGTTTATTCATCATTCTCCTTTTATTTCATTTCATTTCATAGGGTTTGGTTACAAAATTAGGGTTTGACTAAGGCAAACCCCTATACTTTAACCCTTGACACTTTTCCCCCTCTTTGCATGTGTTTTTGTAGGTCTTGTATGTAGATTTGTTAAAGAGTAAGGTGTTAAAAAGTGGTCAACAATCCGTAAAAGTTACCAAAGTCAACAAAGCCCTAATTGAAGCTTGGAGACTTCTTTCAACCTGTTTTCTGAAGAATCTAGACCGGACACTTGCCAAGAAAGGAAGTGTAGACTGAGAGCTATAGAATCCTTCCCCAAATTTCCTAAGATTCCCAAGTGGACTAAGTTTCCATTTGTGGTTAATTAGTCCTACTTCCAGGCCTGAAAAGTGGTTTCTATATTTTTGAGTACCCATTTGGCAGATTCCTATTTTGGTAGATTTTCTCCAAAACTGGACTAAGTTGTCCAACTTGGCATAAGTGTCCTAGTCAACATTTCTAGTCAAATCTGCTGATTCCAGATCCTCTCTACATTAGACTTCAGATTCCAGGTGCACCTCTCTAGTCTTGTTTAATTTTTTCATTGTTTACTTGCATTCTTAGGTGTTTTTGCATACATCACTGTGTTTTCAAATAACTTACATATATGAGGTTTTGCATTAATAACCACCTTTCATTTTTATTTTATTGAATTTATACATTATATTTAGGCATATTGCTTCCATCCTTACATTAATATTAAATGTAGACATTAGCATTTTAGTTCCATTTTTCTACTTTTAGGTGAAAAACCCTAGAAGAGTTAGAGAACCCTTGGATACCCAAAATCAGTGTCCATAGTTCCCTCCATCCATTGAATCCATAATTTATCTATATATTCCATTTTATCTTGATATTGACAAAGATATGGTGTATACTTCAACTCTACTCATGGAAAAAATTTGACAGGCTCTTTACCATTTCATCTCGTGAAGTCCCATAGCCCATATCTAGCATGATAAAAATCTATCAAACTCTTCACATATACATTACCTAACTTGGTTTTCCATTTCATTATGAAGAATTTCTAAACACTAGGGGTAGGTTATTGCACTCTTATTTTTGAATAACTCTTGATCCATGTGTTTTATCTCACAATGTGACATCAACATTGTGATCTAGGTATCATTTACCTCCTACATCTCATCGAAAACACCAAAAACATTCATAAATTTGTATCCAAAAAATCCATAAACATTTGCAAAATCTTGTATAGCTAAAATCCAAAAACATTCAAAAAATTGTAAAGGAAAAAATCCAAAACATCTAGAAAACATCAAAAACCCTAAAAAGGTTGAATATCAAAAATCCAAAAAATAGAGTCTTCTTGTCGAACTACATTGTCTATGAGCTTGAACGTAGGTAATTCCATCATTGATGTGCCCCTGAGACACCCTAGGTTAGTCCTTTAGGAGTCCATCATAATAGACTTTAGTCTTTCATCTGTTCATACCTTCATCTTGTAAATGGGTCGAGTCAGTCAAACTACATGGTCTCTACATGTATAACGTAGCAAGGGTTATCTTTGATTAGCCCCTGAGGCACCTAGGATAGGTCTTTAGGTTAGGTCAAAACTTGGAAATTCTCAAGAAACTTCTAAACATTTGTAAAATTTTCAAAAACCCAAAACATCCAAATATTCAGAAAACACAAAAACATTTGAAAATGGAAAATCTAAAAACAATAGAAAACATTCAAAAAAACCTAAAAAGCCTCAAATCTCATAGAAAACCCTAAACAGCCTCAAAAAATCTAAAAATCATAAACATTCACATAAACTTTCAAAAATCCCAAAAACAACCTCAAAATATTTCAAAATCCAAAAACATTAAAATATTCTAGAAAATCCCAAAAACCATCCATCCCATCTCACTTTCACCCACAATAAACTTTCACCCATAATAAATCAATCATCACCTTCAACCTTTGGTGAAACAAATAGAAAACAATTGTAACAAGTCGTAAAGTGTGAACCTAAAAGTCAAAATCTAAAGTTTAAACCATAGGTAAATGTGTCAATGAATTTTATAGCAACAACTCATCTTAGCATCATTTTCCCAACATCAAACAACCCTCTAATCAACATGTCCTAGGATGTATCCTTCTTGCGATGGGCATCAATATCAAAAATCACATTAGCTAAACTTAAACTAGGAAAGAGCTATAGATAACACTAACTGCACATTTTTCTTTGATCTTTTCTCATGCTTTATCTTAATAACCCATTCTAAGGACCTTTGGATGATGTCTATCTAAAATGATTTAGAGAGAAAGGAATGGGGCATCAATCATTATCTTTCGTTTGTTGTGCTTGTGAGTACTCTTGTAAAATAATCTTGGTGCATACTTTCTTAGTTGTGTGTAAGAAGGTCATTTAGGGTATGTTGTTAACTATTGTGTATGCTTTGGTCTAATATGTTCTAACCTTCTAACTTTCATTCCAACGATGTTTCTATATGTCAAGGTGTGAACAAGAACTATCCTATCTATTTGTCGATTCAAAGTCCATTACACTAGATACAACGCCATCCTTGTTATCAATACCTTGATGCATCATGTCTATGTGTTATATCAAACAATAAGGAAAGACGAAAAATCCCAATCCTGAAGTGTGAGCATCTCTTCATCCTGCATTTTCATCCTACATTTTGCATTGTATCATCACCATCTCTAATAAAGTCTCGATGGATTATGGACTTGTTGGATCTTTTGAATCAATCTTGAAATCAATGGTCAATCCATCCATATTATTCTTCTATCTTTACTAACATTTCTATCCAGGCATCAAATCTACGTGATTTACATCAAAATATACATGAGGCTACCCATAGTTGATGACTGTCTATACATTGTGAAATTTTTCTACATTAATATCTAAGCTAGCACACCAACAATCCCTCTTCCATTGGGGAAAAATGGGGCATCTATATCACCTTCAGCTCAACAATCTAAAATGTTACAACTCTTTGATTCAAAAGCAACCTAAAATCTCAAGAAGCTCAAGCATATGTCTGATTTTCCTCCATCGTGAGCACAATCAAAACACTTTACTCTCTGATTGATCTCTCAAGGGGGCAACCAACCATCTTTTGATCATATCAATGTCAAATCATTTAACAAATTTAGCCTTGCTAGCAAATCTTGATCAAACTATTAAATCAACCATCATGGGGATATATCTTTCCCTACGAATCCTCGTGTTATTTAACAAAATCCTTGCATTTTTTGAATCCTCAACAATGCTATCAATCAATCAATCAAATTTATCTTGGCTATAAACATCTCAAAGAGATCATCGATATTTGTTTCTACATTATCATCAACATCAAAATCAACATCAAAACCAGCATCAGTCTTTGAACCAATGCAATGAGTACATTGCTTCAAAGAGGGGCAAAATGTAGACACTAAAAAATGTCTCGATGGATCACATTAGCTAATTAACATCATTTCCTCTTTAAACCCATCTTATTTTTGCTTAATTGATTAAATTAGCCTAGTTATTTAATTAATTGCATCATTTGCATCTATTAACCTAATTCATTTAATTGGGTTAATTCACCCCCTTTCATGCTAACGTTTCATCCCATTAAATTAAAGAAATCAAAATATTTAGTTCAATTTCCTAAGTCATCTTATTTAATTAAATAACCCTAAGTTACTTAATTAAATGTCATTCCATCTCTCCCCCATTCTTTAAATCATTTAATTTAATGAATAAACACTTTAATTCTTCTAAATCCCCTAATTGTATGATTAAACCTTGTTTAATTACCAATTAAACTAACTTTCCTCTAAGCAAAGGGAATATTCCCATAGAATATTCCTTATCCCCTTTTTGCACAATTAAAATTTTACTTTAATTTGCAAAATTTCCTTTTTCCTCACTCATGAGAATCCATCATGAATTCTCATCTGTTGATGAGAATCGATGATCCATGCCTCTCATCTCCTTCATCTTGGACTGTTGATTAATCTTTTTGGTCTCAACCCTTCATTTCTCATTTGCTTTCCTATAAATAGGTCACTATTTGGAGACAAATGGATCCATCTTTTTTAGAGAAAACTTATGCTATTGAAACTCATCCATCCATCTTTCAATTATAATTTCATGCTATTGAATTCACTTACAATCCATACACTCATATTTACTAACTTTTTAGCTTATCTTAATTAAATTTAATTGCATCATAGCTTAGAGCATCCATCTTAGCTTCTTTATAAATTAGGGTCTTTCATCTTTTAGCATAGAATTAGCTTAGATTAGCTTATCAATAGCATAATCAGTGCATTTTTAGCATAAAATCATGGTAACTTAGCTTGAATTATGTTCATTTTTAGCATAAACTTGGTTTTCATAAATCAATCACAATGGTTTCGTTGATTCTCTTCCATAGAATCAACTAAAACAAGTTCATTGATCATGGGATTGGCAAAGGGTCATCATTTCACATCAACATGACACCAATTCCAAAGCAAGATAAGTTTCAAATGGGTTAGATTAGGAATTTAACTATTTTCTTAGTTTGTAGCTTTCAATTTCAGTAAAATGCTTGGTTTAAATTTCCAATTTGAATGATCTTGTTTGTAGATGTAGGTATGTTTGGCGAAGTTATGCTTCAATTCATCATGAATCAAGCATAATTGACCCTCATTGACATTTCCTTGTCTCACAGAAAGCAACCATTTAAAAAATTGAAAATACATGCAACACCATAAATATATTAGATACCATAATGCATATCAAAAGTCATATATTAGCAATATGTAAATAAATATTTTCTATAATATTCATGCAATAGTTTTTCACTAAAAAGGAGTACATATCATGACCCAATAGCTCTTAATAAACTTTTCATTTATTGGTTTATGGGTTCTTTGATTCTCAGTTATGGAACCCTCAACTTTTACCCCTTGCTTAAAAAAAATTGTTAAAAGTCTTCAACAATAATTTTAAATGAGATGGGGTTTTGCAAAAATTACTTATCTTTGCTATATATAATAGATATAGTAGAATACATGTCATTGGCCCAAAATCCACTACCAGTTCAAAAATTTGGAGGTGTCACCCTCATACACTAGTCTTGTTCAAATTTGATGAAGTTTGTCAACCATTAAAAATATTTAACTGGCATGTAGTAATAAAGATTTTTCAGGAAATCATAACCAACCTTTGCTCGAAACAATGTTTGAGCAATACTCTGCTCTAGAGACATCCAGTAAAAAGGGTTGAAACTCTGTCTTTGGATCTATACGGTACTCTAGGTCTCTAGGTCATGGTATTCTAATGCCAAAATGTGTGGTCATAATCACCTCATCTAACCTGTTGAGTAGATTTGGATCAAAGATTTATTTGGTCATTTCATCAACCACCTCCTTTGCTACATAAAGGTCTAATAGCAATGTAACAAAAATGGTTAGAGATATCTATATTGACACGGTATCTCTCCTTGGAAACCAAAAATCCTTTTCCCAAAATCAATTTGATATATTTGATTGTCAAAAGATCATTTTCCAATAATACCTTTTTTAGCCAATCCTCAACAATTTTCCCAAGGAAGACAAGTTGGCTCTTCTTTCTTATAAGGAAGATTGGAGTCTCCATTACATATGGTGTTGGCTTTTTCCCATCCCTGGCTTGATAATTCTAGCGAGATCAAAGAAAATGAGAGGTGAGGATGCTAGATGTATTCATTTCTTGATAATTCTAGGAATTAACACATATAATGAGTCTAGATTCAACATATGATTATAGACTATTACTACATAATACAAAAGATTGGATTGGTAGTATAATGAAAATTAATTAACCTTATGCCAAAAATAATGGCAGGTCATGTGTTAATCTACGAGCTCATTTTCTTGAAGCAATTTTACCTTTGTCATCGCCAAGCTAAGTAATGTGGATCAACTCTTGGCATCCATTAAGTCTATAGTTGAAGTGCTCCTTTAGGTAGGATTTTGTATCCTTTTGTAATAGGTATCTCAACCATAATAAATGAATCTACCCTTGTACTCCTCTATTTAGTGTGAAATTGATGCAAGATATGACAACAATATAACTCGATTATAGGGTAAAGACATCCAATAATGTGAAGGTCGAAAAAAGACAAATTTGAAGATGTGTACCCTTGGTGGGCATACAGCTCTAATGAAGGAATATGATTAATTATATGGAAAATGTAACTCCTATTTTTCATGCTATGCAAATGTAAAGTTATGGGATCTACCCCCTTTGGTAGAACTTACCCATAAAAAAATAATAATAGAAATAAAAATAAATAAAATATCAAAAGCTAAATAATACTATAATTTTAATTCTAATTAAAAATTTAGATCTTCCTGTAATTAATTTTAATGGTGATTATAATTTAATTAAAAATTATATAATTATAATCATATATTAATCCTAACTTAATATTTAATTATTACTTTAAGTTCATAGCTTTAATAATTAAAATAATTAAAAATATAAATTATGAAATGTCATATATAATTTATTAAAAGTTAAAAATTATAAAGCATTATTAATAATAAATTCAACTTGTCAAAAAATTAAGAAGTAAACTCTATTATAAAACATAAAAAATTGGGAAAAAATGGTGACTTCTTAAAAAATGCTAAAAAATTGCAAATAAAATAGGCCACCGTCAGTCATTTTACTCTTATTATGAGTTTTGTGCTTTCACTTTTCTTGGAATAAAAAATATAGTCCAATGAGAATGGAAATAAATTGTTTACTTTTCTATGGTGCGTAAAAAATGATTTGTCTGAACCATTATAATATTACAAACATTGAAAAAAAAGTTCAAAAAAATGATGTTTTTGATTGATAGAAGTAATAAAATTTAATCACTAATTACATATCTCCCCTCCACTATAGTTCCATTGCAGGAACTAATAAGAAGAGATATATGAACTCAAATGTACAAATGTTGAATATTGAAAATGTAAATCCCAAATTGCTGTCATAACCACCCAAACATTTTTGCAGGAGTATTACTTTATTTTCTATCCATATTCAAGTGTTTGCATTGTATATTTGTGTTGATTCAGTTTGAAATAATTTGTGTTTAATAATTTTAGTATTTGAATATATTATTTTGTAGTTATTTTGGAATGAAAAACTTGGAAAGCAATGAATGAACTGCTTCCACATTATGGACAAAATGATCTTACATCTCTTTGCTCATGGGCGGATCATATGCGGTTTAGATATCATTGGGCTAACTCATTACACTATTGACACTGTGGCTATGACTATTTTAGTAAGTAAATTAATTATTTATAGTCTTCTTTAATTATTTAAAAAAAAAATTATTAATTTAGCTTGAAATTGTGTCTAGACTCAAAATTAAAATTATTTCTAAAGTAGAATCTTGTATATTATAATTTATTTATAATTATCTCTTTGCTCATGGGCAGATCATATGTCCATCCATGTGCATACAAATTATCCAAATTGAAGATCAGATCTCTGTTCACACTTTGCAAGATTATAAGTTAATCAGGATGGCTAAAATAATATTATACTTATGTGTTTTTTTTTCAAGTGACAATTTCAAAAAAAATTAAAATGGATTTGGCATGTTTCAAGACACACTATCAGATGAATACAAAATTTGTATCGCTAGTTTTGTTGGCAGCCATAAATAATTTCCGGTGAAATTACAACTCTCATTGTCATGTTCTAGTGTAGCTAATATTCCTTACAAAGCACAATCGCCATCTCATCGCACGTCTTGTAGAACATTCAAACAATACTTTTTAGGTCTGTATTCCCGTAAAAGGTTGCATATTCCAGGCCGTTCATTGCGAACTCTCATTGTCTGGAAACTGGGAGCGGGTTTAGGCATTGTTTTTACAGACATGCCAACGACAATGTTGTCATTTTTTCGACACGTGAAAAATACATAAAAAATATCATTATTTGACAAGTCTATTGCTTCGAGAAGATGTGACGACTGAAGAAGTATCTCTGTACGCCTTATTAAGTAGATGAGTTCGGGGAAGAAAGAGGTTTATTTGGGATCTTGTTAAATTATCTGATTGGAAGTCAAATTTATCGAAAGTCAGCAATATCAGCACTTTAAAATATTTGTCAGAAATCCAAGAACATGTGAGTAAATGGATGCTGTATTAGGTATCTACTTGAAGATTCCTTACGCTTTTCACACCTTGAGGGAAATACGTGTTCATGTGGATAAAAATTATCCAAGTTGAAGATTAGATTTCTGTTCACACTTTGCAGGATTATAAGTTCATTGGGATGGCTAAAAAATTGTTATACTAATGTTATTCTTTTTAAGTGACAATTTCAAAAAATAAAAATAAAAAATGGATTTGGCATGTTTCAAGGCACACTATCAGGTCAATACAAAATTTGTTTAAATAATATTCTATTTAGAATTTCAATTACAATTATATCTTTAAAATTGTAGACACTAAACAAACGAAGGAAAGAGGGAGTCCTCATTTTACTTCAAACAATATGAGACATGTAGTGAAATACATAACACCCACGAAATTAACAAATCTCTCAAAGGTTGTGATATATCAATGCGTACATGATTGCACCATTTCAAAAATATAAATTATCTCACAAAATCTCTTATTTAATCATGTTTATCACCCCATGAAGTTCAGTTATCATTTAATTAAAAAATCTTCACCTACTTATGCACATGATCCATTTTTATCTCAAGAACCACTGGGTGCCAAGTTCCTTTCTTATTATATGTTCATCCTAAGTTTCTAAATGCCAAAATTTTCTAATTTCAACACAAAATACAAACTAACATTTTTTTTTACAACATACTCGAAATTTACACAATCTTAAAATATTTTGGAGACTAATAATCCTACAAAACAACTCATGTTATTATGGCTTGAAAAACATTTTTAACTATTTAGTGGGATCCATTTGATAAGCTAGTTCAATAATGGATGGGGATTTTGATAATTACTTTTTTTTTAAAATGAATTATGATTACAAGCATCCACACATATGTCTTTGTACAATCTAAATTTATTACACATAGCCTTGCACCCATTGCTATACACTGGACTCCCACCTCAACATTAGCAATATATTATCCTCCTACTCTATGGTGAACTAACTACATAGGTATTTGAATAATTTATCACTATATTTATACATTTAAAGCATTCAATTAAAATTATTTATCATACACAATATTTTTATAATATTTTCATATAATTGTATAACTATTATATACATGCATTCACCATATTTATTATCATCCACAATATCTATTAAATATTAAAAAGAGTTATATATAGATATTTTCATTTGTTTTTTAATATTTCAATAGGTAAAATGTTTTGTAGGGAACAAATCTCTTATATGATGAAGTGGAAAAATTACACATCATTTATTAAATTCATGTCCTCTCTATTATTGCAATGGAATAATAATAGAAATCCATTGTGTTAATTCATGCATTCTCCACTCTTGCTAATGAAAGATCAAAGTGTGGTCATATTTGGGCAAGTTCTAGTATCTTCCAAATTAGTGTGATTTAAGGTGAACCCCTTATACAAGTCAAAACTTAGAATGTGCTGTTTAAACCAAAATAATGCCAACAAATTAACATGTTTTCTCCATTCCTTAATATATAGTTTTTTATATCTTACTATAAACATATATATTAAAAAATAATATCTAGTTTACATTGACAGCTTGCAACTTCACTAAATTTTATATATTAGAGAGTTGCTGAGGAATTCGCCAAAATTTGCGTACTGCCACGATTATTCCTTGGGATTGAAGACTTGCGGGAAAATTAAGATGAAATAAAATATAAATCCGCGGTGAAATCCACTGAATAGGAGCCGGCATGTCCGCTGGCGATAGAGTAAGAGCTGTGGTTAAGGCCGAGCTTGGGTTAGGAATAATAGATCAGGTACTATAAGAAGTGGACGAAGCAGGCCAAAGGTTATCTTGTGGTATCTTGACTGCTCCTCGCGTCTTTCTGTTGGCTCTCTGGTTCCAGGGTTCTTTTATTTCTTTGTTCGATCAGACAGCATATTTTCTTCTCTGCTTTTTTGGCGGTATCTGTCTAAAAATGACTTCATCTGAAAATAAGTTTCGCTGCCGTGTGAGCGGGCTTGCCCACACCACTGGTGATCTCAGCCTTCGTAACTCTTTCAGCCAGTTTGGCGAGCTCCTTGAGTACAAGGTAATGGCCGTTTAAATACTTGTCCTTTTATTTATCAGATTATAAAAGTATTTTACGTTATTATTAATTCTTAGATAGATTTGGTGCTTCAAGACCGTTCATGATGAATGTCTTTATGGGATCTTATGATTTGTGTTTTTATTTGTGTAGGTCGAAAATGACTCCAAGTTCGGATTCGTGATTTTCCGCGATGAGGAGGCAATGATGGCCGCCATCAAGAGTATGAACGGCAGAGCCATAGACGGTAAGAATGTTACCGTGACTCAGGAGCGGTGCAAGAAGGCGTGGTTGGACACCATCGAGGCGGCAGCGGGCAAGCCAGCGTTCTCCCATTTAGTCACTGAAATCTTGGTCGCAGTAGACAATCTGATGAAAGCGATGAAGACAGCTGGAGGGGAGGAGCCTAGATGAGGTTATAATATTTGCTTCTGTATTTGCCAATGTTGTATCGTTGCAACAGAAATAATGTTTAATAATTTAGATGACACACTATTTCATTATTCGTATTAGCTGATCAATCATGGCTTCGGTCAGGTGAAGTGATTAATTGTTTTGTGGGCCTCTTCTACATAATATTGTCTACTCCATCTATCTTAAGACAGTATTTTGTCGCCTCTTGTATAAGAGATTATTTAGTCATCTCTAAGATTTCATCTTGTATTTGTGTATTTGTTATTTAACTAGTTTGAAAAAATTATATTGATATTTGGTAAATATTTCTCTATCATATATATATGTGTATGTATGTATGAAAATGCTCAAGAACAAATTGTGGAATTCATGAGATTTTCTCTTTTTTTCAAGTCCGTTAGATGATGTAGTATATGTTGGCTCTTGTTATGTAGTTTTCTTGCTTGACTAATTAACAAAAATGAGTTCTTTAATGTTGAATAATATAAATGTTTGACATTGTATTATTTGACAAAAAAGGTTAAATTAAGAAAAATATGTATAGAAGAACTTTGATGATTTATTTGGATTTATAATTTGAGTTGGTTTTGATTTAAAGAATTTTAAAGTTGATCTTGTGTATAGTCATTTTAAGCAAAAGTAACAATGAGTTTGAGTGGGAAGGCTTTAATAGGAGGGATGGAGATGGTTTAGTACTAGAGGATATTAATGCAATTTGATGTGTTCTCTTTTACATTATTGGAGATTAAATATGAAATTAGTGGAGACATAGTGGTAATTATTCAACATGAGTGAATATTTTGTTTGAAGTGGTATAATTTAAAATTGAAATGGCATTGGTGTGATATTTTCCTACTAGTTGGTAGGGAGTTATCCAAAGTGTGGTGTAGCAAGAATGTGAAGAAAGAGAAGCATCCCAAATGTAAAAGTGTTTGGTTCCAATATTTTTTTCTAATTGTTTAAGAAATTAGGTTTTGTAATCATTATTTTGGGTGAGGCAAGTTTGAGTGTCCAAGGTTCTATTTGATCTAGAACCTTGGTGTGTCATGATTTTGTTGTTAATTCAATGCAATATATCCTTTCCTCTTTCCTAAGTAATTTGATATTGTAGATAACAATTTTATACCACTTCAAAGTACTAACAATGCACTTTCTTCAATATTAATAATTAGTAGTGTTATAAATCTTAAGGGGGCTTGGGTTTGCATAGAATATGTGAGGTAGGGAGAAATTTGAAGAAGTTATAATTTTAGCAATATGAGGTCCAAGGACTTCAATCCTATTTCACAAATCGAGGAGGGTGATCCAACAATAATGGATCCCAAATTTTGGACATCCTAATTTTTTCCTAAAATCACATACTCTTTAGAAAAAATAATGATTTAAGGCTTGAAGGGTTCCATCTAAAGGGTTTTAGTTGAAGACAATTAGATAAGACCCCCTTAGATCAAACCCCCTTGGATAGAACCCCTCTAGTCTTCAGTCAATACTCATTATGGAGTATCCTTTGTATGTATCGAAATGCTAGCAAAAATCCATTTTTTACTTATCTTTCAAGGGATCAAATATAGTCATTTAGAAGTTATGTTTCTTAAGTATGTATCCCTTACTTTAATCTCTCCAAACAATATAACTTTGAATGTTTATCTTTTATTTCTTGTGAATGTATATTTTCACCAACATTAAGATATTTTTCCACGTATAAAAAAGTAGAGAAAAAAATCTAAAAAATGTGTGCACTAGGTATTGATGTCCTTGTTTTAGCTAAAAATAAGTAGATTCATTTCAATATATACAAGACAAGTTATGTGTGACGACATACACCTAAGTCCAAACAATAATTATGTTGTCTTAAAAATTAGTTAAAATAAATATGCAACAAAAAATTATGAAGAAATATCCATGCACTAGATATTGATGTTACAAACCTATATTTAAAAATTACAAGTTTAGCCTTTCAATAAAAAAATTGTGTGACAACATAAGTGTCACTTTTAAAAAAATGGTGTTTACTATAAAAAATAAGTTATTAAAAGTTATGTAAAAATTTCATAATTTATTTATAGAAATTTTTATAAAAATATATTTAGAATCTACACACAAATCACTACTTTATATCATCTCCAAATTATTAAGGGCTCAGTTGCTATAGGTTTCATAAAGTGAAAATTTGGTGAAAATGTTGATTTCAATGTCCTACTTTGCTTAAAATGTGGGTCACAGTATTGTGGGTTGGTCTAGGAAAGGTAACATTTGTCTTATGGTGAGGCAAAATAAATGTTTATTAAAAAAATTATGACGTACCATACCATCTTTATAGTTTAAGGTAAATTAGTTTATATGGGTAATAGAAGAGTTGGGATAATTGACATTTTTTATTTAATGCATGGAACACAATGATTAATATTGTAGCTAATGTGGTGGAGAAACTAACATATTGACGTTGTGTTCAGTTCTTTGGGTTTTTCATCAATATTTTTAATAATGAAAATTCACTAGTTAGAGAGTAATTTGAATTGGCCTATTCAATTCTCACAAATAGAATCAAATAGTAAAGGCAAAAACATACCAAAAAACTAAGATAAATTAGTCCAATGGGTATTAAACTTTTTTCCAAATATTTATATCAAAATACTTTTTTTAAAAAAATTGGAAGAGTTTTTGGACAAGGGGTCCACTCCCATATATGAAAAAATAAAAAGAGATAGATGCATCAACCAAAAATTAGGGTGCAAATAAGGTCTCCAATTGGGAATCTATAGAAAAAAGAAGAAGAAAGAGTTACTTTTTCCACTAAAACATAGAAAAAGTAGGTGCACCAAAATGAATTGATGAACAATGTATCCACTTATCTATATTTCATTCAATGTGTAAGCTATAATGTATAAATGAGTAATAGAGATCAAATTAGACCCAAATAACCATCAAAAGGAAGATCTGGACAGGGTTAAATGTTGTGTACCTTTTGCAAAAAATGTTTTTTCAAACCTCACTAAGGACTCATTCATCGTATGGAAAATGGGTCCTAGCTAGGGCACTAGAAAATTAGTTTCTGGGTTTTGTTCCTCTTAATCTGCACTTCCAAATTCTAGTCAGGTACTGTTAGAAATCTAGAAATAAATCTTGTAGTTGACTTTCTATGATTTTACAACTTTCTTTGCATCTTTAACAACTTTGACAACTTTTGCAATTTTTCTCTCCAAATGATCTTCAACCTAAAACTTGCAATCACACATCAAAGGAGAGAAAAATGTTGTTTGTTAGGGAATAAGGGTTTTCCTTGATCAAACCCTATTTTGGTAATTAAACCTTGAAATGAAACAATGTATGAAAGAAATGATGAGTGAACAAATATAATGTCTCAACTCACCAATCCTCAATTGAAACCTTGGGATACAAATCTACAATCTAGCATGAAGTGGCCTCAATGAATGCAAATATTGATCATGAACTTTGATGTGAAACAATGCCTTGAATATTCTTGATAGATCTTGAATGCTACATCAACACATTAGCTCAAACAACATGCATGATGCATTATGTCTTTGACATAATGAAATGGATCTTGATTGTTGCAATAATCTTCAATAAACTTCCCTTTAATGCCTTAGAAAATGCTCTTGTGAAATATTAGGATTCTTTAATCAATATTTGCTAGGTGAAACTAAGTGAAATAGCCTTGTATTTATACATATCTTATCATTAATTCCCAAAATTTAAATATCACAAGCTGACATCAAATCTTGGATTTGAAATCATTAAAACTTACTACCAAAAACATATTTCAAAGAGGGGTCCTAGGTCTAAGTGAGGGCCCATTTTCCATGTGGTGAATGGGTCCTAGGCCACTTACATAGGACACACTTTAGACAAGGTGAAATTTCATGTAAAAATGGGGTCCTCGAACCTAGTGAGGACCCATTCACCATGTGGCAAATGGGTCCTAGTTCACTAACCTAGGACACAAACCTTCTAAAATTAAGTGTTGTGTAATGACATTTATGAATGTCGGGTTTTATCCCTATGAATTTGCATTTAATTAGGCTTGGATTTGAATTAAAGGGGTAAATTAAGGAAAATTAACCTCAATCAATTAATAAAGGCTTAGATTAGTGTGAAAGTGTAAAGGTATACTTTACAACACCCTAAATAAGGCACAATTAAGTTTATTTAGTTAAAAGGGGCCCTAAACTTAATGTGAATGTGTAAAACACATTACAACACTAAATCAAGGAAATATTAGGCTCATTTTAATATTAATTATTCCCAAATTAAGGAAAAAGGGATACTTTTTCCATTAATATAGCCAATTACAATAATGAAATACAAAACACCTATATCTAAACGTGAGGCAGAACAATACTACTCAGCCCAAAAGATTGAAAAGGAAATCATATTGCCAAATTATCCTCCTTCTTGGTAGACCTTAGAGTCATCTAATGAGGAGTAATATTTTTCCTCCTCTTGACTTTTGTCCAGCCTTGATCTTGAGAATAACTGTTCACATCTGAATTTCCTTCACATTTAGACCCATTTGAGGATTTCAATGATGCTTCCAAGTTTCAATACCATACATCCAAAGTAGGAGAGCTCGAAGATTAGTTATTTGTTATTTTAGAAGAGACTGAAAGTGAGAGCCTCAAAGAACTTTTAGCCCTTTCCGAGCAGTTTGGGTCACACCATTACAGTGACTTTTCAGCTACCATTGGCTATGAAGTTACTGCATTGACCAACTCTACATTTTTCTTCTTGGAATCTTATTTTGAAGGGGATAGATTCTCTTTAGGAAAGTTCATAACAAAATAATGTTTGGGGAAAGAATCCTTCCACCATGAAGCCACTCAATTTGACTAGGTTTTAACCATTGGGCACTCAAGAGTGATGTGACTAGTTTGATAACATCTTCTAAATCTCAAAATTAAACCTTCATAATCTAGATGTTGATTCCAACATTGTCCATTAGCCCTCAAGTTAATTTCAGTCAGAAAATCCTTGGAGAAGTCCATTTCCACCAAGATCCTGGCATAAGTTGTGTGGATGAAATTTCTTGAATTTGCATATGTATAGAAAATTTTTCCCATAGAGTTCCTAATTGAAATAAAAAATGATTCAAACAAGTAGTGAAGGGAGAGGTTTTGGAGAAGAACCTAGATCAGTAAAACTAAAAATGATTCTATAGATGGATTAAAATTTGGATGCCAAGATTTTAACTGCAACAAATTTCTTTCCCACTGTCAAACATAATTGAGAATTGTGTTTTTGTCTTTCTTACCATTGAATATCAAAATGAAAAAACCCCTTGGACTAGGGTAAATCTCTAAGCCTCCATACATAAGAGGAAGCCAAGATTTTAAAATCAGGTCATGAAGATCTGAAAGGTTGTGCCAAAAATAACTGAATCTTTCGATTAAACCATTCGCTATGAAAATTGCTTCATTTTTCTTCATCTCCTTTATCAAATAGATATCAAAGTCTAGAGTTAAGGTTTTTCCCAAGCACTTGATGATTCTCCGGTTACTTGTGCAATTCTTTGAATTTTGTGTTGTTTGCGAGGAGGAGTGGGAACCAGACTTCGTTGCATCCAAAACCGTGTGTTATTTGCTTGAAAAGAGCATTTTTTCTCCTTTGATGATAGGTTTTAATGAACACAAGCAACGGAGTTCCCAATGTTATAAAACAGAGGTGGGGCAGCAGTGTGAGGAGGGATCGGTACCATTTCCTTCAGGCCGAGTGAGGAGAAACCAGGGAAATTATACCTAGTCACCTCCAAAAATGAGGGTTTGATCAACAACAACCCCATATCTGAATGCACTTGTTTCTCTATTAAAGGCAGTTCAAACCCATTAAGTCTAAGATCAACATCTTTCCCACCAAGAGCACATAGAGGTAGAGTATCAAGGAAGAGCGACGCCATATCCTTTAGTCTGCTATGAGGAACTTCAGACGTAGCCATGGAGGCCGATTCACCAAACACTCCAACAACAATGCCCTGCGGATCCATTGTTTTGGCAGCCAACACAGTAAATTCCTCGGGCATGGTTGCATTAGAGGAAGCATCATCATACGAAGTAGCAATGCACAACGAAACCCTAAGGGTCGAAAAGTTTGGAAAATTCATCATTTGTGGTAGCGAGCTCTATTATTTCGTAGTAAAATAGCCCAAATATTACATCAAAATACTTTTACTACAGTAGAATACATGTTTTTATTAGTGAATCTCTTGGAATTATTTTTAGTGAGATATATACAATAAAATATATACATTAGCAAGTTAGCAAGAGGAAAATAATAATTGATGTATTTTGAAATAACTATAAGATTCCTCTTATTTATTTATATTTCATTGTTGCACAAATGCCAAGTAATGATGCGTCTATGCATTATGGTCTATGATATCTTTTGTTGATTTTCTTGTTTAGTTTAATTATTAGATATGATAATGATATATTTTTATTGATTATTTGATGGTGATATTAAACATTATTATTTTTTCATAGATCTCAATTTGTTAGAAATTTCAAGTATCATTGTATTTGTGGAACTAGAAAATAATATTCATAAAATTTAAAAGTATAATGTTGCATTTTTATGATGTGTGCAATGTAGAAAATCAACCTATAACATCAATATTTTTGCATAATTTTATAGTGATTCTTGAGGTATCGAGAATAAAAATATTAATGAACCCACCTCAAAAATTCATTGTGAAAATGATTGAAAAAAATTGGTGATGAGAAAGACTATTAAAGAAAAAATATAATTATTTTAAGTAGAACTTGAAGTAAAATGAGCATATTCAAAAATAGGTGGAGCTTGTTTCATGTGGAGGTATAATTTAAGCTTAATTTTAAAAGATGGTGTAAGAAACATAAATTAAAAAAAATTACTATGTTGATTATTTAAGGAAGAAGGACCTCGCCAAGAAGTTAGTTATACAGAAATTAGATTCCCATGGGTTCCTGTCTAATGGGGTAGATAATAATATTAGCTCTGGTGATTCTCATTGACGATAGTCCAAGGAGGATGTTGACCATTTGAGGTGGGCTTTGCTTGTCTGGTAGTAAGGAGAACTCAGACCAATCTATGGAGGCTAGGATTAATGTGGAAAAGGAGAATTCGTGTAGGGCTTACAGAAGAATTGCTAATTTGAAGAAGCAAGGTTGAAAAGGTGGTAGGAAGGGCAAGAAGGTTACTCTGGAACAAGAATAGGTAAAGGATGTGGCAACACTAATGTTGCTATTGATGACTCCCTTGTCCGACAATCTTCCTTTTCATGGGGAGGGTGATGGGGTTCCTAGTAGTGAGGAGGCCTCAGTTGAGCAAACTGTGAGTGAGGATGTTGGTGTGAACCCTAACCTTGGGAAGTCAAAACTGTTGAAGGTTAATCTTCTTTGTGAGGATTTTTCTTATCTAAATCATGACAATACCTCCAAATTTGAACTATTGGATATGGCTCGGTTGAGTGCCACATGCACCTTTAAACTCGCTAAGAGGGTGTTGCAAGAAGTTAACAAGATCAATATCAAGATCAGGAGCTTGAACGAGAATATGACAAACCAACAAAAGGGATCTTCTTTAGATCTTCTCATTGAGCGGTTGGTTGACCTGGAATGTTCCTTCTCTAATTTTAAAGCCATGTGTGAGAGACACCTTCGTGAAATGGAGGGAAGGATAAAGGAAACAAATGAGGATATTAGGAAGTTACTACAGGTTATCCATAGCTTAGCTAAAAATAGTGCAAAGTCCTTAAAGGTTTTGTTTGCTAAGATTAGTCAACTCAGGAAGGATTAGATGTACTTTGTGGATATTCTTGAGAATAACCAAACCTCTAAAGGTAAGGGGAAGAAGACCACTAAAGATGAGGCTAAAGGCTCATGCACTCAAACAAGGGGGAACCGTAGGAGGTCCTTCAAGGAAGAGAAGAAAGAGCTAATGGATATGGTGAACCTACACTACAACCAGGAGATCGAGGTGGCCAACACCTTGAAAAATATGAAATAGATTTGGTGTTTTTGTTGTTTTTATGCTTCTTCTTTTCTACTGCTAGGTCATTCTTTTTGTTGTTGGTTTACTGTTGGTTGTTGCTTATGCTTTATTGTGTTTTTTTGTTATAGCAGCATTTTTGTCTAAAATGTTGTAAAGGGTTTTGGGTCCCTTCAAAACCTATTTTTTCAATATAATCAAAACATCACCTCATAGCAAGTAAACCTCTTGAATTTTATTTATTTTAATACTTAAAAAATAAATATATAATATTATGGGGTGCTCTTTTCAAGCTATAGGAAATGAGAATTCTTATGAAATAATTTCAAGAAATGATCATGTGTATATTTTAAAGCATGCAAATTTATTTAAGGTTATATGTATGTCCCTCAATAATCCTTATCTATCTAAGGATTTTTTCTAACAAGTCCAAATTTTAACAGTTGACACTTTAAAAATATAAAAATTAGTAGTGTCTTTACGGCTTAATATAAGAAAGGAATTACATGTTTTAGTCTAAGGATATGTGATAGAAATATACTATTTTTTTGAGCCAAGTGTACTACCAAAATACTAATAATTACAAGGGAATTTCTAAAATATTATTAAATCTATAACTAATATAAGAATATTACATGATATGTTTCTTCAAAGATTTAAGAGAGATTCCTTTAAAATGAACTACTTCAATCTATGTTCTTCATGTGTCCTTAATACTAAAATAATTTTCAACTATCTAATTGTGATAAGAAGTTGAATATCTTAGCCAAATAGTTCTATAGAGGCCGATAATTCAATGGGCAATAATTATGAATAAATTTAAGCATATATCTACTCAAAAAAATATTTTAGAAAAATGAAAATTAGATCATTTAAATTCATGGAGATTCCCTTCCAAGATAGATCAATTGATAAGAAATAATTAGAAACATTATGTTAGAAAAAAAGTATAACATAATTTAATCAATATTATTTTTATTTAGTTATGCAAAATTGGAGGATGGCACAGAGGAGCGAAAGGAGCGGTTCAGCAGATTGAGGTAAGAGGGATCCTGAGTCACTGGTGGATGGTGCTCCAAATGGAAGAGTTGGAACAAAAATCAAGGGAGGTGGTGGCGGCCTTTCTTGGGGAAATGAGGCAAACAGGAATTCCAAAGGAAGGAAAGACCAGGAGTGTGATTGCTCGGGGTTTGGGCGGAATCATTGTCAAGAATATTTTTGAGGGTGGAATTTAGGAAAAGATCAGTTTGGTTGGTAGTGACAAAGATTCTCTGATCCTCCCAATAAGTGCAACAGCACGGGGTTCTCACAAATTTTGGAGGTGGACAACAAATTCAAATTTTGGCAAGCAAAGGAGAAATGGCAGCGACAAGAAGGAAAGCCCTAATTCTTTCTTGGACCCCCTAAAGATGAGTTCAGGCACTCTAATCGAAGAACCATGGTGTTGGGATCACAAATCTTGACCCCTTTGATCAAGAGACTAGAAATCCAAGGCTTAATCATGAAATGGTTTGGAAAAAATTTGAATTGGGATGCCCTAATTCGGTGGTGGCAAGATCGTTGGGGTCTAGAAATAGGTTTTAAATATTTGGCGAATGACTATTTTCTAGTTGTTTGTTCTTCTCCCTTTATGTGAATGGATATCTTGAATGAGGTCTGGTTGATGGATGAGTTTGGCTTCTAAATGTGAAAGTGGGAAGTTGGCTTCTATATGTGAAAGTGGGAAGTTCACTTTGATCCCTTCTGACATCAATTGAGCTACATTCAGAATTGGTACAAGATCCTGAGCCTCCCCTATGAATTTTGGCAAGCAAACACTTTAGAGGAAATTAGAAATTACCTTGGAAAATACATCTGTGCAAATGAATGGATAAAAGAGGACAAAATAAGCACCTATGTGCAATTGTGTGTTGGAAATCCACCAAACAGCACTAGATGGAAGGAGTTGAAAATATTCATGGATTGGAGTGTCTTGACACAACCTCTAGTCTTCGAACCAAGACCACAAGGGAATTGGGTTGGTACTTTGGGATGGCACTCTTGGGAGACTGCTTCGAGGCGTGATCTAGGTGCTAACCCTTTCCTAATGACTGAAGGTGTTGCTGACGGTGGTTTAGGGTTCCCTGTCAATACGCCAAGTGAAGATCCTAGAGAGGATTGTCAAGAAAAAGTTAGGGCTAGTGATTCAGCATCGAAGCCGATTGGCAATTTGTCAGTTCCAAATAAAAATGTGAATCAAAAACTCAATGACAAAGTTTGTGATGTGTTGGATATAATAAATAAAAACTATAGGGAAGAAAATATTGATTCCCTGATAGAGGTAAGCAAAGAAATTGTGGAATTAGAACAAGAAGCAAAAGTGGCCTCAGATGGCATCCTTTTGGATGCTAATGAGGAGGAAAGTGATGAATTGGAATTGGCAAGAATGGAAATTGTTGAACCCTTACCAACTTTCGAGGAAGGAGACTAGAACATGGTTGGTATTGATGGTTGGTATGGTGGGAAGTCCTCTCCAAATTGTGGGGAACACAAAAAATAAGGAAGAACCTCCAATGTGGAAAAGCTGAAGCTGGATGGTGAAGCCTCTAGCTAGAAGAAGATCCAAGAAATGCTTAAAGTAGGGAAGGGGGAATCCCTTCTTGAAGGAAAATGAAAATCCTAACTTGGTATTTTAGGGGCATAAATGCCCCTAACAAGCAATGCTTGGTGAAAGATCAAGTTGATTTTTCTCAGGCAGAAGTATGTATTCTACAAGAAACAAAGTTGGATTAGGAGGAAGTGGCATCATTCAGTAAAAGGATGTGGTCTTGGAAGCTCTTGGCAGTCAATGCAGATGGAGTTATAGGTGGTTTGATGATGTTGTGGTGGTCAAAAAAGGTTTCAGTTGAGATGGTGGCAGCAAGAAGTAGGTGGCTTGCCTGCAAAGTGGAGATTTTCTCCTCAAACCATCATTTTCTTTTGATAAATGTATATGGACCACACTCGTGCAATGATAAGAGAAGGGTATGGTCAGAGATTGAAAGTGTGTGTTTTGGAGTTGGCTTTGATTTTTTCTTTGTTGGTGGGGATTTCAATGCGATCCTTCACTCACATGAAAAGAGGGGTAGGGTGGTGTGTAAGCTTCAATCCCAAATTGACTTTGAAGCCTTTGTGGGAAGAAATCTTCTCTTTGAAATTCTAACTACCAATGGTTCTTACACATGGATGAATCAACATCTAGGCTTCTACTCAATAGCTAAAAAGTTGGATAGATTTTTCTTCAAAGGAAACATGAGTGCCTTTCCTTTTACAATGGAGAGAAAAATTATATTGTGCCCTAGGTCTAATCTTTTTTTAGTTCTCTTGGAGATTGTGGGTGAGAGTCACCCAACAAGCTATCCATTTAAATTCAATGCAATGTGGTTGAAGGATCAAAATTTCATCTGTCTAATTTTTGCTTGGTGGGGGGAAGTAGGATCAATGGGAACCAAGATGTTCACTTTGGAAATGAAACTAAAACATGTTAAGCACATATTAAAAGAATGGAATAAGAGTCTCTTCAAAAATATTTTAAAGAGAAGCACATAATCGAAGAATATTTGAGGACTCTAAATGAGGAATTTATTCATTTGGACATGGATAACACACGATATCTTCAGGAACAAGAATTACTTAGAGAACTCAATGAGATTATATAGAAAGAGGAAAAAATTTGGCACTAGAAGTCAAGGGAATTTTGGTTGAAGGAAGGTGATAAAACTCTCAGTTTTTCCACAATTCCATGAAGGCCAGAAAAGAGGTCAATAAAATTTCCCATATCCTTTCAGCAGAAGGTCATCCTCTTGATAATTCAGATCAATATGTAGTAGAGGTGGTATCTTTCTTCCAAAACCTACTCAATGGTCGGGAAGGAGCAAGATTGGGTGCACAACAAAGTCTACTGGCAAATATTCCAAAGTTGGTGATGGATGACCAAAACAAGAAATTATCAAAAAAAAAATTTGAAGAGGAGATTCGGGGTGCCCTCTTTCAACTCCACCCAAAAAAATCTCCTGGCCCAGATGGATTTCTAGCATCCTTCTTCCAACACTACTGGAGTATTGTTGGCACAGACGTTGTTGAGGCGATCGAAGACTCTAGGGCCATTGGGAAAATTTTGAAGGAATTAAATAATACTTCCATTACATTAATTCCAAAAAAAATGAATCCAAATAGAATGGAAGAATTTCGGCCAATCTCCTTATGCAGCACAGTTTATAAAATCCTAGTAAAAGCGGTGACTAACTGACTCAAGAAATTTTTTCCTAGTCTGATCTCAGAAGAACAAACGGGTTTTTTTCCTAGCCGCTCAATATACCACGGAGTAATAATTGCATAGGAGGCCATTCATTCAATTTCTAGAACCAAAAAACAATCAATGTTAATGAAGTTGGACATTAAGAAGGCATATGATAAGGTAAATTGGTGATTTCTCTTTAAGGTGATGGAAGGTTTTGGCTTTCAATCAGCATGGCTTGACTAGATTTTCAGTTGGATTGCTAGTCTATGGTACTCGATGCTGGTAAATGGTTCTCCAAATGGGTTTTTTGAGGCCTCTTGGGAGCTTAGGTAGGGAGACCCACTTTCTCCCTTTCTATTCATTATTATGGTTGAGGCCCTTGGAAGGACTTTCAATAAAGTTTTCTTAGCCAAAGAAATAAAGGGGATAAAAATTAAAAGTAATCTTCCTCCTATCACACATTAACAATTTGTTGATGACAATATGTTGCTTGGGAAAGTCGGGTTGAACAAGGCAAGGACTTTTAAAAGGATCTTGTCAGATTATTCTAGAGCCTTGGTGCAAGAGGTAAGTTTAGATAAATCTAAGGTTTTCTTCTTTCACACTTACCTATTGCTAGAAAATCGCATACTTCAAGTTTTGCAGTTTCGAAAAGGAAAGCTCCCTTGCAAATATTTGGGTCTTCCACTGGTGTTGGGTGTGCAATCTAGCAAATTGTGGGATCCGCTCATCTCAAAGGTTGAAAGTAGGCTCTCCTCTTGGAAAGGTAGGTGGCTCTCATGGGTTGGAATACTAACGCTAATAAAGACGGTGGTGGCAGCACTCCCTATCTATATGTTATCATGTCTTCCCTTTACTAGGGATGCCTGCACCAGGGTCAATCAAAAAATGAAGAACTTTTCCTGGCAGGGGAACTTAGACCAAAGGAAATTCCCTTTAATCAAGTGGGAAAGGATTTGCAGATCCCAGGAGGAGGCAGGTGTGGGAATAAAGAATTTAGCCCTCCAAATAAAGCATTGGGGGCCAAACTAGCCTAGCAAATCTATGGAGGGAAAGACTTAAAATGGGTAAAAATCATGAAAGAAAAATATTTGGAGGAAGGGGAAGCGAGTTTTTTCACAACCAGGCATCACCCCAAAGGCTCTCGCATTTGGAATTTTATTTGCAATTATAGAGATCTGATCTTGAACTCACTTTCTTCAGACACAAGGGAAGGCAATCAGGCTCTCTTTTGGGAAGATTCATGGTGTGGCTTTAGCAAGCTAGAGGAGATCGACACATTAAGAAATATAAGGGAGGTTACCAAATAGATACGAGAAATTAGAGTGAGGAATTACTTGATCATAGAACGTGTGGATGGGATATTGAGATGGAGATGGAAGGATCTAAGGCAATTGCCACTAAGAATGGAAGAAATATAAACTTTCAAAGAAGTTTTAAAACATCGGCCTCTATGCATCAGGGATGGAAAGGATGTGCTTAGGTGGTGTGGCACTACCTCAGGCTCCTATAGCATTAAGGAAGGTTATAAGCTATTAATAGAGCAATTAAATAAAACTCAACCAATCCCAAAAGATTTATGTTGGAATAGAAATTGTCTTCCCAAAGCTAAAATTTTCTCCTAGGTGGCCATACAAGGAAGGGTACTAATAGCAAATAGGTTGGAAAAAATTGGGATCAATGGTCCTTTGAGGTGTGTGTTATGTAAGGAAGCTTTAGAAACCAACAATCACCTTTTTCTCATTTGTCCATTCACAACAAAGTGTTGGAGTTGGTTGTGGGAAAAACTCAATCTAAGTACGGCTTTTCCAGATAAGATCTTGAGCTGGTTCAAGAGTTGGTCGAAGCAGGGGTGAAAGTCTCTTTTTTCCTTCCTATGGAGGTTGTGCCCATCAATTCTCTTATGGGAAGCTTGGAAAGAAAGGAATCGTCGAATCTTCAATGATAAGGCAATGTTCCTCCCTTCATTTCTAAACAAGCTAGAAGCTAGTATAGTTGAGCTAGCCAATTCAAGAGCAGTTGGGATATGCTACAACAAGCATTCCTTTCTTGAACTGGGATTCAAACATGATAAAGTCTTGGAATGGTTTGAAGGTCCCCCAAGCATTGGACTCAAGGAGGTCTGAGAGCATAGTTGTTCATGAAGGTATCAAATGGTAGTCGTCAGACCAAGGTTGGTTCAAGTTAAACTTTGATGGTGCTTCCAGAGGCAATCTTAGAAAGTCTAGTGTTGGTTGTATAATCAGAGATTGGAAAGGGGTGGTAGTAGGCAAGTTGGCTCTGCCATTGTGTTGGGCAACTAATAATGTGGTAGAATTACAAGTGGCTCAAGCTGGAATAAAATTATGCATAGAGTTAGGGCTAAGGAAAGTGGCAATAGAAGGAGATTCCATCATCATCATAAATGCTTTGAGATTGGGTGTTCTACATAATTGGAAGTTGCAAGCCGGTTTAGAAGTCATGCTCTCCCTTTTGAGCAACCTTGAAATTTTTGAAATAAATCACACTTTGTGGGAAGCAAATACAGAGGTAGACATTCTAGCAAATATAGGAGCAGATGGAATCTCCTTAAAAGACATTTCTCCTGCTTTGAATGTATTTGGTTGAGTGGAGTAGTGGGTGGTAGGGTGGGTGCCACTTAAGCTCATGCATGTGTGCTTGAAGTGTTTGAGTGGAAGAGGTTGGGGTTGAGGTGGCAAAAATCACATGGCTCAAGGAATGATCTAGAGAGATCCCCTTTTATAATTGCCCGACAGTGTTGGGAGTGGTGTGACATCCTTCACCAAACACTTGCCATACTACTCACATTCATTTTCATTCATGTGAGGATGGGTTAGATAATTTTGAGTGATGTTTAATATCTTTTTTTCTATGGTAACAAGCTATTCTCTCATCACTTGCTCTACATTTCGGATGGGTATGAGTAGATTCACCTTGCTTGTCTTGACACAAGAGTTGGAAATGGGTGGTATGGTTACTCCAATTCAGTTGAAGAGCTCTAAATGCCAGGTGGCCTTTGAAGGCTAGGTAACAACACTCTGGCTGCAACGTTTAATAAGGCACCTAAATTATCTCACATTTGTGGTGATCAAATGTGTTGCAGGGAAAGGTTTTATAGAGAATGCAGAAGGGTATCGTCTTGATTCAGACATTTCATCTCATGTTCTAGCTAGTTTGTTGGATGTTGGTGTTTCAAAGGCCAATTCTCGAGTTATTATGAAGAGGCTCTTCCACAAAGATATGTTGGTTGGTCTGGAAAGGACATTGGCTATGGCTTCCATGGGAAAAAGTATCCCTCGCCCTTCAGATTTGGTTCTCCTCAACAACCTAGAGGCTCTGGTAAGGTTTTATCCATTTATTTTGGACATCTCTTGTTTGGAATTGTTGGAACACAGGCACTTGGCATCTGTTAGGGCCAAATTTCTCAGGAAGAAATTTTTCCTATTTCTAGTTGTGGATTCATCTTGGAAGAGGGAGTTTTGTGTGCTTTCTCAATATAATGTTTGGTAAAATCTTGGAAGGTTGGTGGGTTGGGGATGGTTTGTAGGGAAGGTTTTTTATTAATGGTTGTTTGTAAGTGTAGTAGTCTTGTGGAACGAACTAGTAATCTGGTTAATAGTTTGGGTTGGTTGAGTCAATCCCAATAATGTATTAATGAGTCTCTGTAGTAGCTTCATTTTGGTATGGAATGGGTTTGTTAGTAGTCTTTAAAATTTTCCTAGGAGGGCCAAAACTTTGTAAACTTTTCTTTTTTGAAATCAATACAATATATCTCTTACCTATCCAAAAAAAAAATGTATAACATAATTAAATAAATTAGAATATTTAAAACCTATTAATCAATTCCAAACCATGATATTGATGCTAGTGGGAGATGTGATGGTTTTTAGTGCATTAAAATTCTTAAATAAAATATAAGAAACAAACTTGACAAGAACCTAGAAAATTACTTAAGGAAATACATAACTAGATATGATATTTTAAGTCATCCCTTTTTGAGGGATTTTTAATTTTAAATATATTTATTTTAAGGAGATCTTGAAATAAAATGAGTCTATTCAAAATACGTGAAGCTTCTTTCATGTGGAGGTATGATTTATATTAGAATTAGAAAATCATGGGGATAAGATACAAGCATAATTTAACAACATGAGCTATTTTAGTCAACCTAAATTATAATAAGTACAAATCCTTGCATATATAGGCAAGGAGAGAGCAGTCAACCTATGATGTCAATTGACAAGTGCTCCATGAAGTGACACAAATGATAAGACAAGTTTCCTATATGCATCAACCTTAGGAACACTTGGAATGTGAAAACCAACAACCTATTTTACCAAGTCATCAACCTTGATGCCAAGTGTTGAGTGACCTTTGAGGTTAGATAAAAAGTCTTCCAACCTAAGAAATGTAGCACATGAGGTTTACCAAATAACCCGGTAACCTCTAGAGGTCTAAAATTTTGTACATTCAATTAGACAAGATTTTCTCTAACCTCTTCAACCTAAGTACACTTAAGTATAGTTCAAATAGATAAATTAATCACTCTAAAACCCCCTCTTAATTGATACTTGGGGAGATTAAAAAGTTAAAATAGATAGAATTGGGTCCTGATTAGAGGCCATGTTAGGTACCCATGTACAAATTTTCTCATAAGGTAGAGTAAAGGAGTGTAGTGTAGAAAAAGGTACACCTTTACATTTTCAAACTAGGTTTAGGTCCCTTAATTAATTGAACTTAATTAAGCTAATTGGTACTCCTTAAGTGCCAAGTCCCAATTTTTAATCTTTTTTAGGTGGCCTTTTAATGATTCAAATGCAAGTTTCAAATGTTGGCTTGTGGAATGTATATTTTTGGAAATTAGATACACCTATAAATATGAGGTATTTTTATTAATCCAAATCTAACACACTTTATGAGAGCATCCTTATAGGAAAAAATATTGTCAAGAGAATTGAAGAGAAAATTCATTAGTCATCTACAACTGCTACTAAGATCATATCATCATGTCAAATTTCATGTTACTTCATGTAATGTTTTGGAGCTAATATTATGATGTAGGTTTCAAGCATTCAAGCATTAAGACAGGTGTCAAATTAAGCATCCAATCCTTAGAGGGGTGTGTTAGACTTTAGTCCTCTAGGGCATCCATTGTAGATTTGGTGAGTTTTGAAATAGTATTATTCATTCATCAAATTCTATTTGTTTTATCATTATTTCATTATCAAGATTTAATTACCAAACTGGGGTTTGACTAAGGAAAACCCCTATTCTCCAAAAGAAAACAAGTTTTCCCCCTCTTTTTTTATGCATATTTACAGGTGAAGAAGGATTGAATATTGATCATTAGAAAAAAAATTTCAAAGTTGGCAAAGTTGTCATCATTATTGTCAAGCCATGAAAACTCATTTGCAAAATTTATTTCCAACTTTTTGATAGTTGAATATGGAGGAATCAAGAGCTTCGATATGGGATCAGAGGACTATGAAATCAGATTTTGGACTCTTGTATAGAGACCCATTCGTCATAGGGTGACTATGTCTAAGAAGGACACTAGGCAACCACTTTTGGTGATAGCTACACATTAGTCTATCCTTCTTAGATCTACCTAAAATTCTGCATTTATATTTTTTCTTTCCTTTTAATCTTCATTTCAAGTTTTGCATCACATAATTGAGTTCATTAAGCATTTTATTTTTATCTATCATGAGTAAATTTTTGTCATTTTCTATCATAAGGGAAGCAATAGATGTCCTAATAGGGTTGACCCACCTCAAGGTTGAAAGTCAATTATGTCCTTGGAAGATCTCTTTTCCTAATGAAATGAGGTGCAATCACCCCTTATCTAAAATCCAAACACCTACATGTTTTCTTCATTTCATTTTGGTGAACATCTCTCCTTATGTTTTATTTCAATGAACCTTATGTTCTTGCATGCTATAAACTTTCTAAAACTAGCAGTTCCATGTAGTAACATGCAACAATGAGCCAATAGGTGGAGAGCGGCATGAAAGGCAAGTGATGTGCAAGAAGTGTCTATGGAAAAACATTTGAATGTGAATGACATGAGTGGGCAGAATAGCTATATGCAGATGTAGGTAATATAGTTACACATTAGGGAATCCAATGAACAATACAATGGATTACTAGATATATTATGGGTAATAATTAAAGTGATTGAGTGGGAACAATATTGTATCCCATTTTTACCTTACAGGTTAACATCATTATTTTATTTTAAATTATAATGGGGACTGAAGGAGGGTGTTAACCCTAATGGGTTGAAAGGAGGATATGTATATAAAGGATAAAGTGTGTAAGCAATAGTTGGTGAAGAAATAACTTTGTAGAATATATATATACACATATAGAGGTTTGGTTGAAGAACAACTGTACTAACATTCAATTAATTATTTGGTGATAACATAATTATTATTGGTATTATTGGTAATTGGTTTGGTGGGGTAAATAATAATATTATGTAGTTAAGTTTTTTATTAAAGAAAATTATTATTATTAAATTTTAAATGATTTTATTAAGTAATACCAATATCATTAAGTTTTATTAGTTAATCAAAATATAATATTATTATGGATAGGGTTCAATGTCTAAATTGATGACATTACTAATGTGCAATTAGTTGGGAAATAATAATGTTGACATAAAATTAGTTGAATTCATCATTATATAAGCCCAACCCATAATTTAGCCATTGGATCAATTCTTTATGATACAAACTAAGGATCTTTTCATAGCTAGTAACAAATAACCCTACATCAATTATAGTTAAAAAAATCTAAAATTAATATCAATATCATTAAGTTTCATTAGTCAATCAAAATATAATATCATTATGGATAAGGTTGAATGTCTAAATAATTGATGACATCACTAATGTGTATTTAGATGGGATATAATAATTGTGACATACTATTAAAGTTGAATTCATGATTGTATAAGGAAACCCCATAATTTGGAAACTGCATCATTATATAAGCCCACCCCATAATTTGGCCATTGCATCAATTCTTTATGATACAAACTAAGGATCTTTTCATAGCTAGTAACAAAGAACCATACATCAATTATAGTTAAAACAATCTAAAAATAATATCATTATCATTAGATTTCATTAGTTAATCAAAATATAATATTATTATGGATAAGGTTGAATGTCTAAATAATTGATGACATTACTAATGTGTATTTAGATGGGAAATAATAATTGTGGCATACTATTAGTTGTATTCATTATTATATAAGTACACCCCATAATTTTGAAACTGCATCAATTCTTAACGATACAAACTAAGGATCTTTTCATAGCCACCAACAAAGTATCGTAGGCGAATTTTAGTTAAAACAATTTAATTATTTGTGTGTTGTAGAGTATAACCAAGAGAAGAATAATCAACAATTCCCAATGGAATCTAACATAAAGTGTATAAGATCAACTATTTTAGTCCATTGTAACCATAAGCTTAAACATTTGAACTTTTTTCTGATTCCCACGTCAAAAGGATGGTGATCTGTACATACAAAATATAAAGTAAAATTCAACACTTGATGAGGCCTGCTCTCCACCCTACCATATTGGGTCATGGAGCCTCATGGACCCTCACCAAATCCCCAAGAAAGAATATAGATTGGCCACCACTATGATTAGTGGTGAAATGAATATTGTGTATTATAATCAATATAGAGTACCCAGGGGCATCTCAGAGTGAAAAACCAAAGACGCCAAATGTTCAGAGTATGTCACACATCTAGAAACAGGCCCATAATCACTATAAGGAGCCCTATTCACCTCAAGCACATGTAGAAGATAATTAGAGGTGGATAGATACACCACCAAATAACAGGCACCATGACTAGAATCTGTAAACCCAACGTCTGCAAGTGACAAGAAAACAATTGAGACCTAGTTAGCACGCGAGAGGGAGTGAGAGGAGCAGGAGTGCATTTTGAATTTTTTTTTGGCATACTACAATACTGATTATTCAAAAGTTAGGTATATGGTAATATTTATTAGGTATATGGTCATATTTAAATGATCAAAAGATTTTGTTAATAAAATAATTATTTATTTCTATTAAATGTAGATAATTAGTAAAGTTATCTTGAATGACGTTGTTTAGAAATATTAATATTAAGGTACGTGTATATTGAATTATAATTAATCTAAATTAAAATTTGTATAATTATGGACATTCTTTCAATTATGAATATTATTTTTTAATCATAAAATGATAAAAAAACATAAATGAGAAAAGATATATAAACATTAATTATTTTAAATTTTATTTAAGATCAATTTTATTTTAAACATCATTTGAAGAGATATTTTATTTTAATTCTTGTTTCTTAATTAGTTATGCTAGTACTTTTTTTATTATTAAATAATATTACTTATATTATATTTATTATTAAATATTAACAATTCCACATGTAAATAGATGTCAAATTTAAGTTAGTTTCTTTTAATGTCTAGAGACACTCTACAATGGTAGAAGTGGTGGAGTGTAAAGGTGTACTAAATAAAACTATTTCAAAGAAAAAAACTCCAAATGATATCTCTCAACATTGTTTAGATAGATGTATTAAGATATCTATACTAGTTGTTAATACACTCACACCATTACAATCCATCCCTTGTTGTCACTATAGTTATGATGTTGGGTGTAATAAACTAAATATAACTAAAGAAATCTATATAAAAAATATGGAGAAGAGTAACTTTAGTTTACTTCAAAATTATTTAAGAGTTTTTTTTGAAACATCAAGAGGATTGTAAAGTGGTAGGAAGGGGTGGATAGTAATGACATGAGTTAAATAATTCAATAAAATATAATGGTTAAAGCTATTTCATTTTATTTACATTGTTTATGTAAAGGAAAAAAATTGAAATATGAGAAAAAAATATCATTATTATTTTTTATGAAGGCAAGTATGAGCCTTTAAAATAATATCTTAGTGTTTTTTACATAGATTTTTGTGATACTTTTACTTTAGAACTATTTAAGGAATATGTACATAGGTGTTGGCATGTTGGATGAAAAGAGGAGAATGGAATTCAATGTATTGTAATTTTATTTATTTGAAGATAATAGATAATTGACATGCCTTCTTGGTGGATTATTTTCTTGCAAGGTTTTCTCCACACAAATCCTATGTTATATGATGCTCTTATGTTTCTAACTTGTACCTCTTTGCTACTATCTTATGGTGATGTTATGAATTATTTATTATTGTTATAAGTTCATATAAGGTAGTGTTATTAAACATGATATGTTGGCTGCATCGTAAAGAAGATTGATCTAATCATGGTGATTTCACATTAAGGTCACTTAATTTGAGATTTGCATATAAGTTTCAGATTTTCATATTAGAGTAGTCCAAACTATGTATCTTATCCATTGAATTCATAACTTGATTATTTGGATGGAGATTGTTTTTTCCCATCATTTGGTATTAAAGCCTATATGTTTCTCATCACCAATTTAAGTTAGTGAAGCCAACTATTAATTTGTGTAGTTTGGACAGGTGTCTCCATACCCAAAAATATTAATTAATTAATTAATTGATTTCTTTAGAGACTTCTAGAAAGTGGTTAGTTAGAGTCCAGATAATCTTAGCCATTGATTGAGATTAAATCATGGCCATTGGTTGCTCAATGAGAAGACTATAAAAGGGGATCAATGGGAATTTGGAAAACACACACTTGAGAAAGATTTGCAATGATAAAAAATAAATTTCTAGTGATAGCAAGGGTGCAGTGATAGCATTGGATACAACAACAGTGGAATTTCAGCATGAGAAATTAAGGGAAGAATTTTCAGAGAAGAAAATTGCCAGAGCTTTGCCAGTAAGAGGCAAGTACTTTATGTATTTCTTGATTCGCTGAAGTTTAATAAAATTCCTCATCTATTGAATTGGTTTTCCCTTCAAGGTTTTTCTAGGGATAATTTGTCCAAAAATATTGTGTTTATTATTTTGCATATTTTCTTCTCTGTTCATGTGATTTTATTTGTGAAATTGCAGTTGTGTTATTTTCAATATTTGCTATGAATTAATTTTTAATACTAAAATAATCTATATAGATAGGAGATTAATAATTAGTAACTGCAATAGATTTCTCACATGGTATTAGAGCTAATCTGAGGGAAAAAAAGGCTCAGTATAGACATAAGAAGGAAAAACCAAGGGTTTATAAAACCCAGTTCGAACTCTTGAAAATTATTTGTTTTTTCTCATCTTTTGAGATGGCCTCAATAGGTTTAAGAGATCGGGATAGATTGGATGGAGCCTCAAATTTTGGTGTCTAGAAAGCCAAAATTTCTTTATTGTTGGAAGAGAATGGTATCAAGGAATATGTGATAAGTGTTGTAGCTATACCTATAGATCAAACACAACTCTTAGCATATAAGAAGGAAGATGCCAAAGTGAGGAGGCTAATCCTTGATGGTTTTAGGGACCATATAGTTATGCATATCATAGAGTTAGATACAACAAAGAAGATGTGGGATGCCATTCTAAATCTATACTAGAATGCTACCACTAATTGGAAGCTAATTCTTAGAGAACAGTTGAGGAATTCCTAGATGAATAAGGGATAAGATGTTACAAGTTACCTAACCAAACTTAGACTTGTCAAGGATGAGTTGGCAACTATTGGAGATAAACTAGATGATGATGAGCTAGTATGAATATCCTTGAATGGGTTTACTAAGTAGTGGGATGTCTTTGTTCAAGTTATTAATGGACAAGACACCTTACCGAGTTGGGATCGACTATGGAGTGATTTCACTCAAAAGGAGCTTAGACTAAGTCTTGTTAGTGGAACCAACAGTAATAGTCAAAAAAATGAGGTGGAACAAGAAAAAATTTCCCTAACAAGAAAAGGGAAAGTGAAGAAGGGGTATGGCAAAGGATCAAATCCTAAAAGTGAGAAGAAGAAGAAGAAGAAGAAGGAATTGTCTAAGATCAAATGATATGGTTGTCATGAGTTTGGCCACTATGTCAACGATTTCCCACAAAGGAAGAACAACAAAAAGAAAGGAAAGAAGTAGATGACATCTTCAATAAGTGTATATGAGATTTCTAGTAGAATGGAGGATGAGTTTGCACTCATAGCTTGTATGGTTAGCTCAACCTCATAGGGTGTTTGGTATGTAGATAGTGGGGCATCATTTCATATGACAAGAGTTAGAGAGTAATTCTCTAGCTATAAGAAGGAGCACATTAGAATCCAAATTTCTATGGGGAACATGTCCAAACTCAATGCAATTGGGAAAGGTATTGTTCTATTTCAAAGGGAGAATGACAAGTTTACTCCCATTCATGATGTGTTGCATGTGCTAGGCTTGGGTATGAACCTGATTTTCATATTTTTTCTTCAAGATAAAGGCTATAATGTACTATTTAGAGGGGTGCATGTGTTAATCAAGCATAAGGATTGGAAATCACCCATAGTTATTGCAGTTAGGATTGATTGGCTTTACAGGTTATAGTTTGATACTCATAAGGAACTTATGAGCAACAGTAATCCTAGAGATCAAGGAGAGCTATGGCATAGAAGGATGAGACATATACATCACATAGCACTTAAATTGCTTTGTGAAATAGTGACAGGTGTTCCAAAGGTGAGCACAAAACATGATGATGTATGTAAGGGATGTGTGTTGGGGAAGTTTGCGAAAGAAACTTTTCCAAGGAGGGACACCAGATCTAAGGGTGTTCTTGATCTAGTACATTCAAACATATGTGGACCAATGTTGACGAAGTCTCTCAGAGGATACAAGTAGTTTGTTAATTTTATTGATGATTTCTGTAGGAAGACCTGGATATACTTCTTGAAGACCAAGGATGAGGTCTTCAGTCACTTCCAAGAGTTCAAAGCTCTTGTGGATAATTCAATAGGCATGAAGATAAAGGTTCTTTAGTTAGATAATGGATGTGAGTACAAAGGGAAAGAGTTCCAGGAGTTCTATACCAGGGAAGGAATCAAGAGAGAGTGGACCATTCCTTACAACCAACAACATGATGGAGTTGCTAAGAGGAAGAATCATTATATATCAAAGGCAGCAAGAGTTATGTTGTATGACTAAGATATGCCACATTACCTATGGGAAGAGGCATGGAGTACAACAGTATACATACAGAACATGGTTCCACATAAGGTATTGGGAAAGATGAAATCAGAAGAGGTGTTCATAGGGAAGAAGCTGAATGTTAGTCACCTTAGAATATTTGGGAGTTTGGAATTTTGTCACATTCTAGGTCTTACACATTCCAAGTTAGATCAGACTATAGAGAGAGGGTACTTTTTGGGGTACAATGAAGCCTCAAAGGCATATCATATATTTATTCTAGGGGCCAAGAGGATTATAGTTAGGTGTGATGTAAAATTCATGGAGGACAACACATTTAGGAGGTCCAGATATTTTCCAGTAGATGATCAAAGTGAGCAGCCAACAGAGGCTCCAAGGATCATTCAAACAGATCAGGGGTAGCGAAGCATGAGTATAGTTACTAGTACAAGCACAGGCTCAGGTGGTAAGAGTTCACAGAGTATGGAACAACAAATGAAACAGATCCAAGAGATGCATCAAGAAGACATGGAGATTGATATTTTATCCTCTATAGTTGGTAGCAGGAATCGTGAGGTTCAATAGACACATAGGGATACTTAGGAGTTTGTGGGAGCTCCTAGGACTAGTAATAGATAGTGGAGACAACCAAATAGGTATAATGACTATATGGCATTAGTCAATCAGTTGGTAGATAGCAAGCCTTCTAGCTATCAGGAGGCCGCACAGTAGTAGGTGTGGTGAGATGTGATGGTTGAGAAATATACCTCAATAGTGTAGAATGATGTGTGGGAGGTTGTGCCTAGACCGAAAGATAGGGCGATGGTTGAGTCACACTAGATCTATAAGATCAAGAACAATGCAAATGGTAGCATTGAGAAGTACAAGGAAAGGTTAATGATCAAGGGGTTCTCTCAGAAGGAGGGAATAGACTATGAGGAGACATTTGCTCCAGTGGCTAGGTATACTTCTATATGAGTCATGATCTCACTTGCAACATAGATGGGATGGAAAATCCATTAAATGGATGTCAAGATGGTGTTTCTTAATGGTGAATTGGTAGAGGAGGTATACATAGAACAACTAGAGGGCTTTATAGCACACATTAGTGAAACCCATGTCTAGATTGAAGAGAGCTTTGTATTGACTCAAGCAGGCTCCCAAGGCATGGTATGAGTGCATTGATAGATACTTGTAGGGAACAGGCTTCGTGAAGAGTGAGGCAAATGCTAACCTTTACTACTTGGTGGTTGGGGGTGAGGTTCTCATTCTTTTTCTATATGTGGATGAATTTTTTTTAATAGGTTCACTGGGGCTCATAGAGGATTGCAAGAGGGACCTTGTAGCAGAGTTTGAGATGAAGGATAATTTGGGGCTTATGCACTACTTTCTAGGCATGGAGGTGTGGCAGAAAGATGGAGAGATTTTCCTTGGAAAAGGGAAATACTGCATGGAAATTTTGAGGAGGTTCAAGATGGAGGATTGCAAAGCCATGTCTACACCTATGATCATGAATTGGAAGAAGGTAGACTCATCCAGGGAGAAGGATATAGACCCCACCTTATACTGACAGTTGATTGGGTCTCTCATGTATTTGGTCAACACTAGGCCAAATATATCCTTTGCAGTAAACTCTCTTAATCAGTTCATGGTTGAGCTAAAGAGAGTGCATTTGATAGTGGAAAAGCATGTGTTGAACTATTTACATGGTACAATTGAGTATGTGATCAAATATACTCAAGGTGATGGTATCTGCTTGAACAAGAAAAGCACTTTAGGGTGCTGCTTTAGTTTGGGATTAGGAGTTGTCTCTTGGTACAATAGGAAGTATAAGTCCATGGCTCTGAGTTCTGCAGAAGTAGAATACATAGTAGCTAGCATGGCAACATGTGAGGTTATATGGCTTTGGAAGTTGTTGGTAGCCTTTTTTGGTAAGAGGGTTGAGACTATGGTGATACACTATGCCAATAAAAGTTGCATCAGATTATCTAAGAATCTGGTGTTTCATGACAGGTCTAAGAATATAGACATCAGGGATCACTTCATCAAGGATTGTGTATAGCAGAGGGTTTTTCAGCTACAATATATACCTATAGATCAGTAGGTAGCAGACATTTTGAAAAAGGCATTGGGGAAGGTGAAATTCATATTCTTTAGAGATAAGTTGGGTGTTATGTAGAACACCTTCCTTGCTAAGAGGGAGTGTTAATTTGTGTAGCTTGGACAAATGTCTCCATACCTAGAAATATTAATTAATTTCTCTATAGATTTATAGAAAGTGGTTAGTTAGAGTCTAGATAATCTTAACCATCGATTGAGTGGCCATTGGTTTCTCAATGAGAATATTATAAAAGGGGATCAATAGGCATTTGGAGAACACACACTTGAGAAAGATTACAGTGATAGAAAAAATATTTGCAGTGATAGTAAGGGCGCAATGATAGCGTTGGATACAACAGTAGTGGAATTTCAACAGGAGAAATTAAGGGAAGAATTTTTGGAGAAGAAAATTTCCAGAGCTCTACTAGTAAGAGGCAAGAAGTTTATATGTATCTCTTGATTTGCTGAAGTTTAATAAAATTTCTCATCTGTTGAACTAGTTTTCCATTCGAGGTTTTTCTAGGGACAATTTGTCCAAAAATATTATGTTTATTGTTTTGCATCTTTTCTTCTCTGTTCTTGTGATTTTATTTGTGAAATTACAATTGCGTTATTTTCAATATTTTTTGTGAATTAATTTTCAGCAATCAAATAATCTATATAGATAGGAGATTAACAATCAATAACTACAATAGAGTTTTCAAAACAATATGAGAATATCCTAATTTATGATGAATACTAGAATGGTAAATTCCTTGAATGTATCTCAAAATACAGTTGGAAGCCTTCTATTAACTCTCATGTGAATCATGAGATAAATGAGAGATAAGAACAAATAAAAAAGAGAGATTAGGGAAAGAATGTGTTAGGAACAAAAGGCTACCAACCAACTACTTGCATAAAAGTAGCATCAACATAAGGAGAAGAGTAATTGGAAGAAAAAACAACACATAGCTAAAATGGTATTAGGGAAAGCTTGTAATTAAGCATTCCAAATATTTGAAGCATATCAAGAAAATACTTCTACAAAAAATGGAAATCCCATATGAAGATTGAACAACCTATTTAAACAAAGAAAGTAATGTAGAAGGTCGAGATCTATCATATAGAACTGCACCATCAATGCTCACTGAAAACTCTAGATCATGGAAGATAAAGTTACTATCAAAATTTGTAGCATAGTAAATTATCACCCTTGATATTTTCACTCTATGTTTTACCCCTAATTTCCTAAATTAATAATTCTGAGGCCCACTTTTACCATGTTTCAACAAATTGCAAGTATTGAACAAATTTATCCATTTAATGCAGTTTCCCTTGACACCTCATGTCCTAGAAAATGGGATTAGGACTGGGATGCCCTAGGGCATCTAAGTCCTATTGTGTTGGGACCTAATTTTTAATATGTTGGCATGAATAAATGTCTTGTACCTAGCTAATTCATTCATTATGTAATTAGGGGAAATTCACATGTTAATTTTACTTAGGATAAAAGATTCCTTCTAGAAGTCTTAGTTGTCATGTCTAGAATTTATCTTATCCTAGGTTGTTATGAGTTAGTTGTCACATGCTATAGGATTAAGACGCTTTTCATGATCTTGTCTAATCCTATCTCACTACCTTTCCTTCATAAGAAAGGCATCTCATGTACATTTCCATATTCAACTGAAATATTCAATATTGCATTGTTGAAGCAAGCTTTCTTGCCATTTTCTCTCTTGTGCAAGATATTTTTTTCTAGCAACTATTATTGGGGGTGTTGGAGAGTCGCCATTAACTCCCACATGGTATTAGAGCTCTAGTGTTGCAGATTCCTTCCCAGATTTGAGGGTTTCATGTTGGCTTGAAGATTTTGTTGGGTGCATTTTGGAGTTTCAAGGACCTCACGATTGAATCCAAAGCATTGAAGAAAGTTAGGTTTGTTTTTCATTTCATCAAAATTGGTTATGTTTTGGCTAATTTATGAAGGGTTTGAAAAAGTATGAAGAGTAGTTGATCCAGGAGGTCACTAATTTTTTAGAGCACTTTGGGCCCAAATTAGTATAACCATCACGTTCAAAAGGCTAAGCATATGAATTTTGACTATAAATTTATCCATTTTCAATAAAGTTGTTTCTGAGGAATTTTTTTTTGCTCAGATAGGCCTCCCAAGTGGCACAATCATCATATTTATTTTTCGTAAAATATTTCTAAAAATATTTCATGTAGTATTTGTTAAAAATATTCGGTCAATTAATAATTGTATTGGGCTATCAACATTTTTGGGGTTATTAATTTTGTATTCATTTAGTGGGCCCAAATTGATTTCATCCATAGCCATCACATCAGTAGTGTTAAAAGGTCACATCATACCTTTGCATCATTGTACCAATTTTTGTTGTCTTTGTACTGTTGAAATACTTGCAACATGAGCACGAAGTACAAGATGATTTGTGTTGGTTGTTCTTATGTTTTCATTGATGTCAACATGGTGATAACTTTATGGGAAGACTACTTGGTTTATTAGAAGTTGTTCTCTATCGGTAATATTCTTTTGTGATGGATCGATGTGTTGGTATTTGAGTCTAGAATTCATTGCAAGATATGATATGACTCTAATCTATTAACCATGTTTTCTTGGCTCATTCAGACAACTATATCCTAGATCTTGAGACATCTTTTGTTGTTAGCAAAAAGTTATCTTTGATAGAGTCCAACTCTGTATTTTACTAAATTTTTCTATGTGTGGCATACTGTGTGGGAGACTTCGCATTCTACTAAGGTGAATATTCTTATGCTGTGATTTTGTTGATAGTCTCTATGTTGGTGGTATGATGGGAAATTAATGTGTTCTTGGATCCAGAAGGTGTTTGCATTGAGAATTATTTGTTGGTTTGGAGAATTGTGTTCTAGTCTTGGCTGATTCAACATATGCAATATATTATGAAGACTAATTATGATGATAGCCAACTTGGTATAATGCACTATGTGGATGAAATTTTTAAACCTTATATGGTGCCAACCTAATTGATGATTAAGATATACTTGTATATATTAGATATGTTTTGAAGAGAGAAAGAGAGATAGATGAGTGTGAAGTGGGTGTACGAGCATGGAAGAAAGTTGAAAGAAGATCATAGCCTAAATGCTTTATCAGTTGTGACTAGTGTAGTTTTGTTGAGCGATTATTGTGAGATGCAGTACTTCATATTCTAAGCTTTAGTGGAACTGAACCCTGCACATTGAAGGTGTATTCTATTAGTTCAATCTTTTGGTAGTGAGCCACTATCATTGTATCTTGGTAGTGAGCCATCTTTTGTGCTCAGGTTGTGAGCCTTTTTAAGGATAGTGAGTCCTGGCAGTGAGCCCCATAATATTTTTTATCCAGATATAATTTATTATGAGTTAACCCTCACCGTGGTTTTTCCCATTTTGGATTTTTCATGTAAAAATTCTGGTGTTCTTATGTATGGTTACATTGACTTGTTTCTATGTTCTCTCTTGCTGATTCAATCATAATTGTGATAATGTTTAAGTGGATTTTATCATGGTTTTATGGAATACTAATTCACCCCCCCTCTCAGTATTTCAGATGTTCAACATGTACCTCTTTCTACAATTGGTCAATACCAAGTCCTTTTATCACAATTTTTATAAATATTAAAAATTGTATTGATGTTGTTTACATTCCTAGCCAGACATAAAATCATGTTGGTCAACGATCAATTGGTACAAATTTGAATTAAATCGTAGGGTTATGTTCCATAAATCCTTCGTTAGGTCATAGTCGGCTTGGTTCAAAGTTTGTTTTATATATATTAAAAAACCTTGTTTCATTTTTAAAAGCCAACAAGTTTGTATTTATTCATCCTTTTTACTTTCCAAAGTTCACTAAACAAAAACTCAGCCGACCTACTTTTTCTATGATGGATTCAAAGTTTCAAATTTTTTTTTTTAGTTTTTATTAAAAAGGTCGACCATATTATGTTTGGAGCCAAAAAATTGATCCAAATTAGCCTTGCCCTGCCAAGATTTTGCTCTCATTATTCCTAAATTAGTCATTTTTTTCATTTTTGCATAACTTTCAAATACGGAGGCAAAAATTTTGAAACAAAATATCTCTAGAAAGTTGACAATCTCAAGTTTCCAATAGTACAATTATGTTTTAGAAATTTTTCTGTTTGGTGCCAATTTTTCTGTTTCAAGTCAGATAATCATTTTTGGCTCTCGAGCTCATAACTTTTTTCCATGATATCTGAATTGGACAACTCCCTACCAACTAGTAGGAAAATATCACACCAATGCCATTTTAATTTTAAATTATACCACTTCAAATAAAATATTCGCACATGTTGAATAAATACCATTACATCACTAATTTCATATTTAATCTCCAATCATGTAAAAGAGAACACATCAAACTGCATTAGTATCCTCTAGCACTAAATATGAAGGGAGCCATAATTAAAATAAATAAAAACTAAATCTATAAAAAATCTAAATAATGATCTATTCGTTCCCTTGAAAATAGGAAATTTGTTATGCAACAATGTGATATGTTTGTGATCAACTTCAACATTAACCAAGAAGTCCATCCTTAAGTCTAATTTATTTTGTAATATTAAAATTTAATGTATAATAATTTTCTCAAAATATTTACAATCAATATCTAATCACCTTTTATAATCAAATTATTTACCATTTTAGAATAAACCATCTCCATCCCTCCTATTAAAGGCTTCCCACTCAAACTCATTGTTACTTTTGTTTAAAATGACTATACACAAGATCGCCTTTAAAATTCTTTAAATCAAAACCAACTCAAATTATACATCCAAATGCATCATCAAAGTTCAATTTTACATATTTTTCTTAATTTAACTCCTTTTTTTTTCAATAGTAATTGCTCTTAATCCTTTAAAAAAATTTATGACAATACATTTAAATTTTTGTTCACATAAGAAAGTATTCAAATTATCAAATTACTGCCTTTATCATGATTATCATCAAGCTTGGTCCTTAGGAAGAATAACACTACATTTCATGAACTTGATCAAGTAAAATACAAAGTAAGTGAGACCAACACACCATCCTATAAGATATGGGAGAGAATAAAGGAAACAATGCAGTGTCAAACATTAATAGTATTCAACATTTAAGAACTCATTTTTATTTAATCAAGCAAGAAATCTACATAACAAGAATCAACATATACTACATCATCTCATGGACTTGAAGAAAAGAGTAAATCTTATGAATTTCACAATTTATTCTTGAACATTTTCATATATATATATATATATATATGATAGAAAACAGAACAAAGCAAACAAATATTTACCAAATATTAATATAATTTTTCCACTTTAAGAAATAATATAATTGAGATAAACTAGTCAAATAACAACTACACATCTATTACATCATATAATTGTGAATCTGTTAAAATAAACGTTTTAAGTTTTAAAAATCAAGGACAAGATGAAATCTTAGAGATGAATAAATAATCTGTTATGCAAGAGGCGAGAAAATACTGTCTTATTACAGATGGAGTAGACAATGTTATCTAGAAGAGGCCCACAAAACAATTAATCACTTCACCTGACCGAAGCCATGATTGATCAGCTAATACGAATAATGAAATAATGTGTCATCTAAATTATTAAACATCATTTCTGTTGCAACGATACAACATTGGCAAATACAGAAACAAATATTATAACCTCATCTAGCCTCCTCCCCTCCAGCTGTCTTCATCGCTTTCATCAGATTGTCTACTGCGACCAAGATTTCAGTGACTAAATGGGAGAACGCTGGCTTGCCTGCCGCCGCCTCGATGGTGTCCAGACACGCCTTCTTGCACCGCTCCTGAGTCACGGTAACATTCTTATTGTCTAAGTCTTTCCTGTTCATACCCTCGATGGCGGCCATCATTCCATTCTCATCGCTGAAAGTCACGAAGCCGAACTTGGAGTCATTTTCGACCTACACGAATAAAAACTTAAATCATAAGATCCCATAAAGACTTTCATCATGAACGGTCTTGAAGCACAAACTCCATCTAAAAATTAACAGTAACGCAAAATACTTTTATAATCTGAAGAATAAAAGGACAAGTATTTAAACGGCCATTACTTTGCACTTCAGGAGAGTGCCAAACTTGTCGAAAGAGTCACGAAGGCTGCGTTCATCAGTGGTGTGGGCAAGCCCGGTCACACGGCAGCAGAACTCTTTTCCAGATGAAGTCATTTTTAGATAGATACCGCCAAAAAAGCAGAGAAGAAAATATGCAGTCTGATCGAACAAAGAAATTAAAGAACCCTGGAACCAGAGAGCCAACAGAAAGACGTGAAGATCAGTCAAAATTGCACAAGAAACTCTTTGGCCTGCTTCGTCCACTTCTTATAGTACCTGATCTACTATTCCTAACCCAGGTCGGCCTTAACCACAGCGCTTACTCGATCGTGAGCGGACATGCCGGCCCCTATTTTATTTCATTTCATCTGAATTTTCGCGCAAGTCTTCAATTCCATGAAATAATCGTGGCAGTACGCAAATTTTGGCAAATTGCTCAGCAACTCTGTAATATATAAAATTTACTAAAGTTGCAAGCTGTCAATGTAAACCAGATATTAGTTTTTAATATATATGTTTATAGTAAGATATAAAAACATGTCAATTTGTTGGCATTATTTTGTTTTAAACAGCACATTCTAAGCTTTGACTTGTATAAGTGGTTCACCTTAAATCACACTAATTTGGAAGATACTAGGAGCTTGCTGAAACATGACCACACTTTGATCTTTCATTAGAATGAGGAGAGAATACATGAACTAACACAAGGGATTTCTGTTATTATTCCATTGCAATAATAGAGAGGGCATGAATTTAATAAATGATGTGTAATTTTCCCACTTCATTATTAGGAGGTCAAGTAATTTTCATGTTAATAAATAATATAAGAGATTTGTCCCCTAGAAAGCATTTTGCCTATCAAAATATTAAAAAATAAATGAAAATATCTATATATAACTATTTTTAATATTTAATAAATATTGTGGATGATAAATAAATATCGTGAAGGCATGTATATAATACTTATACAATTATATCAAAATATTAAATAAATATTGTGTATGATAAATAATTTTAATTGAACACTTTAAAATGTATAAATATAATGATAAATTATTCAAATACCTATTCAATTAATTCACCGTAGAGTAGGAGGATAAGATATTGCTAATGTTGAGGTGGGAGTCGAGTGTATGGCAATGGGTGCAAGGCTATGTGTAATAAATTTAGATTGTATAAAGAAATATGTGTGGATGCTTGTAATCATAATTCATTCTTTTTTTAAATAGTAATTAACAAAATCCCCATCCATTATTGAGCTAGCTTATCAAATGGATCCCACTATATAGTAAAAAATGTTTTTCAGGCCATAATAACATGAGTTATTTTGTAGGATTATTAGTCTCCAAAATATTTTAAGATTGTGTAAATTTCGTGTATGTTGTCAAAAAAAATGTTAGTTTGTATTTTGTGTTGAAATTGAAAATTCTGACATTTAGAAACTTAGGATAGACATATAATAAAAAAAGAATGTGGTTCCCAATGGTTTTTGAGATACAAATGGATCATGTGCATAAGTAGGTGAAGAGTTTTTAATTAAATGATAATTGAACTTCGAGGGGTGATAAACATGATTAAATAAGAGATTTTGTGACATAATTTATATTTTTGTAATGGTGCAATCTTGTATGCATTGATATATCACAACCTTTGAGAGGTTTGTTATTTTCATGGGCGTTACACATTTCACAACATGTCTCATATTGTTTGAAGTAAAATGAAGACTCCCTCTTTCATTCATTCTTTTACTTAATCCCTAATGTCTACAATTTCAAAAATATAATTGTAATTGAAATTCTAAATAAAGTGAGAATTATTTAAACAAATTTTGTATTGACTGATAGTGTAACTTCAAATATGCTAAATCAATTTTAAATTTTTGTTGAAATTGTCACTTAAAAAGAAAAACATAAGTATAATATTGTTTTTAGCAATCTCGATAAACTTATAATCCTGCAAAGTGTGAACAGAAATCCGACCTTCAACTTGAATAATTTTTATCCACATGCACATGGATTTGCCTCAAGGTGTGAAAAGTGATGATATTGCAGACTTTCGATAAATTTGACTTCCAATCAGATAATTTAACAAGATCCCAAATAAACCTCTTTCTTCCCCGAACACTTCTACTTAATAAGGCGTACAGAGATACTTCCTCAGTCGTCACATCTTTTCGAAGCAATAGACTTGTCAAATAATGATATTTTTTTATGTTATTTTCACGCGTTTAATTAACTCTTCAGTCGGAAAAACCACAACATTGTCATTGGCGTGTCTGTAAAAACAATGCCTAAACTTGTTTCCATAAATTTATTATGGATAAGGAATTTGGCGTCGGCGATGAACGCGGGAGAGGTCGCAATGAACGGCTTGGAATATGCAACCTTTTACGGACTTTGTTTAAATAAGAAAATTTCCCTTTCCTTCCTATAAAAAGTATTGTTTGAATGTTCAACGCTTTACTTACAACACGTGCCATGCGATGGCGATTGTGGTTTGTAAGGTCAACAGTGTATTATTTATGGCTGCCACCAAAAGTCTAGCGATACAAATTTTGTATTTATCTGAAACATGCCAAATCCATTTTATTTTATTTTTTGTAGAAATTGTCACTTAAAAGAGAAAATATAAGTATAATATTTTTTTAGCCATCCCAATTAACTTATAATCCTGCGAAGTGTGAACTGAAATCTGATCTTCAATTTGGATAATTTGTATCCACATACACAAGGATGTACATATAATCAGTCTATGAGCAAAGAGATAATTATAAATAAATTTTGTATCCACATGCACATGAATGCACATATGAGCTGCCAATGAGCAAAGAGATAATTATAAATAAATTATAATATACAATACCCTACTTTAGAAATAAGGTTAATTGATTTTTATTACACTATCGAGCCAATATTTTGTATGATGTAATAATTGTCCAGAATCATATGCTGAAAAGACTTGTTATATGTGTTAATTCCCAAAATTATCAAGAAATGAATGCATCTAACATCCCCACCTCCTATTTCCTTTGATCTTGTTAGAATTATCAAGCCGAAGATGGAAAAAAGCCAACACCATATGAAATGGAGACTCCAATCTTCCTTAAAAGAAAGAAGAGCCAACTTGTCTTCCTTGGGAAAATTGTTGAGAAGTGGCTAAAAAAGGTATTACTGGAAAATGATCATTTGACAATCAAAGCTATTAAATTGATTTTGGGAAAAGGATTTTAGGTTTCCAGGGAGAGATATCATGTCAATACAGATACCTCTACCCATTTTTTTACATCATTGTTAGACCTTCATGTAGCAAAGGAGGTGGTTGTTGAAATGACCAAATAATTTTTTACCCAAATCTACTCGACGGGTTGGATGAGGTGATTATGACCACTCATTTGGGCATCAAAATACCATGACCTAGAGAGCTAGAGCGCCATATGGATCCAAAGATAGAGTCTCAACCCTTTTTGCTAGATGTCCTTGGAGCAGAGTATTGGGGACATCATTTCGAGTGAAGGTGGATTATGATTTCCTGAAAAAATATTTATTGCTACATGCTAGCAAAATATTTTTCAATGGTTGTCAAACTTCATCAACTTTGAAGAAGACTAGGGTATGAGAGTGACACCACCACAATTTTGAAGTGGTAGTGGATTTTAGGCCAATGACATGTATTCTAGTGTATCTATGATATATAGCAAAGATAAGCAATTTTTGCAACACCCCATCTCATTTAAAATTATTGTTGAAGAGTTTTAACACTCTTTTTTAAGCAAGGGGTAAAAGTCAAGGGTTCCATAACTGAGAATTAGAGAACCCATAACCAATATACGAAAAGTTTATTAAGAGCTATTGGGTCATGATATGTAATCCTTTTTAGTGAAAAACTATTTCATGAATACTATAGAAACTATTTATTCACATACTGTGAATATATGACTTTTGATATGCATTATGGTATATAATGTATTTATGTTGTTGCATTGTTTTCCCCATTTTTCAAATGGTTTCTTTCTTTAGAGTTCTTAATTCCATGGTATTATTGAAAGGTGTTTTCATATAGAAACACCAAACCCTAGATTTCTCTCTAGGATTTTTTAAACAAGTTTTTGATTATTATAAAATATTAACCCTACCTATTGAGCAATGTAAATTTAGGAGTCCTTGAAAGCATATGAAATTACATGTCATGCTTGTTAGAATCATTTCATTTTCATACTACAAATATATGGTTTTAGATAATCATGATGGTATCTAGTACATTTATGTTGTACTTTTCATGTATACTTCCATTTTTGTGAAATTTTATTTTGGATTCCAAGATAATTTAAAAAGGTACATTCATTTATATGACATACAATCTTCCCAATGTTACATGGAAAAACCCATGTTCCTCTAGGGCTATTCCCCACAAGGGTTAATAAATATTAAAATCCTATAGAATAAAAAGTGTTTGGTGGTTATTTGGGCTTTTGGAATGAGATATGCACAAGCATTTAATTGGTAACTCAGGCTTAGCCAAGACCCTAGATTAATTTGAGGAAGTCAGGAAATGTTCACCCAACTATTGTTGGGTCAATTACTTGGTACATTTCAAAATTCAATCCCTAGAGCTTCACATAATTATTAAGAAATTGATAATTTAGATGAGGTTCAACAACTAGAAACCAACCTCATAATGATTTAACATTTCAATGCATTGAGTTTTGAATACACTTGCTTTTGCTCCTAAATCCATTACATTTTCCTATAAAAAAGACTTCATTTTAATTATTGGTTTTTCCATTTTTATGAAATGGTAGCATCCCATTCAAATTATAAATTCTAAGATAATATTGGAAGGTACATTCATTTATTTCCCTTGAGTAAAACAACTTATTTTGGTTCTAAAATCTAGTCCCTGGCCATTCAAAAGGATATTCAAGGATTTCTTTCATGGCATCAACCCCTTGTGATGTTAGAAGCTTGGTATCCAATCATGGAAATTCCCAAAAGGTGTCAAAATATCTAAAAAAATCAATGAACCTCGCCTTTAATGGCTAAATGTCCACACATTTCAAAATGAAGGAATTTATTTGGACTTAATGGACTTAATGAGTTAAATCATTACATTGTGTCCTTTTGTGCCTTGGATTTGTGATACAATGTAATAAAAAAGTACCTATAATTTTGCTTGAGAAAATGTGTATGAATATTTTTATCGTGGTTTGGAAAATTTAGGCTATTTCCAAAGCCCTAGTTTAAGTACTTTGTATTCACAGAGAGATTATATCCCAATGTGACCACAACAGTTTGTTGCATTATAGATTTATAAGCCTTAAAGTTTTAGTTACCTTGATGGGTATGTGCAAGATCATGATGGGCCAAAAAGTGGCAATATGATGGGTATGTGGCTGATGACTTTTTTTTTACCCAAAATTGATGAAACGAAAAGGGTTTTTAAAGGAGATTCTCAGCTTTCCACCAATATAAATTATGCTTTAATTTGAATTTAATAAGTAATTATTATTCATTTTCTATTCAAATTATGACTAAAGTCTTGATTGATAGACTAATTGAAAAACATCTATAGCTTTCAAGCGGTATCACATTTTTGAATCTAAAACATACATTCTATGCTTCACATACTATAGGATTAAAAAGAAAAATGAATTTCATGAAGTTTTGACAAAGTTAAGGTGGTTAGACATACAAGTTTTTATATTTTTAAAAGTTGTAATAAAAATTCATAATTAATTATTTACTTAGAAAAATTACAAGAAAATATGCATGACATCGAATGAGTCCTCTACTTATATCTAAAATATTGTAAAAAATATTATCATTTTATTGTGGTTAGGGTGGTCGATATACACCTACTTCTTATTTTTCCTGAAATTTAAGTACTACTGCATTGAAATTTCAAATTTTCACCAAATAGATTTTTTTCTTTTTAAACAAACCTAGTAGTTTAGAAACTATGTTCAATTTTCTACAGATTCTATTCTTACATATTTTTGAAATAATATAGGTAACTTATTCAAATTTTTACGTCAAGTTGCCTAACTCTGATTTTTCTAAATTTTTTTGCCACTTAAGGGCCTATTTTTTCCATGATGATCCTACACATACCCTGATATACGAAGGCATGTTCACCTAATAAATTTGTTTTAGAAAATGCATATGAGGGTTTCTAATAGTTTTGAGAGAAAACCTTAAATATTTAAATAGAGAGTAGGGGTAATTCACATATTTGAGAAAAAATATTTCATTTCTATAGAAAGCAAGGTCAAGTGAAATCAAAGAAACTACTTAGACATGGCAACCTAAACCTCAATATTGGATTGCCACCTCTATCTTACAACTCCTATTTTAAATTTTGGGTTTTGTTATGAATTATGAATCCCTTGATTTTAGCTTAGGGATTTTAAAGAGGTGGAAAAAGGACATGATAGGAAACTAGGTTTAATATTATGGATAATTATGTTTCCAAGGTTAGAAAATTGAGTCTAGTTGTTCTATGGGGACCATACACACTATCAAGATAGTGTGCAAGGGGTATGAGAGAGAGATGGGAAAAACTAAGGTTAAAGTATAGTAAACCAAAGCTTAGAGGCTTGCATCATCTTGCTCTAATATTTGCATGAGACATTAAGATTAGGTAATGTAACCTAACACTCAAGCATACCGTGGTTTTTGGACATAAATGTATTGTTTGGTTTAAGAGATGCAGGGTGATATATGTTCTATTATTTTGCTGGTTTCAATTTATTTAAAACTTTCGTTATACTTCTCTTTTTAATGTAATAGGATACTATTTAAAACTTTTTGGCATTGCCACTTCCAGCTACTACTAAGCCTTGTTTATTTCTTTGTCTGCAACCCTTCTGATCCTTTCCATTTCCTAAGATTTTTTTCCAATTCCATCATTGCCAAACCCATTCATTTCAAATAAAACTATTGATTCTAGGCCATTCCATATATTTGATTGACTGTCAGCTTTAGATATTTTAGATTGATCAATACCATGGTTTACTAGTAAATTTGTTACCCTATTTTCTTCTAAAAAAATATGGCTAATCAAGTGTACCTATAGTTCTTTCAACAATTCTCATATTTTGTGTAATTTGGATTCAAGATTCTAGTCACATATTTGTCCATTTGTAATGGAATTTATGCTGATTTTTGAATCACATTCCAGCTCTACATTTTTCAATCTTTTGTCTTTGAATAGTAATAACCCCATTAATATCCTATCCCTTCAATCTCTATTGCATTATTTGTGGATATTAAAATTTTAGCTTATAAGGCTACCACTAATTAGCCTTTCTCATTACATATAATGCATCCAATTCCTAATTTCCTTAGGTTTCCTCTAGAGGAAATAATCTCACAAGTTTAAACTTAAAGGGAGACATTGGTGGCATGATCACCTTACTAAATAGAGTTATGGGAAAGTTAAACTCCATATTGTATCATACATGGATGTATCAATTCATGGATATGATGTTTAAAGATAAAGAAAATATCTATTAGGTATAGATGGTGAGTGATAATTTGCATCAACAAATCACTGATATCTTGAACACTAAGAATTTCACCATGATACTCTATGTCATATATTGTTTAGCAAGGCATGCTTCTTTTCCTAGATTGACTACAAAGGAAAGTTTAGGAGAAGAAGATGGATAAAAAAGAGTATGATAACACTATATTGAGTTGGAATACAAGGAATAATAGAAACCCTTTAAGAGGTTCAATGATGCTTTCATCTTCCCTATTTCACATAAATTGAATGAAAATAATAAAGTTGAGAATCTCACTAGAAGAAAATTAATTAATAGTTAGTTGTGGGTGTTGGTTCATGTAATTTTCCATGTCTACATACATCAAATTTATAAATTTCATTGTTGCGTCTTTTTTTTTCCCTAGATTTTATAATGGTATGATTACTTTGCTTTAATTATCTAGGAAAATCATTAAAATATATAAAAATTTCATTAAAAATCACAACCCAAGGGGGTAGATTCCTTTTGTGTTGGGATATTATACTTTCACTTTAGTTTTATGTACCAAGGTGTCTAAAATAGAATTAATTACTATGATTGGGTATGTGCACCAAGCTATGACACAAAAATGGCTTTTATGATGCCACCTTGTTTTTAAATCAACAAAGTCTAATGGTCACACTTGAGAAACTCAAGATAGTTATGCTCAAAAGTTGAAGATACAACAAGAGAAGGAGTTGTAGTGCTTTGAATCTACTTTCTAAAATATTAACTCTTTAAAAAATTAATGAAGATTAATGGTTTTAAAAAAGGGTAGCACACAAAGTGGCTAGGTTTTGATTAAAAAAATAGCATAGAATCTATTGTTCTCCCCCTAAAATGTTAACCCTTTTTAGAATTTAAAAAATTTCTTTAGTGAGAAATTAGCTAACACCATGTAGCTTATGCCATTTTTTTCGGCTTGTTGAATAGGACAACCAAGAGGGGGGGTGAATCAGTTGTCATAGAATCAAACCTATAATTCAATCATTGAAACTAATTATTAATACAACTTAACTAATTAATCATCTAAATGACAATGCTTAAACTTAAAATCAATACAAACACAATAACACCAAATTTACATGGAAAAACCACGGTGATGATTAACTCACATTATAGAGAATATCAAAACCGATTACAAGAGGCTCACTACCAGAAATAAGGCTCACTGCCAAAACAAGGACTCACTATCTAGAACAAGGACTCACTATCCAATAGGGCTAACAACTCAGAGGGATCACTACCACAAAGATACAAATAAGAAAAAGAAGACTTGTTACAAAGAGACTACAATCCCAATGCAACAAAGGATTCCACAACAATCACTTACAGATATGCATGAATGATAGAGTCCACCTGCTCACTACAATCGAAAACTCAACATTAAGCTCCACACTAATATGCCACGCACTCGTATCACACACACTTACTAAATAGAATCAATGTCGCACCAAACTGCACTTTCTCTTTTCTCTTATTACCCTTCTTCGCTCTTGTATATTTCTTCACCACTAGCTCATCTTGTATTTATACCATATTCAACTTTGAAACATATCTAAATTTGGCCATCCAAATCCAAATTCAAATTAGGTCAGCGCCAAAACATCCTAGGGTAGAATTAGAATGAGGGTGACCCAAATACACACTTCAAGGGACCCAAAAAAATCCAACACATTTCATCAACCTTGAAAGTATTATTTCACACAAGGTCATCCAAATGAGTGTAAAAAACATAGAACCATTAAGCACGAATCTTCCAAATACTGAAACTATCTTCAATACAATCAAGGAAACTCAACTCTAAAATTGCAAGTCATAAGACTTCATCAAAGAGAAATCAAGACCAACAACATTCCTCTCAGACCTCAACCAGAATCATAGAAAACCATAGTTCACAATTGGTAAACACAACTTGGAAGTTGTACAATGAATCAACAACCAAAAATCTAGACATAGCATCTTCTAACAACCATAAACATGTCTGAACTACACAAACATAGGAGAAAATCTGGACCAAAACCTAGATCAACCACTAAACATTTGCAACATATATTTATTACAATTTTCTCAATATCCTCAACATATACAACCAACAACAACTAGTTGATAATAAATTGACCAGTTGACATCATTGACAACATCTTCAACTTTCCATTCTTGCGAAATGGCTAACTTTTAATTAATATATGATATTTTACTAATTTTTGAAGTGCACGCATCCTTAAAAGTAGAAATTTGAGTGTGCTCACCCCTATTTTTTTTTAAAACTAATTGAAAATTAGAAATAAAAATTCAATGTGTAGAATGCAGTCTAGCTTTCAAATTTTTGTTTTTTTTTAAATTTGACAAATCAATAGAAATCTATACCCAAAATAGTACAATTTGTTTTTGAAAAAAATAGAGGCACTAACATGAGAAGTCATAGCTGAAAACCTTAACATAATCAAAATGTAAAGATAATATATGGTTATATAGCTATGAGAGAGGCTAACATTATCGTGCCATTTTTATAAATTTACATTGAAACATGAGGAAACTTGATGGAGAGCATGGCCAAAAATATGTAAATTTTTGTTACCCTTTTAGAAAATCATGTCCTTGGCATGAAATGTTCATGCCCAAGGAAAAATATAACTCTTTGGGTTGGTATTTCCTAATACAACCCATTTGGCAAGCACCAAATTTTCTATTCACCAAATAAAAGTGCATCATTTATCAAATGCCAAATTTGGCACTTGCCAAACGTGAAGAATTATTTTTTAGAATGCATTTTGATGAACTCTTTCTTTTTTTCTTTGTCTTTTGTATTTCTATTTCTCTACCAGGGAATCTATATACCTCAAATAAAAACTCACCAAATGTGAAGCATGACTTGTTAGAATGAATTTTACTAAACTCTTTTTTTTCTTTGTCTTTGTTTCTCTCTTTCTCTACTAGGGAAAGTATATTTTGGCATTTACATATGGAAATTTAGTTTCTTATACTATAAGCTATATTTTATGTATATAGTTTTAGGATGTTTGAGAGTGACTTTAGATCTTATAATTATATATTTTTATGTATATAGCTATAATGAAAATTATATTTTTTGGAAGATCTTATAATTTTCAAACATAGTCAAATTTCAATAATCAACATGCCAAATTTTAGAAATTGGGAGGTCAAATTTTAGTAGTTAGCAAATTGTATCATCTTTCTCTCTCTATCTCACTCATTGTTCATCTCTTATTCTCTAGACCTCTCTCTCTCACTATCTCCATCCCTTTATCTGACTCTCTCTCCATTGAGCTCAAGAATTAAATTATAAATTGTAATGGAGGGTTGTGTAGAGCCTTGATTTGACATCACAGTTATGCATCCTCATTATTTGACATCACAACAATGTATTCTCATGATTCTTACCTCATGTGAGTGTGCCTTGGAGTATATTCTTTCTCATTTTCTTGCACATATCTACATTCCTTGCACACTTTTGTGCTTCATTTCACTTGGTCTACTTATTCGCTTAGAATCAAGGGGTCTATGATCTATTACATGCTAATGCTTCTTTCAATGAAGTAGTGTAGGTATCTTCTTTTTGGGAGGTCTCATGAACCTTATATATTGATGTCTCATTTGTAATATTATTATAGTGGATCACATTTTCAAATTTTAGTAATCCTAATCACATTACTATTGTAATGATAAAAAAATATACTCTGAATTTTTGTATTTTTTTGGGCCCTCCTTGTTAAATTAAGCTTAATGTCTTTTTAGGTTGTGTGGCCCAAATTTACTATATGGGGCTCATATGCCACCTTGTGTGTATGATTCACACCTAAATTTCAAGACCTCGATCTTGATTTCACATCATTCTAAGTGGGTGATCCCATAATAGTGGTTTACAATTTTTGGCCAAACTAGACACTGAAATAATTTTTTTAACTAAATCGTCACTTTCAGGCACCTATAGTGGCTAAACCGTGAGGAATTTGAAGATGAAGCAAAATAGAGTTTCATGGAATTTTGTATTTAGATTCTAAATATATTTTTTCAAAATTTTTGGAATCATATTGCACTTCTTTTTCCATCTCCCTCGAAAACCAATTTTTTTTTCAGAAAACAACATTTTTAAAAAGTGATGCTCACCATATAACACATAACTTTTTTTCCATGAAGGATAAAATTCTAATTCTTTTGAATTTATATTTTTAACTATGATATCTAGTGCTTCCACTTGGTTATATAGTTTTGTATTGAATTATTTTTCTTTAATCAATTTTTGAAGTCAAACCAATTACAATTCAAACATAGCACGACTGTATAACGCGTAACTTTTTTTGTATGTATCGAAATTCAATTTTATTTTATTTTTTGGATCAAGGAATTCAATATCTGGTGCACTCATATTTTTCAATTTTTTTTGATAATTTTCTATTTTTCCATGTGTAGAAACAGAGAGCTTGATTTTTAGTGAAAAACCTACATTCACAAGAAATAAAAAATAAATATAATAATAAAATTAAATTTATTTAAAATTATACTTTTTGGGAAGCTTATAATAAGGAATACATACTTACAAAAAATAAATTTTAAATGAATTCATTTGATCCTCCAAAAGGTAAATCAAAAGTGGTTTTTTATCAGCATTTTGATAGGTGTAAAGGAGACTCTGTTATAGGTATGTTTTAAAACTAGCGGGGTTTTATCCAAGGGGGTTTGATCTAAGGTAGTTTGATCAAACCCTCTTAAATTGGAATGCTTTAAATGGAACTTTTTAAGGCTTAAATCATTATATTTTCTAGAAATTTGTGATTTCGGCAAAAATTAGAATCTCCCAGAAATTGTAAACTAGCTTTGTGGGATCACCCAAGCATTCTTGAAAAATGTATCCCAAAGCTAAGCCTACTAGGAATCATATGCCACTTTTGGTGTATGAGTCTCGTGTGGCCCAAAATAAAATTTAATTCAAATTCTTGGTGGGATTTTTTCCTCCTAGTACCTTTATGGCATCACACATCATATCTCCTACCACTTTATCTACTATAAGCATTCCATTCACTTGTCCATTGAACACATACACACCCCCACCCTATTCACCTCCATATCAAAATATAAACAATGATCCTCACATAAACCAACTTTTGCAAACTATTTCATCCATTCAAAAGCAAGTTTCCACCATAAACCAAAATAAAAATGGTCCACCCACATATTATGTTAGAAGCAATCCCTTATCCTTGGAGATATTGAGAACACCAATGCCATAAGGGATAGAGGTGCCTAGATTCAAGAAATATGGGGGGAAGGGAGATCCTTCTAACCATGTTACTTCCTATATCACCTTATGTAGTGACTTTATTCTTGAGGATAAACTCTTAGCTAAGCTTTCCCCTAGATGTTTGAAGGATACCACCTTACAATGGTTCTCCTCGTTACCGAACAACTCAATTCATTCTTTCAAAGAACTTGTTGAGGCCTTTATAAACCATTTTCAGGTGCACATGTCCCCTAAAATGACCTTGGTTGATTTTATGAGATGTAAGCAAAAATAAGATGAAAGGATTAGTGAATTTATCTCACGTTACCAATTGCTTTATTCCCAAATCAATGTAAATTTTCCTAACCCTCACCTTCAAAAGATGTTCATAGAAAATTTGCAAAGTAAAATAAAAGATAAGCTTATCATGATGAAATTCCCTACCTTCATGCACCTATGTGCTTCCCTCTATGATTATCAAAACTCGATTAGTAGTCGTGATGCAAAATCCACCTCTAGCCAAACCGAGAAGTCTGAGTACACAAACCAAAAAAATTACCAACATTTTAGAAAAAAAATGATTCATTCAACTTAATCCCCCTCAAAAAACACCTCAACATATCAATTCCCAAGTGGCTATTATAAGGATAACAACTCCTTTCACATTTGGGTATCTGGTTCAGCAATTCACTCCCTTACCCAATACACTTCATAACACAATGTCCCAACTTTTAGAACAAAAAATGATTACTTTTCCTCTCGTTAAAAATCTTGATCCTAATAAACCTTTACCATCATTTTAGATCGAATGCTTACTTCCATTATCACCAACAAAATGGACATGATACAAAACATTGCAAGCATCTTAAACATCTTGTGGAAGACCTCATTGATTCTAGTTGACTTTCAATTTATAGTGTTAATGATCAAGGAAATAAGTTTGTTGCTCCTCCCAACCAAAACAAAAATCTTTACTGACCCTATTCCTAAACATAATATTTCATTTTTCTAAGCTAGCAAAACTACAAAGAATGATGTGATGAATGTTGACACAGATGATTACAACATTGAACAAACTCCTATGGAAACTAGTCCTATGGATACTATTGGAAAGGGTTTGATTGTGTTCATTGAAACTCAACCTCATAATGGATGAACTAAAAGGACTCTTGACATTGCTTTCTCATCCAAAGATATTATTAGAAATGCACCCGATGGTCCTCTTTACATAATCAGTTGAATATATGATAAGCCCACTAATGGGATATTAATTGATCCTATTTGTGGAGAGAATGTGATCACCAAGGAATTCCCACTTGTGCATGAACTCTATCAAGAAACATATGATAAACCAAAAGCATGGATAAAAATGCATAATGATTTCACTTTCCCTACGATGGGATTGATCACCCTACCTTTACAAATAGAACCAAAAAAACTAGATGCCTCATTCTCCATCATCTCAACATTGGAGCAATTCTATGTGAAGCTTGATCACCCATGTGTATGCTCCATGGAAGTTGTCTTGTCAATCATGCATAAATGCTTAAAGTTTCCTTTTGACAATGAAATATTTATTGTGCATCATAGTGGCTTTAACACTTTGTCTTATAGTGGAAATTTTTGATTATATTTCTTTTAGTCTGAGCCTATGGAACCTATTAAACGTTAAGAATAATTATTTTTAAAACACTACCAAAATTTTAAGGAGAAATGCATAACAAAACTATCCCTTCAAAACATGCCTTAGCCAACAACCAAGCCTACTATACTTGAAAAAACCATCATAGAACCTAAAGACATTCTAAACAATGAAGACCAATCAAAGATAGATCCTTTTCCTATTTCCTACAAATGACCTATTGCAAGACTGGAAAGATTGAAGGTGTTGTCATTGATTTCAACTAGTCAACTGGTTATTAGCTAGTTGTTGTTGGCTATATATGTCAAGGATATTTAGAAAATTGTAATGAAGATATGTTGCAGGTATTCAATGTTGCTTTTGGTTTTGGTTCAAATTTTCTCCTATGTTTGTGTGGTTTAGACATGTTGTTCATGGTTGTTAGAAGATGCTATATCTAGATTTTTGGTTGTTGATTTGTTGTATATTGCAAGTTGTCTTCACCAGTTGTGAACTGTGGTTTTCTATGTTTTTTGTTGAGGTCTAGGAGAAATGTTGTTGGTATGGATTTATCTTTTATGAAGTCTTATGACTTGAGGTTATAGAGTTGAGTTTCCCTGATTCCATTGAAGACTTTTGGAATTTGGAAGATTCGTGATTAATGGTTCTATATGTTTTACACTTGTTTGGCTAACCTTGTGTGAAATACTACTTTTGAGGTTGATGAAGTGTGTTGGATCTTTTTGGGTCCATTGAAGCATGTGTTTGGGTCACCCTCATTCTAATTCCACCCTAGGATGTTTTAGCACTGACCTAATTTGAATTTGAATTTGGATGGCTGACTTTAGATATGTTTCAAATTTGAAGATGGTATAAATGCATGACGAGTTAGTGGTGAAGAAATATACAAGAGTGAAGAAGAAGAGTGATAAGAGAAAAGAGAAAGTGTAGTTAGATGTGGCATTGATTCTATTCAGTGAGTGTGTACATGATGCAAGTGTGGCAGATCAATGTGAAGCTTAATGCTAAGTTTCTAGATGTAGTGAGTAGAAGGTGAACTTTATCATTCATGCATGTATGTGAGTGATTGTGGTGAAATCCTTTTTTGCATTGGAATTGTAGTCTCTCTATAACAAGTCTTATTTTTCTTCTTTGTATCTCTATGGTAGTGAGCCCTCTGGGTTGTTAGCCTCATTGGATTATGAATCCTTTTTTTGGACAATGAGTCCTTGATTTGGCAGTGAGCCTTATTTCAGGTAGTGAGCCTCTTGTAATCAGTTTTGATATTTTTTATAGTGTGAGTCAATCCTCACCATGGTTTTTACCTTATTGGGTTTTTGATGTAAATTTGGTGTTATTGTGTTTATGTGTTGGATTTGAGTTTTTGCATTGGCATTTGATGATTAATCATTTAAGGAGGATTAAGAATTAGTTTTGATGATTGAATTAAAGGTTTAATTCTATGACAATTGATTCACCCCCTCTCAGTTGTCCTATTCAATAATTGGTATCAGAGCTTGGTTCCTTGGTGAAGAGCTTAATTGCTTGGGGAAGGTATAAGATGGCTGGAAAAATGGTTTATGATTATCCAAGGTTTGATGGAACTAATTATGGTATCTGGAAAGTATTGATGGAAGAATATCTGGAGTATTATAGATATAGTTTATAGAAATCTTACAAGAATCCTTACACTCCTCCTGCTAATGGTCTGAGTATGCCTAATGAGATCAAAGCACATGAAGTGAAAAATAAGGCGAAATACATCTTGAAGAATAGTCTAGTACATTTAGAGTTGATTAAGGTTCAAAATTTGAAGACCACTAAGGAAGTCTGGGATGGATTGGAAAGAGCACATGATGGTGATGAAAGAGTTAAAGAATTGAAACTATAGAACTTGGAGACATAGTTTGATCTTCTACATATGTTTTAAGATGATAATGCTAAAGCTCTTGTATAGAGATTGGATGAGATAGTGGCCAAAATACCAGGACTTGGTACTACTATAGATGAAACTAGGATTGTAAAGAAGATTCTCAAGACTCTTCCTAATGCTTACAGTGAGAAGGTGAGTGCTATTGAGAAGACTATAGATTATAAGACCTGTACTAAGGATCTGCTATTAGAATTTTGACATATTATGAGATGAGGAAGCTAATTCTAAGGAATGGATACAAATCAGAGACTATTTTTAAAGCTACAAAATCTTAAGATCTGGATGAAGAAAACTTTGACAAAATAGAAGCTAACTTTGTAAGAAGGATGAGGAAAGGCTCTAGTAAGTATGAAGGTAAGTTTCCTTTTAAATTCTTTAGTTGTGGAGAAATAGGTCATTATACTACAAAGTGTTTGGAAAGAGCTAAAAGGAATAAATAAAGATATGAGAAAGAAAAGAAAGGAAAGACAATTAATAGAGCTTACTATGTGAATGAGAATGCTAGTATATCTGATAAGGATTCAAAATATGAAGATCCTGATGAAAATGAATGCTTGTTCTTGGTGATTAAGGATGAACCTACTTCTGCTAATTCTAAAAAATAGGTAAAGGAAATCCCTCCAAAGAAGGAGAAAAATTAAGATATGGTTATCTCTTCCCTACATGCTAAACGAGAGAAAAACTATTGGATAGTTGATATTGGTTGTTCACATCACATGACTGGTGATAAGAGTAAGTTTTTTAAGCTTGAAAAATATGATGGAGGCTTGGTTATGTTTGGAGATGATAGTGGTGCTAAAATCTGTGGGATAGGTTCAGTGAGTTTTGATGGCAAGTATCATACTAATAATGTCTACTATGTTAATGGTTTAAGGAATGATCTGTTGAGTATTGGTCAGATGTGCAGAAAAGGATATGATCGTGTGTTTAAGGATGAGATATTTGAGATCCATAAATGATTTGAAACATTGATCGCTATAGGAAAGAAATCTAAAGGGAATATCTATCAACTTAAGGGCACTGATGGACGATGCTTTATGACTTAGATTAATGATATTTTTTTATGGTATTAGAGAATGTGTCACATGAATATTGATAATTTGTAAAGGATTAGTGATGTTTAGGATGTGAGATATTTACCAAGAATTACAAAGCCTATTAATGCTATTTGCTAGAATTTCCAGTTTGGAAAGCAAGCAAGAAATCATTATAGATCAAAGGAATAGTCTACTACCGGACTATTGGATTTAGTTCATATAGATCTTTGCGGTCCTACAAGAGTAAAAATTCTACTTGGTGAAAGGTGCTTTATGCTTTTGATTGATGATTATTATAGATATACATGGGTTACATTTCTTAGAGAGAAATCAGATGCATTAGAGATTCAAGGCATTCAAAGCTTTGGTTGAAAATGAAGTGAACTTGAAGATAAAATGCTTAAGGTCTAACAGAGGTGGAGAATTCACCTACCATGAGTTTAATATGTTTTGTGAAGTGCATGGAATAAAGAGATAGTTATCTGCTTTGAGAACTCCTCAACAAAATGGAGTTGTTGAAAGGAAAAATAGAACAATTCAAGAAGTTTCTAGATCAATGATTACTGAGGTTGGTTTACCAAAAGTCTACTAGAAAGAAGCTATTCATACTATTTTTTATGTATTCAACCAAGTTCAAGCAAGAGAAAATAGTACAAAGACTCCCTATGAGCTACGGTATGGAATAATTCCTAATGTTTACTTTCTAAGATTGAACCGAAGACTATAAGTGAATCTTGTAAAAATGAACATTGGAAGGAAGTAATGAAAGAAGAACTTATGATGATTGAGAAGAATCAAACTTGGGAATTGGTCGCAAGACTGGTATAAAAAAAACATCATTGGATCAAAGTAGGTATTCAAAAATAAGTTGAATGAGAATGGAGAAGTGGTTAGAAACAAAGCAAGGCTTGTGTGTAAGGGTTACTCACAAGTAGAAGGTATATATTTTCAAGAAACTTTTGCTCCTATAGCAAGAATGGAAGCTATAAGGATGTTCTTGGAATTTTTTGCTCATATAGACTTTAAGGTCTATCAGATAGATGTCAAGTCATCATTTTTGAATGGTGAGCTAGAAGAAGTCTATATGGAATAACAAAAAGGATTTTAGTTGACAGGTCAACCAGATATGGTGTGTAGATTGAAGAAAGATTTATATTGATTGAAGCAAGCTCCTAGAGCTTGGTATGCGAGATTGGATAGGAATTTGATACAACAAGGTTTTAACAAAGGTACGATAGATACTAGTAATCTATACTTTAAGATTGAAAATGACAAAATATTGATTATAGTTATGCATGTTAATGACATTATCTTTGGAGGAAATGAAAATATGTGCAAGCTATTTGCAAAAGAGATACAAAAAAAATTTGAAATGCCTATTTTAGGGGACATGAATTTCTTTCTTGTTCTACAAATTAATCAAATAGAGAAAGGAATTTTTATTTCATAGTCTAAGTATGTGAGAGAGATGTTGAAGAAGTTTGTGATGGATGGTTCCAAGCTGGTAAGTACTCCTATGGTGACTGGTTGAAAATTTTGTAAAGATGATGATTCACCTAAGGTTGATCAGAGCAAGTATAGATCTATGATCGATGTACTATTGTATTTGACTTCTACAAGATTGTATATCATGCATGTTGTCTGTCTTGTGGCTAGATTTCAAGAAGATCTTAAGGAAACACATGTTGTTGCTATTAAAAGAATATTTAGATATTTTAATGGCACTCTAGATTATGGATTGTGTTATCCTAAAGATACTGATTTTACACTTGGTGTGTATACAGATGTAGATTGGGCTGGATGTGTAGATGACATAAAAAGTACAAGTGGTGGTGCATTCTTTCTTGGATGTAGATTCGTGGAATGGTCAAGTAAAAAGAAAGATTTGGTCTCTTTGTCTATTGCTGAAGCTAAGTATATTGTTGTACACAAGTTCTATGGATGAAATAGACATTGAAAGGAATCACAATGGTATATGATGATCCCATTTCTATTTTTTGTTATAATACAAGTGCAATTAGCATTTCAAAGAATCTAGTGATGCACTCGAGGATGAAGCATATATATATCAGGTATCATTTCTTGAGAGAGAAGGTCATGGAGAATGAAGTAAAGCTTGAGTATGTTCTGATGAAGGATCAAATTGCTGATATTTTCAAGAAGGCTATTCCTAAAGATACTTTTGAGTATCTCTGGGAGAAGTTAGGGGTTATTTTCCCTCATTTCTTGAACTAGATGCATATGGAGATGCATCATTCTAGTGGATCTATGGATCTATCTTTCTTTTGGATTGATTTTTTGATGGCTACCTCTCAGGGGAATCAGGTAGTATCAGGTGTTATCATTGTGAATATTCTATTTTTTTATGTCAAAGGAGAAATCAGTGTAAAATATTCTTTTTTATTTTCCATTGATGTCAAATGGGGAGACGAATCATGTGAAAAAAAGAGAGGAAGAATAGGATAAGAAGCATGTGAAAGGAAAGGAAGCATATAAGAGATTATCTACTAAGGGGGAGAAACAAAAAAGTGTATTCAAATCTAGTATGTTGTCTTTGATGGTTATTCACATCGTGTGTTTCCATCAATGATAAAGGGGGAGATTGTTGCAAGAATGGAAATATTGAAGGTGTTGTCATTGATGTCAACTAGTCAACTAGTTATCAACTAGTTGCAATTCGCTATATATGTCGAGGATATTGAGAAAATTGTAATGAAGATATGTTGTAGGTATTCAGTGGTTTCTATGGGTTTTAGTCCATATTTGCTTCTATGTTTTTGCAGTTCATACATGTTATTCATGGTTGTTATAAGATGCTATATCCAGATTTTTTGTTGTTGATTTGTTGTATAGTGCAAGTGGTTTTCACTAGTTGTGAATGTGGTTTTTTGTGTTTCTAGTTGAGGTATGGGATAAATTTTTCTAGTCCAAATTTCTCTTTGATGAATTTGTATGACTTGTAGTTCTCGAGTTGAGTTGCCATGATTCTATTGAAGATAGTTTTGGCATATGGAAGATTCGTGCTTAATGCTTCTATGTGTATTACATTGGTTTGGATGACCTTGTGTAAAATACTAATTTCAAGGTTGATGAAGCACGTTGGATCTTTTTAGGTCCCTTGAAGCATGTTTTTTGGTTTCCCTCATTCTAATTCCACCCTAGAATGTTTTGGCACTGACCTAATTTGAATTTGAATTTGGATGGTCAACTTTGGATATGTTTCAAAGTTGAAGATGGTATAAATACACAATCAATTAGTGGTGAAGAAATATGCAAGAGCAAAGAAGAGTGATAAGAGAAAATAAAAAGTGTAGTTAGATTTGATATTGATTCTATTTAGTGATTGTGTATGATGTGAGTGTGGAAAATTAGTGT
>VDFB02271358.1:391245852-391344264 GCA_007258455.2 Sequoia sempervirens | reverse complement strand
CCAATATGTAGTCTGTATGTATGATCAGTCGTCAGTCTCTGCAATGGTACATTTCCATGAATATATAATTTTTTTTTTTTAGATTTTGCTTCTTTGTCGCAATTTCGACGATAACCACCGACGAATCAACAGAAAGGCTCGACGAAGTTTCTATAGCTGCGACGACGATTTTGTCGTAATTCCCTACACATTTCGTCGCCCTTCCGACGATATTTTGGCGTTGCTACCACACTACTCCCTGCCAATTTCGTCGCACTTTTGACAAACTTTTAGTGTTCTTCCGACGCTACTCCTTGCTAATTTCGTCACCACTACTTCTTGCTAATTTTGTCGCACTTTCGACAAACTTTTGGCACGTAGCCGACGCTACTACTTTCCTATTTCGTCGCAAATTCGACAAAATTTTGGTGTTCTTTCGACACTACTACTTTAGTATTTCGTCGCAAATTCGACGAACTTTTGGTGTTCTTTCGACGCTACTACTTTAGTATTTCGTCGCACATTCAACAAAATTTTGGTGTTCTTTTGATGCTACTACTTTAGTATTTCGTCGCTATTTTGACGAACGTTCCATCTTGTTTCCACGCTACTGCTTGCCCATTTCGTTGAACTGACGACGAACTTCTGGTGTAATTCGTCGGTGGATAAACAAAGGTTTCGTCGATATTATGACAAAATCTTGAGGTATTTCACGATGCTGCCAACTGATGATTCTTCGCCATTATTTCGACGTTTAATTTGTCGTCGGCCATGCGACGAAAAAATAGCTACGGAAAGATTTTCGCCATTGCGTCGCTCTTCCGACAGAGATTTGTCGAACGACCGACGAACGCCCATCAGAAAATGGTGTCAAATCCAGTAGTGATAGGGGCGTATCTTGATCTTTTTGCTTTGTTGTTGTCTTCTCGGTTGTCCCATGTAGTACCCACCAAGACTCCTACAGTCTTGTGTTATGTTGGGGCATCCTTTTGTGCTTATGGTTATCCCAATACCTAGCCCGACCAAGGTCTTCATGACTTTGGGGTATTGGGATAGCCTTCTTGTTTGTTGTGTTTGTCTTATGCATTAGACACGAATCAGCCTTGGTTCTCCATACCATGGCATCTTGTGTCTTATGCTATAGAAAAAATTAGTGCTTTGAAGATGGCAAATTGCATTAGAATTGCATTTCATCTTCCCCACCCATGCATTCATTATTCATCACTTTCCCTCCCCTATCCATCTGCTCTCTTATCGTCATCTCTTTAATCATCATCATCATCGGGATGTACCCTTCCCTATCCTTTTGTGTTGTTTTGGGATATATCATTCCCTCATCAAACAACAATGCATCCATCATCAACCCACTTTGGCTTGTAGCTTGACTGGGGCAACATCACCTTTGTCCTTGCATCCATTGCTTCCCAATCTCCTGTCGCCTTTTCATCCTTCTTACCCAACACTTTGCATCATCTTCCTCATCTCACTTCTCATCATCTCGTCCATTTCGAGAGCACACCCATGTTCTCTTGAACTCGCATGTCCTCTCGAAGGGGCATCGTTCATCCCTAACCTTCATCTTCACCCCTATCATCTTCCTTCATAGTTGATCCTTTAATGACTAGGGAATCTTTTCCAATCTAACCATCTTCTTTCGGGTTCTATGTTTTAATATTCTTTGAGATGATGCTACTTTGTAACACCATCACAAAGAGGGGCAAAATGTAGACACCTAAATTTGGACACTTAATTTATCCAAATTTATCCCTTTTCATCTAAACATCCCCTTATCCACATTAATTAAGTAATATCACTATTATTTAATTAATACCTCTAAAGTTCTTCTAATCCCTAAGGTATCTAGTTAAATGATTAAATACCTTCCCCCTTTCATCAAATAAATTAAATAAATATGACATTTATTTAATTCCTCATATGTCACATCCTCCATCATTTTTTATCTAATCCTAATCCATCTTCTAATCTCATCATTAGAGATGTGCACTTGCCTAATCCTTGATTAAGATGTGTCACATCCTCCAACTTTTTCAAATTGACCTCTAATCTCTCTTAGCCACCTAACCATCCTCTAATCATTCATTAACTAGCCTAATCAACCTCCCAAGGAATTTTTAATTCCTTTTATCCTTCCAAGGAATATTAAAATTATTTTTCTCTTCCCCATGTGATCTTTGACTTGTCACATCAAGTCACATGTGAACTCTTTCCCTTTTCCCATGCATCTTCTAGAATCTTTGACTTGTCACATCAAGTTGCATATGACAAGTACTTACCTTTTTAGGCACCTTGTCTTATCCAAGGTACTTTCTACCTATCCCTTTGAAACCTTGTATTATCTACAAGATTCCCCAATCATGTGAATTTTAAATTCATTTTTTATTCCTCCAAGAAATCTTCTCATCTCCTAAGGTACTTGCAAAGTACTTGTCCTTCTTCCACCTCATTTGTACATCACCATTTTCAAGCCACTTCACATTCCATATGTCAACATGTGAGGGCTTGTGAGTCCTCAACTCACCATAGCCCTACATCTTGGCTTTGCTGGTTTAATCTCAATCGTCCATTTCTCTAGAGAATCCAAAATTCTCTATAAATACCCCCTCTTTTCTCTCATTTAGGGGAATTTTGCATGCCATAGCCAAAATCTTGCAGTTTTGTTATTTGAGTCCACACTTAGCATTTGAATCCATTTCCATACAATTCTAACCATCTTCCATCCTCATCTATTTTCTATCAAAGTAGCATACAACATCACAAATTAGGGGCCAACCAAAGAACAACTCGACAAGGTGAAATGTTCCATTTTGTTTTGTTAAGCTAATCATTTGCCCAATCTTGAGGTGTAGGGTGTTAATCTTTGTTTTCTTGCACTTTTTTGTTTGCTACTCATTTTCTAACATATATTTTCACCCATTCACAAATACATCCCACATTCAATTGGTTGTATACAAAGTGTGAAAAAAATAGAGATGAAAAATAGTATACGAAAACTACATGAAATATAAACTTGAAAGCATGCAAGAACATAGATCATGAAAGTAATGCAAAAGCATCATTGATAGCATCATGTAAAAATGAATTTGATAGCATCATGTAACATAGAAGATTTCTCTCAATAAAGGTAAACAAGTATGATATAATGTGTGGGTACATAGGAGATTAACATCAAGGTACATTCACATTTTTTGAAAAAGATGAATCATTTTGGCATAATCATATTATTTTTTGTCTTCATTTTATTCTTGATATTTTTAAGATTATGCTCTAAGATAGGGTAATCATGTGCTTTTATTTATTTAGTGTTAGTTTTAAATTTCATATTTAGGTTCTGGCCAAGTTGATCAACAATAGTAGCACCTAGTGCTTGGGAATGTCCAATTGATAGTTAGACCTTTCGTTGTCAAATTTTAACTCTTTAGGTTTTGTTTGTTGTATGAATGAATCAATAGTTCCAAAACATTCAAATGGGTGGGTTTATGCTAGGCAAGGTCCTGTTTTGCATCCCTGCATGCCAGAACGTTTTGAGCTACATTACACTGATGATTTTTCTTAAGAGACCAAAGTGCAAAAGGGCATAAAAATTTGACAAGTTGTTACTTAGAAATTGTGTCACTTAGAAACATTCTATATGAAGCTACAAGGTCATGTAGGGACCCTCTACAATAACCTCTCTCAATTTTTCATACCTCCAAACCATTTTTCTGTGGTGACAAGTTTTTAGTTGATGGAAAAAGCATCAGTTGCATGCAGTGTAAAGTTGCAAGGTGGTGTAATTTTTGTTATGTTCATTGTACGATCAATCCGATAATTCCAACACACCCGGGTGGGTGGGTTTATGCTAGGAAAGGTCCTATTTTGCACCACTACATGCCAGAATGTTCTGAGCTACATTTCACCAACGATTTCTCTTAAGAGACCAAAGTGCAAAAGGGAAACAAACTTTGACGAGTTGTTACTCAAAAAATGTGGCACTTAGAAACATTTTTTCTAAAGCTACAGGGTTATGTAGGGACCCTCTACAATAACCTCTCAGTTTTTCATACCTCCAATCCATTTTCCTGCAGTGACAAGTTTTCAGTCAATGGAAAAAAACGTTAATTGCATGCAATGTAAAGTTGCAAGGTGTTGTAATTTTTGTTCTGTTTGTTGTACGATCAAATAGACGGTTCCAACACATTTGGATGGGTGGTTTTATGCTAAGAAAGGTCCTATTTTGCACCCTTACATGCCAAAATTTTCTGAGCTACATTGCACCGACGATTTCTCTTAAGAGACCGATGATTTCTCTTAAGAGACCAAAGTGCAAAAGGGAAGCAAACTTTGACGAGTTGTTACTAAAAAATTGTGGAACTTAGAAACATTCTAACTAAATCTACAGGGTCACATAGGGCCCCTCTACAATAACCTCTCTCAGTTTTTCATACCTCCAATCAATTTGCCTGCGGTGACAAGTTTTCAATCAATGGAAAAAACGTCAATTGCATGCAGTGTAAAGTTGCAAGGTGGTGATGGAATTCCATGAAATCACCATAAGACCATTATTTTTCATGTCATTCCATCACCATGAGACCACATTTCTTTGAGGCATTTTTCAAACAATTTTCTACTTTGTCTATGTTATAGCCTACTATTATGCTTTGATAGATTTTTTCCAAGTATTCATAGCTTGTTCGAAAGCACCTATTTTAGGATTTTAGCCATAGCAACAAGACAATGAACTATTTGATAAAATTCTTTGGTAGAAATTTATGAAAAATGTGGTAGCATAGACAAGGCAGTGAACTATTTGAAAAAGTGCCTCAAAGAAATGTGGTCTCATGGTGATGGAATGCCATGACATCACCATGAGACCACATTTTTTGAGGCATTTTTCAAATAGTTCACTACCTTGTCTACGGTATTGCTTACTATTATACTTTGATATATTTTTTCCAAGCATTCATATTTTGTTCGAAAGCACCTATTTTAGGATTTTAGCCATAGCAACAAGGCAGTGAACTGTTTGATAAAATACTTTGGTAGACATGTATGAAAAATGTGGTAGCATAGACAAGGCAATGAACTATTTGAAAAAATACCTCAAAGAAATGTGGTCTCATGGAATTCCATGACAAGCAAATGCAATTGGCAACTTCTCCTAGTTATTAGTTATGTAATGTGAAGTAATTGCATAACTGCTTATGTTGACTTTGTAAAAAACTATATTGTAATTGAATTTTTGTCATCTATCAACATCTAGTTATTAGTTATGCAATATAAAGTAATGCTTTGAGTTTGAAATATGTGCAATGCAATGTAATTAGCGATATGAATATAAACTACAAAAATCCATTTTCTACAATTCATTAGTTAATATCTTTATTTTATTGCTTGAGTGAAGCTTCGATGTCCACCTCCACTAGTAGGTGTTGTCATCAAATCTCCAAGATTAACTTATTAAACATCCAAAATGAGATATAAGAATACCATTCATATAAGGTTTAGCTATTCACATGTAATATTTATAATTATTTACTAGTTACATACCTTTGTAATACTTGTGGTCGCATAATAAGGAGGTGGAGGACCACTAAAAATAGAGTGAATGGTATGAGCCTAAAATTTCATTATAATCATTCAGCTAATTTAATTAATCTTACATTGCAAAATTGAAATTTAATAAATTAAATTCAATGAACTTGCTAACATTTACTCGATTATCAAGGTTGAATGCTTCATGAAGGAAGGCATCTATCATCACCATCTAATTAGCTGCAAATGTAACTTGGGAACCTGCATCTTGACTATGTATGGGATCGTAACCATAGGGTGACTCGAAAGCCTGACAATAATGAGGTGGAACTCTACTCCCTAAAGAATCATCACGCTGACCTTGTGCTAGAGGTGTGGTATGTTGTATGATGCTCTAGGTCAAGGAACTAATAAGTTCTATAATGTATCGATCTCAACACTCTCCTTTATAATGGAAGGGATAGTCACATGCTCATATGTTGGTCTAGAAAATGTTCATCTCGTTGGCCATTGTGCATCGATACATGTGCCCACTCTATCTTGTGCAGAGCCCCCACCTCTACCATGGAATTCTTGCATGTCAAAATAGTTTGGAATTTTATTGAGGACAAACTCACAATAAAGTTTCCTCAAAAAATATTGTGGCACCTCATTGTTATTGCATGGAGGATTGTCAAATACCATCCACCACCTCTTCCAAAACTGGTTCTTTATCCCTTGGTGGTTGCACTAATGGATAGGAAACCTCTTGCTTGAAGGATCTAAAGGTTGATTCATTCTAGGGTTTGTGAATAGGGCACACAAGTCAAATTTTGAATTTTTTCCATCTTTCACTTTTTTATAGGATAATTTATCTGCATAATATTCTCTAAATTCTCATCTCTTGTCCGACCAACCACTTATTTGCTTGATAATTGAATCTACATGTGATAACATAAATTCAAGTGATTAAGCAAGTGTGGTTCTATGTGAGGTTGAACTTGCAGGATCTTTCAACCTTGCAATTAACTCCTCAATTTGTTTTTTGTTATTTTCAAATTTTCCCATTAAATTTTCTTGAGTTCTTGGGGCATGTTGAGGAATTGTTGGAGGTGCTTGTTGGGGTTGTTCTTTAGGAGGAATTTAGGCATGAGGTGGATCAAGATTTTGAGGAGGAGAAGAAGGTGCATTATCATCTCCTAAAAAATAAATAAATTTACATCATAAACATATTAAATCTACCTATTTAATAACAAATTCACACACAAAAAAATAATAACTTACTTCTTTGACCTCCCCAACGTTGTGGTGGAATTTTGGAAATGATTTGATGAAGATTCAAAGTAGTTTGATTCTTCTTGGAACGTGAGCACACTTTTGAGGGTTTGCAGGTCACAAAGAGATTTGGGAACAACAAAAAATAAAATGAGGAATGTTGCTTTTCTTTTGTTTTAACAAACTAAAGCATGCTCTCATTATAATGCAAGCGTGATTTGGCCTCGTAGTGGCCAAGCCTAAGGATCGGTCACTCCAATCCATAATGCGAGCATGTTATAACATGCTTGCGTTATGGATTTTTAAAAAAATAAAAAAGTTAGCCACTTTTTGGCCCCCCATCTTTTTACACCCGCCCAGATTGATTTCATCATCTTGTGAAATTACATTTTAAATTGCAATAATTATGATGAAGGTGTTTTCTCTCACATTATTTTTGGCTTCCTTTATTATTGTGCTAGCTATAAATGTTTAGTTTTCTTTAAAAATATGGGAATGAAAATGTAATTATTATCCATTACCTTCTTTAAATTCAATCCAATAATCCCACTTTTCTCAAGTCTTTCTTTATCAAGAAAATCATGAATCATAACTATAATGAGAGTTTGAAGCAAATGTTTAATATGTAAATTTTGGGAATTTGATCCTCTACTTGCTAAGAAAAAAACAATAATTATAATTTAAGAAGGGAATTACCCATCAACATGCCTTGAAATGGGTAAAATTTATATATGTTTCCAATGATGGGATATGATAGTGAGTGCACAGTGCTCAACTAACCTACACACTCAAGGATTTGGTCATTGCCATTTCTTCATGCACTAACAATGATACATACCATGTGTTTTAGCAATGCAAAACCTATTTATTTGGGAAGAGTTTATCCATTCAAGTATGCTTATGGATAGTTCATATATTTCCTCTTGGGAAGGGGTATTTATATAATTAATATAATTTTTTTCCTTGTGTTCCTACCAAGCTTCTTGTGAATACACTCTAATTTAATCTCAATAAAGAGAAACTATTCATATCAAGCTATTGGTGGTGACCTGTGAGGCCCACTCCTATGTTAGACCCATTACTTAGACTATTTTGTTTTATGTTGTTGATTATACTTGATGATACCATTGATGACAAGACGAGTTAGACATTTGATTTCATATGATGAATTATTTATGGTTATATTGTATGCTTTGTTAGTTGATTATGATGCTTGATTTAATTACATGATTAGCTCATTGATGATGTTTAATCTAATTTGTGAAAGTTAATGGTGAATGGATGAAATATGATGTGTGAACAAATCATGATGCAAATTTGATGAACATGAATTTAAGGTAAATAAACATGAAAATGGATAAGTTAGGTGATTAATTTATTTTGAATTTATGTAATGAGATCTCTATGGCATTTGAATTATGAAACTTGCATGAAAATGAATGAGATCTCTATCTTAATTGGATGGATTAACATGTGTATGAAGTGTGCAGGTATATCTTTCCATGGCCAATGGAATCAAAGGTATCCATGGGAACACTATGTGAACTACCCAGTAAAACTAAACTATAGTCCGTTTGGAGGGACTATAGTTTAGTAATTTAATGTGCATTTTTTTTTATAATGTGAATTTGAGAATGTTTGTGATTAAATTTTTTCCTTGTCAAGTTGAATTAGGATGTGAGTTGACAACCTAAGTGGACAAAATCGAATTTAATCTTTTTGATATTTTTTGAGGGTTGACAAGTAGTATTTTTATGTTTTTATATGGGTTTTAGGTCCTTAGGGTAGGTACCTATAGGTTAGGTACCTTTTTAGCCCAAAATTTTGGGCCAATCCCTAGGTATGACACTTTCTTTGAAGCCCTTAAGAGATTTGATGAAATTAAGGTTTGGGGAAGTGGGATGGAGGCTTATCATTCCATTCCCAGTTTTCCAAGCTCAATTATGAACCTTGATAAGCTCACAAGGTGCTCACACATGTGTGAGCTTTACATGACTTGTGGGATAGAGTGTACAAGTACACTCCCCATCTCCCAAGGTCTCACACATGTGTGAGCACATATGGTAGAGTGAGCCTTGGAGAGTGAATAAGAGAGTGACAATTGTCACCTCTCCATTCAAGGAATTTAAAACTTGAATTCTTATTAAACATACACAAAATATGGAATTGGTAGATTCTTTTTTGGTCATCTTGATTTTGGCTTGTTTTTTTTAAGAATTTGGGGGTGAAAAAGAGTTGAAGGAAAAAATTTGGGAGCTCTCCTTCAACAAAGATATTTTGGAAGCTTTCTCATTGAGGTAGGAATCAATCCCTTCATTGTTTGAGTAATAGTTTTGGTTGAATACTTTAGATAATATTTTTGAACCCTCTATTCTTTATTTTATGTGTGTTGTTGTATTTTATGGGATGGGTGTATTGGAATTGCTCCCCTTTAATGAGAGAGAAAATTCATGTGGGGGATTGAGGGAGGAGGTCCCTTCTTTGGGATAATCTCACTCCTTGAGAGTGGAATGGGTATGAGTACCCATTATACTATGTCTTTTGGAAATTGGATGGCTGATTTGTGATATGATGGATAGGGATATGTATGAAGAATGGGAATGAAGTTTATCACATGTTATGATTCAATATATATATATATATACCCTTTTGATTGAGTGCTCCTAGTCTCTCCTTAGAAGAGTCTATGAGTGGATTCTTAAGTGTGTCAACCCCTTGGGACGGTTGTTGTTACTATGTGTGTGTACTTCTTGTTTGTTATTGTTGGGAAAATAGCTTGTGCGTGTGCCTCCTAGCTTAGGGGTGGCTTGTGAGCAAGCCAATGGTAGGAAGGTGAGCACTACCTTAGCTATGGAAAAATATTGTATTTCTTGTGTAGGTAGAAATAATGTTGAGAGACAAGCCAAAGTGAAGAGAAGAATATTCATGTTCGTTGTGCTATTTGTTTAAGAAAAAAAGGTATAGTGTGAAACCCCTTTTATTTGTGGGGGCTTGTATTGTCATTCTTGAGAGGGAAACTTATGTAAATTTCACTATATAGTTGTAATCATTGAGAAAATGGAAAGTAATACATGTAGATGAGCTTACCTTATTCTTGTTTAGAAAGTACATACCCTTCTTTTTATAAGGCGTAATGAAATATTAAATTGAAATGAATAAGTTATTAGATGTGTTTGATAGTGATATATTATTCTTTATAGTGGTTACATTCATTTTGTCTTGAAGAATCTATAAGTTATATGTGATCTGGTTATGAATTTCTAAGCATTATGTATTTTTTTTCAAAGAAAATATACTAGGTTGTTTATAAAATTTGTGTATTTTGCTTATCAATCTCTCACTATCCCATTTATAAAGTTTTATGTATTATGTTTGAAAGGAATATATACCATTTGATGTATATAAACTTATGCACTTTCTCTATAGAGTTCTAGAAATTCTATGTAGGAGGGTATATATCTGAACTTTATTAATACAACTTCAAACCTACTATCTCTTTATATACACAATAAATAAATATGTGTAAAATATAGTTATACAAGGATATAATATTTATGCATTTCTATTGTTAAGGAAAATTGCTAAATTTATTTCAAATCAATAACTAAAAGAAACGCTGGTATACTGAGTCCTCTTATTAGTTTTTAAAGGTTGTAGGAAATAAGCAAAAAAAAAAAAGTATTACACTGTTGCTCAAAACAACATAATGTATCTTACTTATTTTTAGCAACGAAGAATGCAAATAATACGTTAAACATATATTTTATTTCTAACTTCAAAAAAATCTATATTTTGGATATAACAAAAATAAAATGAGGCTATAGTTTTTCCCCAAACCCAAGGAGTGGCTACCTAAGTAATGCATCCCTTAAATTAAAGCCCAAACAGACTCGGGTCAGCCGATAAGGCTTCCCTATTAAAACAATGTGATGTAATGTTATTCCAAAGGCATATAAATAAAGAAAAAAAAAAAAGTAACAATATAGTGATGCATGACTTCTATACAGGGTGAAAGTATGGTTACATTTGATTAATATTACACAATGAAGAAATAGAAATAAATCATAAATAAATTGATCGGTTATCTTGATCAAAACACCCATTGTGTAAGTAGATCTTTCTTAGGGTAGCCAAGGAAAAAAAAGGTGGCTCATCAATATTCAAAACTTACAATAAATCATATGCGGGATCATAACATAGGAAACCATAGTGTTAGCAAGCTAAATCCTATAAGGTTAAAAAAAAAAGATGAAGTAAATAAAAACAATATAATAACAGAGATAATAACACTGTAACAATAGAGAGTAATCTAACTTTGGTATGCCAAATACCATAGGCTAACGTGCAAGATAAATGTGTGAGCCTCACAGGTTTAGATGCTAAATGAGCATACATTAAAAATGGCTAGAGAGTATGAATTACTGTGTTCCACAAGGATGCATCCCCCCTCCCAAAAACTTCATGTTTTCGAGATGTCCTCATCTCAGAGACTTGGTGACTTGGGAGGACGTCCCCTTGTAGCCCCACCATCAACACCGCCAACCCACCATCAACGCCACCATCTCTTAGATGTCATCGAGACTTTGAGGCTTCCTCGAGACGTCCAGGGGACTCCTAGGAGTCTCCGGACTGTCTCAAAGACCTCCAAATGTCTCCTACCGCGAGACAAACAAAATGCAAATCTTTTAAAATATCAAAATTTTCTTTGAACTTTGTGCCCAAGGCCAAACCCTAATGGCCTATTGGCCCCACACAAGCCCCACAAACTCTATAAAACTAGCTCCTATCCTCATTTCAATTCACAAAAACAAATCAACAAGAAGCTAATAGTGTGAGTGTGAGAGTGAAAGCTGCAAGTGTAAGGTGAAAGAGTGAAAACGAAGATTAAGAGGGTTGAGGAGGAGCAAGATGAAGAGTAAGAAGAGGAATGATTTCAAGTTACTGTTCACTAGAAAATTTAAATGTTTAAAACTAATTTTTCAAAGTTTCATTTGTAATTCTTATACTTATACATCTTCTTGTAACTATTTTTTTCAAGTACTGTATATATATGAACATTGTTGCTGCCCCGCCACCGCCACCGCCACCCCGACGTCCCCAAACTTAGACCCTTTATCCACCATCCCCGAAACCCGTCCCCACGTCAAGAAACTCCGTGGAACCATGGTATGAAATGAATAAGTAGAGTAATATTACGCAACAGGAAGGGCGCTCGTTATGGCAGCTAAGGTTATCATAGTCAACATTGAGTCAGTCCTGATCGCTAGAATAAACTTTCAGAGTGAGCAATATAACGTGATTTACTTCTTGCGCTGCGATCACTTAGAGCTATCATTCCTTCTTTTCCAGTCGTGGCCTCCTAGAAGATAGGCGCTGTAACCAACCTCATTATCAGACAGCCAAATTTTGAAACAAGCAGTCTTAAAAAAAACAATAATAATCACGTAAGGGACAGAAAGGAACCTGTACTCTTCCAGCGTAATCCTCTTAGCAACCACCTTGAATAGATCGGGTAGCATGAGAAACCTGCAATATTGGGTCCTACCGGAAAACTGCCCATGTAAGAAGAAAAAGAAAGAAGTACCTACCTACACTTCCCTCTCTGCTCATCTCGTGAATGTAAGGCAAATGCGTGAGTTTATCTATAGGTGGCGTGGTTGCCAAAATTCCTAAGTGGCGATCTAAAATTTAAATTTATTTTCATTAACTCACTTAATCACTTCGACTAATGGCTTGCATAGAAATAAATGAGCAGGGAAAGAGAGGTCCCTTACACGCTAATATCATACTATGATACTCGTGTGTCGCTCAATTAACTGTACTTATCGATTTTAAACATTAAAGTATCTGACTCGGGAGTGACCCGTGATGCCTGCATTTGCCACTTACCATAGGGAATTGGCGTAAATTAATGAATCTCTGATAATAAAATTTGAACTGTAGTAGGTACCCTGTAGTTATTCTCAGTGACCGGTCAACAATCTACAGCTCAGCGCATTAAAAGATGTGAAAGAATGACAGAGTTAAGTCTTCACGTAGTTGAGGTGGGCAATTTGAATGAGGATCACGTGGTGAGAAATTTTGCCAAGAGGTTTAACTCCATTTAAGTGCAGCAAAGGCTGGCACTCTACGGCTTTATTCTGATATTTTTTCAGGTGATTTTCTTGTTCTTGCAGTTTCAAGTTTTGAATAAGAAAAATGATAAAGTCACAATTCAGTTGCAGAAAGTTAAAGAAAGTTAAAAGAACAAGTATTGAAGTTTCAATTTTGCAACTAGTTTAATCATTATAATACGGTGTTGCTGTTCATGGAATTTTGTGTTGGTAGTCTTTTTGGTATTGTAATTCTGTCTTACTGTTCTTGTTTTTTGTATTGATAGCCTTTGGGCGGTGCTTTTGTTAACTGTATAATTCCTTTTGCTTCATGCTCAGCTGTTGTATTGTTGTTTTGCAGCTAGTATATATTTTTTTCCAGCAACCTATTGATAGCTTCATTCTTGTAAATGCATTGAATCAATTAAAAAAAAAAGTGTAGCAAAGACGAGTGTCCCTTTATACATAGACCACCCTGTAAAAAAAAAAAAAGAATTTCATTACGATAATATTTTTAACATTTATGTTAATGTTGATACTAAAGATTTAGCCTATATTCCAACATATACTTTTAACATTTATGTTAATGTTGATACTAAGAATTATCCCAACATTAATTATAATTTCAATGTTAGCATAATTCCAAAACTCTGTAATTGAGTAATACTCATAATAGTGTTTAAGTTTAACACTTAGAATCTAAATTCTATAAACTTCTTAAAATTAATATTTTAATAATAGTCATGCCATAGATAATGCAATAAAAATAATTTAAGAGTGAGGTAATTATATTATTATAGAATAAAGATTGATTTCTAAACATATGATATTTGTAATATTGACTTTTCCATTAGTAAATGTGGGCATTCTAATAATATGGATAATGGTCATAGTATCACTAATATTCTTAACAATATTTATGTCAATAGTTACTTTGATATTAATATTAATGTACCATTAGTGATGGTAGAGTGTTGGAGATTTTAATACAAATATTATAAGGATAATCTATTATTATTAAGGTTGATGCTTTAGATTTTTCTATTAGTACCTTTATAATCTTATCATTGGGTGAATTATAAAGATTGAAACAATTGGTAATATTGACATTTCATTACTATTAACATTTTATAAATGATAATAGATAATACAATGATCTATTAATATTAAATCTCAAATGTAATATTAATATATATATATATAAGGAAAGTAACTTTTGTACCTTTATTAACATTAGTGAATGATGTAAATAGTAATAGGAGGGGAAACTTCATAGTTTGGGCTAAGATCCTTGCATTAAGCTATATTAATGTTTAAAATATAATGTTAGCATTAGTTGTGATTCTTGTAAATTTAATACAATATAATATTAACCTTCAGAAAATATCTAATATTACAAGTGTAAGACGTTGATCATTATGATATTAATTTCACTATCAAGAAGGAAATTGATCCTAATATTATTCATAATGATAATGGAAACATTTGATAATAATATAAGAAATTGAGTTGATATTAATAGTTAAGCATGATGTTAATGGGTACTATTAGAAATTTTATTAATATAATCGTTAAGTTGTATTAGAAAACTAAATTGGAAGTTGGCAAGTGTCATTAATATTAGCAATGATATCAATAAAAAGCTAATATTAAAAAATGGGCCCTTCTTGTCATCTCTTGAGGGTGTGCAAGATAAAATATGTATACCTGCTCATTCATTAACCTCACTCTTCGCTCCTGAGTAACACATCACTGATGACTTTATAAAAACACTGTCATTTGATATGTATAATTTAGTTACCATGCAAAAAATGGTAAAGCTTTCAGATGTACGTTATGTGACATTATAAAAAAAAAGGTTGTTAGTTGTGCTTTTTCCTTATGGTTAAATTTGGGGCATTACATGACCAAACCATTAGAACTTTATAGCATGCAAATGACTAAGATGAGACCATTTATGGTCAATACCCTATTCACTAAGGATGTGCATGCTAATTTTTTATGTCATGTATAATCCTTGGATTCATGTCTTTCCAAAGGATTGTCATCAAAGATTGAGCATTTCAAAAAAAATCAAGAAGGTAACATCCACATGGCACTCCTTGTTTGGCTAGCATTAGTAGCTAAACCAAGAGCGAGCACTTCAATTTTAAGTACATGAAACAACAATAATAGAAAAAAGTGGCAAAAGGCACAAATGATCAATAAGGATAAAAAACAATAGATGGTTAAACTTTCTTTCAAGGCTTTCAAGATCAAGTATTTTGGATTAATGGATCTCAAAATAACTTCCAATATTTATGCACTAGGTTAATTAAGGATTTTTCTTAGTCTAATATTCATTATATGATGACTTTATGGATGCAATAGAACATGGTGGGGTGTGAGAAATGTAGGTGGTGGTATGGGATAAAATGATAGGTAAAATGATGACTTTCCATGAATTAGCTCAAGTAACTAATCATATTATGCTTTGAAATTTGAGGGATTGTGGGAATAGTCAATCATATGGGGATCAAGAGGTGGATGTGTAGGGGAACATTCTTGAACTAATGTGTACTTTTAAGGTCATGGGTACTGATAGAGTGGGAAAAGAAGGCATCCTAGTTCAAGGCTCATTAAATAATGACTCATAATGGAAAATAATAGGGATCAAAATGGGAAGTGAATGGAAACAAATGGGAATCCTTATGCTTGGTAGATATTTTTCTTTTAATTTTGATAAGGCCTCCAAGTTGCTTTGAAATGGATTTGGAATTCATCTCTTGGGATTGTATGCTTTTATTTTTTGACATTATTTTCTTTTTCTTTTTGGATGACCTCATGCAACTAGTATGATACAAGGGCTTATCACTAAATATTGGATCAAGGGGTTATTGATATTGATTTTAATTTTTTACATGCTTTTGATTCTACTCTATGCAAGTGAGGAAGGAATGGGGAAGGGTTTATCCCTAATAAAGTTCTTGGATTTTTAATTGAGTTTCAAATATCAACATGATTAGAGGGGGAATGAATATCATAGACATAATGGTACACATTATGTTTAGTATATGAGAAAAATATTCAAAGTAGATGGATAATGGATGTAAGTATATGGAGGGTTCAAATGTTTAAATTTTATGTGATTATAACATGGAAATGCAACATGGAAAATGATGGATATTAATGGGAAAATTGGATCAACTATGTATATCATAGTAGTGCAATTAATGAGTGAAATGTAAGGCAAGAAATCATATTTGGAAGAGTGGATTTGGTAAATTCTTAATCATTTCTGGTGCATAAACAAAGGGTGTCACTTTTGGAATCAAATTTTCTTGGTCCTTAAATATTAGATACACTTGAAAGAAGGAAAGACAAAAGATTAAACAACACAAAGTAGATGAAGAAGTGGACTGAGGTCACAAAAAGGGGCCTACAAAAGGGTGAAAAACCAAAGTTATAAAAAATAGATGTATGCTTGCTTAAAATAATTGAGCTAAAAAATGTAATCCAATGTAACAATCTTCATGAAGACATGAACAATTAAAACTCCTAATTTAAAGCACTATGAATGATTTTTTGTTTTTTTGAAAAAAAAAAACCCTTTTATGGATTCATATTCTCTTGAAGGTGCTATAAAAGAAAGTTGGGTGGAGGGAAATAACTCATTTTTCATTTGTGAAGTTGTAGAAAGAAGAGCTATGGGAGAAAATATTTAGAAGTGGAATGAGTATGAGTCTCATCACTTGGATCATGTGTAGGATATGTTTATTAGCAATGTGTTCATCTATTAATATAGGTCTATTGTATTTTTAAATTTTGTTGATTTTTCTTATGTGTGCATCATTTTACATCCATGGAAGTTTGGGTACGATTTGGGATTTTTATTTTTTAGTGAATCTTGAAATTAAAAAAGAAGAAGAGTGAACGAGAGATCATGGTGGGTCAAAAAATAGAAATATGCTTATATACTTAGCCAAACTTGTGAAATGGAAGTTTTAGTTTTCTTGAGCTTAAACAAAATGAATATTAAAGATTGAAAATATTCATTTCAAAGTGTAATCCTTCCTACTCCCTAATCATAACAAGTGATATTTTCCTTCTTGACAAGTAATCAATATTTGATAGAGGTAATTTTCATATTTTCTCTGAATTAAATTGAAATAGATAAAATTAATCTTATAGAAAAAATGAAATGTATTCAATTAAATTAAAAAAATGCACGCTCAAGTTGATAGAGCATTTGATTATGCACACTTCTCAGTTGGTACAACCACATGAAATAAATATTCATATTGAATAATTTGATATTAATGGAGCTTTCTCATCAACACACATTTGTATGCCTCATTATTTTTGTATGTGCAATGAGTTGTGTTTGGGTCCTCTTGGAGATTTATGGTCAAGCCACTCCTAAACACAACATAACATGATGTCCCTCTCACACAAGTCAATGCATTGATAAATACTAGATCACATGAGGAGCAAGGCTTGTCTTACTTTCAAGTAAAATTTAAAATTATTTCATGATATTCCATATGAATTTAAAATTAACAAAAAATAACACTAATATATCTAAATGAGATGATAGGTTATGATATAGGAAGAGCTTACCAAAGTTCATCAAGGTTACTTTTTTCATTCAATTTAGCTTAGAATTGATAGTATGTTTTTTTTATATTTTTAACAATTTTTATTATATGAACATTTCCTTTCTCCTCAGTAATTATATGTTAATTTATATCAATGTTATTTTAATTTTATAGTCTATTCCAAATGTGAATAATGTTCCACCGTATTCAACATGCTTTAGTAGAATACCTAACTCCCAAATAAGACCATCATTCACCAAATGACTCTCTAAACATTAGCAACAAATCAAAATAAATGAGTTGTATTTTTATTTAATTATTAGTTTAGAGTTTAGAGTTAATTGCATTGATTTAGATGTTATTTGAAGTTATTACATGATTATTTAAATAGTCTTATATTCTTGTTTGTTTTCATACATTAACTCTTTTTTGGTCAATCTGTGACAACTTATTCTTAGTTGATAGTTGAGGCCTCATTGACCTGGTATATTATTATTGTGTAGTACAAAAGTTTAAACATAATTAATAATATAAATTTTTTATTTCATTGAAATAATTAATAAAATTTGGGGTTCAACTTGTTGTGATAGTAAAATTTGCATTCATCAACTAGCAAGCATTATGGCACCAAGAGACCACTTTTGAGGATCCAAGTGACATGTTTAGAGATCATTAAAACTACTAACCCTTAATAAGAAACCCCTCTAAACAAATAGGTGATCCATTGCATTCAAAAAATCCACCATAGGCCAAGGATTCATTGCAGGCAAAAGATCAAATGAACCTTTAGTTTTTTATACATAGTTATTTGACATGTAGATTATATAGATTTTGAGATGGAAAGTGATATATTTTGTAAAAATATGTTTTTAGTTGTCATATATGTCAAACTTTTGTATATGTATACCATTATCATATTTTTTATACATACACCTTGATATACAATATAATTTATTTGTTGTTTGCATGTATTCCTACTTTGACATTCAAGTTGCATGTATAATCATTTTAGACCATAAGATGATGCATGTATAATAATTTTATAGTATTTAAGATAATTCTACATGTATAATATTTTTTTACACTATGAGTTAAATAAGAAAATATTGCACCATATTCACAAGTATTGTTATAAGATATTGTAATATGAATCATGAGACTTAATGATAAATGTATTTTTTCTTGAAAAGAATATGGTTGGATTAAGCTTGTATTATGTATCGTATCTCTTTGAATCACAAATATTAATGGTGTTTTGGTGTTATTGGTCTAATTTTGTGATATATTTTTAAAGTTACTCATTCTACACCCTAGCACTACATGAAATTGCCTCCTTCCAAAAATATAGCTTTCATGCTTGCATGAGAAAAACATATTTAGTTATCTAGAAAAATAAGATATTTTTCATAGATAGCCTCACTACCTAATTATAGGAATAAATGTGATGTTTATATGTTCCAAGGTCTTTCCACATCATCTCCTCAAAGTTTGTCATTTTATGCTCTTCCGTCTCTTAAGGGGCCTTGTTTGACTATTGTAGCCTAAATTTTTTGAGATCCTTCAATGGAATAATGAGACCCCCTCTATCATAAACCAATCCAACTATATGTAATAGTGTTATTAGTTTAATTCCAAAATACTCTATTTGCAAAGTTACTCATTGTACACTCCAACACTACACAAAATTGTGCCCTTTAACCTTATATTCTACATTAGTATGAGAAAAAAGAATTAAATTGGATGAAATTGAGAGAGAATTTTTATAGGATCCCACTTTCCGATTGTAGGAACAAATAAGACATCTATACCCACCACAATCTTCCCACTTATCTCATCAAATTTTACAAATTTTATGCTCTTAGGTCTCTTAAGAGACATCATAAGTAATAATTACAACCTAGAAGGTTTAGGAGCCCTTAATGGCACATTGAGGTATCCTCTAGCATAAAACCAACTAAATTGGCATGATTTTGCTATTGATTGTCTAGCATTTGATTTAATAATTATAGCCTAGAAGGTTTAGGAGCCCTTAATGGCACAATGAGGTATCCTCTAGCATAAAACCAACCAAAGTAATCTTGTGACTTCGAAACAAGGTGTAACATATAAGTTATGTTATTTGAAATAAAAAGGAATGATATCATGATGGAAGTAATAAGTCATAATTATCTAGGGTATGACGTTACAAATACCTATGTTGGTAATTTAACCATGGATGGAGAACTTATGTTCTCGATTATTTATAACCCTTGAAAGTTGGAGGTTAATTTATTCCCTAGGGTTAGGACCTATACACTTGAATGTACATTTATATTGATATTTAACTTGATAGGGTTGAAAAACATATTAGATATATATATATATATATATATATATATATATACATTCTAATTACCTTTTTAAATGATATTATCTACACTTGACCAAGAGTCTATACCTATTTACGATATTCTAATCTTAAAGGAGAGAATTTTACATCATAGGAAATCAAATCCATAATGCAGGGAGATTTTAAGGTGCAGAAGCACAGACTCCTCTCAAAGCTAAAAATGTCCTCTAGATTAGATATGAACTTAACATACATTTTAAACATGTGAGTATATGTGTCATGTTGAGGGAAAAGATATATAATTATTTATGAACATACAAGATGCAAAGGATAACTTGGAAAGAACCATGAGGAAATTGGAAATTATTCGAAAGGTTCTTAGTTGAATTATCAAAATTTAAATAGCTTATTATGTTGATTTATTATTGAATATTTTATGAACATAATATTTATATGACATTTAATGTCAAGGATAACCGGATTGGTTATGGCATCCTCGAAGGATGGAGTGTGATATTTTCTAACTAGCCTACCTAGGAATCTAATGACTTTAGGAAATCAAAACCAAAAATATGGGGAGGAATAAATTGTATTCCTCTCAAGAATGCAAAGCTATATTCAGCTTGAGAATTGAGAAATTACAAAGGAAATGCATTGGTTATATAGGCCAAGGGGAGAGATATATGCAACTAGATTATGACAAGTGTTGGCATCCTATGAGGTGTGACAACTCATGTCATTAAAGGCTCAACCACCTTATCCCTATGTAAAGTTAAGCTAGTGTGAAGAGGACTTTAGTGGAGAACTAGCTAAGAATGAACTAGTTAGATAAAGGACCCCTTTCACACTAACACCCCCTTTATTGCAACTTAGGGAGAAGTATACAATACAAAGATTCAAATATGGGTCCCAACTACTAGGCCCGATGAGGTACCCATGTACATAATAACCTCTCAATGACAAAGAAGGAGAAAACCCAGTGGGAAGAAACTCATGCCCTTGAGAGGGTGAATGGAGAAGATCTAAGTGACCCCCCCAGAAGAGATGTGCCTCACCCCTAAGAGAGACCGAAGATGAACATACTTTCTCTCAGCAAAGGGTTTGATGAATATATCTACAACTTGATATGTTGTAGGACAGTATCGCAAATCAATGATCTGCTCCTGAATCAACTCTCAAAGAAAATGCATATGGATCTCAATGTGTTTGGTTCGTTGATGATGGATCGGGTTCTTTGAGACTTGGATGGCGCTCTGGTTGTCACAATAGATGAATGATGGCTTCTGAAAGGTGATGCCAAGTTCAGTGAGGATATTCTAAAGCCAAATGAGTAGTGGTAGCATTGACAACCCCCCAATACACAACCTTAGTTGAAGAAAGATAAATGGCATGTTGTTTCTTGCTCTGCCAACAAATAGGGCTAGAACCATAGTGAAAATTGAAGCCAAATGTGGACTTGCAATCATCAATATCACTTGCCCAATCAAAATATGTGTATCCCAGTAAGTCTGAACTTGTGCCTACTACATAGTGAATCCCATACTGATGAGTGCCTTAGATGTAGTACAAGATGCATTTGGTAGCTTTCCAATGAAGCTCATGTGGTTCCATCATGAAGCGTGAAAAAATTCCAACTGCAAAGGAAATGTCAAGGTGAGCATGAGTCAAGTAGATGAGGCTACCATCAAGTTGATGATACAAAGTAGCATCAACTAGTGGTGTGGAACATTTGGCCTCAAGCTTAACTCCAGATAGAAAGGGAGTCGGTGTAGGCTTACAATCAACCATATGAAAATGTGACAAAAAATCAAAAGCATACTTGGGTTGTGCAAGTGAGATCCCAGAAGAGGATTGAGTGATCTTGATTTCAAGAAAATAGTGCAAGAGACCCAAGTCAGTCATGGAAAATTTATCATGCAAAGTAGTCTTGACAGTCGATGGATGAAGTGCTCCCAATGACAATCAAGTCATCAACATAGAGAGCCAAGAAGAGAAGAGCATCCTCCTATCGCAATATGTAGACATTCAGATCAAAGTGGCATCTGGAGAATCCAATGGGGAGAAGAAAGGAGTCCATTTTGGCATACCAAGCTCGTGGAGCATGTTTGAGGCCATAGAGATATTTCCTTAGTTTACAAACCAATGAAGAATCTTGAATGAATCCTTGTGGTTGCTCCATGTAAATTTCTTCATGTAGATCTTCGTGAAGAAATGAAATCTTCACATCCATCTGATGTACAACCCAACCATGTGAGGTGTAGAAATAGCAAGTAGCAAGTGAATGGAGCTCATTTTGGCAACAGGGGAAAATGTATCAATGTAGTCAATACTTGGTACTTGAGAGAAACCTTTGGCCACAAGTTGTACTTTATACTTGTCAACTAAGCCATCCGCTATAAATTTGGTTTGATAGATCCACTTACATCGAACCGATTTTCTTCCCTTAGGAAGTGGAACAAGATCCCATGTTTTATTCCGCATTAAAGAGTTGTACTCTTCCTCCATTGTGGAATCCCACTCAACAATACTAGATGCTTCATGAAATGGATGTGGATCTGAAGTTGTGGCGATGTAGGAATGTGGAATGTCTTGATGTTGTGATCGAGTCCTCCTTGTATTTGAAGGATCCCCAAAAAGATCGCTTGCAGACTCAAGTGTTTGGCGAGCCCAACGAGGCATGGTAGGGGATGGAGGAGGAGATTATGAACTCTCTGAAGAGGAAGGTGAAATCTCATGATCAAGGAGATGACTAGAGGAAGCTTGAGGAAAATCCTCAATGTCAGAATCCTCTAAATCCACTATGGAGGAAGGAAGAGTAGAGGAGGAGCTTGAAGAGATTTCCTCAAATTGCACACCGCACTCAATGAAGAGCTCATGTGTTTTAGGATCCATTATTCGATATAATTTGACACCATTAGGGTAACCAACAAAGATACAAGGTTGAATCTGAGGTTCCAAGGCCTTTCGCTTCTTTGAAGGAATATGTGCCCATGTTGGGGAGCCAAAAACTCTAAGGTACCCCACAACAGGTTTCCTATACCACACCAAGCTTTGAAGGGAGTGATACCCTTTAATGCATTATGTGGAACTCTATTCTGGATGTTAGCAACACAATTGATAGCTTTTACCCAATATGAAGGTGCAAGGGAGTGAGCGTGGATCATGTAGCCAACCATCTCTTTCAGGGACCCATTTTTCCTCTTAGCTACACCATTTTGTTGTGATGTGTAGGCAACAATATGTTGAAGTTCAATCCCTTCAAGAATACATAATTTCTCAAATCGATGGTTCACATATTCTCTGCCATAATCAGTGTGGATAATTTTGACACACTTTCTAGATTACTTCTCTGCACAAGCCTTAAACTTTTGAAATCTATCAAATGCTTCTCCTTTGTTTCAAAGAAAGTAGACCCATGTATATCTAGAATAGTCATCAATGAAGGTGAGCAAATAACGATCTTACTAAAAGATAAAGATGGAAAAGGACCTGCCAAGTCACTATGAACCAATTCAAGGACTTCTAATGCCCTCCAAGCCTTCCCTTTGTCAAACTTCTCCTTAGGATGTTTTCCCAAGGCACAACCTGAACATACAACATCAGAAAAATTTATTTGAGGAAGACCTGTGGGGTATCAACACAAAATTGTGTCACACTTTCGGCCAACTTATCAACACAGGTGAATTTAAGTAATTTTAACTAAAAATTAATTTTGGTCATACATATGATGATCTTGTAAGATTAATTCTAGCTAAGTTATATATGTCCACAACTTTTCCAACTAAAATTATTGGCTAAATGCATATTTAGCACCACTTTGAGTCCAATTTACCAAAAAAATAAAATTATTTGAAAAACTTGATGTTTCAACAAATTCTACTCATGTAGTTTTTTTTTAAATATAACAATACCCTTTTGTAGATCCACAAGTTTGGTTTTCAAAAATGTATATATTTTAATAGTTTAATTATTATTTATATTTTCCTTTTTATTTTTACTAAATGTAGGTTATTAGTGTTGAAAATGAAGGTAATATTGTAGCTTAAAACTATGAGACTGTAGATCTAATTAAGTGTTCTTTGTTATAATTCTTTGTGTATGATTAATCTGTTTAGATCAATTTTACCAATTGTAGAAAGAGATAGTAGATTGTAGAAGAATGATACAAGGAGATAGAAGTGACAACATATACATGGAGAAACCCTTTTAGGAAAAAACCCACCAGAATCAATAGTGCTTGTATTATTTAACCTTAGAACAAGATTACAATAATACTATATCAATCCTTGATTGGTATGCTTCCTTGCCTTCAACAATATTTCTTCACAACCTGCACAAAACTCTCATTGGAACTCTCATCCACTTGCTGCAATTACAATCTATCCGCACATTCCATGTGACCAAGCATGAATCCACACATCCCATTCCATGCTTCAAAACCTCATGCATGCACAAGCTCAACCTGCTAACCTCCTACAAACTCTGATGTAATTGCTGCAATAAATAGACAAATAATGATCATGTAAACTCATAAGAGTTATCAAATACAAGAGTATAAAGCTCCTCTCAAAAATCTACGCCTAGATTGTGCAAGTAGAATTCCGATGTGTAATTTGAATTCAAACCAAAGTCTTCCTCAATTTAGGCACCCCAAACTGAACGCTTAACTGAATGTTGGTCAAGAAAATATCTTGCAAGCTTCACCTCAAAGTTGGCACCCTAGAATGGGCCCACTTAATTGATCCTTGTAAATATCTTCTCATACAAAGGGTGTTAACTCAAAGATGCCAACTTGGGCACCCAAGGTGGGTCCAAGTCAATCTTAGTTAACTGAAACATATCTCTCCACCAATTCATGCAAACATTATGCATGATTGATCATCCCCACTTAACTGAAAGTATCCACCTGTTATCTGTCATGCAATTGAAGTCATTAGTCATGCAACTCAAGTCAACTGAATTCAACTAGAATTCAACTCAAACTAACTACATGCAACTGAAGATAACTGAACCATGTAACTAAACTGATTTGAATTGAACTAAACAAAACTGATACTGAATTGAACTCCACTCATGTAAATATCAATCCCTAACTTGTAGGATCTTTACATGCATTATTGAAGTGATCAATCCTCCAAAAGTTAACTGAAGCAAGGTGGGTTCCACCTTCCATGTGGGCGCCCCATGTGCTCCTATCTTGTAGGAGCTCTTCTTGGATGCCTCCACATGTTCCTATCATTTAGGAATAATTACAAATGTCATTTTACATGTTCATTTATTGGGGAACACTTTCCAAGGACTTAGAGATACTTAGGATTGCAATTAAATGGCATCCTATTCCCAACATTCTCCCACTTGACATTATACATTACAACTATTCTAAACAAGGAATCATTATTATAAATCAAGTACAGGACTCAAGGCCAATGGCCTTGTACCAAGAGAACTTATCTGTAGGAACTGGTTTCGTAAAATAATCTGCAACATTGATCAAAGTGTCAACTTTCTCAATCAATACCTTCCCACTCTCAACCATTTCTCGCACAAAGTGATACTGAACATCAACATGCTTAGTGCGAGCATGATACATAGGGTTTTTGGATAAACAAATAGCACTTTGAATATCACATTCAAGTTTAATTTGATTGCAATTAAAAACCAATACCTTTCCCAAGTCTCCGTAACCAAACTATCATAGGTAGAACTTCATGCTATCAACATAACAACCCAAATCTACAAACAAGTCCTTGTATATCCACCATCCTGCAAAATAAGACTCCAAGGTAATAACACACATAGACATGATAAAAAACCTCTGAAGTAACTCACTATGTAGTAAAGTGTAACTAGTCCAAGAGAGGTGCCCCTCTCACAAAAAAACACATATAACTTTGAGAACTACCACTGCACAGGTAATGCCAAATTTGAAAACAAGATCACAACATTAACAAGTCCTCCTATAGCACTTCACATAGAGGATGTAGCTAACTCCTCTATCATAGTGTCAAAGAAGCATACAATGATATGAAAAATACATCTCTCATAACATAAGAACCTTCAAGAAGAAGACAATATTCCCACAAAGAGAGTACCTGCAAATCAAACCATGTTCTTATACCACACTAACATGTGCCAAACTGTGTAAAGTAAGATCTCCTTCAACACTCCCAAGTTGAAAGGATATCAACATCTAACCATTCAACTTATAATGAAACATGGTAGAAGTTAGATGTAAACCTCTCACATAAAGTAGATCAAACTTAGCCAAACATTCCCTCAACAAAAGGGAATATGCCTAAAGCCACTAACTATCTCCTATACCTATCCTACCCAAATCCTCAGAACTATTTCAAGTTCAAGATTGCAAGGAGAATAATGAAAATACATAAAATCATGCATATACTTCTCAAAAATCCCTCAGAACTCAATTTTCAAGACTAATGCATAAGAGAAGACAAGATACATATAAATAATGCATCTATTTATCAGGCAGGCAACACCTCTTATATCAGTTACCTACGAGTAGACCAAGAGTGGGATACAAGATTGTCCTGTGCATACAACACCAAGCAATATAGGATTTCAATAAAGACAACGTTCTCATCAGGTCTCTGATGGACTCACATCCATTTCCAGGTGTAGGTTCCTTGGTCTTTACTGTTGAATTTTTTTTATAATAAGTAACCATTCCAACACATATCTCTTAACATAAGAAATATCCAGCCTAACCCAAGTCTCTCTAGTATCCATGAGCACCCACCAATCAATCCATGCCAACCTCAAATGCAACCTGCATAATCATGAAGCTCCAAGCAAATGATTAATACTCAAAACCAAAAAGAACTACATCCTCTCCAAAGGAAGAACAATAACACCTTTACTAGAGAAGTTCTAAGGGTCCTCCAGGAAACAAGATGTTAAAACATCTTCAAATCACATGAAGATAACCATATCCTACCAAAGCTCCCACTGAATTGTGATACCGAGCTATACATGGCAACAAGATAAACATCAAACCATCACTGTCAAAAAATCCCACTGAAACATTTAACCAAGCTATCCATGACATCAGGATAACCATCTCCTAAATGAAGATCCATAGCCTCAACACAATCAAAGAAATTGTTGTTAACTACACAACTCCCAAAAGGTCAAGAAAACCATAATCTCTAAACCAAGAAGATAAAACACACTTCTTTTACAGATCTGTAATAACACAATAGTAAAAGCTCCCACTACAGCCAAAAAACCTTCAAACTTTTAAGAGAAAGGTGTCCCAAACTCTACCCAACCATTAGCTCTGATACCAAAAGTTGAAAATTAAGGTAATATTGTAGCTTAAAAAGTTCTATGAAACTGTAGATCTGATTAAGTGTTCTTTGTTATAATTCTTTGTGTATGATTAATCTGTTTAGATGAATTTTACCAATTGTAGAAAGAGACAAAAGATTGTAGAAGAATGAGACAAGGAGATAGAAGTGACACAACATATACGTGGAGAAACCCTTTCAGGAAAAAACTCCACTAGAATCAATAGTGCTTGTATTATTTAACCTTAGAACAAGATTACAATAATACTATATCAATCCTTGATTGGTATGCTTCCTTGCCTTCAACAATCCTTCTTTACAACCTACACAAAACTCTCATTGGAACTCTCATACACTTGCTGCAATTACAAGCTATCCATGCATTCCATGTTACCAAGCATGAATCCACACATACCATGCCATGCTTCAAACCCTCACACATTCACAAGCTCAACCTGCTAACCTCCTACAAACTCTGATGCAATTGCTGCAATAAATAGACAATTAATGAGTTGCTCATAAGAGTTATCAAATACAAGAGCATAAAGCTCCTCTAAAAAATCTACACCTAGATTGTGCAAGTAGAGTTCTAATGTGTAATCTGAGTTCAAACCAAAGTCTTCCTCAATTTAGGTGCCCCAAACTGAACACTTAACTGAACATTGGTCAAGAAAATATCTTGCAAGCTTCACCTCAAAGTTGGCACCCAAGAATGGGCCCATTTAACTGAGCCTTGTAAATATCTTCTCATGTAAAAGGTGTTAACTCAAAGATGCCAACTTGGGCGCCCAAGGTGGGTCCAAGTCAATCTTAGTTAACTGAAACATATCTCTCCACCAATTCATGCAAGCATTATGCATGATTGATTATCCCCACTTAACTAAAAGTATCCACCTGTTATCTGTCATGCAACTAAAGTCATTAGTCATGCAATTCAAGTCAACTAAAGTCAACTAGCATTCAACTCAAACTAACTACATGCAATTGAAGATAACTAAACCATAACTAAACTAAACTGAACTGAACTGAACTGATACTGAACTGAACTGAACTAAAACTGAACTGAACTGAACTGAATTGAATTGAACTAAACTAAATTCCACTCATGTAAATATCAATGCCTAACTTGTAGGATCTTTACATGCATTACTGAAGTGATATCAATGCCCCAAACAATTAATTGAAGCAAGGTGGGTTCCACCTTCCATGTGGGTGCCCCATGTGATCCTATCTTGTAGGAGATCTTCTTGGACACCCCCACATGTTCCTATCATTTAGGAATAATTACAAATGCCAATTTACATGTTCATTTCATTCGAATTTAATCTCTTTCTAATCCTAGTGTTGGGGAACACTTTCCAAGGACTTACGAGATACATGAAATATGTTTAGGATTGCAATTAAATGGTATCCTATTCCCAACAATTAGCACAAAATATCAGGTTGATTACCATGTCAAGGAAAAATAGTAAAACTTATTAATTTTTTTTTTAAAATATGATGCCCTAGATATAAGAATCTATATCAAGATGGTATAATTATTTTTCTATTTTAGATAAATAATTTATATGAAAGTTGACATCAACTGGAAACAACTAAGTTTTAATACACACACATTTTAATATTTATTTAAAAACATATATTTATCCAAATTGGAAAAAAATATGTCCATTCCCTAAAGTTTCAAGTTATAAATACATACAAAAAAATTGAAGGAAAAAAAAAAAATTACTATATAAAGGTTGACATCTCATGTAACTTCATTTTTCAACATTTTATCAATAACTAAATTATAGTGTTAATTTATTAAAAATTATATTAAAAAAATTACAAACATTAAATATACTAAAAAATAAATATTTTATTATTTTACATCATTTCAAAATTCAAAACATATATATCACTTTTTAGTGATTCAAGTTTAAAAGTTGGATCAGTGTTGGTCATTTCCTTTATAAAAGTGTGACACAACTTTGTACATTTACCCCGTGACCATAGTCTGTTTGTTGAGTTGCTGAAGATAGCGGTAGTTGAGATGGCCAAATTGCTCATGCCATAGTTTTCTCATAGCATTTGAATGGGTGAGAAATGTAGTGGAATGAGAATCAGGTACAAAATGAGAGAAAGCATACAAGCGAGACTCATGATTGGCCTTACCAACTGCAAGGAGTGCATTATCTTCAAGATTTTGGATGTTGATAGAATTTGGAGTGAATTCAACTTTTCTACCATTTTGAGTGATTTGGTAGACAGGGAGAAGGTTGGCTGACAGATTAGGAACGTAGAGGACATCCTCAAATGTACCATTGCCAGTATCTATTGAACCCTTCCCAATTACATCCAATGGAGAATCATCCCCGATAAAAATGTGGGGCACAGAACAAGGCTCCAACAAAGAAAAATGTTCTTTAATAGAACCCATGTGATGTGACGCACCCGAGTCAAGAATCCACTATTGTGAAGAATCGACAGTAGCAACAAGTGTAGTTGCTTTCCCTTTAGTTGATTTAGAAGAAGGAGTAGAGGATTGATGAGCAACAAAAGAAGGTAGATTAATATTGTTCTTTTGAAGAAGATGCTTCAACTCATCGATTTGCTTCTTATGACAAGAATGTTCCTCATGACCAGGTTTCTTGCAGTAGCTACAAGTGGGTCTTTCCTTCTTTTGAAAATTCCTCTTTGAAGAGGAGTTGGAGTAGAATTTTGTTGTAGAAGATGATTGTGCTCGATCTCTTTGTGACTTCTTCTTGAACTGCTTTTGTTTGTTATCAGATTTCCTTGATTCTTTCTGACTCTTTGGTTGACCATCTATCAAAGCTTGTGAATGTGAAGGCTTAAGAAGACCCATTGAAAGAAGCTTACCTTGTTCTTGCATTAACATTTCAGAAAATGAAGCAAAAGAAGGTGTAGTGAATGTAGATCCCATTGTCAACCTATAAGTGTGAAAACTAGAAACAAAAGCTGCAAATTCAGGTCCAAGTTTTTTTAGAGTGTTATAGACAAGTTGAATGTCTTTCTTCTCTAAGCCACATGATTTACATTGTGCTCTAGGGTCATTGACCTTTGTTACATAATCCTAGATGTTATCAAAATACTTTGGATCAAGACTCATTAGTTTGTTGTCAATTTGATAACCACAAACTTCATCAATTGTACCATACAGAGTTTTTAATTTGTCCCATGCATCATTTGAATCTTTACATTCTTCAATTTGAAACATTATGTATAGAGAAACCAAACTCCTTAGACAACCAAGAGCTTTTGTATGTTCAAACATCCATAGTACTTTTTCCTTATCATTTGTGGGTTCAATTACCTTCTTCTCAACACAAGGTGTATATGTCAGTTGCATTAAGGCATTCCATGCATTTTGATGCCATGTGTTGTAGTTGTATAGTGTTAGCAATCCAAAACTTAAATGTACCCATGGTGAAGGAAAACTAGAGCACAAAGTATGAGAGATGTTCAAGCACAAAGATAACAAGAGACCCCCCATCTTTACTCACTCTAAGAACCCCCCAAAAAAAAATGATTTGGAACTTTATAAGTAGTGTGGTTACAATGGCCACTAGCAAGAGAACATTGAGTGGACTTGATTTCAATGTTTTTTACAAGTTCTCACAAAATGAGCATATACTGAAATTACAATATTGGTACAAAACCAAGTGAATTTACTAGAACCACTGCAAAGTACATGAAAAAATATACACTTTCAAAAAAGGAATTGCCTCGATTTGAGGTCGTATGCAAAATTTATGAACCTTTGAAAGTCCCAAAACGGGCACTATGTAGAGTCATGTGTAAGAATCTGAGATTTTTGAAAACTCCATGCACTAAAATAAAAAAACGTTTGCACTGGCATGTAGAGAATAAAAAATTATCCAAAATCAAAAAATGAAGCTCGCAAATCGGAGGTTAGGAGCCTAAGTTATGGCCTTTAGAAGTTGAATTGCAATTTCCAAAACACCAATAGAGAGGGGGTCTGTTGTAGCTTTCTGATGTTGTTTCTACAAAATATGTAAGCTAAATGCAAAAATAAGAGATACCTAGATGGTTTTTTGATGCTGTGAACAAAACCCAGAAGGCGGTTTTCTTTTTTATGCAAAAACTGTAGCTCTAGTACAAAAAAACACTCTTTCAACAACAAAAAACAACTCCAAAAATGAAAAAATGACATGTAAAGGCTGAATCAACCATCTAAGACAAGCAAAGACATCCTATAACCTGCAATATTGATTAGAATACATAATATGCAAGCCAATTGTTAGATTTGAGCTCATAAAGTCTCCAGGAAGCTCCAAAAAAACTTGCAACTGGCAAGTCAAAATATTAACCCCCCCAAAAATTGATTTTTTTTTTCACACTTCTGATTCTCCAGATCATTTGAGGATGCAAGAGAAGAGCATACTCAATTTTTGAAAAAAAAAGGCTCAACACTCTTAGATTTTCTAAAGGATTGCTAACCCACAACTCAAATTTGTCTCTGATACCATGTGAGATTTGCTAACTAGCCTACCCAAGAATCTAATGACTGAAGGAAAGCAAAATAAAAAATATGAGGAATAAATTGTATTCCTCTCAAGAATGCAAAGCTATATTCAACTTGAGAATTGAGATTACAAAGGAAATGCCTTGGTTATATAGGCCAAGGGGAGAGATAGATGCAACCAGATTATGACAAGTGTTGGCATCCTATGAGGTGTGACAACTCATATCATTAAAGGCTCAACCACCTTATCCCTAGGTAAAGTTAAGCTAGTGTGAAGAAGACTTTAGTGGGAACTAGCTAAGAATGAACTAGTTAGATAAAGGACCCCTTTCACACTAACATGGAGCCATACTAGATATGAAAATAAAGAGTCTGAAAATCAATACAAAAAAGTAATCTTAAAATAAATTTTAATTAAGAACTATTATACATAATAATATATTAACAGTGCTTTAGATTGAGACTAGATGTCTCCAGTCGGTGACATGGTGTCATTAGTATTAACTAATTATGCATGAATTAGGAGAGTCGTTACTCCCATGATTAAAAGAAAGAACTTGAATAAGAGGCAGTTGTCAGTCCGCAGAATGTTACAAATGTGTTACAAGGTATTCAAGAGGTTGGGTTAAACTTAATTGGTCAGTTAGATCAATTTAAGTGTGTTATCATTTTTGTATGAAATCTTGTTTTTTTTTTAAATCTTGAGGTCAAACCAAGATAATAGTTTTCATAGGTCAATAGAGTTCCCAAGTGAAGTAAGGGTGGGTGAACATACATCACCGCTTCATAGAAAGTGGATTCATTATATATATGAAATCTTTGTCCATAGTAGGTGTAAAAGATGCTTCTTACACTTAGTTGGTTCACTGTGATCCAGGATTGCATACTAATCAGTAGAGTCGTGTGTAGTTGGAGGGTATCCATTGTATGGCCATACTAGATATAGAGGACACAACACTAGATACTTAGATGTATGTTATTTATGGTTTTCATACCAAAATATTCATTGAAGGATAGGGCCATCTTATCAGGTAGTAAGATGTGCAGGGGATCACTTAAGTTTGTGGTTGGAGGAAAAATGCTTGGGTGATTCTCTCCCTCTCGCAATCGACTAATGAGTCTTATAGAATAGAAGAAGTGTGATCCATAGGTGAACATCTTGACCTTGAACTCTTGTAAGTTGTATATGTGTATATGAACATGATCATGGATCAATTGTTAAATGTATTGGAAAAGATAAGCTTCATCTACTTGGGGTTATGTAATATTATTTCATTCATGTAATGATATGTGGAAAATATTTATGCAATGTACAATTGTGTTATTGAAAAGGAGAAATTTTATTTCTATGTTTTTTGGAAACTTGAGTTATTCACTGTTAACTTAAAACTTAGGTGAAAACTATTGGGTAAACTTGGGGTATGTTACAACTAAGTTGGAAAAATAGGATGTACAAGAAAAAATAAAACAATCAACTTTTATTTACATTATCTTTAGATGAAGTTATAGCAGTAGATAATGTTTTTTGGGTATGCATGCATATGTATACTATATAAAATTATGTCTACCAACATCATTTACGAGATCTATTCATGAAATGAAGGAGATTAAAAATCACATAATTTATGTGAACTAGTTAAGAAATATTTGAATGAAATTGAATGTATGGATGATTACACAATTGCCAAAACATTGGTATGTGTAAGGGTGGATGGAGCTTCAATAATGTAAGGTCATACGAATAGTCTTTGTGTAAAGCTAAAAACCCTAATTAAAACACGCATTGTGATTTCTGAGGTGATTATATCCATAAAATTAGGATGAAATTATAATGATAATGGTAAAATTGTCTTGATAAATAATTTAATGCTATTGGTTAAATTGTTCCTAAAAAATAGTAAAATTTAATACTATTGACAAATATGCTAGTAAATTTAAACATGCCTCCAAAACTCAAGGTGATTCAATATTATAAATGTGTAGTTTATGGTGGGAAAATTACTATTCATAAATGTCTCATAAATAAATTGATAATGAATTAACTTGTGCTTGATTGATAAATTAGAAAATCCAAGGAATTTGGACCCTTGATGGTTGCCATTATATTTGATATTTCCCAAAATTGAATTGGTTGATATGAACTATTTTCTAATTGGCATATATTCACCACTAAAAAATAGATAGATGTTACTTGGAGTATTGTTATATTAGATTTAAATACTTGAGTTTATTTATCTTGACCATAATTGCATATGTTGAGTTTTTGGGCATGTTGCTTATATTATTGTATATTATTCATGAGATGTAATATCGATTCAAATGTACTACTTGAGCTTATTATACTTATTGAGATTGTAGTACTTTGTATTTGATGTATGACCTGCTTATAATTGTACTTGTTGAAACAAAAAAAAGGAGGATAGGAGATAGGTGTGAAAGGGTTCACCAAAATGGAAGGATGACCTAACACACCTATTGTTACTCTTGTTTCATTAGGAAAAGAGATCTCCCAAGGATAGAATTAACTTTCAACCTTGAGGTGAGTCAACTCTATGGGGATCTTAGTTTTCCTTATGACAAAAAATGATTGAAATGCACTTTGGGGAGATAAAAATAAAATACCTAATGAACTCAATTATGTGATGCAAAACTTGAAATGTAGAATTAAAGGCTAGCACAAACAAAAACAACAACTTTCAGGCAGATTTGAGAAGGTCAGACTGATGTGTACTAGGCTCCAAAAGTGGTTGTTGAGTGTCCTGCCATGATAGATTCACCCTAGGGCGAATGGGTCTCTGTACAAGAGTCCACAATCCGATTTAATAGTCCTCTGATCTTGGATGTTAGCTCTCGATTTCTCCAAATTCCACTATTGAAAAGTTGAAAATAAAATATGTAGGTGAGTTTTCATGAATTGACAACTTTGCAAAATTGCACTTTTGATCCAATTTCAATTCTTTTTCACCTACAATTTTGCACACACAAAGAGAGGGAAAAATGTTTGTTTTGGGTGAATAGGGGTTTGCCTTGGTCAAACCCCAATTTGGTAATTAAACCTTGATAATGAAATAATGACAAAATGGAAAAAATTTGATGAATGAACAATGTTATGTCACAACTCACCAAACCCTTAATCCATGGTTGCCCTTAGAGGACTGAAGTCTAACACATATCTCTAAGGAGCTTGATCTTGCTTGAATTGGCTTGAATGATTGCTTGATTTGATGCTTGAATGCTTGCTTGAATGATTGAAACCTACATCACAATGTTCGCTCCAAAACATAATATGAACACACATAACTTTGACATGATGATATGATCTTGATTGTTGTTGTAGATGCTTAATAAATCTGCTCTTCAATTCTCTTGACAATATTTTTTTCTCTTATGAACTATTGATAGTGTGTCTTAAGTTTGAATTGATAAAATAACTATGTATTTATGGGTGTTTATCTAATTTCCTGAAAATTAGATTCCATAAGTTGACGTTCAAAACTTGAATTTGAATCATTAAAATACTGCCAAAAACATATTAAAAATTAGGTCTTGGCACTTAAGGAGAACCCATTCACCCTTGGGCGAAATGGTCTTGGGACCTAAATCTAGGACACACAATTTACAGGGTGTTTAAAATAATGTTAACATTTGTTTAATGCCAATTTCCCTTTCAGAAAATGAGAATAATAAGGCTTAGAAATGCATAATTTAGATCATTAGAAGCTTAATTAAGTCCAGTTAATTAGGGGGATGCAAAAATAGTGTGAAAATGTAAAGGAGTACATTTTTCAACACTACACTTGTTAATAAGGATAGCTTTATAACTATCTACTTATAGTTGTACTTTCATAATATTATATATAGATGTTTATTTAGTAAAAGTATGAACAACTTTAGATTTTACAATTTGGGGGTTGTTACACATCCTCCTTTTATGATGCTTAGATAGTAGGTTTATCCCTAGAGGAAGATAAAGTTTTATAAATTAGGAAAGTTGTTCTTGTTGTACATAGTGTTGACACTGATGTCAAAGGTATGTCAAAGGTGAGAAGATTGATGAACTATCATAAATGTCTTGAGATGGAATGTCAGTTGCAGACGTTAATGTTATCATTATTGTCAAAAGAAACATAGGAAGTTTGGATATATACAAGAATCAACAGTTCCTGGACTTCTATTGTGTTTGTAGAATTCTGGAAGTGTTTGTGTTAGAGGTTAGAGGTTTGTTGCTCAAAAGCAAGATATGCACTATACTGAACAGTCATTATTTTCAGTATCACATTCTATCGGTGTTTATAATTATTGCTTGTGGTTCGGAAGATAAGTAAAGCTACTCAAAATTTACGTTAGTTTCAAGTTTTATAAGATTTGGGTTTTAGATGAAGCATCTAGAAATGATAGAATGAAGATTGTAATTCCTAAATAACCGTGAAAGATGGTCGAGAGCTTGTGCTAGAGAAAGGAAACATGCATCTTCTGGAGGAAGCGAGTGGAGATAAAATGAGACCAGTTAAGCTCATGGTAGGAAGTATAGGACATCACCTTACTCCTACGATAACACATTTGAATTGGGGTTGAGCCGACTACATGTTTCATACCATTTTGAATTAAGGATTTATCCTTGGTTGACATGACTAGTTACAAATACTATTGAAAGATTCTAGGCCAACATGAAGATGTTTATAACATAGTGGAATATATATATATATATATATATTAATGATATTTTTAATGAATAAAGAGTGAGTGAGTGGTGTGTGTTGTGAAGAGAAGTTAAGTGTGTTAAGAAAAAATGTAATATCATGTCCACACATATATAGTTTGTGTTCACCTGTTGATGTAGAATAGGTTGTTTGAAGTAGATTTACATTTTCTCTATAATGTGAGGTTGGAGCCTCTTTTGATCTGAGTTGGTGCCCAGTCGTTCTGTTGAAGCTTAGTATGAGGGGATTGGTGTCTCTTGTAGCTTGGTGCCTACAAATTAGAATTTGAGGGGATTGGTTTCTCTTATAGGTTGGTGCCTGCAAATTAGAATTCAAGGGGATTGGTGTCTCCCTTTTGGGTTGGTGCCTGCAAAACTAATGTAAGTTTTATATCATTTTGTGAGACTGGATTTGGGTAGTATTTCCAAGCAACTATTCTCACCGTGGTTTTCCCTTTCGGGTTTCCATATAAATATGGTGTTCTCTTGTGTGGATGTGTTCATTGCTTGCATTGTTATTGATTATGTTTTGATGGTGTTATGAATCTCAAAATTTGGACCAAAGAAATGACCAAGATTGACATATTTGTAAAAACCTTAGTCATTTGGAATAAGGGGTATGGATAATAGATCTAACATGGTCACAACTAGGCTAAGAACTAAAGGGAAGCTCACATTTTTTGCTTAATCATACATTTTAATGAACTAGGCAAGTTCTTCACTTTTAAGTGAGTTCATTACTTTATACTAAAAAAATCACCACAATAAACATGGGTTCACCATTATAGACTAGCTAATAATGTGTAGCTAAGGTTAGATTTTTTAGGTTGAATGAGCACTAAATGGATGCCAAATGACATAAAGAGTACATGGGGAGTTTTAGAACGCTAACACATGATTTATTACTTTGTAGACACCTATCAAATATCTCAATTTTATGTTTTTATACTTTATAGGTTCATTTTCTAGATCTTAGTCATCACCAAAATTGCCATGTTAGTCCATTCATTTTGGGCACTTACGAAAATTGCAAATGGTAGTGACAAATAAATAAATGTGTTGTGCTTCTTTTAATCAAATAAATCCCTTGATGATAAAATAGCCTAAGGTGATTCCTTTAGATAGAAGCCCTAGAAACACATCTTAATCTATTTGGTGCACACTTTGATGGATAATAATCATGTTCAAACTTGTCATCCTTGAAATGCAAACATTTTAGATTTTTGAAATAAGTAGTACAATTAGACTCACATTCCAATTTAGAAAATCTAATAACATAATTAAATATCTAATTTAAAAATATATTATTGTAAAAAATAAATATATTTTCTTTTAATAAAATAATATAACATAACAAAATGTTAAATTAATAAACGTATCCAAAACAAATTAAAAAAATATATTATAATCATATACTAACTTTATCTACACAAAATAATATAAAACAAATAGAAAAAACACATCCATAAAATATAATTCAATTATTTTCTTGGATAACAAGTTTTGGGTTGGGAACTTGACTCGATTGTGGTTAAAGCATCATGTTGTAGGAAAGAGGTCACGAGGTCTAGTCTCCCCCTGTCCCTGTGGTACTAGAGGGTGTCTCCCGCTGTCCTTGTGGTACTAGAGGGTGTGTTGTGCTCACATGAAATCCCCCTATATAAGAGAGGCTACCGGATTCCTACAATTTAAATAAATAAATATTTTTATTAAAATATGAAAAATTAAACATTCTTTAATTTAAATTATATTCATTGAATTTTTTAATATTTGTGTTTGTTTTCCAAATGATGAGTTCTCTAACTTTAAGTTTAGAGAAGAGATGCCGTGTTCTATTTACACTATAATTCCGAACAGTTATCCATCCAACTCAAAAAGGTGGTTTAGATAGTTATTTTTGAGGTCACAATTTCTTCCCGCGTAAAAAGTTAACAAATGATTTTTTTGTGGGAGCTTTTTCTCATTGGTTGCTCACCATTTATGGCTTTTGGCACCTACCATTCAAATTGTCAGTCACCTATCTTTTTATTTAGTTACTAAATTTTAGTTATTCAAAAAATTATTTTTAAATTAATATTTTTTAATTTCACTTAAGTTTTAACTAAAGAAATTAAATTATATATTCATCTTATTATATTTGATTACATATTATTTAAGTTTTTTTTATTTCTCTTTTTATAATGATCATCTAAAATGTTGATTTAAATTTTTTAAATATTTTGATCAAATATCATTATATACCAAATTCTGTCATATTCACATTTTGACCCTCCAATTCCATTAGTACTAGTGGATAAGTTTTTGAGTCAGCATTTCTTCCACCTCACAAGTTTGACAGTTAAATCTTTTAATTTTTTTTTAAGAATTTGCTAACCATGCATTCAACTTATGAACCATAATGTATCCTTTCACATGTCCACAAATAATGAATATTGATTAAGAGAAATTTTGAGGACTAAATACAATCCATTGAAAGATCTACACATGAAACAACAATTATCAGCTCGAAGTCCAGCAAGATCTTTGTCTTCTACCTGAAATTATCAGCTCTTACTAGAATGAGATTTCTACAACTATGTAACATGTCGAACATTTAGGATTGTTTGAGAACATTCTGGATACTCTTCCATGGTTAAGATCACCCTTACAATGCCGTGACAATGTTGTGTATAGGGGAAAATAACAAATAAATATTTCACTCTAAATGTATAAATATCGTCCTCTTGAAAGCCGCTCGTCTCTTATCTTCCACATGGCATGTTCTACAGCCACAACTATCTTGAATCAAGAGACAAAGTAATCCATCCCCACAACCATAACCACACAAGTCATCGAATCCCATTTCAATTATTGTCTCAAAATCTAGATACATGATTCACCACCCAATTAAATCTAGATTTATACTAATTAAATTGTGTTTCGCAATGTTTTTTATCCGTTCCTATATAGGAGGGCTTCAATTCTCTCTTCGTAACGAGGGGCTCCACAGCTCCTGTTTCAGCACTTAAAAAACCCCTAGGAGCTTTGAATACGATTTGGGTGTAGCCATTCAATCGAGATTGAACATTTCTCTTCAAAATTGCTTACTGGATATCTCTATTTAGGACAGATTTGCAATACCTTGTCGTTGGGTATTACACTTAAATCGAGTCCGGTCGTTTTTCATTCATTTTGCGAATTGGGTATTGCTATTTTGGTTAGATTTGATAGCTGTCGCAAGTTTTCTTCTGTAATTCGTAGTGTTATTGTCTCCTACAATGGCTTCAATAAACATAGCAGTACAAGGGATCACAAGAATAGCAAACACCACAAGAAATCCCAAGTCCTTCAGTTCACGACCTGTTGTTCAAGGCCTTTCAAATTCATCCCTAATAATATCCAAGCCTAGACGGAAAAGTCACGAGTCCAGAAAATTTCAAGTGGGTCTGATAAATCTTTCCCCGAATGGGAAGCAATCTGCTAGAAATTGGGAAAGGAGGTCATTAGCAGAAGACCTTGATGTTATACCAGTGCAGAGCAATGATGTTGTGGACCAACAAGAAGGGCGCGTGTTCATAGCTAATGAACTGGAGGATGATCTGCCTAAAAACCAAGTGGGGGGATTCAATGCCGAAGGACGTTTTCAGTTGGAAACTGCGGGTGCTCAAGTGCAAATTGGAACCAGTTCTCAGGTTTCTCAGATGGAAAAGGAAGAGGAGATGAAGCATATTGATAGAGCGATTAATGCCATGATTGTTTTTGCCGCTGGAACATTTGTTGTCACCAAAATGCTCACCATAGACCATGATTACTGGCATGTAAGTGTATTTTTGTTACTCTTTTTAGTTTCCCTTTCTATGTTTTGATCTTGTAATTTTATTTTTTTGACTCTTTAAATGGGATATAATGTGTAGGTTTGATTTGCCTGCCCTGTTTGAAGTTGAATACTTTCATGCTTGGAATAATGAAAAATGGCTAAATCCATAGGTGTCGGACCTTTATGGGAATAATTATTAATTTGAAATGTGTGTAGGAATGCTTTCTGATTGCTCTGGTTTCTTCTTGGCTGTGAAGATTTTGTATGGTTAGTTGAGCTGATTTTGTAAAAATTGTAAATCTTCATTGAATTTGGTTAGTGTCCAACTCCTTGCCTGCATAGTTTGCTCTTAATAGTCTCTTTGGGCACTTCTATGCGACTGGTTACTGGTCTCTGCGTCTTGAAATGATTTTTGGCTGTGAAAATGTCACAACTGCTGAATGAAAGCGTCAGGACCAGATATATATCTAGGGGTAGATAGTCTTTTCTCTTTTTTTTTGGTATTGAGAGATTTGAACTCAGCACCTTGGGGATGCTTACAACATGACTGAACCATTACACCAAGTGCCCTTTGGCAGGGGTAGATAGTCTTTTGATTGCCATTTCCTGCAGATTAAAGTGTACAAATGGCTATGACTTTGACTTTCTTTTGATGAAATAGATCTGTACATTACTTTAAAGGAAAATTAATACAGCCTATCCTCAAAAAAGGTGGACAGAATGGAATCACGTCCTGAAGCCACCCAAACAGGGTAGAGCCCAGAAAACAAGAACCATGCTGTTCCCTAGAGGAAACAACTGCAACCAAAAATCCTTGGCCCCAAAAAGGAAATAGTCAATCACAATATCATAATATCATAAAGTCATAATGATATTTGGTTTTATAGGTCTTTGTGTTTTCTAAAGCTCTCATGCTTATCATAGGTTTCTGATTTTAGTGTGTACATTAGGTTGGCATTGACATTTGGGCATTGAGTCCTATGTTACCCCAAGTTTCCGGGATGGGAACGGCAGGGGATGGCGAGATGCATCCCCAAGTCCCCGATTTTTCAAGCCAATTTTGGAGACGGCTAGGGGACGGCTATATAAAATATAGGGAAAATAATAAATTTAAAATATATAGGGAAATTTTTAATATTCATATGAAAACATGGATAAAGCAAGCATATATAGATTATAGAACCTTAACATATAACATTTGTGTTCAAAATTCATTGTCAATACTCAATATGCATTCAGAATTAAATATTCATTGTCAGTTTTCCTTCTATCACACTATATTGAAATATTTAAACCCTCAAATTAGGTGCTACTAATAGCCAATAAAAATTCAATACCTTTCTAGTAGCAGCAACTTGGGTCCTAAACTCCCATGAATATGCATTCGAATTAAATATTTAAAGTGAAGTGAGTTTATTTTTTTAACAAGGCTGCCTGGTGTCGGAATCCCCTGCCGTCCTCACGTTTCTGGGATGGGGACGGGGACGGGGACGGGGACGGGGATGGGAGGATTTAGGACGGGGACGGGGACGGGGACGGGGATGGGAGGATTTAGGTCGGGGGCGCATCCCTGGGTAACATAGGCATTGACACATGGCTTTAAAGAGCTGAAGTACTGCCCACCAATACACAGTTGGCTTACATCAGAAGAAGTTAAATTTTTTTAATATTCAGTATTGTTAACTACACCATTACTAACAGGCTTTCAAGTTTCAAGTCTAACTAGTTTTAATTTTGATTGTATTTATTCCCGTTGAATTTTCCAATATAACCATTACTTGTAAAAGTATACCTGAAGTTTCTGCTGTTTCCTGAGCTTAGCCATCCCTGTTTTGTGTAACCTTGTTTTTGAAGTCCATTCCATTTTTTTTGGAACATAAATTATTAGATTCTTTAAAGATTTCTTATGGTCTAATACCATGTTATTTTTCAATGGATCAGTTAGGACTTGAACTGAGTACCTCACATGTGCATGCTGGGTTGCTCTAGCATTGAGCTACGGGCCCTCTTTGTGACCAGTGTTTTTTTTGGCAGACATTTTTACTACAGTTAGGGTGTGGTGTTTTTCTTCAACACCTCACCTTGAGGCACATTTGGTGCTTAGGGCTTCTGGTTCTAATACAATACTACTTTTGCTCTGATACCATGTTATTTTCCATGGACCAGCTAGAACTCAAACCTAGGACCTTCCATGTGTGTGCAGGGTTGCTCTACTATTGAGCTACCAGCTCTCTTTGGTTACCACCTACATTTTTTGTTAGCTCCTTATTATGGTTTAGGTGTGGCTCTTTCCTCTATCAATTTTCACAACCAGTCTTATATCTAAGAATGTCTCTCTCCCTTGTGAGATCATTTTTTCTCTATGTTTGGGGTTAGGTACTTTTTATCACTTCGATTAATTTGTTTCCAACTCCTGTTGGAATTTGGGTCTTCTGCTCTTCTTTGCTTTTTAGGTCTGGTGTCTTAGAAATGTCTCTTTTCAATGTGAGATCGTTTTATGCTATTACTTTGATTACAGCCCCTATTTAATCATGTTTAGGGTTAGGTGCTTTTATATCAATTTAATTAATTTGTTTTCTTCAGCTGGAATTTGCTTGGTAGGTCAACTTATTCATATTACCCTTGTTCTTTCTATCCTTTAATTCCTGGCTTGCCATGTTCAATGATTACTCTGGATATCTGATCTTGTAGCTTCTTTAATGCTTAATACAATAGCATTTTATCGATATATTTCCTTATTTTTATTTCCTATGGTATGGGACTCCAGTTGTTTAGTCTTAGTGATCAGTGAAACTCCTTTAATGCATGCTTTATATTTTTAACCATATAGCAATTGGACTTTTTTGTTATGTTTGTTTGTGTTCTGTAAATTTTCAGTAGATTATCATATATGCTTCTGACTTCATATTCTTCTATTAGTTATTTGGGAATAGGGTCTAACTCTCTTCTTTGTATAACAATTCCTTTCTCTTTATTGTATGTCAGTGCGTACTGATTCTAGATCTTGACCAATTCATTTTTAGGTTTTTTAGATTTAAATTTTTAATTGAAGAAAATTTATCTTAAGCACTAGTATTTCTTCCTGTTCTCAGTAACTTTTTGGGCTTTATTGTAGTTCCATTATGTATTAGAAGCGAGTTAGTGTAGTTTGTTTTGGAGATATAGGCGTTGGGATATTTCATGGTCTGGGTTATTTAGACTTAGGATTCAGAAACGTTCGATTTTTTGTTTTTTACTCTAAAGGAATCTAGAGATTTTATAGGCGTCAATTCTGTCTTAGGCAATGTACCGGGCAGCCTGCCTACCTAAAGGGGTCTTGTGGGGTGAGCCCATTGGAAATTGAATTCAATGCTTCCATCCAGTGATGCCTCTTACTCTCCACTCAGTCCGGCCTTGATGGATGGAGCATTGAGATATTTGATTATTATGTATTTATGAGTCTTTTTAGATTGGACCATTCTATAAGTGAGTGCACAATTACATGCAGGATTCAATACCAGTATTCCATTACATATATGATTCACCTGTCTGTCGAGCTTCTCTTTTTACCATGAAGGGATAGAAGAGTTCAGTATTGGTTCTCCATCCTTTCCACTCGTCCATGAGACCTCAGGGCTCTACCTTTCTTCCATGCAGGTTAATAAAGTATGCTTTCTTGTATTCATGACATTGTTTTTGTATTCTATATCTCAGTTATGTTTTGCTCTGCATATCTATATGGTTGCTTCTAAATGAAGATTTAAGTTTTTTTTTTAAAGCATTTTTCTGATGAGAAAATTAAACTGGAGCTGAAATTTGACTGGAAGGAAATTGATAAATCATTTAAACGTCATTTTTCTTTTCTTTTCAGTGTATCAAATTTGACCTTGATTAATATTTAATGCTTGCTTAAATGTGTTTGAATTCTTGAGAAATGTTACATCATCAGAATGCTGCTAAGGTTGTAATACAGCATTTACTGTGTCTTGATCGGTTAGCAATGGCAGTAAGAGGTCTAGAGCTTTTCTTGGACTTCTGGAACTATTTCTTGCTACACTGTCTTATTTCAACATAAGGTTGCACTAAGCAAGCTGTACAACCAATATTTTTCTTACCACATCTAAAATACCAAAAGCTTTTTTAGTTTTCAGTGGTCTGATAAGATATTATCATGCTTTTCTGTTTGTACTTTCCTGAAGAGTAATTTGTCTCCTTATGTTTTTGATTGGTGTTTCAGCTTATATTTGCTGTTCTATGCCTAGAAAACAAACAGGGTATGATGGTCCGCTTTTCTTTCATCATTAGATTCGTATGTATGCAAAATTCAAACTGAAATGATGTTTTTTTTTATCAGGGATGGACCCTCTATGAGATTGTCAGATATGCTCCCGTGCATAACTGGACTGCGTATGAAGAGGCCTTGAAGACCAATCCTGTTTTGGCGAAGATGGTGATAAGTGGCACTGTCTATTCCTTGGGAGATTGGATTGCACAGGTCTGTATCTCAAAATCATTTGCATGTGGCAGAAACACATACTTACAACCATTTCATTTCACATATCAAAACATTGTTTACACTCTAGTCACACAATAATGCATATTCTGTTGACTTGACAGTGCTATGAAGGCAAACCGATTTTTGAATTTGACCGAACCCGGATGTTCAGATCTGGTCTTGTTGGGTTTACTCTTCATGGCTCTTTGTCTCATTATTACTATCAACTTTGTGAGGTAACACCTGTCACTTTTCCTTTCTTACTCTCTTACAGTTCATACTTGTTTATTTAATATTTTGAATAAATTTCCCAATCGTTGCAAAAAGGTATTGACAAACAAATATGGGTGTACAGGCTCTGTTTCCTTTCCAGGATTGGTGGGTAGTGCCCGCAAAAGTGGCCTTTGATCAAACTATCTGGGCAGCAATTTGGAACAGTACTTATTTTGTAGTCTTAGGTTTGCTGCGGTTTGAATCGCCAGTCAATATATATAAAGAATTAAAGTCAACATTTTGGCCTCTTTTGACAGTGAGTCATAATCTTTTTCACACGACCCTTCACTAATTTCACTGAGCATTCTTGCTTGTCAAGTTTATTTCATTCTTTGGCATGTCATTTTCTAGGCTAGAAAGATATCATGATTATGTAGTATACTGCTACATCTTATGTCTGATGACTGATGATTCAATTAAAACATTTTTTTGTTGTCGATAAAATTTAGCTGAAATTATTATGTTTCTTTGACAGGCAGGTTGGAAGCTGTGGCCTTTTGCACACTTGATAACATATGGTGTTGTGCCTGTGGAGCAAAGGCTGCTATGGGTTGATTGTGTTGAACTTATCTGGGTGACCATTCTATCTATGTAAGCTTCTATTATCATTTGTCAAAGTAATGGATTCTTTTGTTTTGACCCCTCCTTGTAATTATATGATTTGTAAACACTGCTATATGAATTCATGATTCACAGGTACTCCAATGAAAAATCGGAAGCTAGAATTTTAGAAGCATCTTCTGAAGGAAATTCTGATCCTGCAATGAATTCTACATCAGATGTCTTCAAGGTATTGACTTACTAGCTAACTGTTATTTTCATTGCTGTTTTCTTACTGAAAGATATACATAATGCAGTGTTATTGATGCCATTTTTTTGGTGTTCATTAGGATCAATGAAGAGAGTGGTATCTATCTGTAAAGGCTTTTTGCCTGAAGTGACCTTCAGATCTGTTGATACTGGGAGTTATGTAGCCAATGTAGATTATAGGTGGATAGTTCCTTGCGGTGTATGGAGAGGCCTGCCTTGCAACCATACATATCACAAGTGAATTATAACTGTTAACAGTATTGCCTATACCATACATTGAAAGGGTCACTTTCTTGTAAGATATTTTTCTTGTATCATATTCCTTGTGAAAGTAGTATTTTTCTGCAAAATCGAGAGTAAAAATGAATCAGTGATGTTCTATGCCACAGTGGAAATTCAATTTTGGCACCTTAATAAAATATTAAACACACGCGTTAATGTTCAATTCTCGAGTTTTTAACTATATCCTGCATTTATCTCAATTTTGGAAGAGTTATCCATTTCATATCCTAAATTCCTAATCATAAAATTGTTTATGATAGAAGCACATGAATTGGCCCATAATAGGACCCTGCAAAGATGCTGTTGAAGGTAGATGGCAATGCATGCCTCTTGTACTGATTTAAACTCGGGGGAAATCATCCATAATTGAATTCGATATTCAAATGTATGATTCACCAACATAATTTAAAGTTATGTGCTCTGATGCAATGCAAAATACAACTGAAGCTGAACATATTTAAAATTTTAAGGCGGAAATTCAGATGTTCGCTACATCATGTACTGCCATTTACATCTTTCTACATGGTCAAATACGTGCCTATGATGCTTGTAAACCAGTTTGCACGCCCCTTTTATGCTACTACTAGCATGTGGCTTGCCCAATCCACAAACAATGTAGTTAAAGAAGCAGGTTGATTCTTTAAATCTTATGTGACTTAAGTGTGCTGTCATCTACATCCTTCATTTAATTTGCATGTGTATATGGTCGCATACATTCATATGATGCACAAACTAGACTGCACAACCCTTTCTGCATCTAGACTGAACAACCCTTTCATGCTGCCATCAGACTCTTACAATATGAGGAGCTGTAGCTCCAGGTAACCAACCATCAAATCACCAGCCTCACAGCACAAAAAAGAACTTCAGTCTATCAGAAGGATATTACACATGAGAAATTAACCGACACCTACTCCCAGCAGCACCCAGCAGCACCTAACATTGCTGCTGGCCTCACATTTATCACAGTCATAAGTTTCAATTGGTGGTTCAGCTTCATCTTTAGGGTCAACATCCTTCACAGAGGTTGGTATCTGTAGTTTTTAGCAGTAGGAACAGTCTTAACCCTTTCTACAGGTTTTTGAATTTTGTGCTTTTCAATATAGTCTTCTAAGATCTCCAGCTCCTCCTTGTTGAGGTTATTTCTTCCCTGTGGAAAGAAATTTGCATTCGTGATCTCTGTTTTGTACACAATGATCAAACCTTCTTTGAGCAGGATCATAAATCTATCCTTGGGAATCTCCATTATAGCAGACACCTGCAAAACAATGTTAAGAAAGGTGAGTTACTACGAAACAGGCACCTTCTTTTGCCTTGGAGAACCTCTCCATTTCTCCTTTTCCAAACGAACCATAAAATTTCATTAGTAAAAATAGACCAAAAAACACTAATTTCAGCGGAGAATGCATGCACATTAACCAAAAAGAATTTCAAACCAAGTAAAGCTCTTCTTACAGTCCCACCCAATTCTGTTCCCAAGAGAAAAGACTAAATAGTGCCAGCAAACTGACATTTGAAAAACAAATGTTCAAAGGTCTCAGTTTGATCAAACAACAAGCACCTCCTAGCAGGTATACCAATGGTCTGTAACTCAACATTGACAGCCAACTTTTTCATTAAAAAACCACCTAAAACATGCTTTCTTAGGCTCACCAGACTTGGCCCAGATGTGAACTAATCCATTAGACCAAAAAGACTCGGGATAATCAAAGTTCCAACATTTATTTAACCAGACAAAAATATCCCTCGTACCAGTTAACAAAAGTTAGAGCTTTTTAACTGAAATTTGATTGAAGGCAGTGCCATCTTCCCATGAGACTTTCAGAAGGAAAATCAGAGACTTTATTCAATGAAATTGGAAACAAAAAACGTGCCATTGCTTTTTTCAAAACATAATAAGTTCTCTTATGAAACTTGGAAATATCAAACTCAATCTGCAATTGTTCCCAACTCTTTAAATGCCCATTCTCAATAATAGTTCTAAATTTAGAAATCCCCTTAGCAGTTCATGCTTTCGTAGAGCATCTTTGAGTAAGGGCCAACGGTTTGTCATTCCACTTCAAATTCCACCAGATAGATCTACAGCCAGTACATGAATTAGCTTCAATAGATACCATTACTGATCATATGTTTAACTTTCCTCCGTGCCTTCCAAATGTTGTTAAAAACTGTAGACCCAAAGACTTTCACCTCAAAATTACCAAGCAAGAAATCATGAAAATGCATTGAATTCCAAGTTTTACCCTTTTTTGGATGTTACAGATCATATGTTTCACTTTCCTCCATGCCTTCCAAATGTTGTTAAAAACTGTAGACCCAAAGATTTTCATCTCAAAATCACCAAGCAAGAAATCATGAAAATGCATTGAATTCCAAGTTTTACCCTTTTTGGATAAGAGAGAGCCAAATTATTCTTGATCAGAACTTTTCAAGGCTCAGGGCCTTCACAAGCTTTAATGATCCACTTAACAACTAATGCTATACCTTGGATCCTAAGGTCCTTAAGCCTCAAAAACCCCAATTTCTTCGGTAAACAACATCAAGCCCAGTTAACAACATGCCTCTTTTTACTCCCTTTGCCTTCTGACCACAAAAATCCCTTGAAATCTTTTGAAGCTTTTCAAAATGATAGTTTGCAAATAGCTAGGTGGAGGAGAAATACATAGTGAGAAGAAATCACTTTTTGAACAACCTGAATCCTTCCTACAAGAGAAAGGAGATGGGTCTACCATTTGTAGTGTTTTTTCTCAATCTTCCCATGTAACCACTCCCACATGTACTTCAAAGAAGGAGAAAGATACTTAACCATCTTATTTCACCCAATCCATTGCCAATTTTTACTCAATAACCAATCAAGAGCCTCACAATCACAACTGAGAATAATAGATTTGCAACTAGAAATTTTAGCTCTCGAGGCCAAACACAAGATATCCAATCTTTTTATTACATTATTAAAGTTTTAATTCATCTCCGCAAATAGAGTAATATCATTAGCAAACCGGGCATTCGACAATTGATTATTATTTGGAAGACTTGTTCCATGTATAGGCGAGCTAGGCTTGTTCTTAAAACATAGTGGAGTGCATTAGTTGCAATCACAAATAATGCGGGAACAATAGGGCGCCCTTGGTAGATAGACCTTTGTAATATGATAGGCTCAGTAAGATCTCCAAAACAAATATTGACTAATAACTTAAGAGGGAAGCCAAATGTTTTCAACATATCAATCACGAATGACCATTCAATCCTAGCATATATGCCTTTTCAAAGTCTAACAAAACCATTGCAACATTTTGATCATTGTGTCTAGCCCAATGCATTCCCTCCCAACTGGTAATTAGATTTTCCAAAATGTATCTTCCTTTGATAAACCCAATTTGAGTGACATAAACCACCTTACTTAAAATATGTAATGTTCCCATTTTAGGGTTCTCTCGCTTTGCATTTGGAGATGTCTTTTTGGGTTTGTTTGCTTGGTCATTGGGGTAATCTAAGGTTACCAATGAGCTTAGATGGTGTAGAGGAGTTCTATGATGCTCTCAAATGTTATTTTCAGCTTCTGGTTTGGGCTCCAAGATTTTTAGAGAGAGCTTCTATTTATAGTAAGTCACCTGGTCAATTCCATTTATCATTATTCTTCATCAGGATCACTCTAGCGCAGTGAGTTTCCGATTCCGATGCATTCAGACAGTTTTTGCAAAATGAGAATATTAATGGCTTTATTTTAATTAAATAACCGAGGTTGCCAAATATTAGTTAAATTATTTAAAAAGGCCCTTAGTGTTATAGCTTGTTGGAACCAAGATGAGATGTTTTAAATCATGGATGTATTAAACAGGAACCTTGTGTTCCAAAATATCATTATTTTAATAAAAGGTCATTTTTGGAGCAAAAAAGGAGTTTAAATTAAAAAGTGCATTTTAAAAAATAGAGGATAGAAGCCTCTGAAGAGTTTGGCGGGCAAAGTAAAAAAGGAGGTTATGAGAGCTCATTTGGTTATGTTGAGTTATTCTATTTCTCTTTTCGAAACCTTGTGGTTTTGGAGATTGAACTTGGTTTTATCTTAGCCTTTGGAAGGACAAAAACCCTTTCGAAGATTGATTTTGGTGGTGAACGATTCCACCCTAGTTAGTTCTAGGAAGAGATTATCCAGGTCTTCTATTTGGGTGATCATGGCAATTTTTGTGAGTCTCTTGTAGAGACAAAATTAGGAAGAAACAATTTACTTTTTATTGCTTTGGGTTGAAGTTTGGCGTCCAGGTTGGAGGAGGTTTGCACATTTGATTGGGTCACCATTTATCTGCTAGTTCAGAGGTTTACCATTGCTGAGATATTGTAGGATGTGGCTATCAATATTAGTAAATATCATCAAAGCCCTAAGCGTTGAAATCACTCAGTGAGGGAGGCAAGGTGTGGCAACTAGAAAAGGACGTGAGTTGCTTAAACCCTACAAATATCCTTTGCAACTTGTGGGATTGTATGGTGGGTGTTGGAAGATTTTAGTTCCAGATTTTATGTTGGGTTGTGGATGTACTTGAAGGTTGTGGGTAGATATAACCTGTAGCATCATTTCTTAATGTGCCTTCCAACTTTTAGTAAATGAATGAAGCTGTGGAAGTCTACTTAGTCTAGGGCATGTTGTTCTTGAAGGGAGTCGAGTCTTTGAAGGAGGGAATCGACCTTTTTTGAGAAGTTTTAGATTACACGAGGCATTTTCTTGTTGTTGTAGACATTCTAACTTGTTTTGGGTGTGACTTCCTACCTAGGTGTGTTCTTTATTATTGTTGATAGCCCTCGACAGTCGCTATCATCTGCTTCCAAGTGTATTCTTGTTGTTGGGCGAGTTTGCCTTTCTGAAAAGCATCATTCATTGGAGTGTCCCATCTATCCTAGTACTTATTTTCTGTAATAGAAGTTTTGATATATACATATCTCTACAATATAGTTGTTGTTCTATCTTCTCAGGTTTGAAATACAATCATTAGAGTCTATTCTTGATCAGATATACATTGCATGAGTTATTTTCTAAATCTATGTAATGAATTGATAGCAAATGAAAACTATCTTTAAACACTGAATTGACATTACTGAATATGCCATAGAATATCTCATTATACTTCAATCAAATGTGAAATGAATGAACTGTAGAGTTGATTATCAAACTTGTATTTGCATCTCATTTGGTCATTATCATATTATATGCAATGTTATGAGTTTTGTTTGATAAAATGGCACATATATGAAACTGAAATATTGAGCAAAAATCGCAAGTCAAATCTTAGAACAAGATGGGACATTACAGTGGTATCAGAGCACAGATTTCCTGCCAGCTTGTTGGAGTCCTAACCTTGCCACAATTCTTCAAGTACATGTTAGAATTTCTTGAGAAGCATCTCAGTTATTTATCTTGGTTATTTGGCTTGTTAAGTGAAAGCATGGATTGGTGACCTAAATTCCTACCTAAGGAATAAGATCCTATCCAAGAGCTGATGATAAGATTATAGAAGGAAAGAGTTAACTATGAAAGTGAAGCCCCCAAAATTATTGATGAGTATCATGAAATTCCTGATGAGATCAAAGACCATATTTCTTTTGAAGCTTTCTTGGACTACCTTGTATAGAGGGACCCCAAAAAAAAGGGGTTGATTATCTACATAAGAAGATCAAGGAAGAAAGGAGATTTTAAAGAAGTCCTTGCAAAAGAGAATGGGGAGTCTAAGGCCAAAAAGGTGGTTATGAATGAGCTTGTTGATTTTGACATAACAAGAGAAAAATTCCTAGAGTTGAGCATAAATGCGAGGAAGACAAACTATTAGAACCTTCCTACTAAGAAGAAGACTTCATCAATCAAAGGCATGTATTGCAAAGCCCCAAGATAACTCCTTATAAGTGCATGCAACTTCTATTGATGAGATTGTGCATGAGAAAAAGGACATAACAACAGTACTAAATGCATCCCTAGAGCTATCCTGTGAATTTTTAGACATTAGTACCAAGGTTGGCATCATTGAGATCATCAACACATCTTTGGATGATGGTCTTGCTGAAGGAAAAATAGATGAGGCTTTCAAATCAACAAACAGTGATGATTACAATGATGAAGACATAGGTGGTATGGGTTTTGACTTGTAGGCCTAACTTATGGAGAGTGATACTCATGTTGACATCAGTGTTGGTGAGTTGAGAGGTGACTTATTCAAAGAGTCAAACACCCCAAGAGGAGTACATTGAGCACATTTCTTTTGAATAGAACAATCAACCCTTTAGCTTTTGGGATCCAGGTGTGATGACACCTAAGTATGACAAGGATCCTGTTTGGGATGAATTTTCTTTTGACTATAGTGTTGTTCTTACTTCTCCACAATTATGCAAGGATGATGGCATTGATGATGTTGTTTTTGATCTTGAGAGAAAATATGATTTTACATTGCATGTAGCTAATCATGAGTAGAGACCTATCAGCCTTGTCGATTTGGATTCACAATCCACTATTGAGAATGACCAGGGAGAGGCACAGGTGATTTGGGACAGCCTTGGAGACTTTGATGATAGATATGTAAGTTTTGATTTTGACATGCAAAATAACAACAGTGTTCTATCCTTACTTGAACAAGATTGGAAAAATTAGTTCTTGGTGTTTATGGATAATGAAGTGCACACTTTATCTATGTTGGATGACATTAAAACCCTCATTGAAAAATTCATTTTCATGACACCAAGAAACCAAGATGAGCAAAATGTTCCCCTTGCTGATTTGCACATGACTAAAGTTCTATGGAGGGAATAAAAACAATTTTCTTACACATGATGCATGATAGAGATGTTGCCTCCAAGTTTGTAGATGAAACTATTCCCATGACTAAGCAGTTAAGGGAAGAGGTTAGCGAGCTCACCATCGAGCTTAATTCTACAAAGCTTACTTTGGAAAGTGTCCAAGAGTCACTTCTTGAAGCAAATGATTTGCTCTATGAGACTCAATAGTTTAGGGAGAGTGAAAGTAGAGAAAGGGAAAAGGAGATTAAATAGGTAATGGAGGAGCTTGATTGCATTTAGGAGTATGATCTTGTCCATTGTCAAAAGAAATCAGAAAAATAATGTCTAGATCAACAAGAGGATAGTCTTCAATTTATGGATAATCCCTTGTCTGAGGTGGATGTTGATGTGACTTATGATAGTCCACTCTTTGAGTTGGACGATGGAGCTCTTTCTGATTCCAGTGTGGAGATTGGTGACAATCACAAGATTTGGCATCCAAGTGCAGATGCCAAAGGTGAGATGCTGATTCAAAATTAGAATGGTGGACAAAACTTGAGAATTGGTACCGTTGTCCACTTTCCAATCAACCTACATAGGATGATGAATAATATCATGCAGATGGATTGGCTAACTTCCCTAGCTTAGCAGTGGAGTATTTCTCATTTGGTGTTGATTGGAGGAGGTTATGTAGTTAGTGGAGGAGTCCCTTTGGTCAATCCCATATTTACATTCCTTATGTTGTCAGGGGAAATCTTTTATAATAGTTGCTGCCCTAGTATTTCAACACTATTTATGACAACTTCCATTTATGAGCAGATGGATTTTCAGCTCTTACAGGCTATGGTGCAATTGGTTGTGGGTGATTTTTCGGGTATAGTTCAACTATTTTCCATTTTCGCTTGGGTGAGTGATGATTGTTGCAATTGTTTCATGATGTTGTTACATATACTCCCAAGCAATGTTTGGATGATTTCAAAAAGTTGGGTATGTTAAGAGTATTGAATTTTCCCCTTTTGACACTTAGAGGTTAAGTGTCATTGTTAGCTTTTCAATTTTTAGCAACAGGGGTCTTTCCTGGATGGCTAATTTTAGAGACTATTTGGTTGATTTCTTCTTTACCAACCCCTTGAAAATGTTTGATCAACTTCATAATAGGGATAACATGAGGGGATATGCTGAGTGTTCTCCTTTGGGGTTGAGTAGATTATACTTCGTGTTGCTTAGGATTGAGTCTGACTGGGAGATTGCAACTTTGGACTTCATTGAGATGCCTTGGCAGGATATGTCACTTGGTGAGGATTTTAGTCCTTTGGGGTATTTCAGTGTGGGATTTAATAGTGATTACTCTTCAGGGTTCCAGAAGAGGAGAATGCAGCTTGAGTTTGACAATCACACATTTATGATTAGAGTGGTGTAGCGTCAACGTGGTGATTCCTTTCAGAGATTAACTTGGAAACCTCGAGATCACTTTGGGTTGTAGACCAGTAGTTGTTGGGAACGAGAGAGCAGATGTTGACTTTCTTGAGCTTGTTGCTATGGTGCTTGGGTTTGGTTTCCTAGAAGAGAATTTTTTTGAGGGGTTGACTGAGCTCTTGTAGTATCTGTTAGCTCTTCTTATCAGTGTTTTTCAAAAGGTCTCTTGTGTTGGTGCCCTGTGGGTTAATGCCTTGAGAGGATGGTACTAAAAATCTCCTAGGTTGACTTGGAACCCTGGGATCGCTCATGGTTTCAGTTTGGATTATCTTGATGTTTGCAGGGGTGTATTGGCATTCCTCAAGAGGAAAATCAATCTTTGGGAAGGGTGGACTGTAATGTCCCCATTTTAGGGTTCTCTAGCTCTACAATTGGAGATGTCTTTCTAGGTTTGTGTCTGCTTGGTCAAAGGGATAATCTGAGGTTACCAGTGAGCTCAGATGGTGTAGAGGAGTTCTATGATGCTTGTAGAAATTATTTTTGGCTTCTGGTTTGGGCTCCAAGATTCTTGGAGAGAGTGCCTATTTATAGTAAGTCACCTGGTCGACTTCATTCATCACTATTCTTCATCGGGATCACTCTAGTGTAGTTATTTTTAAATTTCGATGCATTTTGGTAGTTTCTAGAAAATGAGTATATTAATGGCTTTATTTTAATTAAATTACTAAGGTTGCCAAATATTAATTAAAATATTTAAAAATACCCTTGGTGTTATAGCATGTCAGAACTGAGATAAGATGTTTTAAATCATGGACATATTAAATAGGGACCTTGCGTGCCAAAATATCATTATTTTAATAAACAGTCATTTTTGAAGCAAAAATGGAGTATAAATTAAAAAGTGAATTTTAAAATAGAAGCCTCCAGAGAGTTTGGTGGGAAAAGTATAAAAGGAGGTTATGAGAGCTCATTTGGTTATGTTGATTTATTCTATTTCTCTTTTTGAAACCCCTTGTGGTTCTAGAGATTGAATCCGATTCATCTCAACCTTTGGAAGGATGGAAACCCTTTTGAAGAAGATTGGTTTCAGTGGTGAAACGATTCCACCCTAGCTGGTTCTTGGAGGAGATCATCTAGGTTTTCTATTTGGACGATCATGGCAATTCAATGAGTCTCATGCAGAGAAAAAATTGAGAGGAAATGATTTACTTTTTGTATTGCTTTGGGTTGAAGTTTGGCATCTAGGTTGGAGGAGGTTTGCACATTAGTTTGGGTCGCCATTTATCTACTAGTTTAGAGGTTTACCATTGTTGAGATATTGCAGGACATGGCTACCAGCATTGATAAATATCATCAGAACCCTAAGCGTTGAAATCACTCAGTCAATGAGGCAAGGCATGGTAACTAGAGAAGGGAGTGAGTTGCTTAAACCTTATAGATATCCTTTGCAACTCATGGGATTATATGGTGGGCGCCAAAAGATTTTAGTTGAGGATTTTATGTTGGGTCATGGATGTACCTGAAGGTTGTGGGAAGATATAGCTAGTAGAATCATTTCTTAATGTGTTGTACAACTTTGAGTAAATGAATGAAGCCATGAAAGTCTACTGAGTCTAGGGCATGCTTTTCTAGAAGGGATTTGAGTCTTTAAAGGAGGGAATCAACCTTTTATGTGAAGTTTCAGATTGGACACGAGGCATCTTCTTGCTACTATAAAAATTCTGACTTGTTCTGGGTATGACTTCCTACTTGGGTGTGCTATTTATTGTTGTTGAAAACCCTTGGTAGTTGCTACTATCTGCTTCCAAGTGTATTCTTGACGCTAGGTGAGTTTCCCTTTTTGAAAAGCATCATTCATGTTGGAGTGTCCCATCTATCCTAGTACTTATTTTCTGTAATAGAAGTTCTGATATATACATATCTCTACAATATAGCTGTTGTTCTATCTTCTCAAGTCTGAAATACAGTCATTATATTTTGTTCTTGATCAAATATACATTGCATGAGTTATTTTCTAAATCTATGTAATGAATCAATAATAAATGAGAACTATCTTTAAACATTGAATTAACAGTACTAAATATGCCATAAAATATCTCATTTTGCTTCAGTCAAATGTGAAATGAATGAACCATAGAGTTGATTATCAGATTTGTATTTGCATCTCATTTGGTCATTATCATATTATATGAAATGTTATGATTTTTTTTGATAAAATGGTACATCTATCAAATTGAAAATATTGAGCAAAAATTGCAAGTCAAATCTTAGAATGGGGTGGGCCATTACAAAATATGATCCAATCTAGAGGCTAGGGTTTTTTCCAGGATCTTGTAGGAGACATTTAGTAAGGTTATAGGCCTCCAATTTTTTGTAAGACTTTTGTCACATCCTTTGTAAATCAGTTTAATGACACATATGTTAATGTTTTTACCCAAAGACCCAACCTGGAAGGCTTCTTTATAAACATCAATCAATTCCCCCTTGTTCCACTCAATATTTTCTTTTTAGAACTCAATCGACAAGCCATCAAGACTTGGTGACTTACCATTCCTAAAAGAGCGAATGGTCATGTCAACTTCTTCAATTGTGGTGTTCCTATCCAAGAAGACATCCACTTGAGAAACTTTCTTTGGAGTAGTCCTTTGATAGAAAATTCTAGCATCCTTGGATAATGTATGATAGAATGTATAGAACACCTCTTTCATAAATTCACAATTATCAGTAGATACTCCACCTATTTCAATAAGGCCAATGTTTTCTTTGTTTTGTTTTGTTCATTCTTGATAATATTAAAAAAAATACTTATATCCCTTATCTCCTTTGAACTAGGTCATCCTAGCTCTTACTTTGGCACCATGATGCTTATAGTTTTGAATCTTCCTCAACAAAGCCTTAGATATGACCAATATTTATTCTCAATATATTCAAATCACAAGAATTCTTCTACAACTCCCCCTCTAGAGCTAATTTTTTTTTCCTGCATACTAAAGTTCCAATTTCTTCCTATCAATTGCCTTCTTTTTACCATGTTAAACAAGCTCCTCCACAAAGCAATCGACTTCTCCTAACACTAAATTGCAAATTCATTCTAGTCCAACCTTTTAGAAATCATAGTTTGCTATTTTGATACCCAACAAGTAGGTAGAGTCTTTTAGGAGAGAAATATTTAGTTTAAAGTACGAGGAATGCACCTTCTTAACACCAAAACCACTATGCCCAACCTCCACACAAGCCTCTATGGGATCATGGTCAGAAATAGATGTAGGGAAGACAAAGACCACCCGTTAGCATTCAACTTAAAAGAGAACATGTTCATATTCACACAAAATCTATCTAATCTAGAATAAATCCTTTTATTTTCAGATTGATTATTACACCAAGTGAACCATATATCTCTATTTTGAATTTTCTTTTTCTAAAGTGGATTAGTAAGAAAGAGACCTTTTCATTCTAGACCAAAATAAAATATCATTACCTTTCTAGAGAGCATCCTTACCATTGAGCTTATCCTCTCTATATTCTTGCATCTTAAAGTCACCAACCACAACCCAAGGAACCCTAGGAATATTGGAGGCCATCCAATTCCATAATTCACTTATTTCTTTGTAATCATTAGAAGCATACAAAAAATACAAACCAAAAGAATTATTATCAATTTCCAAAACAATCCAAACGAGCCTATTGCAGGGAGAAATTCCCCATGGATGACCAAATTGATCGACATAGCCTTAACAAGAATAGCCACACCTCCTTGACCTTTCTCATGCAAAGTACAAAAATCCTTGGCATTTTCTAGACAAAATTCATAACACTTTCCAATTGAAAACCAACAAATTTAATTTCCTACAAACACAAAAAGTTGAGCATGGGTCGGTCTTTATAAAAAGGCTCTAACAATATATTTTCTATTAGGCGATTCCATTCCCCAAACATTCCATTTGCACGTATTGAGCATCATCAACAATTAGGAAAGGTATGGGCCTTTTTATTCTATAGAGCCTATCAAAACATTTAGGAATCTCGTCCTCACTTCCTTTTTTTTACATTATGAGCATCAACACTATTACCTCTATTAATTTTTTTTGTTATCTTCTTTCTTCTTACGCTCTTCAAGTCTTGAATGACTTAAATCACTTCTAGATAGAAAACAATGGATTATAACAATCCAAAATAAGCTTGCTCTTATCAACATCTTAAGACTACTTTAGGGAAGGTTCTGTAGAAGAATATTTTAACAACCCTTTGGAAGGAACAAATGATCCCTTCTTCCTTCTAACATACACCACTCAAGCCTTTAATATTTCCAAGGCCAATTGTTGGGTATTTTTGGGGGCAATTAAGGCTAAACCATTATCAGACTTAGGGGTACTTTTCAAATCATTGGATGCCAAAGGGGCCACAACCTTAGTGACAACTATATCTCTATCAAATAGAGGGTCTGAGAGAGAGCAAAGTAGTATCAATGCTCTCAATAGGTCCCCTATTTGGCAAAGGGCTAGTCTCCTCTATATTCTTATTACCAACAATTTGACCACCATTCTCCACTATAACATTTATAACCACATTGTTTACATCATTTTCCACTTCAATATGCACTTCAACAAAAATAGGAGAATAGACTAGGGAATTTATTACCTTGTTTCCCTTTAACAAGTGGCGAAACATTATCATTAAAAACATTATTAAAAACCCTATAGCCTAAATACCGATGCTTAGGGAAATCACTTCTTAAATGACCATTTTTCTTGCATAAAAAACAAGAATTCAGACTACCCAATAAATCAATTTTGAAGGCCACTGAATGTTTATCTAATTGTATAGTAATAACATTAGAATATCAATGGTAGGAGGAATATAAATTAAAAAATTAGCATTCAAATGGGGGAGGGTGTTAAACATTGAAGAGCATTAATTGATATTATATTTTCTACTATGAAAAATATGGATCCAAAGATACTTAAGTACATCTATGGATAGGTGTGTCTCTTGAATGAGACATGACTCTTTGTTAACTAAATAAGGTTTATATTTTAACACTCCCCATAAAATTTATTTTATCAAACAACTTAACTAGATGATGGGGGCTAGTTATAACAAATAGGTTTGTTAGCTACTCATGTACAAATAAAGAATATTTAACATCAATTTCTTCTTGAAAGTATAAAAACTTATCCTTCTTTTGAGTAGCCTTGATTATTTATTTTTTTGTCCATCATTATCCATAGTAAAACAATCTCATAGTTATATCAATAAAATGAAGCATTCCCAATGATCTTTACGATCAAGAACTTCACAGATTTAGCAATGATCTCTAAGATCAACTTCAACAATGATCTTTGCAATCAACTTAACAATGATCTTTGTGATTGACTTCAACAATGATCTTTGCAATCAACTTCAACAACGACCTTTGCAATCGACTTCAACAACAATCTTTTGATCAATTTCAACAACAATCCTTTTGATCAATTTCAACAATAATCTTTTTGATCAAATTCTTCAATGATTAGTAATGATCTTTGCGATCAACTTCAATAATGACCAAAAGCTTCAATGATCTCTATGATCAATTTTAACAATGATCTTTGCGATCAAATCTTTCACAAATTTTAGGTTCAATAATGATCCTTTCAATCAACACTGCAACCATTCATCAATGATCTTTGCTATCAAGAGTACAACTTTTTAGGTTCAATAATGATCTTTTGAGATCAATATTACAACCATTCTCCATATTTGAGTGCTCCAACTTCAAATCTTGCACCAATGATTGGTTATTTCATTTGACATAAGAATATTTATGCTTGTACAACATTTTGAACATGTTTGTGACATTTCTCTAATTTGATACACCAATCCATCCATAATCCATCTGTATAATATCTTTTAAAGATTGTTTCTTCCACTATTTGTTCTAACACAATTTCTCAGAATGGTTCCTCAATCCACAAATACTACAAGGATGAAGATCCCAACACATCTCTTTTTTATGTCCATGCCTATGACAATTAGAACATTGTATGCATTGTATTTCTTGAATTAATTTGTTTGAACTTGTAATATTGTTTTTATTTTGACTAGCATATTTAAGGCTTTCATTCTTTGGCCTTCCTATTGGCTCAATGGGCTCTATAATTCCTTGTCCATATTTTCTCAAACCTTTTCCTTCATATCCCATTCTTTTCATTATCTTAAACCCAACATTCTTTGAAGAACATGCTTTCTCATTATCCTCACAACTAGTAAGATTAGTAGATTCAATAATATTGTTATCTTCCTTACACTTTTCATCAAGAGAGGCTATAGCTATATCACGATTATCAAGCAATTCATCTAATGAATAAAAGAAATCATTTGTATCACATGGCACATTGCACAGTGTAGGTTTAGACTTTAAACTCTGATTTTCCTTTACGTAAGATTCAAGTAATTCATTGAACAAAAGATTTTCTTCTCTCAATTTTGATATATCTTCCTCTTGTGACCTATTTTCTGTTTCTAATTCTTCATTTTTTCACTTTAACATCTTTCAATTCTTTTTCAAGATTCTGAATTTCGCACACATATTCACATCTTTCTTTCAAAACCTCCTTTATCTTTTCTATCAATTATGAGTTACACCTTTTGAGCTTCATGAGCTCATCTTTCAAACTATCTTTCTCACACAATAAGTTTTCACTTTCTTTTTTCGCCTTCCTACTAGTCTTTCCCATTGAAAATAATTTACTTATATTTTAACCAAAAAAATAATTTCTTATGTAATACCTAATAACAATTGATTTTAGTGGTTTCACACACACCTTCAATCAAAGCACCAATCTCTCCAATATGAGGCACCAACCTCAACACAACAAAGTATTTGTCTTCTTGAAAAACTCCTTCACAAGTCTGCTCAAAACTCTTCTCTAAATTACTCTTCACAATTCTACCTTGAAACTTCTCATTATTATGCTTACAAAACTCCATTTACTTTGCTCATAAATCTTCATAAATTCACTCACAATTTCCTCATAATTTGCTTATGAACTCTTAATATCCGCTCATAAAGACTTTACAAGTTTGCTCATAAATCAACTTCACGAATACTTATGGACTTCCTTTTGGAGGTGGTTGGTTTCAAATATTGGTACATATTAAAATAATATTTTGTTTATTAATTTAATGGTCAATAATGTATTTTATTGTAATCTTTAGATTAGAACGCATCTTTCCGTTCTCTTCAATTTCTTTTTAGAAACTTTGTAATTTAGCAACTCCGTAAACTCTATAAAGAGATTTCATCTCTTTAATGTAAATATATCAAATATTTTCCCATCTTCTTTGTTACATGGTATTAGAGCGAGTGAATTGATTTTTTTTTTTTTAAATTGTGGATTTTTTTCTTTCTGAAAAATAAAAAAAATTGAGGATTTTTCATGGGATATGTTTTTCCCAAAATTGCAAACCTTCTTCTACAAGATCGTGGGTGTTTGAAGTCAAAATCAAGGGCCATTTGATAGTAAAAAATTGCACCTCTTCTCCACGCAATTTTTGACCTGATTTTTTACTGTTTTCAGATGCGATTTTTTCTTCATCACGGGTCTGAGAAACATATCTTCTATGGTTGAAGTCGGGCACGGGTTTGAAATTTTGATGTCACCATGTTTACACTCATTTTTGGTGCCCTTTGCCATTGATGTCAAAGGGGGAGAATGTTGGAATGGAGAGTGTTGGAGATAATGGAGAGAGAATTTTTTTTTACATGTTTCCATCAATGACAAAGGGGGAGATTGTTGGAAAAATGAGTAAAGTTATCTATTTGTTGTCATTGATGTCACCATGTTGGTAGTATGTTGGTAGTTTGGTATTTTTGGTTGCCAATAAGGTATTACAGTCCATACTTTTCCACAGTTGATAGTTTTTGGTTGTGGTTTTAGGAAACTACTGACAGATCATGTTAAAGGCATGCATGATCAAGTTATTTCATGTCCTCACGCTCATACAATGAAGTGACATTATTCTATTGGTTGTGTTGAAGACTATTCCTGGCCGACTTGTTAAGATAATTTTGATTTGATATGAAAACTTATGTGCAATATATTTCTTGGTCCAAGCTGACATAATGTAATAACAGTTAAAGCAATTTGAAAATATTTTGTGGGGTCGACAATTGATATCTTTTATAAATAAATTACTTCTAATTAGGTTGACCCAATTAGTGCTTGTGATGGAGATTGGGTATATATAAGTATATGGGGAACAGTTTGATAAGAGTATGTGTGGAGTGATATAGACACAGGTGTGCGAATGTATGTGTGTGCGAGTATACATGTGGAAGTGCAGTGAGTATGTAGAAAGGTGCCCAAATAAATAGTGAAGTAATGAATGTGAAGGTGTAATCAGAAAGGAAACAATTGTGAGCATATTCATAACTGCATCAACACATGTTAGGTGCATCTTTCCAGTTCATTTTGGGCTGTAAAGCCTTACTCTATTTTGTATAATCTTTTTGTAGGCAGTGAGCCTCTTTGTTGGACAATGAGTCCTCTTTTGGGCAATGAGCCTTTTATATTTAGTTTATAATATTTATATTGTGAGTTAACCCTCACTGTGGTCTTTCCCTTATTGGGTTTTCCACGTAAAAAATATGGTGTTCATTGTGTTGATTTATTTTCTGTTATCTGTGTTTTATGCTCATATTTAATAACAAAATAGTGTGGTTGAAGATTTGATAAGTGATAAAGTTTTAAGTTTGAATTTGTGTGACAGCTGATTCACCCCCCCTTTCAGTTGTCCTGCACCTATTTAACACCCTCGATATTCTGATAGATCTTCATCAGTGAGAAGAATGCACATCGAAGTGACTCGATATTGAGTCCCTTCGCTACAATGATAAGTTGGATAATTATTGGCAATAGTAGTGGCTGGCATATAATGTCAAATGGTGAAGAAGGATCACTCGATTGAGCAATTCACATCCTTGTGAATTGCATGAAGATGATGTGGACATGCTGATCAAAGGTATCTTATCAAAGAGAAAGCAAGAATTCAAAGTGAGTAATTTACAAGTCCCTTCGATGTAATGTGACACGATGGTCATAAAGCACTAAGATCAACGATTGAGATTCAAAGGAGAATAATCCAACGATAATTTCTTAATGTTGTCAAGATTAATAGAGAACCATGGATCATGGTGCCTAGTGACAAGATCAACGGAAAAAAATTGAAGGTGGTGGTTTCAAACGGTTCAGTTTGTGCAAGCGATTTCTAACTAGCAACTGACTAGAAGAATGGAATTAATTAGTCTACTTGCTCCAACAATCGACTTAATCCAGTGATTTGAGTTGAAGAGTGATGAAACAGAGTGCTATATCAATAGAGATCAAGTTCAAATATTATGATCAAAGGATTACATTAAATGCATATCCAAATTAGGGTTTACAGATCGCCAATATTAGGAGATCTTTTGAGACAAAAATTAATGTATATATGGCTCGATACAGGGAATGCTTCCTAAAGAAGTAAGAACGAAAAAACCATAATTGAAGAAAAAGTTGTATTGGTTGGTGACACACGACTTGAAGAAGTGGCTACTAGTTAAAAAGAAGAAAAGCAATCTAATGAGTGGTGGCTAAGTGGTGAAGAAGTAGTCAGAAACGTGTGAGAGAGAAGAGTGGGGAAGGAAGAGTTGGAAATAACAGAGTGTAGATAACACAATTGCAAAGAAAGAATGCACTATGCCTGAATAAGTTGAACCAAACAAAAATCAGGAATTCAACTATGGATTTATATTCAATGTAAAACCCTCGATTGTATTAGTGCTTTTTGTTTGGGTTCTGCTCATTCAAACTGGTGTATTATAGAAAAGGGGATGTGTTGCTAAGAAAGTAGTAGATACAGTGAACAAAGGTGCAGAAAAAGAGATAAATGCAAATTGGATAAAGAAGTGCAGAGTTGAGGGAGAGTGCAAAGTGTGTGACATACATGTGTAGTTGCAAATAAGTCGCAACATAGAATTGTCTTCAAATTGTAATGTGTTGCATTGTAAATCTGTTTGGTGGGTGCCATCAAATATTTGGGTAGGTGCTCAGATTAGGGAGTGGATTCTTCCTTGGAGTGGGTGCTCCTAAAACTAGGGGACATGTGTCTCCTTAGGGTTGGTGCCCATAAAGCATTGCAATTGAACTCCAAGCTTGTGAGGCTAGATTAAGATAGTAGATCCTAACAACATTTCTCACTGTGGTTTTTCCCAACATTGGGTTTTCCATGTACATTCAGTGTTATGTAATGACTACATGTGTGCCCTCTCTTGTGTTTGCTTATTAAGTCTCATTTGCACATTAAGAATATAAACAATTAATCTGAACAGTGTGGTATATCTACTGATTCACCTCCCTCTCAGTAGAACTATGTGTTCCAACACCAAGAAGTGCATGTAGGAGAACAATGAACATATGAATGTGCAACTAAAAGTACCTACAAATAAAAAGGGTGTGAAAACTAGGGCACACACCCATGAGGCAAGAATCACCAGGATTCAATGTTGTCGTGGAAGGAACACTCACTTGAAAAGGTGTGATGACAAAAAAAAGACACTCACAACCCACCCATGACACTTTATATCATAGTGTGAGTATAAAAGGCACAACAAGATGCGTGGAAATCCCCAAAAAGTATACACTAGAATTGCATTTTATTTCAATGCATCTACAAATTAGAAATTGCATGCAAAAGATGCTCAAAATGCCCAAATACCTAGGACAAAATATTGGAAATACATGTAGAAAAGCCGAAAACAAGTCATCTCATACAAATGGAAAGTTTGCAGGAGCTAAAACATCTAAGTAATTCACTAGAATGTGAAAAAAAATTAAAAGATATTTATAAAATATACTTGGAGAAAAATTTGGAAAAATTGCATGAATTGTTGTGAAGAGCTTTGAAAGACCTTTCCAACAATACTAGAAAACAACGCATTTGAATTTGATACGCAATAAAATATACCAACAAAAAAATTTGAGAGAAAACCAATGCCATTGGATAGTGCTCAGAACCATATTTCCAACAATATCTTGTTTGTCCAATTTTGATAATCGAGTGAAAAAGTTATCACAATTTTCCCAATCTTGCTAAAATTACAAAAAAAAAATTATTTAGCCTCCCTAGGGGTTGGGCACTAGTCAGGTGCCTATATGACCCTGGGGTGGCTGTTTTTGTTTTTATTCTTTGCTTTATAAAAAAGGAAAAAAAAGTAAAAAACAAAAAAACAAAAAAACAAAATAAGATTTCAGATTTTCTCTTGTAACCTTAGTTGAGAAAAAACTCTTAAAATTTGAGAAGGGGTTTGCTAAATCCACACTCTGATACCATGTTAGATTTGTTAATAACACAAAATGCAATATCAAAGAACGAACAAAGACACATTCCATGCAAGAGATTTGCAAAACAAACATTTGCTATTCCTCAACAAGAAAAACTTATAGTATGAAAAAATTTCCATGAATCTCAAGAGACTTCAAGGAGATCTAATCTAGAGAGATAATATGTAATGAGGGTTGAGTGCTATATAGGAGCAACCCTAAATGATAAAGAGATTAAATCATGACAAGTGTCAACATCTCATGCAATGAGACAAAATGATCTAATAATAGCTCAACTTAGAAAGTTAGTATTTTCAACTTGTGTTAGAGAAATATTTTGTGATGTCAATGTAACATCCTACTCCTTTTTATAAAGAGTTACCGTGAATTATTCACCAAACAGTAAATAACTAAAAACACATATGAAAAGAGGTACATTTAAAAAAAAATATGAAACATGCTTCTGCATAACAGTTACCATAAATATATAACAAAGCATTTATACAATATTTTCTAACTGAAAAGAACAAACATCTATCACTTTGTATTTCAATTAAATGATTACATCTATTTAAGCTAAAACAATAACTTATAGGAATGAGGTCAAAGATCCCATATCTGGATTCTTTCTGTCTTCCAAGACTTTGCATGTCATTTGCAAGAGGGAGAGCATCTCCTGGGCGCTTTACCTCCAACCATGGACTTAAGTGGTCCCCCGCACACCTTCCTAACTAGAAGTTGCCCTTCCCTTCAACGAAGGGATTAGTTGAGAACCCTCTTAGTTCTAACATCTGAGCTTTGGTATTGTGCCCTACTTAACTAATACTCTCACACAACTATGTATATCTTCCAACTATGTATGACATCTCTGACTAGCTAAGTATTTGGGTCACGATGAACTGACAAGTGCATGCATAGACAACTGCACTCACTATGGCCATAGTATTTGTTTCATGGATAAAATTGCTAAATAAAGTGAAGTCGTTTGTTCATCCACCCTACTCGACTTGGAGTACCCTTCCTGAGCTAGGGTATATTGGAACTAACTATTCCACCCAATAAACAACCACAAGGGATATATAACTTGACATAACTTGTCTTACTAAACATAACTCGTCTGAGTTGAGATGTTGTTAGATCTTCCTTGAATCCCTGTGCTACTTGGTGTAACTATCAGGTCTTGACATTTTCTATTAGTTCATGATAAGAAAAATACAAGAGGAATTTTCTCCCCTTAGCAGTTTACCTGGCATTTCCTTGCCAATATGCACAACTACACAACCAACTTACCTGACTAGTCATAGACTGGCAAGGAAAACTTCATTTACATAATACCCTCTACTGAGTGGTATTCGGCTATGTACAAAACCCTAGAAGGTTTTGGTTTCTCACAAGGAAACTGTTTTGCATTTCAAAGGAATAATTCAATTCACTAACCATTTAATAAAAGGGAGCAAGGATTCTATCCTTAAATTGGTTAGGAAATCATGCAATTGTAGCACCTAATGTGCTCATTACCTCATTACAAGTCTTTTTCCTCACATTCTTAATTATTGATGATATGATTAATCATAAATTCTAATAGATAATAGCCTTAAGCTGAAGACCCCTTTTTTCTTATTATGGTCTTGAATGTTAGTGTTTTCATCAAGAATATAAATTCCTTAAGGTTTTAGTCCTTCATACAATTTAGTGAAATCTTGTTGACTAAGGATAAACACATTTGAAGACCAACTGGTCCCATCTCACAGCAAACTTGCATAAACATAAATGCTTACTCGTTAAGTTGTGATTTGACTAGTTTAGTAAAATACCTCGGGCATTGTACCCCATTGTTATACACCTATACACAAGGTCTTTTATATGATTCTCACCAAAGATTACTTGAACTTGTTTGTTCATCAAATGGCTAATCATTAAGAATACCTTTACTCAATTTCTTTGACTTTCTAGTTGTAACTCAATTAAGTTGGTTTAGATTCCATCTTACTTTAAACTCCCAAGGTACTCATTGTAACCACCCAGTCCTAACAACTGCCACTAGTTTGAAGTGTACTAACTTGGAGAGTATCTACTCTTTGGATTGAGACTCAAGGCATTCCTTGCCGACAAGAGCGTTAATACTTGACCTTACTGGTCATTAAATAGTATAGAGAAATCAACATAAAATACTCCTTACTAGGTGTTTTCCATTTAATATAAAACCCTTGAAGGAATTAACTAAGCTAGACCAAAGTGCAAGGTATTCATTCCAAGAACCATTTCAAAATCATTCCAATAGGAAAACTAGGTATTCTAATCCTTATCAAGTAAGTATTCCCAATAAAATCTAGCTCCAAGCTATGCTTAAGACTTCTTGTATTCTTCTTTAACTCTTAGCTTCATACTTTTGGTTCAAAACCCTCAAGAAATAATTGTTTCAATTTTGTTGACATTATGCTCATTCAAGAACTCAAGTGAAAGCGTCTACATATAATGAAGATTCACAATTTGTCAAAATCTTTTAATTATTTACTTTTCTTTTAAAAACATCTCACATTCTTCAAGAGGTTGATATCATTAACCAACCAAAACAATTCTTTTGCAACAATGGAAACTTGAATACGATTACTCTTAATTGGTTTCAAAGAATTAACCCATTCTAAGAACCCACAAATTTAATAACTCAACATAGTCGGTTAAAGATTCAACTGAAGAATCAATCATGGAAATAATATAGATATATTTACTCACTAGCTGGTTTTAATACTCCCATCTCAGGCTTTCATGAACAACAATGAACTTAGAAAGACAAAAGAAAATACTAAATGCAAATTTTCATAAGCAGAGAACTTAGCGGACAAAAGGTAGGTAACAAGCTTGCATAGTAACCGACACAGTGACTACAACAGTTCTTGTCCCTAACGAGCTGCTCTTGCTTCTTTTATTATCAGATTGCTGCTCTCTCCATAAGGATTACTCTACTCTCCTTTTAACACTGCCTCTTAAATAGGCAACGAAAGGAATATGGTGATGAATTTCTCTCATGGTTTTGGTATTCCTTTGTATTGTCCCTCTCTCTTTCTACTTTATGCTGCCTATAGAAATCTCTACTTAGTAATGACAACATCGCTCCTTGTGCAATCCCTGGACTCTCTCTCTCTCTAGGCCATCAGGCTTCTTTGCTTAATGGTTTCATGCTTTTTTTTTTCTTCTTCTGTTCTCTAAACAAGTCTCCCCGTTCTTTATCATGTCATTGCTCTTCCCACATGGGCGACTCCATTCATCTTTTTCCCCCAGTCTTTGAATATGCAATGTTCGGTGTATTCTATAGTTTCTCATGACTTTTCCACAATCCATTGTGTGCACCCTCTGTAATCACTGAAATTTTTTTCCCTCGTCGCAATCCTCCTCAAGGAATTGTTTTCATAGACCATCATAAAACCGATTCAAAACTGATTTTTATGTAGCTTCTGTGGTTCCTCCAATGTTGAGGTTTCTCATGCTATGGCCGAGGCAAGAAAAGCAACTGAAAACCATTATCTAAGCAGTTACGAGAGCTAGATTCCCTTGGTGAATGCCATGGTCTGTAGTGACAAATATTTAAATTTCTATTAGAAAGGTTTCCGCTACCTTTGGTGATATCCATGGCTCAAGAAGGTTTACACATCGTTCAACTACCATTTTATTTTTTCCGCTTCTCAACTATATGCCGTGGCTTTTACCATACGAAAGAACATTTAAACAAGCATTAATATTCCAATAGGTGCCACCACAAGTTAAGTTCCACTACTTATTATGGCTTAACAACATTTGAATTATGTTGGAACCCTTGCCATTTCTAATATTCAAGCTCGCAGCCTTTATGGCCTTACTAATATTTGAAATACGATTAAGCTTTCGCCACCTTCATATTGTCAGTCATAGCTAAACAAAATCCATTTTTTTTATTTAAAAAGAAAAGTTGTACTATATATATATATAGGCATATCTATGTCGTCTCTATAATCAACAAGCTCCTCAATTGAGTTGAGCAAACTTATTGATATATCATGCCCCTCCATAAAAGGAGCCTTGTCAAAATAATGGACTCAACGACTAGCTTCGTCGTTTAAAAGTATCATTAAATACATACACATATAAATGACAAATCATTCAGAAATTTAGAGATGGTAACACAATTTTTCATGATCGACGGTGTTGATCTTTTTGTCGTCTCTCAGGGGTATTCACCCCACAAAACGAACTCAAGGATGATCATGATGATGATTTCCTTTTGCAAGGGATCGGGCTATAATATTAGTTCCTCGACTTATTAAGCCAATTCAAACTATTATAAGGAATATATACAATAATAAACAACCAATAATAAAACCTTCTTGGATGGTTTACGATGTTGGTCCATATGTTGTTAAATGATGTCTTAGCCATTTTCATTATCACACCTAAACGTTTATATAATAATGTGAATATAGACTTGGGTATACATATGTTGACTTTCCTTACAAGTAACATATTCATATGTATCACTGCACATATGTATATATATATATATATATAGTAACAATAGGACTAAAGAACCCTAAAATGATCATTTCAAAGCGAAACGATTACCATGACCTATTGACTCAAATGGGCATTACCTCAAAGTTGATAGAACTTCCCTTATGCTTACTAGCCTACCAGAATAGTACTAGGCCCAATGCTAGCTTAGATGGCATAAATAGATCTAATCCTCCATGTCATCCTCCTCCTAGGTGATACTTCCCCTCTTTCTTCTAGGAGGTGCCTGGATCATCCTGCATTACCACTCAGGAAAAACAATGGTAGTTAGTCTGGTAATCATCACAATGATTCCATCATATTGAATTTGTATTAACATTTACTATTAAAGAAAGAAATTCCTTGCATATCATTTCATTCAATTCATAGCATCAAAACCAAACATAAATCTATTGGAAACATAGCCATATCATTGCATTCACATTTCATTTGTTTTAATTGAAAAATAATCATCTTTGTGTATTTCATCATATTCATAACATCCAATATTTTTCATCATCCCATTTAAATGTCGTAACATATCATTGCCCAAATCCATCATAATATGTAATTTTCAAGGTTTCATAATCTCATGATTCATTAGAATAATTACCATAAAGTGAAAAGTAATTTTAGGAATCTAAGGTGGGGTGTAACAGTGAAATTCCTAATATTTTGTCTAGCATCTTTTCAACTCTTGTACAAGCTTATACATGCATAAATAACTATTGTAAATGAAAAATAAGTATTGAAGAAGCATCAAAGAGGTGTATGGGTTGAATTTTCAATATTAGAGGAGTATTTGTGACTTCCTAAAATCCACAACTCCACTAAGACTCCTAGCCTAAGGTGACATAAACCTTTCTAACTACTCGCTAAGAAAATAGTAGTAACTTAATTCCAATAACCTTTATTTGAGGCTTGCAACAAGAGTTACAAGAAAAAAGGAAGCCTAAGCATCCTTGTAAGAATCTTTTGACATGTATTAGATACATTAAACGCCAAAATTTTTGGTATCTATCACCAATGGTTGAAACCATCCTACACACAAAACTATTAGAGAAAAGTTTAACCATAGTCAGACTAGTGACACATGATCAACCTTGGTTAGACCCATCACATTGTTTGTTTTCTATTAATTTAGTCACTTTGAGTGGTCAATTCCTTTAGTACATTTTTTCTCAAATTTTCTTGTAGTAATTTTCCATGACTTGGTTTTGTTGTCCTTTTGAAAAAAAATCTATTAAAAGTTCTTAGCATATGCAATTTTCTTTCATGAGAACAAATAAGTGAATACATTATTATTTTATACTAAACTAATCCACTTTTTGGATCAGTCCCCCATATTATGCCTAGAGGAATATGACATCAAACCCTTATTTCCTTTGTGTTTGAATGTTCTTACAAAAGTGTTTATGCAAGATTCTTCTAATTATCCAATCCATGAGAAATTATTAGAAGTATTGGTTGATATAGGGTCCATTCCCTTATACATGTTTTAGGACTCATTCAACATGTGCTATACCTAAAACCCTTAAAAAGTATCATTGTGACCTAAGCCTTGCCCCTTATCTATTTCTTATCTTTTTCCCTTCATATTGCACAATTTTGATCAGTTGACACTAGTGTGATCATGTTAGTGTCCTCTTGTGAAATGTTGTTTTATAATGGCTATAAAAAATGCATTTATCTTTTTTACATTATAAAATGGTTGGAATGAATTTTAGCCTATATTAAAAATGAATTATTTGCAACTTTTACTTCTACTGGCATCTCTTGGTAATTTTCTAAGGTGATGGATATGCACAAGAAGATCATCGCTCGTGATCTTGAAGCAGCTAATATTTTGAAAAGTCTGTAATTTCCCGCTAGTTTTGTCTTGTGTTTTGGCTAGTTTTTTGCTTGATTCTTGTTGATGGTAGGATTCTTGTCTAGCTTTAATTATCTTTAAAAGTAGTGGTCTTTTTGGTACAGGGTTTCAGGGTCCCTTCAAAACCTTCTTTTCCTATATTTAAAAACATCTCTTGGTTATTCTTTCTAGTTATTATTGATTAGTAAATTTATTTCTATGTTTTATTTTGAGAGGTGTTTGGGGTCACTAACATTTGGAAGTTTTATAGATGTGGGATGTGATATGTAAAATGATCTCTAGGATTTTAGAATTTGACTCTTTGCATTCAATTCTCTAATCTATTTCTATTTGGGGATGAAAATGGAGAAAGAATAAGGGAAACACACATAAGATTGTCCTAAATAGGTGATATGTTGAGAGAAATGAATTCTAATAATATACATGATAGAATATATTGAATCAATTTTGGAATTATATTGCAACCATGAATAATAGATACTATGCATGGTCAATATTTTATAGACATTCCGTCATTATAAAAAATAAGAGACTATGACAATTAACAGAACATTATGCACAAGATCATGCAATCCTTCAATATGCATAAATTATTATCACATAAAATATGAAATAATTCTATGAAAATAAATTATGGAAAAAATGACAAAATAATAATTAGAACTAGAATCTTGAAATGGACATAATGATTTTCCTTCAATCATTCACCGTTTCAGCTAACATACAAATATCCAATAGGCATAGTGTCACACACACATTCAAATATAATATGAAATTAGGAAAAATTTTAGTTCTGTATCTTGAAAGAAAAATCTAAATTTTTCCTATCCTCATTCTAACTCTTTACAAAATGAATAGCATTATATATCAACCTTTATCGTGAAAGCTTTGACTTCAATCCTAAAAATTGGCATTTCATAATTTTGAACAAGTTATAATTTTTTTTGGAACTAGAAAATTAATAAAAAATGGAGAGAAAATAGATTCATTGTGACATGCACACCTTAAGGTGATTGTTTATCACCCAATTAGTAGAATCGGATGGCTCTTGTGTGTTTGAGTTAGCTTTGGTAGTGTTATCTTTCCTCCAATGACACAATGGATATTACTATTAGGACTCACAATTCTAATTGATAATGCAAAGGTGTTGTGTCTTTGGTGGGGCCCTATTTTTTGTACTCTATCCACCTTTGGTGGGGTCACTACACTACTTACATGGATTATTAGAACTAATAACACAACACTTGATAGTTGTTAGATTGGCAGCTATATGGAGTTGCATGGGCTATTGATCTTCCTCTTTGATCCAATGGTTTTGAGGAAGTGCTTTAATTTTCTTTTATATCACCTTTTTCTTAGGTGAGGGCCCACATAGCCGATGTGGACAATGATCCACCAATAGTGCTACATATTTTCTTGTTAGGATTGACAATATTTTAGAGTTATGAAATGTGGCATTTAGCTACTATGGGACATACCTTTTAGCACCCTATACAAAATAAATATTCATGTGCTCATTGAATGCCAACACATTTAATCTTGACCAATAACACATCATTTGATTTTTGTGAAACTGAAAACTCTTGGGGATTGAATAGGAATTAATAATTTATTTTATTTAATTAGTCAAAAAATAGAAAGAGAATTTACTTAGATATAAATTCTTATTTTAGTAGCTTTCAACGTTAACTCATTGACCATTCACCTTATCCTATGTAGGCATACAAAGGAGATGAAAAACCTTGAAGGTTAGTTGCTCCTAACTTTTAAAGAAACCTTGAAGCATTCCTACTACATTCTCTCTTAAAAGATGGGATTAATAATACTTAAACTTTTGAATCAAATTGATGAGGGTTTGTGGTAATGATTTGCATAACACAAGATGGTTTCATCTAGTGGTCTATTATTCATTGTTGTATGTGACCTCAACTAGTTACCCCCACTAAATGCCAGTTAGATATACATGTAAGAAACTTATGATAAATATGTCCACTCTTTGGCACACCTTTGAAATAATTGTCACATTTGACACTAGTTTCATGAATAAGGTTTCAACCCACATCAAATAATTTTCTATGGGAATTTTAAATATAAGAATGCATATATTGCTTTAAGAATTGAAGGTTCATGTCCTAATCAAATACCTCAGGTCCTAAATAGTTGCTTGCATTTCATTATGTAGTAAATTTGAATACAAAAAAAACATTTAGTGTGTTGCATAAGAGACAAATGCTAAATTTATTGTGTGCTAGTTGTATGGAGCAACACCATATATACAAGATGGGCAACCTTTACAAAACTTGATGATAACCACTTAGAGGCAAAATTCCTTTTATGGAAGGGGTAGTAAAGAATAATCAAATCCAATTTGTAGGTCATTGTTGTGTTGCATAGACGGTTGTTGTTGCACCAAAAGATCGACCTGCTAATGCTCGATACAACTGCTAGAGTTAATGAATCCACGAGAGGCAGTTAAACCATGTCACGAACTCAAGCGCTGCATTGGACAATAAAAGGAGACCAAGGACACACCTTGCAACAATCCCCCCAGTGCAAGCAAGGGGTTCGAACCCATGACCCAGGCTCTGATACCAATTGTTGCATAGAGGGTTGCCATTGCACCAAAAGATCGGCTTGTTAATGCTCGACACAACCACCAAAGTTAATGAATCCACGAGAGGTGGTTAAACCATGTCATGAACCCAAGCATTGCACCACACAACACAAGGAGACCAAGGGCGCACACCTTGCAACATTTTGGCATAGCTTATGGAAAAATTCATCATGTTGTTGTTGACGTCTATAGGTTTTGCTCAAGGCCCTTATACTTGTTTTTTTTATGATTGTCAAATTCAACAACTATATCATATAAAATGATCTAGATAATTATATGTTAATCATGTGAATTGCTTGTGGCAATTTCAAATAGGCCCTCCTTAAGATAGCACAAGCTCTAACAATTCAAAAATTGTAAGGAATGACATAGACTCTAACAATTCACAAATCCCAAGGACTTACTTTACCTAAAACAATTGTTGACATTTACAACACTAAATGATACAGTTTAATATTTATTGCAATTTCAACGGTCATGTCACTCAACATGTCTCCCTTGCCTTTATATTTCATTGGTTAATGTGAATACAAGACTTGATACATATGCAACAATTAGAAAGTAAGAGCAAGAATATCAATTTAAAATATTATCAACAATTTATCTCATTTCACTATAGTCAACTTGTTTGACTTTCGTGCATTCACTCTCCCTCTTCTAAAACAATGTGTCATCCCTCCTTTGGATCTCCATAAGAATCATATACTTCTATCATACATTTCCATAAGAAATATATCAGTTATAATCACAAAATACATACTTCTATCATACATTTCCATAAAAAATATATCAGTTATAATCACAAAATACACATTGAAAGACCCAAAGACCTTTACATTTTACCTTTTACCTTCTTAAGATTTGTACACTTTATTTGCACTTTATCTTCTAATAGTTTGTCCAATCTTCAAACCATATCAACATTTGTTTTGTATATTTACATGCAATTGCTAATTATTATATTAAAATTTTGGTGATCCATCAATAAGGAAAAAAAAATTGGAAGGTTCTAAAGGGAATTTAAAGTGACATTCATGGTGTTGACACAAAACTTGATTCCAGACACGATAAGGTTTCCCCTGAAACAAAACAATTTAATAAAACAAGAAATGGGACTACTACTTTTTATCTTTTCATGGGACCAACCTAAACCTAACTAGAAAATGAGATGTGCATTTTTCGTTTGTGCATGAGAATGGCACTTCGGCTTTTCCGGCCTTTCCCTCAACTCACGTGAAATTTCATGTTCTTGCACTGCACGTTTGTTTGGATTATAACGCCCCTCAAACTAGGGGAGAGGACCCAGTAGTTGTGCACCCTAACTTCGAGCTTCTAATTATCCTACGTGGAAATTTCAAATCACTCCCAATTTTTTATAGCAGCTTACTTGGCAAGTCCCCTGCTTATAACTAAGGTTTCAGGGTCACACCATCAAATATGATGCCACATCAGCATGCTTTTTGTCAAGGTGTCCAAAAAGGCCCAAAAAAAAAGTGAGACCAATACTTGTGCATTCACAGCATGTTTTATTGAGCGCTGATGTGGAATTACATGATTGGTTGCTTTTTAGATCAGAGGAATACATTTTGTTTAATTATGGGTAGTCATCATCAACACTAACAACTTTAAAGTCACAACTATTGGTCCAATATTGATAAAAATATTGGACATTATATAAACAACTGCTATCACAACTATTGAAACATGCTCAGGTACTGGGTGCTCTCCCCTAAATAAAATTGAAAGTGAAATAAAATTTTCATTTATTTAGTTTTAGTTTTTATGAATTAACTTTAGTTAATTATTTGGGGAAAAAATTAGAAAATTATGTGGATAATTAGGCTATTTTTATTTTTTTAATCAAATTAATTTGCAGGGCCTCATAAAAGTGTTTGAACAATGTAATATATGTTATAAGTTTGTGAAGGACATACATTTTATATTTAAGGTTAATTTAGGTTAATTAAGTAAATACAATCAATTAAGTGTAATTAGTTATAGATTAATTAGTATAATTTGGAAACGTGTATTAGATAATTGTATTTAAGTATTTTACGAAAAAGGATAAGTGTATTTAATTCATGAAAGGAAGCAAGGTATATGGAAACACTTCCCACACTAAAATTCTAAGGAGAGTGTTGTGTAAATTTCAATTCTTAAGCAAATATATAAAGAAGAAACACATATAAATTTAAAATAAACAATATAACATAACACGTGTATATGGGGAAAACCCTTTTGGGAGAAAAAACTAACTCTCCAAAGTAGCCTAATGTATTCTTTGGTAAGCAAGACAATTACAATACACTTACATAACAAGCTTTTATAGTAGTATCACCGACTAGAGATTTGGATGAATTCTAATAGCTAAATAATATTTACAAAATTCTATTTTCAACCTTCATCTCAAACACCTAATATAGGAAATACAATACATGAAACCATTAAATGATAATTAGAAAACCATATGCTAAAACTAGCCAAAAGTGACACCCAAATTCTAAATCTCAAGATGAGTCCACAAACTAAGAATAACATATTTCTTCTGTGTCATAACCTAGTTGTAATCCACTCACCAAATTGGACGTTCCATTATCTCCAACCAAAGATGCCTTTATGACATGTCACAACACACATCATAAGCTGGTAAAAAAGTGTAACTCCCCCTTATAATTTTTTTATGCATCCAACACATATTTACATATTTTAGTCAAACTTTTGGAAGTCATAACTTTTGATCCAAGAGGCCAATTGGGCTATGTTTTTTAAAATTATAGAGTTTGAAGAGACCTACGCAATAGGAACCCCCTTCGCAATATTAAACAATTCAAAATCTTTATTTTAGCTAAAAACAAATTCTATAGACCATAAATTGAGTTTTTCTATTTTATAACCTAAAAATCATTTTTTAAAATAATTTTATCAATAGAAGCAAGGTTGAGACAATTTTTCTAACATTCTACCACTTTTCAAACACCTTGCATGATCAAATAAAATATCAAAACCATAATATAATTACTAGGGCTTGAGATTCCCATATACTCATATAGCACCACTTAAATTTTCCTACGCTCACTAACTTTGTCAATGTATGTACAACATTTCACAAAGTATCATTTTTTCTAGCATCACCCTCATATCTGTTGGTGTAATTAATTAATTATTACACTAGCATAAGTTAACTTAGGTCTTGCATTTAATTAGTTAAGTCCTAGGTTGCATTATTAGATAAATCATTTAATAAATGGGATAATATTCCCTTCCTTATTTGTAGGAGATAAATTCCTTCTAGAAGATGAGTTGTCCTTCTAGAACTTATCCCCTCATTTAATGATCATCACCATTAGGGTTCACATGTTGTCACATGTTGTTAGATCAAGACACATGGCAACATCTCATGCATATTAGGGTTTAGCTCTTGCCTATATATTCAGGCATCTTGTACATTTGTAATATATCCGGATATCAATCAGATATCAAATCAATCATATATCATATCAATATTGAATCTCCATTGTGCATGCCTAGTTGCAACACTTTCTGGGTGGTTGATTATCTTTCCTGGCTTAAAGGTCCTACATCGAAGACTGCAGCTTCAAGGACTGTGCATCCATAATCCCAACATGGTATCAGAGCTTATCCAGTGAAACGTTAACCCTCGATCAAGAAAGTTGGTGTGCGAAATTCTCCGCAGGCTTGAAGGTTTCTATTGAAGGCTACTTATTTCCACTCGGTGACCAAGCTGATTTCTGAAGCAGAATGAGTCAGATCCGAGCTCGCCATTTTCTTCAGAAGGCCTCGAAACCCTAGGATCGCTTTCCCATTCATCAAAATCGGATACATCAACCCGGGAGCTTCAGAGGTATTTTTTAGGGTTTGCAAAATCAATCGTACTATCTATATAATTTGCAGCAAAAAATCATCCTAGTCAGTTGTCCTCTGAGGCAAAATTTTTTTAGCAGTAGGCCACTTTTCGTTTTAGAAAAATTGGGCTAATATCTTTTATTATTTGGCAAAAAATCTTTTTTCTATAGTTCGCAAGAAAAATATTTCGGGCGACTGCAATTTATTTTGTCCGTCGGCATACATATATATTTTTTAGGCATTGTGGATTTCATTTTTTATTTGGTCGGCATATTTAAAAAAATATATATATACAAAAATGATTTCTTGATTTTTAATTGCTTTTTAAGCAATATTAAAAATCAAATACAAATTTGTATTGTCGGCTTTTTAATCCAAAATCTGCAGCATTGGTTGTCGTTGGCCGCAATCACAGGGTATAGAGGAATTCAATCTTCGACAACCCACGGTACCATTGTCAGCCCATTTGGAGGGGCCGACCCCACCGGCTGTCTACCTTGTACCATCGCAGGAAGTTTCCGCCGGCCCGTCCTATCGGCATTGGTGCTCAACCTGTTCTCTTCCGCCGGTGACTGGGATCTCCCGCTGACTACATCTCTCCCAGCCGCTCAACTCCCCGTAGCCGGTCCTCCATCACCGACCGCTCGTCGGAGTTCGTTCCCACCGACCGGGCTTGCATCACTGACGGTCCGATCATCCGGCGGTGTCTCCCACCAGCGGTGCCACCGCTTCCTGCCACCCCGCCACCACTTTGGGCGGCGCGTGTTTTTTTTCCACTGGATTTGTTACGATCATATCAGTGACCGAGACTTAGCGCCCGAGGTGCTAATTTTTTGCACCAGTTTAGCCTGCAAGTGCCTCCAATAGGCATTTTTTTCATTTGATCATAACTTTCACCCAGGGTATCAAATTTTTGCAAACGATATACCATTGGAAAGGGAATTTTGCGTACTTTCTAGTGGTGACATCTGTTCTATGAAATTTTACTTGTAGAAGACTCTACATCCAATTGAAGTCCAAACCCTAATTTGGACATAAAAGCTTGTATCTTTGCAACCGCTCATCAGATTTCAATGATTCCAGTGGCATCAGGAAGGTGATTCAGAGCTTTTTTCATCAGTCTAGATCCCCTGATCAGTTTCAGCTCCAGGTACTCTTGCATTGATTTTTTCAGTTTGGTGCATTTGATCAATAACCTGGTTATCCTGAAGCTTGGGAAATGATTTTTTGATCTGGGTTGCATCACTTTAGTTGTACATCATATTTGGAAGTCTTTATTTGCTGTTGAAGGTCAGCGTCTTGTATTTTTTTTGGAGAAATTTCCTTATGGGGCTTGCATATACTCCTTTGGTTATGTTGCACAAGGGTACCTATCAACAATGGCAAGATGGGATCTGCCACCATCTTCATTCACTTGATTTGTTGCCACATCTATTTGGTATTGTTCCTCATCCAAGTGAAGGTATTCATGAACTTGCTTGGAGTTGCAGCAGATACACTGTTTTGGAGATTATTTCTATGCAAGTTGATAGTGATGTTTTGAGTTCTATTGATCATTGTGATTGTCCTCACATTCTTTGGACTAAGCTTTGGGAGATCTACGGAGATTCAGATACTCCACCATTCCCCAATGGTCATCATTCAGAATGTCTTGCTTCAAATCAAGTTCCCTATGCTGATATTGTTGTGCAGGAGGTTGATTGCCTTGATATTTTCGAATAGGTTGACAAGGTTCCTTTCAGTGCTTCTTCTTCATCAGAGACAGTTGGTATCCCTTCACATTCAGTGATTCCTTGTCCAGAATCATTGAATGAGGCTTCCACTATCATCATCGATCAAGACACATTCTATTTTTTAGACTTGGCATCACAAGATGGCTTTGTTTCAGGTATCACTGCCTTGGCCACTTCTATAGGTTTGGAGGACATTCTTGAGGGGGTATCACTCCTCTATTCAAATTTCACTTTGGAGAGTTGTTTTGAGTCTCCTCATTCCTTTGTCTCAACCTTGATTGGGAATTCAGAGACCATCTTGGAGGCGCTTGGTTTCTCTTCAGTGATTTCATGTCCGAGACTTCTTCCCTATTACTCCATTCAGGACTTGAAGTTTCTTTAGCATCTACCATTGGATTTGCTTCAAACTTCTTTCAGTGGTTTTGAGGACACTTCCTTCAAGGGGGGCTATCCAGTCTCCAACATATTCATGCCATCTTCGTCTTTGGATATTGTTCAACATCCATTTCTACATCGTCCTGATTTGTCACTCTCTTCATTGATTGTGGCCTCTTCTTCATCAAGCAAGGAGACATTTGAGCAGAGTTCAGAGACATCATCGACATCCATCTTCATCCTTCCTTCCTTCAATTCCTATCCGGAATGGGAAGCATCTCTCCACTTGCAGTTGGTTTTGTTTCTTCTAAAAGGGAGACAAGTTGTTTGTTGACATTGGATCTTGTTCTGTCTTCAGACACTTACCTTTTTTGCAGGTGATCACATCTTTTGGGGGGGCTACATTGTCTCTCTCTTTCCCTCCTATGGGGGGGCTTTTGATTGTATTGTATCCATGTGACAGATGGTGTCCTTGGGGGGTATTTGGGAGTCCTCCATCCTTCCCATCCTATCTCACTTTCTGCATTTTCATCTCCTTTTTGGAGAGGGGTTTTGTTCCTACTGGGTTTTCCCCTTTTCTCTGGTTGTGGGGGATTTTTCTGCATCTTCATGTACATGGGTACCTAACATGGCCTCGTAGCTGGGACCCATCATCATCTTGCATAATCATTGCATTTTCCTCTATAAGTTGCACTTATGGGGGGGTGTTGGTGTAATTAATTAATTTTTTTTTTGATCGGTAAAAAGTGATATTTTATTGATTTAATATAGGAAAATACAAAAAAGATTTACAAAAGCTCCACCCGAGCAGCAGGGATTAACCCATACATTCATCATCCCAAACCTACGACTAACAACATCAAAGCAACCTATTCACCAACTTAGCATCACAGATCGGCACCCAAAGACATAACCTTCAAAAAACCAGAGTTCAACACTCCTCTAAACCAGCTTTAGAAACGGAAAAACCAGCGAGCAGCCCCCCATATTTCATTTTCGGGATTCATCAAAACCCTAAAGTTCAATTGATTTTGCACGCCCGACTTGACAGCCAAAAAATAAACTCAAAACACTGATCGACACTTCCCAACCCTAGAACCTCAAGCCGCTGTTCTAGAAACGCTTCCACCCACCTGACACCTTCTTCTTGAGCCCCGTTTCTTTCACGGAAAAACAGACGGCACCCTTCTGGTTGTCTGGCTTCTATCCGTCTCCGGGCGATGTAGTTCAAATTTCAACTTCTCCCAAGCTACTGCAACTGCTTCTTTGTAGACCTCTCTATCCATCCGCCACCTCCATCTAACGAATGGGATCAGTCCCTCCTCCGTTGCCTCGTCCATGTCCTCAATGCCTTCCGAGACGTCAAATCCCACACCCGGCACCGCCCATTCCAAGGACTCCAATTTCCCTAGCAGGGCACCATCAAACAATTTCAGCATAACCCATTTAGTTTCCTTTGCGTCTTCACCCAGCTCCATTGCCCACGCAAAAACCATAGAAGCTATATCCGCATTAAGTCGCCCCTTGTGCGTCGCTTCCATGAAATGCGGCCCTAAGACCGCTACCACCGTGTCCACTACTTCCTTTCGGTATATCTTTAACACCAGTTTCAACCGCTTCATAGTTGGGGGGCCAAAAAAACCTTTTTGCTGTAATTCGGTTGAAAAACCCCACATTGCCTCCATTACTGTCCAGCTTCACACCTTCGCAGACCGCTAACAGCATATGGCACAGAATGAATAAAAATCCATTGGACCACCTTAAAAACCCCTTCAACTTGCCTTCGAAAATTGGTGTCGCCGCCAGTTTCATAGCTCCCTTTGAATGCAATATGTACAATCTTCCTGTCCCCCTAAATAAATTTAATTACCTTGCAACATCGCCATTAAAGTTTCAGTCCTTTATGGACCGGCCTGTCCTTCGCCTCCCGAGTTTAACGCCAGCATCCTTTCATCCGTCACACCTTATGCCACCTAGGACGGAGACTTTAATTTTTCCTGTCCGACAGAGTACAGCTCCCCAAAACACCTTCCGTGGAGACCAACCTGCCAGATATTCCATCCACGTTGAAGTAACCGCTCCAGCATCATCATTGAAAAAGAGGCCTGCCGCTATATCACACCACAAAAACAATTAAAAAAAATAGTTTCTAAAATCTTCAACGGCTAGTTTTTCAACCTCATCGAATGCCACTGCCCATTTGGATAGAATGTCCGCGTCCTGATTCCCCTCCCTTTTAATGTGACTGACGACATAGTCTTCAAAACTTTCCAGCACTTCACCAATTGCTTTGATATAATTTTGTAAATGCCACGCCTTTAACTCCCCAAGTTTAATGGCTTGAATAATTAAAAGGGAGTCCCCTTCCAGGTGCAACTTCTTAACACCGAATTGTTTTGCCAGTCTCACCGCCAGAAGGGCGGCTTTTGCTTCAGCCAGGTTGTTCGATCCATCCTCTAATCTTTTTGCTGCAAGAGCTACAGTATTACCCAGGTGATCCCTGAGAATCACACCAGCACCAGACGGACCAGGATTGCTTTTCGCTGCTCCATCGAAATTCGCTTTAATCCACCCAAACTGAGGCTTGGCCCATTTCACTTCAAGACTTAACTCCTTGTTAGGCTTGATTTTAAAAGAACCTGGCCATGATTTGATCCGGATACTAGGACATGCCCTTTGCATTCTCCTATCTTCCATCGAAAAGGAACACCGCCAATTCTGTGGCATAGAGATAGCACTACTCACAGTCTCTTCAATACTGTGTTCAATCCGCCATAAAATCCTTGCTACGGATTCACTTTTCTTAATAAAAATTCTTCTATTTCTTTCTTTCCAGAGCTCCCAGATCACCAAAGAGGGCGTCACCACCCAAATACTAGAAAGAAATGATCCTTTCATCAAGCATGGCCAACCTTCAAACATCTCACGCACCGTCCTGTGCAAGGGACCCTGCCATCCCAACTTTTGTCTGACAAAGTCCCAGCAACTAGAAGCCAACTCACAATTTAATAACAGATGATCCACTGATTCCTCATCTCTGTTACAAAGAACGCACTTGGAAGGGCCAGCAAAACCCAATCTCCTCCTCCTGTCCCCAGTCAAAATTCTCCCTCTGATAGCTAGCCAAGCGAACGAACCCGCTTTTGGCAAAACATTTTTACTCCAACATAAATCCTTAGCCCAAAAAACCTCCCGTTCTAATGAGTCTAGGAGTTGATATCCTATTTTAATAGAATACGAACCAGAGGAAGAGCCGCACCACACCAATTTGTCCTCCTTGCCAGTAATAACAACTTTCCTTCCCTGTAGTAGCCTCTGCATGTTCTGGACCTGCTCCTCTGAGATGTCCTCTCCCCTAACATCTTTCCATACCCATTCACTTCCTAATGGGCCCTCCTTTAAAGTCAAGTAATCACATACCTGAGTTCCCCATTTATGAGAGAAATACTGTTTAAGAGCCAAAATATCAGCCCCGACTCCAAAATTTGGCAAACCCTCCCATGAATCCTCCCAAAATTTAGCTTTCGCACCATTACCGATTTGCCAAGAAAGATGATCTAATATCACATGTCTACAAGACACAATAAAGTTCCAGATTGCCGAGCCTTTAGGGGGGTTCCGAATTGTGAAGATTCTTTGCTCCTCATTGGAATCTAGATATTTTTCCTTCAAGATCCTGATCCATAGAAGATCAGGATTAGCATAAAGATTCCAGACAAGTTTCGCACCCAGAGCCTCATTTAACAACTGCCAATTCCGCAAACCAGCACCACCCCGGTCCTTTGCCTTGCAAATTTTGTCCCAAGCTAATAAAGGAATTTTATCTTCTTCACTATTCCCATTCCAGAAAAATTTCCGCATACGCTGCCCTATCAAGTTTAGAATTTTCTTAGGGATTTTCAGACACATCATAGAATAGATGGGAATAGCAGAGATCACAGATTTAAGCAAGAGAATCCTTCCAGCAGAAGTGAGCCACTTGCTCTTCCAACCTTCCAAGCACTTCACACAAGAATCCATAAGATCCTTCCATAAACAAGTTTTATTACCCCTAGCAAACAAAGGTATACCTAAGTATTTTCTAGGGAGGGAGCCAATCTTCATAGCCAGAATTTGACTAATATCTAGCTGCCTTTGAACAGGGGTATTAAAAAAGAAAATTTTGGACTTATGCCAGTTAATGCATTGTCCAGATGCCAAACCATATTTATCAAGCGTGCTCTTCATCACCCTAGCTTCACTTAGGGAGGCATCCCCGATCAGAAAGGTGTCATCCGCAAACTGCAAGTGAGAAATAGGTTCAACCCCGACGGCCACTTTAATGCCCTTCCATAACCTCTCCGAACGTTTTTGAGCAATTAACCTACCTAAAACCTCAGCCAGAATAATAAAGAGGAAGGGTGACATCGGATCACCTTGTCTGATACCTTTTTGGGAGCCAAAAAAACCTTGAGGGTTGCCATTAACCAAAACAGAGAACCTCGGGGAGTTGATACAGCTTTCGACCCAAGTCCGCCAAGCCAACCCAAAACCAAATTTTTTGAGCACCTTCAACAAAAAGCCCCTATCAACCTCATCATAGGCCCTTCTAATATCCAGTTTAACAAACATTTTCTCAATTTTTGCCATTCGAATAGAATGAATTGCCTCATGGGCAACAATTATGCCTTCAAAAATTGAACGATTTGGAGAGAACCCGCTCTGTTCAACCGAAATAACAGACTTTAAAACCAACTTTAGCCTGTTAGCAATAACTTTAGCAATCACTTTGTAAACCATGTTGCACAGAGAAATAGGCTGAAAGTCATCAAAGGAAATCATTTCAAACTTTTTCGAAACCAAAGCTATGAAGGTGTTGTTTAACTCCTTAAGGACCAAACCATTTTTCCTTGATTCTTCCACCACCTCCCTCAGCTCATTACCAAGAAGGTCCCAAAACTCTTGGAAGAAAATTGTAGGGAAACCATCCGGACCTAGGGCTTTGTCACCACCTAACCCAAATAAAGCCCGCTTCACTTCCAATAATGAAACCTCCGCCATCAGCAGTTTATTTTGGGCATCAGAAATACAGCTTGGGATGACGTCCAGAACACTAGAAGTAGGTCCCGTAGCCGGTACCCCAGAATTAAAACAAGCAGAGTAATAATTAATAGCCTCCAAATTGATTTGATCAAAAGAATGCAGAATCTCCCCCGCACCATTTTTTATAGAACATATCTTATTGTTTGATCTGCGAACCTTGACAGAATTGTGGAAGAACTAGGAGTTTCGATCACCCTCTTTCAGCCAAGTTTCCCTAGATTTCTGGCGCCAGAAAACCTCCTCCCGCGCTAAAATTTCTGAATAGGCCTTGTTTAAACTCTTTTCCCGTTCAAAATCTACCTCACCCATCCCAGAAACTAAGACCTTATCATGAAGATCATTTAACTGTTTTTCAATAAGGAGCTTCTCACCAAAAATATTTTTGAAGGTTTCCCTATTCCAGGTTTTCAAGCATTCTTTAAGATATTGCAACTTCTTAAAAAGAATGAAAGCCTTGCAACCAGTCCAAGATAGAGCATTCCTCCACCAATCCCTAACCAAGGACTCGAAATTAACATCTCTAAACCACATCGATTCAAATTTAAAGGGACATCTATCAGGGGTAGCATCTTCTTGGATCCTTAGACAAATAGGATAATGATCCGAGCCCGATAGAGGTAATATCTCCGCCTCACACGTCCAATTCAAAGAGGCCCAATCACTAGCCAAAAAAAACCTATCCAATTTCTCCGCTATATTAAGAAACCCACTCCTCCTGTTTGTCCATGTAAACTCGCCCTTCTTAAAAAACACCTCACACATCCCATTGTTTAACACAAAGTCACTGAAGTCCTGCTGACTTTGCCCATGCCAGCTCCCACCCCCCAACTTATCAGACGGTCTCAAAATGGCATTAAAGTCGCCTCCAAGGAGGAACCTTGAATCACCATTGACCGATAAAAACCTGGAAATTTATTGCCAGAGTTCCTTCTTCTTAGCAGAATTATTCGGACCATAAATATTAAGAAGATAAAAACAATTTTGTAATTGCGGTGACTCCACCTTTACCCATTGCCAATTTTGCTCCTGGTGAATAATCTGAATATCAACCACAGACTCATTCCAAAGAATGGATAAACCACCCGAAGCTCCTTCAGCCCCAATAAGGATGCACTTCCAACGGGAAAAACATCGAGAAAAAAGAGCAACATCGGAACTTTTAATTTTGGTCTCTTGAAGCATTAAAACAGACGGTCTCGTTTGATCAAGACACCTCTTGATCAAACGTATCTTGTCAGAGGCATTGCAGCCCCTGACATTCCAAGATAGGATTTTCATTGCTGTCGGGGGAAGGCATAGCCTTTCCCCGACCTTAATTTACTTTGACCTGCTGCATTGCCTGCCAATTCCAGCCTCATTCTATTAGTTTTAGGACCTCTCCTCCTTTTTTCCCCAATTTTGATCTTGTTGTTTTGAGCCAGAGTTTGATCTATGGTTCTTTTTTCAACAATGTCAATGTTATCATTTAGACCCAGAATATCCACTTCCCCACCATCATCTTCCAAATCTGATTCTGAAGACGCATCCTCTAGAGTGCCACCACTATCACGAACACCTTCAAAGGCATTATCTAAATTTCTTATCGAAGAAATTGGGATGTCTTTAAAGTCTTGATCTTCTGGTTCCATTCCTTGACCCAACACCATTTTTTCTGAACCAACAGCATCACCTTGGATTTGTTTTGTCAACTCTAAATCCTGTACTGGTTTCATCCACCTACCCTGATTCACCTGAGAAACCAAGACCGAATCCATCTTGTGCCTGGATTCAGGTAAAGACGCTGAACATTGGAAAGCATTGGTCAACTCCCTAGGCTGAGGACAAACGAGCTCCTGAACTGGGGTCTCAGAAACATGTGAAATACTTACTTGCTGAGTCAGAATATCTTCCAGACCCACCGAGGGCCCTGAAGCCGAAAACTTTAAAGATGCACCCACATGACCCAATACCTGCTGCGGAGAGCTAGTCGACGTGAGCGGCTGAGAAGGCCGTTCCTGAGTGTGCCCATAACAAACACCAGCAAAAATTCCATCAATTTCCTCTTTCAAAAAACCCCTTTCATTCTCCTCGTCCAAACCATGTGGGAGTCCCCAATGCCCAAACCCCCACATCATTGAGCAGGCATCATCCTGAGCCCCGAACTCTGAAAGGGTAATTATCTCCTCTGATAAAGATTTGTGAACAGGAGTTTTCCCTTTATCTCTGGGAGGGAACTCCTTGGAAGAGACCAAATTTCCCACACAGCTAAGACACTCACAGGGGGTATCCATTACCTCTAACTTCTGGCGCCAAATACCTTCCCCTGTATGTAATTCAATTGTTTCAGGTAAAGAATGAATGCTCTGTCTCATGACACATATCTTGGGGTAAATGCTGAAGTCAGACTTATCCACCACTTCCTCTGATTTCACAAAGCTACCCAATTTACTGCCAATTCTTTTTAAGGTTTCGACATCCCAATATTCATGCGGTAGATTTTTCAGTTTGACCCATACCAGAATTTCTTCAAGGACCGTTTCATTTGGGTTAAAGTTTGGAACCCAGTCTTTGATATGAAACCCTAAACCATCCATTTCAAAGGGGCCACTATCTATGATCCAGTTCTTATCTTGAGCAGATTTACAAATCACCAGATAAAATCCATTCTCCAGAGTCTTCAGATCACATTCTTTACCCCATGTTTTATCACACCAAGCCCTTATTTTTGCAAAAGCAGGCCATTTTCCCCCCCATTTCATAAAGAAAGCTTTAGCTTTTAAAAAACTTACTGTATCGCACCATTCACTGTTATCTAAAATTAAAGAAGAAAGGGTAGTAACAGAAATGCGAGGGGATACCTGACTAGGGCCCCCATTATCTAGAGAAACCTTCGACTACCAAAAATTTCTTTCCACCCACCTAAAATCCACCTTTTCGGGTAGCTGCCATGATCTAAATTGCTCCCCTTTCTTTGGATGGAACTAATCTTTCCGCCCTGATTTATTTTGAAATCCTGCCCTAAACCCCTTGTTCACCGGAGCCTGCCAAGCCTGATCCTTTCCAACCCAGCTGGGGTTCTGCGAGAACCAATTCCATCTCTTATTGAAAGGCCATCGAGCCTGAGCACCATTACTGTACGCTAGATCTCTGTGCTTCTGAAACCCTACCCGCTGCTGCCGCTCCGCCATTTTTGAAACCCTAAAAACTAAGTTTCAGTGTAATTAATTAATTATTACACTAGCATAAGTTAACTTAGGTCTTGCATTTAATTAGTTAAGTCCTAGGTTGCATTATTAGATAAATCATTTAATAAATGGGATAATATTCCCTTCCTTATTTGTAGGAGATAAGATTCCTTCTAGAAGATGAGTTGTCCTTCTAGAACTTATCCCCTCATTTAATGATCATCACCATTAGGGTTCACATGTTGTCACATGTTAGATCAAGACACATGGCAACATCTCATGCATATTAGGGTTTAGCTCTTGCCTATATATTCAGGCATCTTGTACATTTGTAATATATCCAGATATCAATCAAATATCAAATCAATCATATCATATCAATATTGAATCTCCATTGTGCATGCCTAGTTGCAACACTTTCTGGGTGGTTGATTATCTTTCTTGGCTTAAAGGTCCTACATCGAAGACTGCAACTTCAAGGACTGTGCATCCATAATCCCAACAATATCCTCTACCATATCTTGAATAGAATGGTATTGGACATCAATATGCTTCATCCTTGCATGAAAGGTTGGGTTCTTTGCCAAACATGTAGCATTCTAACTATCACAATGAACTACAATTGCTCATACTTCTATCCCAATGTCTAAACACAATCTCTTAAGTCAGATGGCTTCCTTATGATCATGATTTTATTTCATGTACTTAGCTTATATGATACACAAAGGAGTCATACACTCACTTATCCAATTAATTGTAGCACCAAAAACAATAAAAATGTACCCACTGGTGGATCTTTTATTGTTGACATCTCCATCCCAATCTAAATCCACAAATCCATGAATATAAATGAAATTTCTATCTTAGATAAGATAACCATGATAGCATAGGGAATACTTAGAAATACCCCATAAATACCTAAAGACCCTCTTCATTGCATCCCGATGTACTCATCCGTGGTTAGCCATAAATCAGCTAAGGAATCACATTGGTTGGGAAATGCTTGGTCTTGTATAGATCATATCATACATCAAAATCCCCATTGCACTAGGATAAGATACTTTAATCATATCCTCCTTCTCACTAGGAGAAATTGGAAACTACTTAATAGATAACTTTATTCTCATCATATTAGGAACACACAATGGGTTGCAATCTAATATGTTAAATCTCTTCAACTAAGTTCACACACATACTCTATCCTAAAAAGCATTTTCTATTCACTCTTTCTTCTAATTTTCTTCTCCAAGATGTATTTGGCTACCCCTAAATCCTTCATCTTAAACTGTTTTAAAAGATAAGACATACCAAAAGATAAAATATCAATATATAACACAATAATGATAATATGATCACCATCCATTTTATAGTAGATGCGATGATCTAATTTAGATCTTAGAAATCTCAAACTTAATACAAAATAACCAAAATTTTGGTAACACATTCTAGGAGATCACTTAAGACCATAAAAACATTTCTTCAACTTACAAACCAATTTTCTTTATCTTTTTGAATGTAGTGCTTAAGTTGTGTTGTATAAAAAATTTCTCCAAATAGTCATATGAAATAATGTTGTCTTCACATCCATGTGCTTGAACTCAATATTATATGCTATAACAAGAGACAATAGAAATTGAATGGATGTTAAATTTTCTATTAGGTATAAAATATCACCATAATCTATTTCCTCAACCTAGGAATAGCCCTTCACAACCAATCTCACCTTGTACTTATCAACACTACCATGAAACTCTATTTTTCTTTTGAAAACCCATTTGCATCCAACACAATTTTTTCTATTAGGAAAAGGTACTATGTCTCATGTGTTATTATTATGTAAAGCATCCATCTTATCTATGAAAACCTTCTACAACTTAGAATTATTCATATTCATAACATCATTTGCATTCCTATTATTATCAATGTTAATAATCAAATTATATATACTTAGATCCAATAATGGGGAGCATAACTCTTTGGTTGTTGTTTTTTCCAAGTGAACTTCCTTAATGATTGAGGTGGAGATTCTATTTCCTCTTCAAAAATCTTTAAACTATATAAGATTTTCTCCTCTTTATATCCTTCATGGGCTTCTGGTTCAACCTTCTTGATTTTTGAAGTTAATTGAGATACACTTTTATTTAACCCCTTCTCTACTTGCCATACTATGAAAAATAACTACTCTAAAGATAACACTTATTCTATACACAACTATATCTCATCCATTAGGTTCTAAATCTTGTATGTTTTACACGAACAACCATAGACAATGAAGATATATTTTATATCTTTGTTCTCCAACAAGCACATGTGCATATGCTTCACCCCCAAATACTCAAATATGTACATCCATATGCATCTTATCAAAATGAGTGGATGTAGAAAGTTACATATTAACCAAGTAACATGTTGTGGAAACTACTTTAGCCCAAAAATTATATTCTAGATTGGTCCCATTGATAATGCTCCTAGCCCTCTCCATTGTTGGAGCTGAGATATAGCTCTGATACCATGTTGGGATTATGGATGCACAGTCCTTGAAGCTGCAGACTTCGATGGAGGACCTTTAAGCCAGGAAAGATAATCAACCACCCAGAAAGTGTTGCAACTAGGCATGCACAATAGAGATTCTATTGATATGATATATATTGGATTGATATCTAATTGATATCTGGATATAATTATAAATGTACAAGATGCCTGATTATATAGGCATGAGCTAAACCCTAATATGCATGAGATGTTGCCATGTGTCAAGATCAAACAACATGTGACAACATGTGAACCCTAATGGTGAAGAACATTAAATGAGGAGATAAGTTCTAGAAGGACAACTCATCTTCTAGAAGGAATCTTATCCCACCAAACTAGGAAGGGAATATTATCCCACTTATTAAATGATTTATCTAATAATGCAACCTAGGACTTAACTAATTAAATGCAAGACCTAAGTTAACTTATCTTACGGAGGAAAATGCAATGATTATGCAAGATGATGATCGGTGATGGGTCCCGGCTATGAGGCCATGTTAGGTACCCATGTACATGAAGATGCAGAAAATCTCCCACAAATGGAGAAAAGGGGAAAACCCAGTAGGAACAAAACCCCTCTCCAAAAAAGGAGATGATGTAGAAAAAAAAAAGTGAGATAGGATGGGAAGGATGGAGGACTCCCAAATACCCCCCAAGGACACCATCTGTCACATGGATACAATAGAATCAATGCGCCCCCATAGGGAGGAAAGAGAGAGACTATATAGCCCCCCCAAAAGATGAGATCACCTGCAAGAAAGGTAAGTGTCTGAAGACAAAATAAGATCCAATGTCGACAAACAACTTGTCTCCCTTTCGGAAGAAACAAAACCATTTGCAAATGGAGAGATGCTTCCCATTCCGGATAGGAATTGAAGGAAGGAAGGATGAAGATGGATTTCAATGATGTCTCTAAACTCTGCTCAATTGTCTCCATGCCTGATGATGAAAATTCCATAGTCCTAAACAATGAAGAGGGTGACAAATCAGGATGAGGTAGAAACTGATGTTGAACAATATCCAAAGACAAAGATAAAATGGATATGATGGATGTGATGGAGACTTGATAGCCCCCCCTGAATGAAGTATCCTCAAAACCACTGAAAGAAGTCTGAAGCAACAAAGGTGTCCAAACCACAAATCTTTGGCTAGGAAGAAGCAAATCCAATGGTGGATGCTGAAGAAACCTCAAGTCCTGAATGGAATGACAGGGAAGAAGTCTCGGATATGAAATCTCCAAAGAGAAACCAAGTTCCTCCAAGATAGTCTCTGGATTCCCAATCAAGGTCGAGACAATGAAATGAGGAGACTCAAAAAAACTCTCCAAAGTGTGATCTGAATAGAGGAGTGATATCCCCTCAAGAATGTTCTCTAAACCTGTAGAAGTGGCCAAGGCAGTGATACCTGAAACAAAGCCATCTTGTGATGCCAAGTCTAAAAAATTGAATGTGTCCTAATGAATAATGATGGTGGAAGTCTCAATCAATGAATCTGGACAAGGAATCACTGAATGTGAAGGGATACCAACTGTCTCTGATGAAGAAGAAGCACCGAAAGGAACCTTGTCAACCTCTTTGGAAAGATCAAGGCAATCAACTTCCTACATAACAATATCATCATAGGGAACTTGATCTGAAGCAAGACATTCTGAATCTTGACCAACGAGGAATGGTGGAGTATCTGAATCTCCATATAGCTCCCAAAGCATTGTCCAAAGAATGTGAGGACAATCACAATGATCAATAGATCTCAAAACATCGCAATCAACTTGCATCTCAAGGATCTCCAAAATAGTGTATTTGCTACAACTCCAAGCAAGTTCATGAATTCCTTCACTTGGATGAGGAACAATACCAAATAGATGTGGCAAAAAATCAAGTGATTGAATATGGTGGCAGATGCCATCTCGCCATTGCCAATAGTTACCCTTGTGCAACATAGTCAAAGGAGAACATGCAAGCCCCATAATGAAATTTCTCCACAAAAACAAAGACAAATGACCTTCAACAACAAATAAAGACTTCCAAATATGATGGATAACTGAAGTGATGCAACCCGGATCAAAAAATCTTTTCCCAAGCTTCAGAATAACCAGGTTATTGATCAAATGCACCAAATTGAAAAAAATATCATGCAAGAGTACCTGGTGTTGAAATGGATCAAGGGACTGGACTGATAAAAAAAGCTCTGAATCACCTTCCTGATGCAGTTGGAATCATGGAAATCCGATGAACGGTTGAGAAGATATGCAGCTTTGAGTCCAAATTAGGGTTTTGTCTTCAGTTGGATGTAGAATTTTCTATGAGAAAAATTTCATAGAATGGATGTCACCACTAGAAATTACATGAAATTCCCTTTCTGACGGTATATCGTTTGCAAAAATTTGATACCCTGGGTGAAAATTATGATCAAATGAAAAAAATGCCTATATTAGGCACTTGGCAGACTAAACAGGGGAAAAATTCTAGCCCCCTGGGCACTGACACCTGGTCAGTGATGTGACCACGGCGTTAAGGTTGACAAAAAAACAATGCACCACCAGATAGGTGGTGGCGGGGCGGAGATGAAGGGTGGAGCCGCTGGTGAGGAGAGCACCGCCAGTGGTGGATAACCACCGGTGCCGATAACAAACCACAGGCATGGAAAAGAACTCTGGAAAACTACCGGTGACGGCATAGAGATGTTCGGCGGGCGCGGCAGGAAAGAACACCGGTGGGAAGACTCCAGTTGGCAGCGGTCATCGGCGGGGGTTCAAGGAAGCTGGCGGGAGAACTTTGCCAGCGAGCTTGGGCAACGACAGGCCGATGGGAGAGGACCCCACTTGGATGTGATGTGACAGGTTCATCCAGAGTATGGCTCAACTGGATTTGAATTTGGCTGACGAAAACTTTGCAAAATAGATAATGAATAAAGTGGCCGGTGGTATAACTTTGATTTTTAATATTGCTTTTATAGCAATTAAAAATCAAAGACTTGCAATATTAAATATTTTTCAAATTTATATAGTCTGCAAACAAAGCCGATAGAATTAACCAAACCCCAAATATTGATGCCGACCAAAATAAATGAACCCCAATATTTGTAAGGAGATGCCGATGGAAGTAAAAAAATGCAGATGATTTTTAAAATAAATCAAACCCCTTATATCATGTTGGAGCTGAGATATAGCTCTGATACCATGTTGGGATTATGGATGCACAGTCCTTGAAGTTGCAGACTTCGATGGAGGACCTTTAAGCCAGGAAAGATAATCAACCACCCAGAAAGTGTTGCAACTGGGCATGCACAATATAGATTCTATTGATATGATATATATTGGATTGATATCTGATTGATATCTAGATATAATTACAAATGTACAAGATGCCTAATTATATAGGCATGAGCTAAACCCTAATATGCATGAGATGTTGCCATGTGTCAAGATCAAACAACATGTGAACCCTAATGGTGAAGAACATTAAATGAGGAGATAAATTCTAGAAGGACAACTCATCTTCTAGAAGGAATCTTATCCCACCAAACTAGAAAGGGAATATTATCCCACTTATTAAATGATTTATCTAATAATGCAACCTAGGACTTAACTAATTAAATGCAAGACCTAAGTTAACTTATGCTAGTGTAATAATTAATTAATTACACCAACATCCATCAACATCCTATTCATTTTTTCAACTCCATTATGTGAAGGGGTATATGTAGTTTTCATATTTCTTTCTATCCCATGATCCTCACAAAATATATGATTTTTTTTAACGATACTCATTTGAATTATTAGTCCTCAAAAATTTAATCTTCCTACCAGTTTAATTCTCTATAAGATCCTTGAATTCTCTAAAATTGTAGAGTTCAGATTTACTTATAAGAAAATATACCCATGCCCATCTACTATAATATTCAATGAAAGGAACATAATATATATAAGGAAAATTATCATGACTAAATACATCATTTAAATAAATTAAATCCAACACTCTACAAAACTTATGACAATTAGAGTTACTAAACATAGTTTTATTTTCTATATACATAATGTTACCATAAATCAAATTTAATACTATAATAATTTAATCCCTTAACAAGGTTTTTATTTTTCAAGGTCCTTAAACCCTTCTCACTTATGTGACCCATTCTTTGGTTCCATAACATTGTTTTCTCTAAGGGTAGCTTAGTCTCTAAAACATGAGCACCCTTAGGTACCTAGAACATGAAAAACAAAAGTAAAATTGACACATATTTTTTATTGGTTCCAATGATGAAGGTAAATATTTTGTAGATCCTTTCATTATAAAAAATGGGAAATTATTACACTAAATTATACATGTATCTAGTTGAAATAAAGTGTCAATTTGAACACCCTTAGCAATAACCATAGCTCCTTTGACCATCTTGCACCCTCCACTTAATAAAACAAGTGGCACACTTGTTTCATTTATTTTACTTACAAAAGTAGGTTCTATGTCAAAATAGGGATATGCAATACACCCTTCATACACTTCACTTATCCATGTCAATGAATTGAATGAGGAATCTACCTTAGCCAATAATCTTAAAATGTGAATTATCTTCAAGGTACACTTTTCCGCTATCATATTCTTCATATTTTATAAACCAACCTTGATGTGAGCTCATGTGGAAATAGGAACCAAATTATGTCAACTGTGCACCTTTCAATCCATGATTAGCCCATGCAACAAATAAAACATCACCTTCATATTGAGAGGATATCTTAGACTCATAATAAAATTCTAACTTTTTCTTCTCCTCCTCCTCCATACAATCTCTTCTTAGATGTCCAAATCTCCATAGTTTCAACATTTTTGCTCAAACTTACTCTAAGATTTGGATATTGACTTATCTTATTTTTTGCGTTTTGTTTGGATCTTCCATGAATTTCTAGGGATTCCTTAGCTAAATAAAAAATCATCCTTCTCTCTTTATAAATAAAAGATGCAACCACTTCATTCATCTTGAACTTGGTGGTATTGCTCGCAATGGCCATAATCAGGTGGTCCCATGAATATAGAAAATAACATAAAAAAAATATACACCATTGTCCTCCATTTTTACTCTCATGGAGGGGAATTGAGTAACTACCTGAAACATCAAAAAATAGGTTTTGTTTCACCAAAATGGATTGATGAACAATGGGGGACCTATTTTCCTTTATTTCATTAGGAAATGAGATCCGCACAATGAATTGATTGTCAACCCTTAGGTGAATCAACCCAAAGTGAGAATCTTTAAATTTCCTTACGCTCTCAGGATGGGGGGCAAGGTCAAAAAACACTTTGGGGAGAAAAACCAAAAAATAGTAAATCAACTCCAAAATACAGACTAACACTTGAAACTTGAAGATTAAGTTCAATATTTATAGAACTAGAAAATAGAATACATAAAACAATGGCAAAAACATGTGTACGAGTACCAAAACTATTTTTTGGAAGTTAATCCAAGACTCATTTGCCCATGGGAAAATGGGTCCAAGTACAGGGATTTCAAAAATCTTTTGGGAGCCTCTAGTGAAGATCTATAGCTTTTGATTTGTCCAGGTTTTAGTACCGAAAAGTCCAAAATCCGATATGTAGGTTAGATTTCGTGATTTGACAACTTTGACAACTTTGACAACTTTGACAACTTTGACAACTTTGACAACTTTGTAAATCTTACACTTAAAAAAGGTCTTCAAGTTTTCTTCAACCTAAATCTGTAATCACACACACAAGAGAGAATTTTTTTTTTGTTTTTCAGTGAATGGGGGTTTGCCTTGGTCAAACCCTATTTTGGTAATCAAACCTTGAATTGAAATAATGAATGAAAGAGGGAATGAAGAATGAACAAAGCTATGTTACCAATTAAAAAACCCTTGCATGAAACCTTCAAAATCGAGATCTTAGGAGGTCTGCAACTTGCATGAAATGGCTGAATTGGATGTGGATCTTGACACTTGAAATTGATGCTTTGAATGCTTGAATTGATCTTGAAACCTACATCACATTGTTAGCTGCAAAAACTTGCATAGTGCAAGAAGACTTTGACATGATGAATATATCTTGACTGCTGCAATAAATCTTAGATACATTTGCTCTTGAGTTCCCTTGATCATAAACCTTAGCTCTTGTGAAGTCACATAAAATTTTTAGGTGAAACTTAGTGAAATGACCTTGTATTTATAGGTATGTATCCTTAATTTCTTGAAATTCAAATATCACAAGCTAAAATTGAATCATAGATTTAGAAATGTTAAAATACTGCCAAAAACATAATTTAAATTTAGGTCCAAAGGTCTAGGGAGGACCCATTCGTCCATGGGCGAATGGGTCCCAAGTCCCTATTCCTGGAACACACATTGCTCAATGTAAAGTGTTATGTTTAGGCATTGATTATTGTCGGGTTTCCCCTTTGAAAAATATAATTTAATAGGCCTGTAAATGAATTTTAAAGGGCTAATTAAAACCTAATTAAGTTCAATTTAATTAAGAGGGCCCAAATAAGTGTGTAAATGTAAAGGGGTACATTTAACAACACTAAATTAAAGCATTGTTGTCCAATTTAATTAGGAGGGCCCAAACAAGTGAAAATGTAAAGTGTTACATTTTTCTACACTACACTACCATATTGAAGGAATTTAGATGTTCCACCATAGACCCAAAATCCTCCATCCTAAGGGTATACAACTAATTTTTTAGGAAAATCTTATTCGGGTTCTGGCAAGAAGTTGAGTCCACTTTTTGGCCAAAAAGTGGAAGTGTTTTCCCTAATTTTCAAAATTCAACACATTTGACCTTAAAATTTGAAACACTTAGAGATGGAATCTTCAAAAATATCAGTAATCATAAAATGTAGTACATAGAGTCTAGTTTCCAAATATGTAATTTAATTCAATACCCAAATGCTACAAATTGATTTTCAAAAGGCGTTTCTAAAAACCACTATTTAAAAGTCACTTTTTTTTTACCATACCATGCATGTGTACACACGTCATCCATATTTTGATCTAAATTATCATATTTTTCTAAATCCTTTTGGGAAAATATTTGTAACTCACTGAAGCACGTTTTTCGATATTTTTTGTAATTTTTTATTGAATTTTTTTTGGTTAAATTTTTAGTAGCCATATTTGTCATTTTGAAAAATCGTCGTGTACGTCACGCATAAGATGACCTAAACTTATCATTTTTTATTTTTTTTTAAATTGAAAAAAAATGTTTGAAGTACGTTTTTGTGCAATCTATTTGCCAAAAAAA
>VDFB02271358.1:391037416-391245752 GCA_007258455.2 Sequoia sempervirens | reverse complement strand
AGGATCTCATCCAAATAAGATTTGGGTAGAAATCATTCACACTTCACATTTTAATATTTATTTGATTTAATAACTTGTCTAGCTCTATCCATATTGCACATAGTCTAGATTAACAAGTATGACTTTCATTTCTATGTTTTTTTAAGAGAATACATCATACACTATATAAGCTTTAATATAACATTGATATAGAGTGATTACATGTTCATATCAACTAGCATCATGATATATACATTTATTAAATCAAGCACATAGTTTCGCATGAGGTACATTATTTTACTCCACTAGTACACTTTCTCAAGTTAAATTATACAATCATGAAGTTTTCTGAGATAAAATTAGCTATCAAATTTATATTATGTGAATATATATTATAATTAAATCAATAATTTGTTGGCTAATATATATATCTATGCATCGATTGTTTGTACCTCCTTTATTAGTCAATTTTATGAATTTCATTGGTAGTTGCATGGATCACCAATGACATACCAAAGTGTACAGGTAGAACCTATGGACTATAAATTGTGATCCCTAATTTAGGGTTTTATGTAACTTACATTTTAGGGTAAATAGCCTATTTTAGGTTTACGTTTTAGGGTAAATGGGGTTTTAGGTTTACATTTTAGGGTTTAGGACTAAGGATTAACCTGTGTAAATTAGTTTTTAGGGACCTATGTAAATTTTCTAACCTAGGGTTTTAATTTCTAAGTTAAATGTGTCGAATTTAGGTTTTTTTTATGGTTTTCAATTTACAATTTAACGTTATAATTTGTTTTGTTTATGTTTTTGATTTTTTAAATGCAATTAAAAACTATAAAAAATTGAACTAAAACAGACTAAAGAAACAAAAACTAAATATTAATTACAAAGAAAAAAACAAGATACAAAGCAAAAAAAAGGTAGAATTCAACCAACCTGGAGGTCACTGAGGTTGGGTGTGTTGACGGGAGGAGGTGGCAGTCAAAATTTTCACCAAGGAGGAGCTTCATAACGCATACGCAATCAAGAACCTCTCCTCTTTGGCGCGGCTTGAAATAGTGAATGAAAATGAAATGCAATAGTTTATTTTTAAAAAATAAATATTTTCACAAAACACGTATGCATTTTTAAATGCGTACTTGTTTTGAAACACATATGCATTTCTAGTTCACATACCCGTAGCTGAGCACGTACGCGTTCAAATTCCGGCTCGGGTACCCGATCCGTAACACGTACGCGTTTGTTTCAAAACTTTTTTTTTAGCCCGAAATTTCCCCTCTTCGTGTACTCAACTTCTTGCTTTCACCCTTTATCTAATTTCCCAAAAATTAGATTCCATAAGCTGACATTTAAAACTTGAATTTGAATCATTAAAATGTTGCCAAAAACATATTAAAAATTGGGACTTGGCACTTAAGGAGGGGTTCTGGGACCTAAATCCAAGACACACAATTTCCAAGGTGTTTAAAATAATGTTAACATTTGTTTAATGGTAGTTTTCCTTTCAAAAAATGAGAATAATAAGGCTTAGGAATGCATAATTTAGGTCATTAGAAGTTTAATTAAGTCCAATTAATTAAGGGGATGCAGACATAGTGTGGAAATGTAAAGGAGTACATTTTTCAACACTACACTTGTTAATGAGGATAAAGGAGTACATTTTTCAACACTACACTTGTTAATGAGGATAACTTTATAACTATCTACTTATGGTTGTACTTTCACAATATTATATATAGATGTTTATTTAGTAAAGGTAAGAACAATTTTAAATTTTACAATTTGGGGGTTGTTACACATCCTCCTTTTGTGATGCTTAGATAGTAGGTTTACCCCTAGAGAAAGATAAGATTATATAAATTAGGATAGTTGTTCTTGTTGGACATAATGTTGTCATTGATGTCAAAGGTATGTCAAAGGTGAGAAGATTGATGAACTATCATAAATGTCTTGAGATGGAATGTTAGTTGCAAATGTTAATGTTATCATTATTGTCAAAAGAAACATAGGAATTTTAGATATATACAAGAATTAAAAGTTCTCAAACCTCTACTGTGTATATAGAATTCTAGAAGTGTTTGTGTTAGAGTTTTGAGGTTTGTTTCTCAAAAGAAGGATATGCACTATACTGAATGGTCATTATTTTCGGTATCACATTCTATCGGTGTTTATAATTATTGCTTGTGGTTCAAAAGATAAGTAAAGCTACTCAAAATCTATGTTAGTTTCAAGTTTTATAAGATTTCAATTTTAGATGAAGCATCTAGAAATGACATAATGAAGATTGTAATTTCTAAATAACTATGAAAGATGGTTGAGAGCTTGTGCTAGAGAAAGGAAATGTGCACTTGTTGGAGGAAGCACGTGGAGATAAAATGGGACTCGTTAAGCTGATGGTAGGAAGTATAGGACATCACCTTAGTCCTGCAATTGTAACACATTTGACTTAGGGTCTAGTTGACTGCATGTTTCATACCATTTTAAATTAAGGATTTATCCTTGGTTGGCATGACTAGTTATGAATGATATTAAAAGATTCTAGGCCAACATGAAGATATTTATAACATAGTGGAATGGATATATATTATTAATATTTTTAATGAATAAAGGGCGAGAGAGCAGTATGTGTTTTGAAGAGAAGTTAAGTGTGTTGAGAAAAATTATAATATCATGTCCAAACATATATAGATTGTGTTCACCTATTGATGTAGAATAGGTTGTTTGAAGTAGATTTACATTATCTCTATAATGTGAGGTTGGAGCCTCTTTTGATCTGAATTGGTGCCTAATCATTGTTTTGAAGCTTAGTATGAGGGGATTGGTGTCTCTTGTAGGTTGGTGCCTACAAATCAGAATTTGATGGGATTGGTTTCTCTTATAGGTTGGTTCCTGCAAATTAGAATTCAAGGGGATTGGTGTCTCCCGTTTGGGTTGTAATTCTCATGGGTCCTTTAAAACTAATGTAAGTTTTCTATCATTTTGTGAGACTAGATTTAGGAAGTATAGGACATCACGTTAGTCCTGCAATTGTAACACATTTGACTTAGGGTCGAGTTGACTACATGTTTCATACCATTTTAAATTAAGGATTTATCCTTGGTTGGCATGACTAGTTACGAATGATATTAAAAGATTTTAGGCCAACATGAAGATATTTATAACATAGTGGAATGGATATATATTATTAATATTTTTAATGAATAAAGGGCAAAAGAGCGGTGTGTGTTGTGAAGAGAAGTTAAGTGTGTTGAGAAAAATTATAATACCATGTCCAAACATATATAGTTTGTGTTCGCCTATTGATGTAGAATAGGTTGTTTGAAGTAGATTTACATTATCTCTATAGTGTGAGATTGGAGCCTCTTTTGATTTGAATTGGTGCCCAATAATTGTTTTGAAGCTTAGTATGAGGGGATTGGTGTCTCTTGTAGGTTGGTGCCTACAAATCAGAATTTGAGGGGATTGGTTTCTCTTATAGGTTGGTTCCTGCAAATTAGAATTCAAGGGGATTGGTGTCTCTTGTTTGGGTTGTAATTCTCAGGGGTCCTTTAAAACTAATGTAAGTTTTCTATCATTTTGTGAGACTAGATTTAGGCAATAGTTCCAAGTGACTATTCTCACCATGGTTTTTCCCTTATGGGTTTCCATATAAATCTAGTGTTCTCTTGTGTGGATGTGTTCATTGCTGGCATTTTTATTGATTATGTTTTGGTACCAGTGTTATGAATGCAATAGTTTAAAGTAAAAAAGTATTAACTACTAATTCACTCACCCCCTCTCAATATTTGTGTGTCTAACAACTCTATATGGAAGCAATCTTTTGGTGTGGAGCCTGATCAGTCTCCAAGTGGGAGATTGTTGGTATGTGGCAACTGATCATGCAAATATTGTACACTTGTAACAAGATATGGGATTCTCGATTTTTTTCGTTAACACGTCAAGGTTTTCCCTATTAACACATCAAGGTTTTTCCGTTAACACGTCAAGGTTTTTTTGTTAACACATCAAATGAAAAATGATCTTGTAAAACCCTAGTTCTAGAAGGTTCCAAAAAGCTTGTTATAAGCGATTGGGATGCATGTTGCGGCATGGTGTTTGTAAGATAGTAATCTGTTTTGCATTGGATAATAAAATCATTGGGTGGTTGAGTGTCTATGGATGTAGCCCATACTGGGTGAACCACGTTAAATTTCTGTGTTGATCTCTTTTGTGTTATTCTTCAAATTGTTATATTAGGGCTATTAAATCTGCATATAATTGTTAATGTTTATTGCTCCAATCTGCCTAAACCCTAACAATGCTCTCAAGAAAATAAGGATTCACCATGAGCTATTTATTTTGATCTCAAAGTTTGGACCAAGGAAATGACCAAGATTGACATATTTGTAAAAACCTTAGTCATTTGGAATTAGGGTATGAATAATAGATCTAACATGGTCACAACTAGGCTAAGAACTAAAGGGAAACTCACATTTTTTGCTTAATCATACATTTTGATGAACTAGTCAAGTTCTTCACTTTTGAGTGAGTTCATTATTTTAGTACTAAAAAATTCACACAATAAACATGGGTTCACCATTTTAGACTAGCTAATAATGTGTAGCTAAGGTTAGATTTTTTTAAGTCATATGAGCACTAAATGGATGCCAAATGACATAAAGAATACATGGGGAGTATTAGAACGCTAACACATGATTTATTGCTTTGTAGACACCTATCAAATATCTCAATTTTATGTTTTTATACTTTATAGGTTCATTTACTAGATCTTAGTCATCACAAAAGTTGCCATGTTAGTCCATTCATTTTGGGCACTTATGAAAATTACAAATGTTAGTGACAAATATATAAATGTGTTGTGCTTCTTTTAATCAAATAATTCCCTTGATGATAAAATGGCCTAAGGTGATTCCTTTAAATAGAAGCCCTAGAAACGCATCTTAATCGATTTGGTGTACAGATTGATGGATAATAATCACATTCAAACTTGTCATCCTTGAAATACAAACATTTTAGATTTTTGAAATAAGTAGTACAATTAGACTCACATTCCAATTTAGAAAATATAGTAACACAATTAAATATCTAATTTAAAAATACATTATTGTAAAAAATAAATAAAAAATATTTTAAATAAAATAATATAAGATAACAAAATGTTAAATTAATGAACGTATCCAAAAAAAATTTAAAAAATATATTATAATCATATACTAACTTTATCTACACAAAATAATATAAAACAAACAAAAAATACATAAATATAATATAATTCAATTATTTTCTTGGATACCTAGTTTTGGGGTGGGGGCCTTGCTCGATTGGCTAAAGTATCATGTTGTAGGAAAGAGGTCACGAAGAGTCTACCCCTATCCTCGTGGTACTAGAGGGTGTCTCCCCCTATCCTCGTGGTACTAGAGGTTGTGTTGCACTCACATGAAAAAAGTTTATCAAACCCGCTGCCCTTTATAAGGGGGGCTACCAGATTTCTACAATCTAAATAAATAATTTTTTTTATTAAAATGTAAAAAATAAAACATTCTTTAATTTAAATTATATTCATTGAATTTTTTTAATATTTGATTTTTTTTTCCCCAAATGATTGAGTTCTCTAACTTTGAGTTTAGAGAAGAGATGCCGTGTTCTATTTACACTATAATTCCGAACAGTTATCCGTCCAACTCAGAAAGGTGGTTTAGATAGTTATTTTTGAGGTCACAATTTCGTCCCGCGTAAAAAGTTGACAAATGATTTTTTTGTGGGAGCTTTTTCTCATTGGTTGCTCACCATTTATGGCTTTTGGAACCTAATATCCAAATTGTCAATCACCTATCTTTTCATTTAGTTACTAAATTTTAGTTATTCAAAAATTTATTTTTAAATTAATATTTTTTAATTTCACTTAAGTTTTAACTAAAGAAATTAAATTATATATACGTCTAATTATATTTGATTACATATTATTTAAGTTTTTATTTTATTTCTCTTTTTATAATGATCATCTAAAATGTTGATTTAAATTTTTCAAATATTTTTATCAAATATCATTATATACCAAATTCTGTCATATTCACATTTTGACCCTCCAATTGCATCAGTACTAGTGGATAAGTTTTTGAGGTCAGCATTTCTTCCACCTCACAAGTTTTGGCAGTTAGAAGTTGTCTTTTATACAAGATTTGCTAGCCATGCATTCAACTTATGAACCATGATGTATCCTTTCACATGTCCACAAATAATAAATATTGATTAAGAGAAATTTTGAGGACTAAATGCAATCCATTCAAAAATCTACACATAAAACAACAATTATCAGCTCAAAGTCCAGCAAGATCTTTGTCTTCTACCTGAAATTATCAGCTCTTACTAGAATGAGATTTCTACAACTATGTAACAGGTTGAACATTTAGGATTGTTTGAGAACATTCTGGATACTCTTCCATGGTTAAGATTACCCTTACAATGCCGTGACAATGCTGTGTATAGGGGAAAATAACAAATAAATATTTCACTCTAAATGTATCAGTATCGTCCTCTAGAAAGCCGCTATCGTCTCTTATCTTCCACATGGCATGTTCTACAGCCACAACTATCTTGAAACAAGAGACAGAGAAATTCTTCCCCACAACCATAACCACACAAGTCATCGGATCCCATTTCAATTATTGTCTCAAAATCTAGATACATTATTCACCACCCAATTAAATCTAGATTTATACTAATTAAATTGTGTTTCGCAATGTTTTGTATCCGTTCCTATATAGGAGGGCTTCAATTCTCTCTTCGTAACAAGGGGCTCCACAGCTCCTGTTTCAGCATTTAAAAAACCCCTAAGAGCTTTGCATACGATTTGGGTGTAGCCATTCAATTGAGATTGAACATTTCTCTTCAAAATTGCTTACTGGGTATCTCTATTTAGGACAGATTTGCAATACCTTGTCGTTGGGTATTACAATTAAATCGAGTCCGGTCGTTTTTCATTCATTTTGCGAACTGGGTGTTGCTATTTTGGTTAGATTTGATAGCTGTCGCAAGTTTTCTGCTGCAATTCGTAGTGTTATTGTCTCCTACAATGGCTTCACTAAACATAGCAGTACAAGGGATAACAAGAATAGCAAACACCACAAGAAATCCCAAGTCCTTCAATTCAAGTCCTGTTGTTCAAGGCCTTTCAAATTCATCCCTAATAATATCCAAGCCTAGACGGAAAAGTCACGAGTCCAGAAAATTTCAAGTGGGTCTGACAAATCTTTTCCCGAATGGGAAGCAATCTGCTAGAAATTGGGAAAGGAGGTCATTAGCAGAAGACCTTGATGTTATACCAGTGCAGAGCAATGATGTTTTTGACCAACAAGAAGGGCGCATGTTCATAGCTAATGAACTGGAGGATGATCTGTCTAAAAACCAAGTTGGGGGGTTCAATGCCGAAGGACTTTTTCAGTTGGAAACTGCGGGTGCCCAAGTGCAAATTGGAACCGGTTCTCAGGTTTCTCAGATGGAAAAGGAAGAGGAGATGAAGCATATTGATAGAGCGATTAATGCCATGATTGTTTTTGCTGCTGGAACATTTGTTGTCACCAAAATGCTCACCATAGACCATGATTACTGGCATGTAAGTGTATTTTTGTTACTCTTTTTAGTTTCCCTTTCTATGTTTTGATCTTGTAATTTTATTTTTTTGACTCTTTAAATGGGATATAATGTGTAGGTTTGATTTGCCTGCCCTGTTTGAAGTTGAATACTTTCATGCTTGGAATAATGAAAAATGGCTAAATCCATAGGTGTCGGACCTTTATAGGAATAATGATTAATTTGAAATGTGTGTAGTAATGCTTTCTGATTGCTCTGGTTTCTTCTTGGCTGTGAAGATTGTGTATGGTTAGTTGAGCTGATTTTGTAAAAATTGTAAATCTTCATTGAATTTGGTTAGTGTCCAACTCCTTGTCTGCATAGTTTGCTCTTAATAGTCTCTTTGGGCACTTCTATGCGACTGGGTACTGGTCTCTGCGTCTTGAAATGATTTTTGGATGTGAAAATGTCACAACTGCTGAATGAAAGCGTCAGGACCAGATATATATCTAGGGGTAGATAGTCTTTTCTCTTTTTTTTTTGGTTTTGAGAGATTTGAACTCAGCACCTTGGGGATGCTTACAACATGACTGAACCATTACACCAAGTGCCCTTTGGCAGGGGTAGATAGTCTTTTGTTTGCCATTTCCTGCAGATTAAAGTGTACAAATGGCTATGACTTTGACTTTCTTTTGATGAAATAGATCTGTACATTACTTAAAAGGAAAATTAATACAGCCTATCCTCAAAAAAGGTGAACAGAATGGAATCACGTCCCGAAGCGACCCAAACAGGGTAGAGCCCAGAAAATAAGAACCATGCTGTTCCTTAGAGGAAACAACTGCAACCAAAAATACTTGGCCCCAAAAAGGAAATAGTCAATCACAATATCATAATATCATAAAGTCATAATGACATTTGGTTTTATAGCTCTTTGTGTTTTCTAAAGCTCTCATGCTTATCATAGGTTTCTGATTTTACTGTGTACATTAGGTTGGCATTGACATTTGGGCATTGAGTCCTATGTTACCCCAAGTTTCCGGGACAGGGACAGCAGGGGATGGCGAGATGCGTCCCCAAGTCCCCGATTTTTCAAGCCAATTTTGGAGACGGCTATATAAAATATAGGGAAAATAATAAATTTAAAATATATAGGGAAATTTTTAATATTCATATGAAAACATGGATAAAGCAAGCATATATAGGTTATAGAACCTTAACATATAACATTTGTGTTCAAAATTCATTGTCAATACTCAATATGCATTCAGAATTAAATATTCATTGTCAGTTTTCCTTCTATCACACTATATTGAAATATTTAAACCCTCAAATTAGGTGCTACTAATAGCCAATAAAAATTCAATACCTTTCTAGTAGCAGCAACTTGAGTCCTAAACTCCCATGAATATGCATTCAGAATTAAATATTTAAAGTGAAGTGAGTTTTTTTTTTTAACAAGGCTGCCTGGTGTCGGAATCCGCTGCCGTCCCCACGTTTCCGGGACGGGGACGGGGACGGGGACGTGAGGATTTAGGCCGGGGGCACATCCCTGGGTAACATAGGCATTGACACATGGCTTTAAAGAGCTGAAGTACTACCCACCAATACACAGTTGGCTTACATCAGAAGAAGTTAAAATTTTTTAATATTCAGTATTGTTATCTACACCATTACTGATGGGCTTTCAAGTGTCAAGTCTAACTATTTTTAATTTTGATTGTATTTATTCCCGTTGAATTTTCCAATATAACCATTACTTGTAAAAGTATACCTGAAGTTTCTGCTGTTTCCTGAGCTTAGCCATCCCTGTTTTGTGTAACCTTGTTTTTGAAGTCCATTCCATTTTTTTTGGAACATAAATTATTAGATTCTTTAAAGATTTCTTATGCTCTAATACCATGTTATTTTTCATGGATCAGTTAGGACTTGAACTGAGAACCTCACATGTGCATGCTGGGTTGCTCTAGCATTGAGCTATGGGCCCTCTTTGTGACCAATGTTTTTTTTGGTAGACATTTTTACTATAGTTAGGGTGTGGCGTTTTTCTTCAACACCTCACCTTAAGGCACATTTGGTGCTTAGGGCTTCTGGTTCTAATACAACACTACTTTTGCTCTGATACCATGTTATTTTCCATGGACCAGCTAGAACTCAAACCTAGGACTTTCCATGTGTGTGCATGGTTGCTCTACTATTGAGCTACCAGCTCTCTTTGGTTACCACCTACATTTTTTGTTAGCTCCTTATTATGGTTTAGGTGTGGCTCTTTACTCTATCAATTTTCACAACCAGTCTTATATCTAAGAATGTCTCTCTCCCTTGTGAGATCATTTTTTCTCTATGTTTGGGGTTAGGTACTTTTTATCACTTCGATTAATTTGTTTCTTACTCCTGTTGGAATTTGGGTCTTCTGCTCTTCTTTGCTTTTTAGGTCTTGTGTCTTAGAAATGTCTCTTTTCAATGTGAGATCGTTTTATACTATTACTTTGATTACAGCCCCTATTTAATCATGTTTAGGGTTAGGTGCTTTTATATCAATTTAATTAATTTGTTTTCTTCAGCTGGAATTTGCTTGGTAGGTCAACTTATTCATATTACCCTTGTTCTTTCTATCCTTTAATTCCTGGCTTGCCATGTTCAATGATTACTCTGGATATCTGATCTTGTAGCTTCTTTAATGCTTAATACAATAGCATTTTATCGATATATTTCCTTATTTTTATTTCCTATGGTATGGGACTCCAGTTGTTTAGTCTTAGTGATCAGTGAAACTCCTTTAATGCATGCTTTATATTTTTAACCATATAGCAATTGGACTTTTTTGTTATGTTTGTTTGTGTTCTGTAAATTTTCAGTAGATTATCATATATGCTTCTGACTTCATATTCTTCTATTAGTTATTTGGGAATATGATCTAACTCTCTTCTTTGTATAACAATTCCTTTCTCTTTATTGTATGTCAGTGCGTACTGATTCTAGATCTTGACCAATTCATTTTTAGGTTTTTTAGATTTAAATTTTTAATTGAAGAAAATTTATCTTAAGCACTAGTATTTCTTCCTGTTCTCAGTAACTTTTTGGGCTTTATTGTAGTTCCATTATGTATTAGAAGCGAGTTAGTGTAGTTTGTTTTGGAGATATAGGCGTTGGGATATTTCATGGTCTGGGCTATTTAGACTTAGGATTCAGAAACGTTCGATTTTTTGTTTTTTGTTTTTTGTTTTTTACGCTAAAGGAATCTAGAGATTTTATAGGCGTCAATTCTGTCTTAGGCAATGTACCGGGCAGCCTGCCTACCTAAAGGGGTCTTGTGGGGTGAGCCCATTGGAAATTGAATTCAATGCTTCCATCCAGTGATGCCTGTTACTCTCCACTCAGTACGGCCTTGATGGATGGAGCATTGAGATATTTGATTATTATGTATTTATGAGTCTTTTTAGATTGGACCCTTCTATAAGTGAGTGCACAATTACATGCAGGATTCAATACCAGTATTCCATTAAATATATGATTCACCTGTCTGTCGAGCTTCTTTTTTTACCATGAAGGGATAGAAGAGTTCAGTCTTGGTTCTCCATCCTTTTCAGTCGTCCATGAGACCTCAGGTCTCTACCTTTTTTCCATGCAGGTTAATAAAGTATGCTTTCTTGTATTCATGACATTGTTTTTGTATTCTATATCTCAGTTATGTTTTGCTCTGCATATCTATATGGTTGCTTCTAAATGAAGATTTAAGTTTTTTTTTTAAAGCATTTTTCTGATGAGAAAATTAAACTGGAGCTGAAATTTGACTGGAAGGAAATTGATAAATCATTTAAACGTCATTTTTTTTTCTTTTCAGTGTATCAAATTTGACCTTGATTAATATTTAATGCTTGCTTAAATGTGTTTGAATTCTTGAGAAATGTTACATCATCAGAATGCTGCTAAGGTTGTAATACAGCATTTACTGTGTCTTGATCGGTTAGCAATGGCAGTAAGAGGTCTAGAGCTTTTCTTGGACTTCTGGAACTATTTCTTGCTACACTGTCTTATTTCAACATAAGGTTGCACTAAGCAAGCTGTACAACCAATATTTTTCTTACCACATCTAAAATACCAAAAACTTTTTTAGTTTTCAGTGGTCTGATAAGATATTATCATGCTTTTCTGTTTGTACTTTCCTGAAGAGTAATTTGTCTCCCTATGTTTTTGATTTGTGTTTCAGCTTATATTTGCTGTTCTATGCCTAGAAAACAAACAGAGTATGATGGTCCGCTTTTCTTTCATCATTAGATTCGTATGTATGCAAAATTCAAACTGAAATGATGTTTTTTTTATCAGGGATGGACCCTCTATGAAATTGTCAGATATGCTCCCGTGCATAACTGGACTGCGTATGAAGAGGCCTTGAAGACCAATCCTGTTTTGGCGAAGATGGTGATAAGTGGCACTGTCTATTCCTTGGGAGATTGGATTGCACAGGTCTGTATCTCAAAATCATTTGCATGTGCCAGAAACACATACTTACAACCATTTCATTTCACAGATCAAAACATTGTTTACACTCTAGTCACACAATAATGCATATTCTGTTGACTTGACAGTGCTATGAAGGCAAACCGATTTTTGAATTTGACCGAACCCGGATGTTCAGATCTGGTCTTGTTGGGTTTACTCTTCATGGCTCTTTGTCTCATTATTACTATCAACTTTGTGAGGTAACACCTGTCACTTTTCCTTTCTTACTCTCTTACAGTTCATACTTGTTTATTTAATATTTTGAATAAATTTCCCAATCGTTGCAAAAATGTATTGACAAACAAATATGGGTGTACAGGCTCTGTTTCCTTTCCAGGATTGGTGGGTAGTGCCCGCAAAAGTGGCCTTTGATCAAACTATCTGGGCAGCAATTTGGAACAGTACTTATTTTGTAGTCTTAGGTTTGCTGCGGTTTGAATCGCCAGTCAATATATATAAAGAATTAAAGTCAACATTTTGGCCTCTTTTGACAGTGAGTCATAATCTTTTTCACACGACCCTTCACTAATTTCACTGAGCATTCTTGCTTGTCAAGTTTATTTCATTCTTTGGCATGCCATTTTCTAGGCTAGAAAGATATCATGATTATGTAGAATACTGCTACATCTTATGTCTGATGACTGATGATTCAATTAAAACATTCTTTTGTTGTCGATAAAATTTAGCTGAAATTATTATGTTTCTTTGACAGGCAGGTTGGAAGCTGTGGCCTTTTGCACACTTGATAACATATGGTGTTGTGCCTGTGGAGCAAAGGCTGCTATGGGTTGATTGTGTTGAACTTATCTGGGTGACCATTCTATCTATGTAAGCTTCTATTATCATTTGTCAAAGTAATGGATTCTTTTGTTTTGACCCCTCCTTGTAATTATATGATTTGTAAACACTGCTATATGAATTCATGATTCACAGGTACTCCAATGAAAAATCGGAAGCGAGAATTTTAGAAGCATCTTCTGAAGGAAATTCTGATCCTGCAATGAATTCTACATCAGATGTCTTCAAGGTATTGACTTACTAGCTAACTGTTATTTTCATTGCTGTTTTCTTACTGAAAGATATACATAATGCAGTGTTATTGATGCCATTTTCTTGGTGTTCATTAGGATCAATGAAGAGAGTGGTATCTATCTGTAAAGGCTCTTTGCCTGAAGTGACCTTCAGATCTGTTGATACTGGGAGTTATGTAGCCAATGTAGATTATAGGTGGATAGTTCCTTGCGGTGTATGGAGAGGCCTGCCTTGCAACCATACATATCACAAGTGAATTATAACTGTTAACAGTATTGCCTATACCATACATTGAAAGGGTCACTTTCTTGTATCATATTCCTTGTGAAAGTAGTATTTTTCCGCAAAATCGAGAGTAAAAATGAATCAGTCATGTTCTATGCCACAGTGGAAATTCAATTTTGGGACCTTAATAAAATATTAAACACACGTGTTAATGTTCAATTCTCGAGTTTCTAACTATATCCTGCATTTATCTCAATTTTGGAAGAGTTATCCATTTCATATCCTAATCATAAAATTGTTTATGATAGAAGCACATGAATTGGCCCATAATAGGACCCTGCAAAGATGCTGTTGAAGGTAGATGGCAATGCATGCCTCTTGTACTGATTTAAACTCGGGGGAAATCATCCATAATTGAATTCGATATTCAAATGTATGATTCACCAACATAATTTAAAGTTATGTGCTCTGACGCAATGCAAAATACAACTGAAGCTGAACATATTTAAAATTTTAAGGTGGAAATTCAGATGTTCGCTACATCCATGTACTGCCATTTACATCTTTCTACATGGTCAAATACGTGCCTAAGATGCTTGTAAACCAGTTTGCACGCCCCTTTTATGCTACTACTAGCATGTGGCCTGCCCAATCCACAAACAATGTAGTTAAAGAACCAGGTTGATTCTTTAAATCTTATGTGACTTAAGCGTGCTGTCATCTACATCCTTCATTTAATTTGCATGTGTATATGGTCGCATACATTCATATGATGCACAAACTAGACTGCACAACCCTTTCTGCATCTAGACTGCACAACCCTTTCATGCTGCCATCAACATGTGACCCATCTAATTTATATATTTAGAAATTGTTAACAAAACAGACTCTTACAATATGAGGAGCTGTAGCTCCAAGTAACCAACCATCAAATCACCAGTCTCGCAGCACAAAAAAGAACTTCAGTCTATCAGAAGGATATTACACATGAGAAATGAACCGACACCTACTCCCGGCACCACCCAGCAGCACCTAACATTGCTGCTGGCCTCACATTTATCACAGTCATAAGTTTCAATTGGTGGTTCAGCTTTATCTTTAGGGTCAACATCCTTCACAGAGGTTGGTATCTGTAGTTTTTAGCAGTACGAACAGTCTTAACCCTTTCTACAGGTTTTTGAATTTTGTGCTTTTCAATATAGTCTTCTAAGATCTCCAGCTCCTCCTTGTTGAGGTTATTTCTTCCCTGTGGAAAGAAATTTGCATTCTTGATCCCTGTTTTGTACACAATGATCAAACCTTCTTTGAGCAGGATCATAAATCTATCCTTGGGAATCTCCATTATAGCAGACACCTGCAAAACAATGTTAAGAAAGGTGAGTTACTACGAAACAGGCACCTTCTTTTGCCTTTGAGAACCTCTCCATTTCTCCTTTTCCAAACGAACCATAAAATTTCATTAGTAAAAATAGACCAAAAAACACTAATTTCAGCGGAGAATGCATGCACATAACCAAAAATAATTTCAAACCAAGTAGAGCTCTTCTTACAGTCCCACCCAATTCTGTTCCCAAGAGAAAAAGACCAAATAGTGCCAGCAAACTGACATTTGAAAAACAAATGTTCAAAGGTCTCAGTTTGATCAAACAAGCGCCTCCTAGCAGGTATACCAATGGTCTGTAACTCAACATTGACAGCCAACTTTTTCATTAAAAAACCACCTAAAACATGCTTTCTTATCCTCGCCTGACTTAGCCCAGATGTGAACTAATCCATTAGACCAAAAAGACTCGGGATAATCAAAGCTCCAACATTTATTTAACCAGACAAAAACATCCCTCGTACCAGTTAACAAAAGGTAGAGCTTTTTAACTGAAATTTGATTAAAGGCAGTGCCATCTTCCCATGAGACTTTCAGAAGGAAAATGAGAGACTTTATTCAATGAAATTGGAAACAAAAAATGTGCCATTGCTTTTTTCAAAACATAATAAGTTCTCTTATGAAACTTGGAAATATCAAACTCAATCTGCAATTGTTCCCAACTCTTTAAGTGCCCATTCTCAATAATAGTTCTAAATTTAGAAATCCCCTTAGCAGTCCATGCCTTCGTAGAGCATCTTTGAGTAAGGGCCAACGGTTTGTCATTCCACTTCAAATTCCACCAGATAGATCTACAGCCAGTACATGAATTAGCTTCAATAGATACCATTACTGATCATATGTTTAACTTTCCTCCGTGCCTTCCAAATGTTGTTAAAAACTGTAGACCCAAAGACTTTCACCTCAAAATTACCAAGCAAGAAATCATGAAAATGCATTGAATGCCAAGTTTTACCCTTTTTTGGATATTACAGATCATATGTTTAACTTTCCTCCATGCCTTCCAAATGTTGTTAAAAACTGTAGACCCAAAGACTTTCATCTCAAAATCACCAAGCAAGAAATCATGAAAATGCATTGAATTCCAAGTTTTACCCTTTTTGGATAAGAGAGCCAAATTATTCTTGATCAGAACTTTTCAAGGCTCAGGGCCTTCACAAGCTTTAATGATCCACTTAACAACTAATGCTATACCTTGGATCCTAAGGTCCTTAAGCCCCAAAAACCCCCCAATTTCTTCGGTAAACAACATCAAGCCCAGTTAACAACATGCCTCTTTTTACTCCCGTTGCCATCTGACCACAAAAAATCCCTCAAAATCTTTTGAAGCTTTTCAAAATGATAGTTTGCAAATAGCTAGGTTTTGGAGAAATACATAGTGAGAAGAAATCACTTTTTGAACAACCTGAATGCTTCCTACAAGAGAAAGGAGATGGGTCTACCATTTGTAGTGTTTTTTCTCCATCTTCCCATATAACCACTCCCACATCTACTTTAAAGAAGGAGAAAGATACTTAACCACCTTATTTCACCCAATCCATTGCCAATTTTTACTCAATAACCAATCAAGAGCCTCACAATCACAACTGAGAATAATAGATTTGCAACTAGAAATTTTAGCTCTTCAGGCCAAATACAAGATATCCAATCTTTTTATTACATTATTAAAGTTTTATTTCATCTCCACAAGATATCCAATCTTTTTTATTACATTATTAAAGTTTTAATTCATCTCCACAAATAGAGTAATATCATTAGCAAACCAGGCATTCGACAATTGATTATTATTTGGAAGATTTGTTCCATGTATAGGCGAGCTAGGCTTGTTCTTAAAACACAGTGGAGTGCATTAGTTGCAATCACAAATAATGCGGGAACAATAGGGCGCCCTTGGTAGATAGACCTTGTAATATGATAGGCTCACTAAGATCTCCAAAACAAATATTGACTAATAACTTAAGAGGTTAGCCAAATGCTTTCAGCATATCAATCACGAATGACCATTCAATCCTAGCATATATGCCTTTTCAAAGTCCAACAAAACCATTGCAACATTTTGATCATTGTGTCTAGCCCAATGCATTCCCTCCCAACTGGTAATTAGATTTTCCAAAATGTATCTTCCTTTGATAAACCCAATTTGAGTGACATAAACCACCTTCCTTAAAATATGTAATGTCCCCATTTTAGGGTTCTCTCACTTTGCATTTGGAGATGTCTTTTTGGATTTGTCTGCTTGGTCATTGGGGTAATCTAAGGTTACCAATGAGCTTAGATGGTGTAGAGGAGTTCTATGATGCTCTCAAATGTTATTTTTGGCTTCTAGTTTGGGCTCCAAGATTTTTAGAGAGAGCGTCTATTTATAGTAAGTCACCTAGTCAATTCCATTTATCATTATTCTTCATCGGGATCACTCCAGTGCAGTGAGTTTCCAATTCCAATGCATTCAGACAGTTTTTGCAAAATGAGAATATTAATGGCTTTATTTTAATTAAATTACCGAGGTTGCCAAATATTAATTAAATTATTTAAAAAGGCCCTTAGTGTTATAGCTCGTCGGAACCAAGATGAGATGCTTTAAATCATGGATGTATTAAACAGGAACCTTGTGTGCCAATAAATCATTATTTTAATAAAAGGTCATTTTTGGAGCAAAAAAGGAGTTTAAATTAAAAAGTGCATTTAAAAAAATAGAAGCCTTTGAAGAGTTTGGCGGGAAAAGTAAAAAAGGAGGTTATGAGAGCTCATTTGGTTATGTTGAGTTATTCTATTTCTCTTTTCGAAACCTTGTGGTTTTGGAGATTGAACTTGGTTTATCTCAGCCTTTGGAAGGACAAAAACCCTTTCGAAGATTGATTTTGGTGGTGAACGATTCCACCCTAGTTAATTCTTGGAAGAGATTATCTAGGTCTTCTATTTGGGTGATCATGACAATTTTTGTGAGTCTCCTGTAGAGACAAAATTAGGAGGAAACAATTTACTTTTTATTGCTTTGGGTTGAAGTTTGGCATCCAGGTTGGAGGAGGTTTGCACATCTGTTTGGGTCACCATTTATTTGCTAGTTTAGAGGTTTACCATTGCTGAGATATTGCAGGATGTGGCTATCAATATCAGTAAATATCATCAAAGCCCTAAGCGTTGAAATCACTCAATGAGTGAGGCAAGGTGTGGTAACTAGAGAAGGACGTGAGTTGCTTAAACCCTACAAATATCCTTTGCAACTTGTATTAACTTTGAAGGATTGTATTTTCTGTAATAAAAGTTTTGATATATACATATCTCTACAATATAGTTGTTGTTCTATCTTCTTAGGTTTGAAATACAATCATTAGAGTCTATTCTTGATCAGATATACATTGCATGAGTTATTTTCTAAATTTATGTAATGAAATGATAGCAAATGAGAACTATCTTTAAACACTGAATTGACATTACTGAATATGCCATAGAATATCTCATTATACTTCAATCAAATGTGAAATGAATGAATTGTAGAGTTGATTATCAAACTTGTATTTGCATCTCATTTGGTCATTATCATATTAAATGCAATGTTACGAGTTTTGTTTGATAAAATGGCACATATATGAAACTGAAACATTGAGCAAAAATCGCAAGTCAAATCTTAGAACAAGATGGGACATTACAATGGTATCAGAGCACAGATTTCTTGCCAGCCTGTTGGAGTCCCAACCTTGCCACAATTCTTCAAGTACATGTCAGAATTTCTTGAGAAGCATCTCAGTTATTTATCTTGGTTATTTGGCTTGTTAAGTGAAAGCATGGATTGGTGACCTAAATTCCTACCCAAGGAATAAGATCCTATCCAAGAGCTAATGATAAGATTATCGAAGGAAAGAGTTAACTATGAAAGTGAAGCCCCCAAAATTATTGATGAGTATCATGAAATTCCCGATGAGATCAAAGACCATGTTTCTTTTGAAGCTTTCTTGGACTTCCTTGTATAGAGGGACCCCAACAAAAAGGGGTTGATTATCTACATAAGAAGATCAAGGAAGAAAGGAGATTTTAAAGAAGTCCTTGCAAAAGAGAATGGGGAGTCTAAGGCCAAAAAGGTGGTTATGAATGAGCTTGCTGATTTTGACATAACAAGAGAAAAATTCCTAGAGTTGAGCCTAAATGTGAGGAAGACAAACTATTAGAACCTTCCTACTAAGAAGAAGACTTCATCAATCAAGAGGCATGTATTGCAAAGCCCCAAGATAACTCCTTATAAGTGCATGCAACTTCTATTGATGAGATTGTGCATGAGAAAAAGGACATAACAATAGTACTAAATGCATCTCTAGAGCTATCTTGTGAATTTGTAGACACTAGTACCAAGGTTGGCATCATTGAGATCATCAACGCATCTTTGGATGATGGTCTTGTTGAAGGAAAAATAGATGAGGCTTTCAAATCAGCAAGCAATGATGATTACAATGATGAAGACATAGGTGGTATGGGTTTTGACTTGTAGGCCTAACTTATGGAGAGTGATACTCATGTTGACATCAGTGTTGGTGAGTTGAGAGGTGACTTATTCAAAGAGTCAAAACCCCAAGAGGAGTACATTAAGCACATTTCTTTTGAATAGAGCAATCAACCCTTTAGCTTTTGGAATCCAGGTGTGATGACACCTAAGTATGACAAGGATCCTGTTTGGGATGAATTTTCTTTTGACTATAGTGTTGTTCTTACTTCTCCACAATTATGCAAGGATGATCGCATTGATGACATTGTTTTTGATCTTGAGAGAAAATATGATTTTACAAATTGCATGTAGCTAATCATGAGTAGAGACCTAGCAGCGTTGTCGATTTGGATTCACAATCCACTATTGAGAATGACCAGGGAGAGGCACAAGTGATTTGGGACAGCCTTGGAGACTTTGATGATAGGTATGTAAGTTTTGATTTTAACATGCAAAATAACAACAATGTTTTATCCTTACTTGAACAAGATTGAAAAAATTAGTTCTTGGTGTTTATGGATAATGAAGTGCACACTTTATCTATGTTGGATGACATTAAAACCCTCATTGAAAAATTCATTTTCATGACACCAAGAAACCAAGATGAGCAAAATGTTCCCCTTGCTGATTTGCACATGACTAAAAGTTCTATGGAGGGAATAAAAACAATTTTCTTACACATGATGCATGATAGAGATGTTGCCTCCAAGTTTGTAGATGAAATTGTTCCCATGACTAAGCAATTAAGGGAAGAGGTTAGCGAGCTCGCCATCAAGCTTAATTCCACAAAGCTTACTTTGGAAAGTGTCCAAGAGTCACTTCTTGAAGCAAATGATTTGCTCTATGAGACTCAATAGTTTAGGGAGAGGGAAAGTAGAGAAAGGGAAAAGGAGATTAAATAGGTAATGGAGGAGCTTGATTGCATTTAGGAGTATGATCTTGTCCATTGTCAAAAGAAATCAGAAAATAATGTCTAGATCAACAAGAGGATAGTCTTCAATTTATGGATAATCCCTTGTCTGAGGTGGATGTTGATGTGACTTATGATAGTCCACTCTTTGAGTTGGATGATGGAGCTCTTTCTGATTCCAGTGTGGAGATTGGTGACAATCACAAGATTTGGCATCCAAGTGCAAATGCCAAAGGTGAGATGCTGATACAAAATTGGAATGGTGGACAAAACTTGAGAATTGGTATTGTTGTCCACTTTCCAATCAGCCTACATAGGATGATGAATAATATCATGCAAATGGATTGGCTAACTTCCCTAGCTTAGCAGTGGAGTATTTCTCATTTGGTGTTGATTGGAGGAGGTTATGCAATTATTGGAGGAGTCCCTTGGGTCAATCCCATATTTACATTCCTTATGCTGTCAGGGGCAATCTTTTATAATAGTTGCTGCCCTAGTATTTCAACACTATTTATGACAACTTCCAGTTATGAGCAGATGGATTTTCAGCTCTTACAGGCTATGGTGTAGTTGGTTGTGGGTGATTTTTCGGGTATAGTTCAACTATTTTCCACTTCCGCTTGGGTGAGTGATGATTGTTGCAATCGTTTCATGATGTTGTTACAGATATTCCCAAGCGATGTTTGGATGATTTCAAAAAGCTGGGTATGTTAGAGTATTCAGTTTTCCCCTTTTGACACTTAGAGGTTAAGTGTCATTGTTAGCTTTTCAATTTTTAGCAGCATGGGTCTTTCCTGGATGGCTAATTTTAGAGACTATTTGGTTGATTTCTTCTTTACCAACCCCTTGAAAATGTTTGATCAACTTCATAATAGGGATAACATGAGGGGATATGCTAAGTGTTCTCCTTTGGGGTTGAGTAGATTATACTTCGTGTTGCTTAGGATTGAGTCTGACCAGGAGATTGCAACTTTGGACTTCATTGAGATGCCTTCGCAGGATATGTCACTTGGTGAGGATTTTAGTCCTTTGGGGCATTTCAGTGTGGGATTTAACAGTGATTACTCTTCAGGTTTCCAGAAGAGGAGAATGCAACTTGAGTTTGACAATCACACATTTATGATCAAAGTGGTGCAACGTCAGAGTGGTGATTCCTTTTAGAGATCAACTTGGAACCTCGAGATCACTTTGGGTTGTAGACCAATAGTTGTTGGGAACAAGAGAGTAGATGTTGAATTTCTTGAGCTTGTTGCTATGGTGCTTGGGTTTGGTTTCCTAGACGAGAATTTTTTTGAGGGGTTGACCGAGCTCTTGTAGTATCTGTTAGCTCTTCTTATTAGTGTTTTTCAAAAGGTCTCTTGTGTTGGTGCCCTGTGGGTTAATGCCTTGAGAGGATGGTACTAAAAATCTCCTAGGTTGACTTGGAACCCTGGGATCGCTCGTGGTTTCAGTTTGGATTATCTCGATGTTTGCAGGGGTGTATTGGCATTCCTCAAGAGGAAAATCAATCTTTGGGAAGGGTGGACTATAATGTCCCCATTTTAGGGTTCTCTAGCTCTACAGTTGGAGATGTCTTTCCAGGTTTGTGTCTGCTTGGTCAAAGGGATAATCTGAGGTTACTGGTGAGCTCAGATGGTGTAGAGGAGTTTTACGATGCTTGCAGAAATTATTTTTGGCTTCTGGTTTGGGCTCCAAGATTCTTGGAGAGAGTGTCTATTTATACTAAGTCACCCAGCCGAATTCATTCATCACTATTCTTCATCGAGATCACTCCAGTGTAGTTATTTTTCGATTTTGATGCATTTTGGTAGTTTCTAGAAAATTAGTATATTAATGGCTTTATTTTAATTAAATTACTAAGCTTGCCAAATATTAATTAAAATATTTAAAAATACCCTTGGTGTTATAGCACGCCAGAATCGAGATGAGATGTTTTAAATCATGGACATATTAAACAGGGACCTTGCATGCCAAAATATCATTATTTTAATAAAAAGTCATTTTTGAAGCAAAAAGGGAGTATAAATTAAAAAGTGAATTTTAAAATAGAAGTCTCCAGAGAGTTTGGTGGGAAAAGTATAAAAGGAGGTTATGAGAGCTCATTTGGTTATGTTGAGTTATTCTATTTCTCTTTTTGAAACCCCTTGTGGTTCTAGAGATTGAACCTGATTCATCTCACCCTTTGGAAGGATGGAAACCCTTTTGAAGAAGATTGGTTTCAGTGGTGAAACAATTCCACCCTAGCTGGTTCTTGGAGGAGATCATCTAGGTTTTCTATTTGGACGATCATGGCAATTCAATGAGTCTCATGCGGAGAAAAAATTGAGAGGAAATGATTTAATTTTTCTATTGCTTTGGGTTGAAGTTTGGCGTCCAGGTTGGAGGAGGTTTGCACATTAGTTTGGGTCGCCATTTATCTGCTAGTTTAGAGGTTTACCATTGTTGAGATATTGCAGGACATGGCTACCAACATTGATAAATATCATCAAAACCCTAAGCGTTGAAATTACTAAGTCAATGAGGCAAGGCATGGTAACTAGAGAAGGGAGTGAGTTGCTTAAACCCTATAGATATCCTTTGCAACTCGTGGGATTATATGGTGGGTGCCAAAAGATTTTAGTTGAGGATTTTATGTTGGGTTGTGGATGTACCTAAAGGTTGTGGGAAGATATAGCCAGTAGAATCATTTCTTAATGTGTTGTACAACTCTAAGTAAATGAATGAAGCCATGAAAGTCTACTGAGTCTAGGGCATGCTTTTCTAGAAGGGATTTGAGTCTTTAAAGGAGGGAATCAAACTTTTCTGTGAAGTTTCAGATTGGACACAAAGCATCTTCTTGCTACTATAGAAATTCTGACTTGTTCTGGGTGTGACTTCCTACTTGGGTGTGTTATTTATTGTTGTTGACAACCCTTGGTAGTCGCTACCATCTGCTTCCAAGTGTATTATTGATGCTAGGTGAGTTTCCCTTTCTGAAAAGCATCATTCATTGGAGTGTCCCATCTATCCTAGTACTTATTTTCTGTAATATAAGTTCTGATATATACATTATCTCTACAATATAGCTGTTGTTCTATCGTCTCAGGTCTGAAATACAATCATTAGATTTTGTTCTTGATCAAATATACATTGCATGAGTTATTTTCTAAATCTATGTAATGAATCAATAATAAATGAGAACTATCTTTAAACATTGAATTGATAGTACTAAATATGCCATAAAATATCTCATTTTGCTTCAATCAAATGTGAAATGAATGAACCATAGAGTTGATTATCATATTTGTATTTGCATCTCATTTGGTCATTATCATATTATATGAAATGTTATGAGTTTTTTTGATAAAATGGTACATCTATCAAATTGAAAATATTGAGCAAAAATTGCAAGTCAAATCTCAGAATGGGGTGGGCCATTACAAAATATGATCCAATCTAGAGGCTAGGGTTTTTTCCAGGATCTTGTAGGAGACATTTAGTAAGGTTATAGTCCTCCAATTTTTTATAATACTTTTGTCACCTCCTTTGTAAATCAGTTTAATGACACATATGTTAATGTTTTTACCCAAAGACCCAACCTGGAAGGCTTCTTTATAAACATCAATCAATCCCCCCTTGATCCACTCAATATTTTCTTTTTAGAACTCAATCGACAAGCCATCAAGACTTGGTGACTTACCATTCCTAAAAGAGCGAATGGTCATGTCAACTTCTTCAATTGTGGTGTTCCTATCCAAGAAGACATCCACTTGAGAAACTTTCTTCGCAATAGTCCTTTGATAGAAAATTCTAGCATCCTTGGAAAATGTATGATAGAATGTATAAAACACCTCTTTCATAAATTCACAATTATCAGTAGATACTCCACCCATTTCAATAAGGCCAATGTTTTCTTTGTTTTGTTTTGTTTTGTTTATTCTTGATAATATTAAAAAAAATACTTATATCCCTTATCTCCTTTGAACTAGGTCATCCTAGCTCTTACTTTGGCACCATGATGCTTATAGTTTTGAATCTTCCTCAACAAAGCCTTAGATATGACCAATATTTATTCTCAATATATGCAAATCACAAGAATTCTTCTACAACTGCCCCTCTAGAGCTATTTTTTTTTTTCCTGCGGACTAAAGTTCCAATTTCCTCCTATCAATTGCCTTCTTTTTACTATGTTAAACAAGCTCCTCCACAGAGCAATCGACTTCTCCAAACACTAAATTGAAAATTCATTCTAGTCCAACCTTTTAGAAATCATAGTGACTATTTTGATACCCAACAAGTAGGTAGAGTCTTGTAGGAGAGAAATATTTAGTTTAAAGTACAAGGAATGCACCTTCTTAACACCAAAACCACTATGCCCAACCTCCACACAAGCCTCTATGGGATCATGGTCAGAAATAGATGTAGGGAAGACAAAGACCACCTGTTAGCATTCAACTTAAAAGAGAACATGTTCATATTCACACAAAATCTATCTAATCTAGAATAAATCCTTTTATTTTCAGATTGATTATTACACCAAGTGAACCATATATCTCTATTTTGAATTTTCTTTTTCTGAAGTGGATTAGTAAGAAAGAGAACTTTTCATTCTAGACCAAAATAAAATATCATTACCTTTCTAGAGAGCATCCTTACCATCGAGCTTATCCTCTCTATATTCTTGCATCTTAAAGTCACCAACCACAACCCAAGGAACCCTAGGAAGATTGGAGGCCATCCAATTCCATAATTCACTTATTTCTTTGTAATCATTAGAAGCATACAAAAAATACAAACCAAAAGAATTATTATCAATTTCCAAAACAATCAAACGAGCCTATTGTAGGGAGAAATGCCCCATGGATGAACAAATTGATCGACATAGCCTTAACAAGAATAGCCACACCTCCTTGACCTTTCTCATGCAAAGTACAAAAATCCTTGGCATTTTCCAGACAAAATTCATAACACTTTCCAATTGAAAACCAACAAATTTAATTTGCTACAAACACAAAAAGTTGAGCATGGGTTGGTCTTTATAAAAAGGCTCTAACAATATATTTTCTATTAGGGGATTCCATTCCCCAAACATTCCATCTGCACGTATTGAGCATCATCAACAATTAGGAAAGGTATGGGACTTTTTATTCTTATAGAGCCTATCAAAACATTTAGGAATCTCATCCTCACTTCCTTTTTTTGCCATTATGAGCATCAACACTATGACCTCTATTAATTTTTTTTGTTATCTTCTTTCTTCTTACGCTCTTCAAGTCTTGAATGACTTAAATCACTTCTAGATAGAAAACAATGGATTATAACAATCCAAAATAAGCTTGCTCTTATCAACATCTTAAGACTACTTTAGGGAAGGTTCTGTAGAAGAAGATTTTAACAACCCTTTGGAAGGAACAAATGAACCCTTCTTCCTTCTAACATCAACCACTCAAGCCTTTAATATTTCCAAGGCCAATTGTTGGGTATTTTTGGGGGCGATTAAGGCTAAAGCATTATCAGACTTAGGGATACTTTTCAAATCATTGGATGCCAAAGGGGCCACAACCTTAATGACAACTATATCTCTATCAAATAGAGGGTCTGAGAGAGAGAAAAGTAGTATCATTGCTCTCAATAGGTCCCCTATTTGGCAGAGAGTTAGTCTCCTCTATATTCTTATTACCAACAATTTGACCACCATTCTCCACTATAACATTTATAACCACATCGTTTACATCGTTTTCCACTTCAATATGCACTTCAACAAAAATAGGAGAATAGACTAGGGAATTTATTACCTTGTTTCCCTTTAACAGTTGGCGAAACTTATCATTGAAAACATTATTAAAAACCCCTATAGCCTAAATATCGATGCTTAGGGAAATCACTTCTTAAATGACCATTTTTCTTGCATAAAAAACAAGAATTCAAGCTACCCAATAAATCAATTTTGTAGGCCACTGAATGTTTATATAATTGTATAGTAATAACATTAGAATATCAATGGTAGGAGGAATAGAAATTAAAAAATGAGCATTCAAATGGGGGAGGGTGTTAAACATTGAAGAGCATTAATTGATATTATATTTTCTACTATGAAAAATATGGATCCAAAGATACTTAAGTACATCTATGGATAGGTGTGTCTCTTGAATGAGACATGACTCTTTGTTAACTAAATAAGGTTTATATTTTAACACTCCCCAAAATTTATTTTATCAAACAACTTAACTAGATGATGGGGGCTAGTTATAACAAATAGGTTTGTTAGCTACTCATGTACAAATAAAGAATATTTAACATCAATTTCTTCTTGAAAGTATAAAAACTTATCCTTCTTTTGAGTAGCCTTGATTATTTATTTATTTGTCCATCATTATCCATAGTAAGACAATCTCATAGTTATATAAATAAAATGAAGCATTCCCAATGATCTTTACGATCAAGAACTTCACAGATTTAGCAATGATCTCTAAGATCAACTTCAACAATGATCTTTGCAATCAACTTAACAATGATCTTTGTGATTGACTTCAACAATGATCTTTGCAATCAACTTCAACAATGACCTTTGCAATCGAATTCAACAACAATCTTTTCGATCAATTTCAACAACAATCCTTTTGATCACTTTCAACAATAATCTTTTTGATCAAATTCTTCAATGATTAGTAATGATCTTTGTGATCAACTTCAATAATGACCAAAAGCTTCAATGATCTCTATGATCAATTTTAACAATGATCTTTGCGATCAAATATTTCACAAATTTTAGGTTCAATAATGATCCTTTCAATCAACACTGCAACCATTCATCAATGATCTTTGCTATCAAGAGTACAACTTTTTAGGTTCAATAATGATCTTTTGAGATCAATATTACAACCATTCTCCATATTTGAGTGCTCCAACTTCAAATCTTGCACCAATGATTGGTTATTTCATTTGACATAAGAATATTTATGCTTGTACAACATTTTGAACATGTTTGTGACATTTCTCTAATTTGATACACCAATCCATCCATAATCCATCTGTATAATATCTTTTAAAGATTGTTTCTTCCACTATTTGTTCTAACACAATTTCTCAGAATGGTTCCTCAATCCACAAATACTACAAGGATGAAGATCCCAACACATCTCTTTTTTATGTCCACGCCTATGACAATTAGAACATTGTATGTATTGTATTTCTTGAATTAATTTGTTTGAACTTGTAATATTGTTTTTATTTTGACTAGCATATTTAAGGTCTTCATTCTTTGGCCTTCCTATTGGCTCAATGGGCTCTATAATTCCTTGTCCATATTTTCTCAAACCTTTTCCTTCATATCCCATTCTTTTCATTATCTTAAACCCAACATTCTTTGAAGAACATGCTTTCTCATTATCCTCACAACTAGCAATATTAGTAGATTCAATAATATTGTTATCTTCCTTACACTTTTCATCAAGAGAGGCTCTAGCTATATCATGATTATCAAGCAATTCATCTAATGAATAAAACAAATCACTTGTATCACATGACACATTACATAGTGTCAGTTTAGACTTTAAACTCTGATTTTCCTTTACGTAAGATTCAAGTAATTCATTGAAGAAAAGATTTTCTTCTCTCAATTTTGATATATCTTCCTCTTGTGACCTATTTTCTGTTTCTAATTCTTCATTTTTTCACTTTAACATCTTTCAATTCTTTTTCAAGATTCTGAATTTCGCACATATATTCACATCTTTCTTTCGAAACCTCCTTTATCTTTTCTATCAATTATGAGTTACACCTTTTGAGCTTCATGAGCTCATCTTTCAAACTATCTTTCTCACACAATAAGTTTTCACTTTCTTTTTTCGCCTTCCTACCAGTCTTTCCCATTGAAAATAATTTACTTATATTTTAACCAAAAAAATAATTTCTTATGTAATACCTAATAACAATTGATTTTAGTGGTTTCACACACACCTTCAATCAAAGCACCAATCTCTCCAATATGAGGCACCAACCTCAACACAACAAAGTCTTTGTCTTCTTGAAAAACTCCTTCACAAGTTTGCTCAAAACTCTTCTCTAAATTACTCTTCACAATTCTACCTTGAAACTTCTCATTATTATGCTTACAAAACTCCATTTACTTTGCTCATAAATCTTCATAAATTCACTCACAATTTCCTCATAATTTGCTTATGAACTCTTAATATCCGCTCATAAAGACTTTACAAGTTTGCTCATAAATCAACTTCACGAATACTTATGGACTTCCTTTTGGAGGTCCGGTTGGTTTCAAATATTGGTACATATTAAAATATTTTTTTTTATTAATTTAATGGTCAATAATGTATTTTATTGTAATCTTTAGATTATAACACATCTTTCTGTTCTCTTCAATTTCTTTTTAGAAACTTTGTAATTTAGCAACTTCGTAAACTCTATAAAGAGATTTCATCTCTTTAATGTAAATATATCAAATATTTTCACATCTTCTTTGTTACATGGTATTAGAGCAGGTGAATTGATTTTATTTTATTTTAAATTGTGGATTTTTTTTCTTCTGAAAAATAAAAAAAATTGAAGATTTTTCATGGGATATGTTTTTCCCAAAATCGTGAACCTTCTTCTGCAAGATCGTGGGTGTTTGAAGTCAAAATCAAGGGCCATTTTATAGTAAAAAATTGCACCTCTTCTCCATGCGCTTTTTGACCTGATTTTTTTACTATTTTCAGACGTGATTTTTTCTTCATCATGGGTCTGAGAAACACATCTTATGTGGTTGAAGTCAGGCACAGGTTTGAAATTTTGATGTCACCATGTTTACACTCATTTTTGGCGCCCTTTGCCATTGATGTCAAAGGGGGAGAATGTTGGAATGGAGAGTGTTGGAGATAGTGGAGAGAGAATTTTCGTTTACATGTTTCCATCAATGACAAAGGGGGAGATTGTTGGAAAAATGAGTAAAGTTATCTATTTGTTGTCATTGATGTCACCATGTTGGTAGTATGTTGGTAGTTTGGTCCCGTACTCTTATACCGGTGCTTATCCTCTCTAGTGGCTGGTCTGGTATTTTTGGTTGCCTATAAGGTATTCTAGTTCATACTTTTCCATAGTTGATAGTTTTTGGTTGTGGTTTTAGGAAACTACTGACAAATCATGTTAAAGGCATGCACATGATCAAGTTATCTCATGTCCTTGCACTCATACAATGAAGTGACATTATTATGTTGGTTGTGTTGAAGACTATTCCTGGCTGACTTGTTAAGATAATTTTGATTTGATATGAAAACTTATGTGCGATATATTTCTTGGTCCAAGCTGACATAATGTAATAATGGTTAAAGCATTTTGAAAATATTTTGTGGGGTCAACAGTTGATATCTTTTATAAATAAATTACTTCTAATTAGGCTGACCCAATTAGTGCTTGTGATGGAGATTGGGTATATATAAGTATATGGCTAACAGTTTGATAAGAGTATGTGTGGAGTGATATAGACACAGGTGTGTGAATGTATGTGTGCACGAGTATACATGTGGAAGTGCAGTGAGTCTGTAGAAAGGTGCCAAAATAAATAGTGAGGTAATGAATGTGAAGGTGTAATCAGAAAGGCAACAATTGTGAGCATATTCATAACTGCATCAACACATGTTAGGTGCATCTTTCCAGTTCATTTTGGGCTGTAAAGCCTTACTCTATTTTGTATAATCTTTTTGTAGGCAATGAGCCTCTTTGTTGGACAGTGAGTCCTCTTTTGGGCAGTGAGCCTTTTGTATTTGGTTTATAATCTTTATATTGTGAGTTAACCCTCATCGTGGTTTTTCCCTTATTGGGTTTTCCACGTAAAAAATATGGTGTTCATTGTGTTGATTTATTTTCTATTATCTGTGTTTTATGCTCATATTTAATAACAAAATAGTGTGGTTGAAGATTTGATAAGTGATAAAGTTTTAAGTTTGAATTTGTGTGACAACTGATTCACCCCCCCTCTCAGTTGTCCTGCACTTATTTAACACCCTTGATATTCTGATAGCTCTTCATCAGTGAGAAGAATGCACATCGAAGTGACTCGATACTGAGTCCCTTCAATACAATGATAAGTTGGATAATTGTTGGCGATAGTAGTGGCTGGCGTATGATGTCAAATGGTGAAGAAGGATCGCTTGATTGAGAAATTCACATCCTTGTGAATTGCATGAAGATGATGTGGACATGTTGATCAAAGGTATCTTATCAAAGAGAAAGCAAGAATTCAAAGTGAGTAATTTACAAGTCCCTTCGATGTAATGTGACACGATGGTCATAAAGCGTTGAGATCAACGATTGAGATTCAAAAGAGAATAATCCAACGATAATGTCTTGATGTTGTCAAGATTAATAGAGAACCATGGATCATGGTGCATAGTGACAAGATCAACGAAAAAAAATTGAAGGTGGTGGTTTCAAATGGTTCAGTTTGTGCAAGTGATTTCTAACTAGCAGCTAACTAGAAGAATGGAATTAATTAGTCTACCTGCTCCAACAATCGACTTAATCTAGTGATTTGAGTTGAAGAATGATGACACGGAGTGCTATATCAATAGAGATTGGGTTCAAATATTATGATCAAAGGATTACATTAAATGCATATCCAAATTAGGGTTTACAGATCGCCAATATTAGGAGATCTTTTGAGACAAAAATTAATGTATATATGGCTCGATGCAGGGAATGCTTCCTAAAGAAGTAAGAACGAAAAACCCTAATTGAAGCACAAGTTGTATTGGTTGGTGACACACGACTTGAAGAAGTGGCTACCAGTTAAAAAGAAGAAAAGCGATCTAATGAGTGGTGGCTAAGTGGTGAAGAAGTAGTCAGAAACGTGTGAGAGAGAAGAGTGGGGAAGGAAGAGTTGGAAATAACAGAGTGTAGATAACACAATTGCAGAGAAAGAATGCACTATGCCTGAATAAGTTGAACCAAACAAAAATCAGGAATTCAACTATGGATTTATATTCAATGTAAAACCCTTGATTGTATTAGTGCTTTTTGTTTGGGTTCTGCTCATTCAAACTGGTGTATTATAGAAAAGGGGATGTGTTGCTAAGCAGGTAGTAGATGCAATGAACAAAGGTGCAAAAAAATAGATAAACACAAATTGGATAAAGAAGTGCAGAGTTGAGGGAGAGTGCAAAGTGTGTGACATACATGTGTAGTTGCAAATAAGTTGCAACATAGAATTGTCTTCAAATTGTAATGTGTTGCATTGTAAATCTGATTGGTGGGTGCCATCAAATATTTGGGTAGGTGCTCAGATTAGGGAGTGGGTCTTCCTTGGAGTGGGTGCTCCTAAAACCAGGGGACATGTGTCTCCTTAGGGTTGGTGCCCATAAAGCATTGCAATTGAACTCCAAGCTTGTGAGGCTAGATTAGGATAGTAGATCCTAACAACATTTCTCACTGTGGTTTTTCCCAACATTGGGTTTTCCATGTACATTCAGTGTTATGTAATGACTACATGTGTGCCCTCTCTTGTGTTTGCTTATTAAGTCTCATTTGCACATTAAGAATATAAACAATTAATCTGCACAGTGTGGTATATCTACTGATTCACCTCCCTCTCAGTAGAACTGTGTTCCAACACCAAGAAGTGCATGTAGGAGAACAATGAACATATGAATGTGCAACTAAAAGTACCTACAAATAAAAAGGGTGTGAAAACTAGGGCACACACCCATGAGGCAAGAATCACCAGGATTCAATGTTGTCGTGGAAGGAACACTCACTTGAAAAGGTGTGATGACAAAAAAAAGACACTCACAACCCACCCATGACACTTTATATCATAGTGTGAGTATAAAAGGCACAACAAGATGCGTGGAAATCCCCAAAAAGTATACACTAGAATTGCATTTTATTTCAATGCATCTACAAATTAGAAATTGCATGCAAAAGATGCTCAAAATGCCCAAATACCTAGGACAAAATATTGGAAATACATGTAGAAAAGCCGAAAACAAGTCATCTCATACAAATGGAAAGTTTGCAGGAGCTAAAACATCTAAGTAATTCACTAGAATGTGAAAAAAAATTAAAAGATATTTATAAAATATACTTGGAGAAAAATTTGGAAAAATTGCATGAATTGTTGTGAAGAGCTTTGAAAGACCTTTCCAACAATACTAGAAAACAACGCATTTGAATTTGATACGCAATAAAATATACCAACAAAAAAATTTGAGAGAAAACCAATGCCATTGGATAGTGCTCAGAACCATATTTCCAACAATATCTTGTTTGTCCAATTTTGATAATCGAGTGAAAAAGTTATCACAATTTTCCCAATCTTGCTAAAATTACAAAAAAAAAATTATTTAGCCTCCCTAGGGGTTGGGCACTAGTCAGGTGCCTATATGACCCTGGGGTGGCTGTTTTTGTTTTTATTCTTTGCTTTATAAAAAAGGAAAAAAAAGTAAAAAACAAAAAAACAAAAAAACAAAATAAGATTTCAGATTTTCTCTTGTAACCTTAGTTGAGAAAAAACTCTTAAAATTTGAGAAGGGGTTTGCTAAATCCACACTCTGATACCATGTTAGATTTGTTAATAACACAAAATGCAATATCAAAGAACGAACAAAGACACATTCCATGCAAGAGATTTGCAAAACAAACATTTGCTATTCCTCAACAAGAAAAACTTATAGTATGAAAAAATTTCCATGAATCTCAAGAGACTTCAAGGAGATCTAATCTAGAGAGATAATATGTAATGAGGGTTGAGTGCTATATAGGAGCAACCCTAAATGATAAAGAGATTAAATCATGACAAGTGTCAACATCTCATGCAATGAGACAAAATGATCTAATAATAGCTCAACTTAGAAAGTTAGTATTTTCAACTTGTGTTAGAGAAATATTTTGTGATGTCAATGTAACATCCTACTCCTTTTTATAAAGAGTTACCGTGAATTATTCACCAAACAGTAAATAACTAAAAACACATATGAAAAGAGGTACATTTAAAAAAAAATATGAAACATGCTTCTGCATAACAGTTACCATAAATATATAACAAAGCATTTATACAATATTTTCTAACTGAAAAGAACAAACATCTATCACTTTGTATTTCAATTAAATGATTACATCTATTTAAGCTAAAACAATAACTTATAGGAATGAGGTCAAAGATCCCATATCTGGATTCTTTCTGTCTTCCAAGACTTTGCATGTCATTTGCAAGAGGGAGAGCATCTCCTGGGCGCTTTACCTCCAACCATGGACTTAAGTGGTCCCCCGCACACCTTCCTAACTAGAAGTTGCCCTTCCCTTCAACGAAGGGATTAGTTGAGAACCCTCTTAGTTCTAACATCTGAGCTTTGGTATTGTGCCCTACTTAACTAATACTCTCACACAACTATGTATATCTTCCAACTATGTATGACATCTCTGACTAGCTAAGTATTTGGGTCACGATGAACTGACAAGTGCATGCATAGACAACTGCACTCACTATGGCCATAGTATTTGTTTCATGGATAAAATTGCTAAATAAAGTGAAGTCGTTTGTTCATCCACCCTACTCGACTTGGAGTACCCTTCCTGAGCTAGGGTATATTGGAACTAACTATTCCACCCAATAAACAACCACAAGGGATATATAACTTGACATAACTTGTCTTACTAAACATAACTCGTCTGAGTTGAGATGTTGTTAGATCTTCCTTGAATCCCTGTGCTACTTGGTGTAACTATCAGGTCTTGACATTTTCTATTAGTTCATGATAAGAAAAATACAAGAGGAATTTTCTCCCCTTAGCAGTTTACCTGGCATTTCCTTGCCAATATGCACAACTACACAACCAACTTACCTGACTAGTCATAGACTGGCAAGGAAAACTTCATTTACATAATACCCTCTACTGAGTGGTATTCGGCTATGTACAAAACCCTAGAAGGTTTTGGTTTCTCACAAGGAAACTGTTTTGCATTTCAAAGGAATAATTCAATTCACTAACCATTTAATAAAAGGGAGCAAGGATTCTATCCTTAAATTGGTTAGGAAATCATGCAATTGTAGCACCTAATGTGCTCATTACCTCATTACCTCTTTTTCCTCACATTCTTAATTATTGATGATATGATTAATCATAAATTCTAATAGATAATAGCCTTAAGCTGAAGACCCCCTTTTTCTTATTATGGTCTTGAATGTTAGTGTTTTCATCAAGAATATAAATTCCTTAAGGTTTTAGTCCTTCATACAATTTAGTGAAATCTTGTTGACTAAGGATAAACACATTTGAAGACCAACTGGTCCCATCTCACAGCAAACTTGCATAAACATAAATGCTTACTCGTTAAGTTGTGATTTGACTAGTTTAGTAAAATACCTCGGGCATTGTACCCCATTGTTATACAACTATACACAAGGTCTTTTATATGATTCTCACCAAAGATTACTTGAACTTGTTTGTTCATCAAATGGCTAATCATTAAGAATACCTTTACTCAATTTCTTTGACTTTCTAGTTGTAACTCAATTAAGTTGGTTTAGATTCCATCTTACTTTGAACTCCAAGGTACTCATTGTAACCACCCAGTCCTAACAACTGCCACTAGTTTGAAGTGTACTAACTTGGAGAGTATCTACTCTTTGGATTGAGACTCAAGGCATTCCTTGCCGACAAGAGCATTAATACTTGACCTTACTGGTCATTAAATAGTATAGAGAAATCAACATAAAATACTCCTTACTAGGTGTTTTCCATTTAATATAAAACCCTTGAAGGAATTAACTAAGCTAGACCAAAGTGCAAGGTATTCATTCCAAGAACCATTTCAAAATCATTCCAATAGGAAAACTAGGTATTCTAATCCTTATCAAGTAAGTATTCCCAATAAAATCTAGCTCCAAGCTATGCTTAAGACTTCTTGTATTCTTCTTTAACTCTTAGCTTCATACTTTTGGTTCAAAACCCTCAAGAAATAATTGTTTCAATTTTGTTGACATTATGCTCATTCAAGAACTCAAGTGAAAGCGTCTACATATAATGAAGATTCACAATTTGTCAATTATTTACTTTTCTTTTAGAAACATCTCACATTCTCCAAGAGGTTGATATCATTAACCAACCAAAACAATTCTTTTGCAACAATGGAAACTTGAATACGATTACTCTTAATTGGTTTCAAAGAATTAACCCATTCTAAGAACCCACAAATTTAATAACTCAACATAGTCGGTTAAAGATTCAAGTGAAGAATCAATCATGGAAATAATATAGATATATTTACTCACTAGCTGGTTTTAATACTCGCATCTCAGGCTTTCATGAACAACAATGAACTTAGAAAGACAAAAGAAAATACTAAATGCAAATTTTCATAAGCAGAGAACTTAGCGGACAAAAGGTAGGTAACATGCTTGCATAGTAACCGACACAGTGTCTACAACAGTTCTTGTCCCCAACTTCTTTTATTATCAGATTGGTGCTCTCTCCATAAGGATGACTCCATTCTCCTTTTAACACTGCCTCTTAAATAGGCAACGAAAGGAATATGGTGATGAATTTCTCTCATGGTTTCGGTATTCCTTTGTATTGTTCCTCTCTCTTTCTACTTTATGCTGCCTATAATCAATCATGGAAATAATATATGCTCAAGAAGGTTTACACATCGTTGAACTACCATTTTATTTTGCTGCTTCTCAACTATATGCCGTGGCTTTTACCATACGAAAGAACATTTAAACAAGCATTAATATTCCAATATGTGCCACCACAAGTTAAGTTCCACTACTTATTATGGCTTAACAACATTTGAATTATGTTGGAACCCTTGCCATTTCTAATATTCAAGCTCGCAGCCTTTATGGCCTTACTAATACTTGAAATACGATTAAGCTTTCGCCACCTTCATATTGTCGGTCATGGCTAAACAAAATCCATTTTTTTATTTAAAAAGAAAAGTTGTACTTATATATATATATAGGCATATCTATGTTGTCTCTATAATCAACAAGCTCCTCAATTGAGTTGAGCAAACTTATTGATATATCATGCCCCTTCATAAAAGGAGCCTTGTCAAAATAATGGACTCAACGACTAGCTTCGTCGTTTAAAAGTATCATTAAATACATACACATATAACTGACAAATCATTCAGAAATTTAGAGATGGTAACACAATTTTACATGATCGACGGCGTTGATCTCTTTGTCGTCTCTCAGGGGTATTCACCCCACAAAACAAACTCAAGGATGATCATGATGATGATTTCCTTTTGCAAGGGATCGGGCTATAATATTAGTTCCTCGACTTATTAAGCCAATTCAAACTATTATAAGGAATATATACAATAATAAACAACCAATAATAAAACCTTCTTGGATGGTTTACGATGTTGGTCCATATGTTGTTAAATGATGTCTTAGCCATTTTCATTATCACACCTAAACGTTTATATAATAATGTGAATATAGACTTGGGTATACATATGTTGACTTTCCTTACAAGTAACATATTCATATGTATCACTGCACATATGTGTGTGTATATATATATATATATTAACAATAGGACTAAAGAACCCTAAAATGATGATTTCAAAACGAAACGATTACCATGACCTATTGACTCAAATGGGCATTACCTCAAAGTTGATAGAACTTCCCTTATGCTTACTAGCCTACCAGAATAGTACTAGGCCCAATGCTAGCTCAAATGGCATAAATAAATCTAATCCTCCATGTCATCCTCCTCCTAGGTGATACTTCCCCTCTTTCTTCTAGAAGGTGCCTGGATCATCCTGCATTACCACTCAGGAAAAACAATGGTAGTTAGTCTGGTAATCATCACAATGATTCCATCATACTGAATTTGTATTAACATTTACTATTAAAGAAAGAAATTCCTTGCATATCATTTCATTCAATTCATAGCATCAAAACCAAACATAAATCTATTGGAAACATAACCATATCATTACATTCACATTTCATTTGTTTTAATTGAAAAATAATCATCTTTGTGTATTTCATCATATTCATAACATCCAATATTCTTCATCATCCCATTTAAATGTCGTAACATATCATTGCCCAGATCCATCATAATATGTAATTTTCAAGGTTTCATAATCTCATGATTCATTAGAATAATTACCATAAAGTGAAAAGTAATTTTAGGAATCTAAGGTGGGGTGTAACAGTGAAATTCCTAATATTTTGTCTAGCATCTTTTCAACTTTTGTACAAGCTTATACATACATAAAAAACTATTGTAAATGAAAAATAAGTATTGAAGAAGCATCAAAGAGGTGTATGGGTTGATTTTTCAATATTAGAGGAGTATTTGTGACTTCCTAAAATCCACAACTACACTAAGACTCCTAGCCTAAGGTGACATAAACCTTTCTAACTACCTTGCTAAGAAAATAGTAGTAACTTAATTCCAATAACCTTTATTTGAGGCTTGCAACAAGAGTTACAAGAAAAAAGGAAGCCTAAGCATCCTTGTAAGAATCTTTTGACATGTATTAGATACATTAAACGCCAAAACTTTTGGTATCTATCACCAATGGTTGAAACCATCCTACACACAAAACTATTAGAGAAAAGTTTAACCATAGTCAGACTAGTGACACATGATCAACCTTGGTTAGACCCATTGCATTGTTTGTTTTCTATTAATTTAGTCACTTTGAGTGGTCAATTCCTTTAGTACATTTTTTCTCAAATTTTCTTGTAGTAATTTTCCATGACTTGGTTTTGTTGTCCTTTTGAAAAAAAATCTATTAAAAGTTCTTAGCATATGCAATTTTCTTTCATGAGAACAAATGAGTGAATACATTATTTTTTTATACTAAACTAATCCACTTTTTGGATCAGTCCCCCATATTATGCCTAGAGGAATATGACATCAAACCCTTATTCCCTTTGTGTTTGAATGTTCTTACAAAAGTGGTTATGCAAGATTCTTCTAATTATCCAATCCATGAGAAATTATTAGAAGTATTGGTTGATATAGGGTCCATTCCCTTATACATGTTTTAGGACTCATTCAACATGTTGCTATACCTAAAACCCTTAAAAAGTATCATGGTGACCTAAGCCTTGCCCCTTATCTATTTCTTATCCTTTTCCCTTCATATTGCACAATTTTGATCAGTTGACACTAGTGTGATCATGTTAGTGTCCTCTTGTGAAATGTTGTTTTATAATGGCTATAAAAAAATCATTTATCTTTTTTACATTATAAAATGGTTGGAATGAATTTTAGCCTATATTAAAAATGAATTATTTGCAACTTTTACTTCTACTGGCATCTCTTGGTAATTTTCTAAGGTGATGGATATGCACAAGAAGATCATCGCTCATGATCTTGAAGCAGCTAATATTTTGAAAAGTCTGTAATTTCCCGCTGGCTTTGTCTTGTGTTTTGGCTAGTTTTTTGCTTGATTCTTGTTGATGGTAGGATTCTTGTCTAGCTTTAATTATCTTTAAAAGTAGTGGTCTTTTTGGTACAGGGTTTCAAGGTCCCTTCAAAACCTGCTTTTCCTATATTTAAAAACATCTCTTGGTTATTCTTTCTAGTTATTATTGATTAGTAAATTTATGTCTATGTTTTATTTCGAGAGGTGTTTGGGGTCACTAACATTTGGAAGTTTTATAGATGTGGGATGTGATATGTAAAATGATCTCTAGGATTTTAGAATTTGACTCTTTGCATTCAATTCTCTAATCTATTTCTATTTGGGGATGAAAATGGAGAAAGAATAAGGGAAACACACATAAGATTGTCCTAAATAGCTGATATATTGAGAGAAATGAATTCTAATAATATACATGATAGAATATATTGAATCAATTTTGGAATTATATTGCAACCATGAATAATAGATACTATGCATGGTCAATATTTTATAGACATTCCATCATTATAAAAAATAAGAGACTATGACAATTAACAAAACATTATGCACAAGATCATGCGATCTTTCAATATGCATAAATTATTATCACATAAAATATGAAATAATTCTATGAAGATAAATTATGGAAAAAATGACAAAATAATAATTAGAACTAGAATCATGAAATGACATAATGATTTTCCTTCAATCATTCACCGTTTCAGCTAACATACAAATATCCAATAGGCATAGTGTCACACACACATTCAAATATAATATGAAATTAGGAAAATTTTTAGTTTTGTATCTTGAAAGAAAAATCTAAATTTTTCCTATCCTCATTCTAACTCTTTACAAAATGAATAGCATTATATATCAACCTTTATCGTGAAAGCTTTGACTTCAATCCTAAAAATTGGCATTTCATAATTTTGAACAAGTTATAATTTTTTTTGGAACTAGAAAATTAATAAAAAATGGAGAGAAAATAGATTCATTGTGACATGCACACCTTAAGGTGATTGTTTATCACCCAATTAGTAGAATCAGATGGCTCTTGTGTGTTTGAGTTAGCTTTGGTAGTGTTATCTTTCCTCCAATGACACAATGGATATTACTATTAGGACTCACAATTCTAATTGATAATGCAAAGGTGTTGTGTCTTTGGTGGGGCCCTATTTTTTGTACTCTATCCACCTTTGGTGGGGTCACTACACTACTTACATGGATTATTAGAACTAATAACACAACACTTGATAGTTGTTAGATTGGCAGCTATATGGAGTTGCACGGGCTATTGATCTTCCTCTTTGATCCAATGGTTTTGAGGAAGTGCTTTAATTTTCTTTTATATCACCTTTTTCTTAGGTGAGGGCCCACATAGCCAATGTGGACAATGATCCACCAATAGTGCTACATATTTTCTTGTTAGGATTGACAATATTTTAGAGTTATGAAATGTGGCATTTAGCTACTATGGGACATACCTTTTAGCACCCTACACAAAATAAATATTCATGTGCTCATTGAATGCCAACACATTTAATCTTGACTAGTAACACATCATTTGATTGTTGTGAAACTAAAAACTCTTGGGGATTGAATATGAATTAATAATTTATTTTATTTAATTAGTCAAAAAATAGAAAGAGAATTTACTTAGATATAAATTCTTATTTTAGTAGCTTTCAACGTCAACTCATTGACCATTCACCTTATCCTATGTAGGCATACAAAGGAGATGAAAAACCTTGAAGGTTAGTTGCTCCTATCTTTCAAAGAAACCTTGAAGCATTCCTACTACATTCTCTCTTAAAAGATGGGATTAATAATACTTAAACTTTTGAATCAAATTGATGAGGGTTTGTGGTAATGATTTGCATAACACAAGATGGTTTCATCTAGTGGTCAATTATTCATTGTTGTATGTGACCTCAACTAGTTACCCCCACTAAATGCCATTTAGATATACATGTAGGAAACTTATGATAAATATGTCCACTCTTTGGCACACCTTTGAAATAATTGTCACATTTGACACTAGTTTCATGAATAAGGTTTCAACCCACATCAAATAATTTTCTATGGGAATTTTAAATATAAGAATGCATATATTGCTTTAAGAATTGAAGGTTCATGTCCTAATCAAATACCTCAGGTCCTAAAGAGTTGCTTGCATTTCATTATGTAGTAAATTTGAATACAAAAAAAACATTTAGTGTGTTGCATAAGAGACAAATGCTAAATTTATTGTGTGCTAGTTGTATGGAGCAACACCATATATACAAGATGGGCAACCTTTACAAAACTTGATGATAACCACTTAGAGGAAAAATTCCTTTTATGGAAGGGGTAGTAAAGAATAATCAAATCCAATTTGTAGGTCATTGTTGTGTTGCATAGACGGTTGTCGTTGCACCAAAAGATCGACCTACTAATGCTCGATACAACTGCTAGAGTTAATGAATCCATGAGAGGCAGTTAAACCATGTCACGAACTCAAGCGCTGCATTGGACAATAAAAGGAGACCAAGGACACACCTTGCAACAATCCCCCCAGTGCAAGCAAGGGGTTCGAACCCATGACCCAGGCTCTGATACCAATTGTTGCATAGAGGGTTGCCATTGCACCAAAAGATCGGCTTGTTAATGCTCGACACAACCACCAAAGTTAATGAATCCATGAGAGGTGGTTAAACCATGTCATGAACCCAAGCATTGCACCACACAACACAAGGAGACCAAGGGCGCACACCTTGCAACATTTTGGCATAGCTTATGGAAAAATTCGTCATGTTGTTGTTGACGTCTATAGGTTTTGCTCAAGGCCCTTATACTTGTTTTTTTTATGATTGTCAAATTCAACAACTATATCATATAAAATGATCTAGATAATTATATGTTAATCATGTGAATTGCTTGTGGCAATTTCAAATAGGCCCTCCTTAAGATAGCACAAGCTCTAACAATTCAAAAATTGTAAGGAATGACATAGACTCTAACAATTCACAAATCCCAAGGACTTACTTTACCTAAAACAATTGTTGACATTTACAACACTAAATGATACAGTTTAATATTTACTGCAATTTCAACGGTCATGTCACTCAACATGTCTCCCTTGCCTTTATATTTCATTGGTTAATGTGAATACAAGACTTGATACATATGCAACAATTAGAAAGTAAGAGCAAGAATATCAATTTAAAATATTATCAACAATTTATCTCATCTCACTATAGTCAACTTTTTTGACTTTCGTGCATTCACTCTCCCTCTTCTAAAACAATGTGTCATCCCTCCTCTGGATCTCCATAAGAATCATATACTTATATCATACATTTCCATAAGAAATATATCAGTTATAATCACAAAATACATACTTCTATCATACATTTCCATAAAAAATATATCAGTTATAATCACAAAATACACATTGAAAGACCCAAAGACCTTTACATTTTACCTTTTACCTTCTTAAGATTTGTACACTTTATTTGCACTTTATCTTCTAATAGTTTGTCCAATCTTCAAAACCATATCAACATTTGTTTTGTATATTTACATGCAATTGCTAATTATTATATTAAAATTTTGGTGATCCATCAATAAGGAAAAAAAAATTGGAAGGTTCTAAAGGGAATTTAAAGTGACATTCATGGTGTTGACACAAAACTTGATTCCAGACACGATAAGGTTTCCCCTGAAACAAAACAATTTAATAAAACAAGAAATGGGACTACTACTTTTTATCTTTTCATGGGACCCACCTAAACCTAACTAGAAAATGAGATGTGCATTTTTCGTTTGTGCACGAGAATGGCACTTCGGCTTTTCCGGCCTTTCCCTCAACTCACGTGAAATTTCATGTTCTTGCACTGCACGTTTGTTTGGCTTATACGCCCCTCAAACTAAATAAAATTGAAAGTGAAATAAAATTTTCATTTATTTAGTTTTAGTTTTTATGAATTAACTTTAGTTAATTATTTGGGGAAAAAATTAGAAAATTATATGTGGATAATTAGGCTATTTTTATTTTTTTAATCAAATTAATTTGTAGGGCCTCATAAAAGTGTTTGAACAATGTAATATATGTTATAAGTTTGTGAAGGACATAAATTTTATATTTAAGGTTAATTTAGGTTAATTAAGTAAATACAATCAATTAAGTGTAATTAGTTATAGATTAATTAGTATAATTTGGAAACGTGTATTAGATAATTGTATTTAAGTATTTTACGAAAAAGGATAAGTGTATTTAATTCATGAAAGGAAGCAAGGTATATGGAAACACTTCCCACACTAAAATTCTAAGGAGAGTGTTGTGTAAATTTCAATTCTTAAGCAAATATATAAAGAAGAAACACATATAAATTTAAAATAAACAATATAACATAACACGTGTATATGGGGAAAACCCTTTTGGGAGAAAAAACTAACACTCCAAAGTAGCCTAATGTATTCTTTGGTAAGCAAGACAATTACAATTCACTTACATAACAAGCTTTTATAGTAGTATCATCGACTAGAGATTTGGATGAATTCTAATAACTAAATAATATTTACAAAATTCTATTTTCAACCTTCATCTCAAACACCTAATATAGGAAATACAATACATGAAACCATTAAATGATAATTAGAAAACCATATGCTAAAACTAGCCAAAAAGTGACCCAAATTCTAAATCTCAAGATGAGTCCACAAACTAAGAATAACATATTTCTTCTGTGTCATAACCTAGTTGTAATCCACTCACCAAATTGGACGTTCCATTTTGGTTCCATTATCTCCAACCAAAGATGCCTTTATGACATGTCACAACACACATCATAAGTTGGTAAAAAAGTGTAACTCCCCCTTATAATTTTTTTATGCATCCAACACATATTTACATATTTTAGTCAAACTTTTGGAAGTCATAGCTTTTGATCCAAGAGGCCAATTGGGCTATGTTTTTTAAAATTATAGAGTTTGAAGAGACCTACGCAATAGGAACCCCCTTCACAATATTAAACAATTCAAAATCTTTATTTTAGCTAAAAACAAATTCTATAGACCATAAATTGAGTTTTTCTATTTTATAACCTAAAAATCATTTTTTAAAATAATTTTATCAATAGAAGCAAGGTTGAGACAACTTTTCTAACATTCTACCACTTTTCAAACACCTTGCATGATCAAATAAAATATCAAAACCATAATATAATTACTAGGGCTTGAGATTCCCATATACTCTTATAGCACCACTTAAATTTTCCTACGCTCACTAACTTTGTCAATGTATGTACAACATTTCACAAAGTATCATTTTTTCTAGCATCACCCTCATATCTGTTGGTGTAATTAATTAATTATTACACTAGCATAAGTTAACTTAGGTCTTGCATTTAATTAGTTAAGTCCTAGGTTGCATTATTAGATAAATCATTTAATAAATGGGATAATATTCCCTTCCTTATTTGTAGGAGATAAGATTCCTTCTAGAAGATGAGTTGTCCTTCTAGAACTTATCCCCTCATTTAATGATCATCACCATTAGGGTTCACATGTTGTCACATGTTGTTAGATCAAGACACATGGCAACATCTCATGCATATTAGGGTTTAGCTCTTGCCTATATATTCAGGCATCTTGTACATTTGTAATATATCTGGATATCAATCAGATATCAAATCAATCATATATCATATCAATATTGAATCTCCATTGTGCATGCCTAGTTGCAACACTTTCTGGGTGGTTGATTATCTTTCTTGGCTTAAAGGTCCTACATCGAAGACTGCAGCTTCAAGGACTATGCATCCATAATCCCAACATGGTATCAGAGTTTATCCAGTGAAACGTCAACCCTCGATCAAGAAAGTTGGTGTGCGAAATTCTCCGCAGGCTTGAAGGTTTCCATTGAAGGCTACTTGTTTCCACTCGGTGACCAAGCTGATTTCTGAAGCAGAATGAGTCAGATCCGAGCTCGCCATTTTCTTTAGAAGGCCTAAAAACCCTAGGATCGCTTGCCCATTCATCAAAATCAGATACATCAACCTGGGGGCTTCAGAGGTATTTTTTAGGGTTTGCAAAATCAATCGTACTATCCGTACAATTTGCAGCAAAAAATCATCCCAGTCAGTTGTCCTCTGAGGCAAAATTTTTTTAGCAACAGGCCACTTTTCGTTTTAGAAAAATTGGGCTAATATCTTTTATTATTTGGCAAAAAATCTTTTTTCTATAGTTCGCAAGAAAAATATTTCGGGCGACTGCAATTTATTTTGTCCGTCGGCATACATATATTTTTTTTAGGCATTGTGGATTTGATTTTTTATTTGGTCGGCATATTTAAAAAAAATATATATATACAAAAATGATTTCTTGATTTTTAATTGCTTTTTAAGCAATACTAAAAATCAAATACAAATTTGTATTGTCGGCTTTTTAATCCAAAATCTGCAGCATTGGTTGTCGTCGACCGCAATCACAGGGTACAGAGGAATTCAATCTTTGACAGCCCATGGTACCATTGTCGGCCCATTTGGAGGGGCCGACCCCACCGGCTGTCTACCTTGTACCATCGCCGGAAGTTTCCGCTGGCCCGTCCTATCGGCATTGGCACTCAACCCGTTCTCTTCCGCCAGTGACTGGGATCTCCCGCCAACTACATCTCTCCCAGCCGCTCAACTCCCCATAGCTGGTCCTCCATCACCGACCGCTCGTCAGAGTTCATTCCCACCGACCGGGCTTGCATCACCGATGGTCCGATCATCCGACGGTGTCTCCCACCAGCGGTGCCATCGCTTCCTGCCACCCCGGCACCACTTTGGGTGGCGCACATTTTTTTTCCACTATATTTGCTACGGTCATATCAGTGACCGAGACGTAGCGCCCGAGGTGCTAATTTTTTGCACCAGTTTAGCCTGCAAGTGCCTCCAATAGGCATTTTTTTCATTTGATCATAACTTTCACCCAGGGTATCAAAATTTTGCAAACGATATACCATCAGAAAGGGAATTTTGTGTACTTTCAAGTGGTGACATTTGTTCTATGAAATTTTGCTCGCAGAAGACTCTACATCCAATTGAAGTCCAAACCCTAATTTGGACATAAAAGCTTGTATCTTTGCAACCACTCATCAGATTTCAGTGATTCTAGCGACATCAGGAAGGTGATTCAGAGCTTTTTTCATCAGTCCAGATCCCCTGATCAGTTTCAGCTCCAGGTACTCTTGCATTGATTTTTTCAGTTTGGTGCATTTGATCAATAACCTGGTTATCCTGAAGCTTGGGAAATGATTTTTTGATCTGGGTTGCATCACTTCAGTTGTACATCATATTTGGAAGTCTTTATTTGCTGTTGAAGGTCAGCGTCTTTGTATTTTTTTTGGAGAAATTTCCTTATGGGGCTTGCATATACTCCTTTGGTTATGTTGCACAAGGGTACCTATCAACAATGGCAAGATGGGATCTGCCACCATCTTCATTCACTTGATTTGTTGCCACATCTATTTGGTATTGTTCCTCATCCAAGTGAAGGTATTCATGAACTTGCTTGGAGTTGCAGCAGATACACTGTTTTGGAGATTATTTCTATGCAAGTTGATTGTGATGTTTTGAGTTCTATTGATCATTGTGATTGTCCTCACATTCTTTGGACTAAGCTTTGGGAGATCTACGGAGATTCAAATACTCCACCATTCCCCAATGGTCATGATTCAGAATGTCTTGCTTCAGATCAAGTTCCCTATGCTGATATTGTTGTGCAGGAGGTTGATTGCCTTGATCTTTTCGAAGAGGTTGACAAGGTTCCTTTCGGTGCTTCTTCTTCATAAGAGACAGTTGGTATCCCTTCACATTCAGTGATTCCTTGTCCAGAATCATTGAATGAGGCTTCCACTATCATCATCGATCAAGACACATTCTATTTTTCAGACTTGGCATCACAAGATGGCTTTGTTTCAGGTATCACTGCCTTGGCCACTTCTATAGGTTTGGAGGACATTCTTGAGGGGGTATCACTCCTCTATTCAGATTTCACTTTGGAGAGTTTTTTTGAGTCTCCTCATTCCTTTGTCTCAACCTTGATTGGGAATTCAGAGACCATCTTGGAGGAGCTTGGTTTCTCTTCAACGATTTCATATCCAAGACTTCTTCCCTATTACTCCATTCAGGACTTGAAGTTTCTTTAGCATCTACCATTGGATTTGCTTCAAACTTCTTTCAGTGGTTTTGAGGACACTTCCTTCAGGGGGGGCTATCCAGTCTCCAACATATTCATGCCATCTTTGTCTTTGGATATTGTTCAACATCCGTTTCTACCTCGTCCTGATTTGTCACTCTCTTCATTGATTGTGGCCTCTTCTTCATCAAGCAAGGAGAAATTTGAGCAGAGTTCAGAGACATCATCAACATCCATCTTCATCCTTCCTTCCTTCAATTCCTATCCGGAATGGGAAGCATCTCTCCACTTGCAGTTGGTTTTGTTTCTTCCAAAAGGGAGACAAGTTGTTTGTTGACATTGGATCTTGTTCTGTCTTTAGACACTTACCTTTTTTGTAGGTGATCACATCTTTTGGGGGGGCTACATTGTCTCTCTCTTTCCCTCCTATGGGGGGGCTTTTGATTGTATTGTATCCATGTGACAGATGGTGTCCTTGGGGGGTATTTTGGAGTCCTCCATCCTTCCCATCCTATCTCACTTTTTCTGCATTTTCATCTCCTTTTTGGAGAGGGGTTTTGTTCCTACTAGGTTTTCCCCTTTTCTCTAGTTGTGGGGGATTTTTCTGCATCTTCATGTACATGGGTACCTAACATGGCCTCGTAACCAGGACCCATCATCATCTTGCATAATCATTGCATTTTCCTCCGTAAGTTGCACTTATGGGGGGGTGTTGGTGTAATTAATTAATTATTACACTAGCATAAGTTAACTTAGGTCTTGCATTTAATTAGTTAAGTCCTAGGTTGCATTATTAGATAAATCATTTAATAAATGGGATAATATTCCCTTCCTTATTTGTAGGAGATAAGATTCCTTCTAGAAATGAGTTGTCCTTCTAGAACTTATCCCCTCATTTAATGATCATCACCATTAGGGTTCACATGTTGTCACATGTTGTTAGATCAAGACACATGGCAACATCTCATGCATATTAGGGTTTAGCTCTTGTCTATATATTCAGGCATCTTATACATTTGTAATATATCTAGATATCAATCAAATATCAAATCAATCATATCATATCAATATTGAATCTCCATTGTGCATGCCTAGTTGCAACACTTTCTGGGTGGTTGATTATCTTTCCTAGCTTAAAGGTCCTACATCGAAGACTGCAGCTTCAAGGACTGTGCATCCATAATCCCAACAATATCCTCTACCATATCTTGAATAAAATGGTATTGGACATCAATATGCTTCATCCTTGCATGAAAGGTCGGGTTCTTTGCCAAACATGTAGCATTCTAACTATCACAATGAACTACAATTGCTCATACTTCTATCCCAATGTCTAAACACAATCTCTTAAGTCAGATGGCTTCCTTATGAGCATGATTTTATTTCATGTACTTAGCTTATGTAATACACAAAGGAGTCATACACTCACTTATCCAATTAATTGTAGCACCAAAAACAGTAAAAATGTACCCACTGGTGGATCTTTTATTGTTGACATCTCCATCCCAATCTAAATCCACAAATCCATGAATATAAATGAAATTTCTATCTTAGATAAGATAACCATGATAGCATAGGGAATACTTAGAAATACCCCATAAATACCTAAAGACCCTCTTCATTGCATCCCGATGTACTCATCCGTGGTTAGCCATAAATCAGCTAAGGAATCACATTGGTTGGGCAATGCTTGGTCTTGTATAGATCATATAATACATCAAAATCCCCATTGCACTAGGATAAGATACTTTAATCATATCCTCCTTCTCACTAGGAGAAATTGGACACTACTTAATATATAACTTTATTCTCATCATATTAGGAACACACAATGGGTTGCAATCTAATATGTTAAATCTCTTCAACTAAGTTCACACACATACTCTATCCTAAAAAGCATTTTCTATTCACTCTTTCTTCTAATTTTCTTCTCCAAGATGTATTTGGCTACCCCTAAATCCTTCATCTTAAACTGTCTTAAAAGATAAGACATACCAAAAGATAAAATATCAATATATAACACAATAATGATAATATGATCACCATCCATTTTATAGTAGATGCAATGATCTAATTTAGATCTTAGAAATCTCAAACTTAATACAAAATAACCAAAATTTTGGTAACACATTCTAGGAGATCGCTTAAGACCATAAAAACATTTCTTCAACTTACAAACCAATTTTCTTTATCTTTTTGAATGTAGTGCTTAAGTTGTGTTGTATAAAAAATTTCTCCAAATAGTCATATGAAATAATGTTGTCTTCACATCCATGTGCTTGAACTCAATATTATATGCTATAACAAGAGACAATATAAATTGAATGGATGTTAAATTTTCTATTAGGTATAAAATATCACCATAATCTATTTCCTCAACCTAGGAATAGCCCTTCACAACCAATCTCACCTTGTACTTATCAACACTACCATGAAACTCTATTTTTCTTTTGAAAACCCATTTGCATCCAACACAATTTTTTCTATTAGGCAAAGGTACTATGTCTCATGTGTTATTATTATGTAAAGCATCCATCTTATCTATGAAAACCTTCTACAACTTAGAATTATTCATATTCATAGCATCATTTGCATTCCTATTATTATCAATGTTAATAATCAAATTATATATACTTAGATCCAATAATGGGGAGCATAACTCTTTGGTTGTTTTTTCCAAGTGAACTTCCTTAATGATTGAGGTGGAGATTCTATTTCCTCTTCAAAAATCTTTAAACTATATAAGATTTTCTCCTCTTTATATCCTTCATGGGCTTCTGGTTCAACCTTCTTGATTTTTGAAGTTAATTGAGATACACTTTTATTTAACCCCTTCTCTACTTGCCATACTATGAAAAATAACTACTCTAAAGATAACACTTATTCTATACACAACTATATCTCATCCATTAGGTTCTAAATCTTGTATGTTTTACACGAACAACCATAGACAATGAAGATATATTTTATATCTTTGTTCTCCAACAAGCACATGTGCATATGCTTCACCCCCAAATACTCAAATATGTACATCCATATGCATCTTATCAAAATGAGTGGATGTAGAAAGTTACATATTAACCAAGTAACATGTTGTGGAAACTACTTTAGCCCAAAAATTATATTCTAGATTGGTCCCATTGATAATGCTCCTAGCCCTCTCCATTGTTGGAGTTGAGATATAGCTCTGATACCATGTTGGGATTATGGATGCACAGTCCTTGAAGCTGCAGACTTCGATGGAGGACCTTTAAGCCAGGAAAGATAATCAACCACCCAGAAAGTGTTGCAACTAGGCATGCACAATAGAGATTCTATTGATATGATATATATTGGATTGATATCTAATTGATATCTGGATATAATTACAAATGTACAAGATGCCTGATTATATAGGCATGAGCTAAACCCTAATATGCATGAGATGTTGCCATGTGTCAAGATCAAACAACATGTGACAACATGTGAACCCTAATGGTGAAGAACATTAAATGAGGAGATAAGTTCTAGAAGGACAACTCATCTTCTAGAAGGAATCTTATCCCACCAAACTAGGAAGGGAATATTATCCCACTTATTAAATGATTTATCTAATAATGCAACCTAGGACTTAACTAATTAAATGCAAGACCTAAGTTAACTTATCTTACGGAGGAAAATGCAATGATTATGCAAGATGATGATCGGTGATGGGTCCCGGCTATGAGGCCATGTTAGGTACCCATGTACATGAAGATGCAGAAAATCTCACACAAATGGAGAAAAGAGGAAAACCCAGTAGGAACAAAACCCCTCTCCAAAAAAGGAGATGATGTAGAAAAAAAAAAGTGAGATAGGATGGGAAGGATGGAGGACTCCCAAATACCCCCCAAGGACACCATCTGTCACATGGATACAATAGAATCAATGCACCCCCATAGGGAGGAAAGAGAGAGACTATATAGCCCCCCCAAAAGATGAGATCACCTACAAGAAAGGTAAGTGTCTGAAGACAAAATAAGATCCAATGTCGACAAACAACTTGTCTCCCTTTTGGAAGAAACAAAACCATTTGCAAATGGAGAGATGCTTCCCATTCCGGATAGGAATTGAAGGAAGGAAGGATGAAGATGGATGTCGATGATGTCTCTAAACTCTGCTCAATTGTCTCCATGCCTGATGATGAAAATTCCATAGTCCTAAACAATGAAGAGGGTGACAAATCAGGATGAGGTAGAAACTGATGCTGAACAATATCCAAAGACAAAGATAAAATGGATATGATGGATGTGATGGAGACTTGATAGCCCCACCTGAATGAAGTATCCTCAAAACCACTAAAAGAAGTATGAAGCAACAAAGGTGTCCAAACCACAAATCTTTGGCTAGGAAGAAGCAAATCCAATGGTGGATGCTGAAGAAACCTCAAGTCCTGAATGGAATGTCAGGGAAGAAGTCTCGGATATGAAATCTCTGAAGAGAAACCAAGTTCCTCCAAGATAGTCTCTGGATTCCCAATCAAGGTTGAGACAAAGAAATGAGGAGACTCAAAACAACTCTCCAAAGTGTGATCTGAATAGAGGAGTGATATCCCCTCAAGAATGTTCTCCAAACCTGTAGAAGTGGCCAAGGCAGTGATACCTGAAACAAAGCCATCTTGTGATGCCAAGTCTAAAAAATTGAATGTGTCCTGATGAATAATGATGGTGAAAGTCTCAATCAATGAATTTGGATAAGGAATCACTGAATGTGAAGGGATACCAATTGTCTCTGATGAAGAAGAAGCACCAAAAGGAACCTTGTCAACCTCTTCGGAAAGATCAAGGCAGTCAACTTCCTGCATAACAATATCATCATAGGGAACTTGATCTGAAGTAAGACGTTCTGAATCTTGACCAACGAGGAATGGTGGAGTATCTAAATCTCCATATAGCTCCCAAAGCATTGTCCAAAGAATGTGAGGACAATCACAATGATCAATAGATCTCAAAACATCGCAATCAACTTGCATCTCAAGGATCTCCAAAACAGTGTATTTGCTACAACTCCAAGCAAGTTCATGAATACCTTCACTTGGATGAGGAACAATACCAAATAGATGTGGCAACAAATCAAGTGAATGAAGATGGTGGCAAATCCCATCTTGCCATTGCTGATAGTTACCCTTGTGCAACATAGTCAAAGGAGAACATGCAAGCCCCATAATGAAATTTCTCCACAAAAACAAAGACAAATGACCTTCAACAGCAAATAAAGACTTCCAAATATGATGGATAACTGAAGTGATGCAACCCGGATCAAAAAATCTTTTCCCAAGCTTCAAAATAACTAGGTTATTGATCAAATGCACCAAATTGAAAAAACTATCATGCAAGAGTACCTGGTGCTGAAATGGATCAAGGGATTGGACTGATAAAAAAGCTCTGAATCACCTTCCTGATGCCAATGGAATCATGGAAATCTGATGAACGGTTGAGAAGATATGCAGCTTTGAGTCCAAATTAGGGTTTTGTCTTCAGTTGGATGTAGAATTTTCTATGAGAAAAAATTCATAGAATGGATGTCACCACTAGAAATTACGCGAAATTCCCTTTCCGACGGTATATCGTTTGCAAAAATTTGATACCCTAGGTGAAAATTATGATCAAATGAAAAAAATGCCTATATTAGGCACTTGGCAGACTAAATAGGGGCAAAATTCTAGCCCCCTGGGCGCTGACACCTGGTCGGTGATGTGACCACGGCGTTAAGGTTGACAAAAAAATAACGCACCACCAGATAGGTGGTGGCGGGGCGGAGATGAAGGGCGGAGCCACTGGTGAGGAGAGCACCGCCGGTGGTGGATAACCACCGGTGCCGATAACAAACCACGGGCATGGAAAAGAACTCCGAAAAACTACCGGCGACGGCATAGAGATGTTCGGCGGGCATGGTAGGAAAGAACACCAGCGGGAAGACTCTAGTTGGCAGCGATCGTCAGCGGGGGTTCAACGAAGCTGGCGGGAGAACTTTGCCGGCGAGCTCGGGAAATGGCAGGCCGATGGGAGAGGACCCCACTTGGATGTGATGTGACAGGTTCATCCAGAGTATGGCCCGGCTGGATTTGAATTTGGCCAATGAAAACTTTGCAGAATAGATAATGAATAAAGTGGCCGGTGGTATAACTTTGATTTTTAATATTGCTTTTATAGCAATTAAAAATCAAAGACTTGCAATATTAAATATTTTTCAAATTTATATAGTCTACAAACAAAGCCGATAGAATTAACCAAACCCCAAATATTGATGCTGACCAAAATAAATGAACCCCAATATTTGTAAGGAGATGCCGATGGAAGTAAAAAAATGCAGATGATTTAAAAAAAAAATCAAACCCCTTATACCATGTTGGAGCTGAGATATAGCTCTGATACCATGTTGGGATTATGGATGCACAGTCCTTGAAGCTGTAGACTTCGATGGAGGACCTTTAAGCCAGGAAAGATAATCAACCACCCAGAAAGTGTTGCAACTGGGCATGCACAATAGAGATTCTATTGATATGATATATATTGGATTGATATCTGATTGATATTTGGATATAATTACAAATGTACAAGATGCCTAATTATATAGGCATGAGCTAAACCCTAATATGCATGAGATGTTGCCATGTGTCAAGATCAAACAACATGTGACAACATGTGAACCCTAATGGTGAAGAACATTAAATGAGGAGATAAGTTCTAGAAGGACAACTCATCTTCTAGAAGGAATCTTATCCCACCAAACTAGGAAGGGAATATTATCCCACTTATTAAATGATTTATCTAATAATGCAACCTAGGACTTAACTAATTAAATGCAAGACCTAAGTTAACTTATGCTAGTGTAATAATTAATTAATTACACCAACATCCATCAACATCCTATTCATTTTTTCAACTCCATTATGTGAAGGGGTATATGTAGTTTTCATATTTCTTTCTATCCCATGATCCTCACAAAATCTATGATTTTTTTTTAACGATACTCATTTGAATTATTAGTCCTCAAAAATTTAATCTTCCTACCAGTTTAATTCTCTATAAGATCCTTGAATTCTCTAAAATTGTAGAGTTCATATTTACTTATAAGAAAATATACCCATGCCCATCTACTATAATTATCAATGAAAGGAACATAATATATATAAGGAAAATTATCATGACTAAATACATCATTTAAATATTAAATCCAACACTCTACAAAACTTATGACAATTAGAGTTACTAAACATAGTTTTATTTTCTATATACATAATGTTACCATAAATCAAATTTAATACTATAATAATTTAATCCCTTAACAAGGTTTTTATTTTTCAAGGTCCTTAAACCCTTCTCACTTATGTGACCCATTCTTTGGTTCCATAACATTGTTTTCTCTAAGGGTAGCTTAGTCTCTAAAACATGAGCACCCTTAGGTACCTAGAACATGAAAAACAAAAGTAAAATTGACACATATTTTTTATTGGTTCCAATGATGAAGGTAAATATTTTGTAGATCCTTTCATTATAAAAAATGGGAAATTATTACACTAAATTATACATGTATCTAGTTGAAATAAAGTGTCAATTTGAACACCCTTAGCAATAACCATAGCTCCTTTGACCATCTTGCACCCTCCACTTAATAAAACAAGTGGCACACTTGTTTCATTTATTTTACTTACAAAAGTAGGTTCTATGTCAAAATAGGGATATGCAATAAACCCTTCATACACTTCACTTATCCATGTCAATGAATTGAATGAGGAATCTACCTTAGCCAATAATCTTAAAATGTGAATCATCTTCAAGGTACACTTTTCCGCTATCATATTCTTCATATTTTATAAACCAACCTTGATGTGAGCTCATGTGGAAATAGGAACCAAATTATGTCAACTGTGCACCTTTCAATCCATGATTAGCCCATGCAACAAATAAAACATCACCTTCATATTGAGAGGATATCTTAGACTCATAATAAAATTCTAACTTTTTCTTCTCCTCCTCCTCCATACAATCTCTTCTTAGATGTCCAAATCTCCATAGTTTCAACATTTTTGCTCAAACTTACTCTGAGATTTGGATATTGACTTATCTTATTTTTTGCGTTTTGTTTGGATCTTCCATGAATTTCTAGGGATTCCTTAGCTAAATAAAAAATCATCCTTCTCTCTTTATAAATAAAATATGCAACCACTTCATTCATCTTGAACTTGGTGGTATTGCTCGCAATGGCCATAATCAGGTGGTCCCATGAATATAGAAAATAACATAAAAAAAATATACACCATTTGTCCTCCATTTTTACTCTCATGGAGGGGAATTGAGTAACTACCTGAAACATCAAAAAATAGGTTTTGTTTCACCAAAATGGATTGATGAACAATGGGGGACCTATTTTCCTTTATTTCATTAGGAAATGAGATCCGCACAATGAATTGATTGTCAACCCTTAGGTGAATCAACCCAAAGTGAGAATCTTTAAATTTCCTTACGCTCTCAGGATGGGGGGCAAGGTCAAACAACACTTTGGGGAGAAAAACCAAAAAATAGTAAATCAACTCCAAAATGCAGACTAACACTTGAAACTTGAAGATTAAGTTCAATATTTATAGAACTAGAAAATAGATACATAAAACAATGGCAAAAACATGTGTACCAGTACCAAAACTATTTTTTGGAAGTTAATCCGAGACTCATTCGCCCATGGGAAAATAGGTCCAAGTACAGGGATTTCAAAAATCTTTTGGGAGCCTCTAGTAAAGATCTATAGCTTTTGATTTGTCCAAGTTTTAGTACCGAAAAGTCCAAAATCCGATATGTAGGTTAGATTTCATGATTTGACAACTTTGACAACTTTGAAAACTTTGTAAATCTTACACTTAAAAAAGGTCTTCAAGTTTTCTTCAACCTAAATCTGTAATCACACACACAAGAGAGATTTTTTTTTTTGTTTTTTAGTGAATGGGGGTTTGCCTTGGTCAAACCCTATTTCGGTAATCAAACCTTGAATTGAAATAATGAATGAAAGAGGGAATGAAGAATGAACAAAGCTATGTTACCAATTAAAAAACCCTTGCATGAAACCTTCAAAATCGAGATCTTAGGAGGTCTGCAACTTGCATGAAATGGCTGAATTGGATGTGGATCTTGACACTTGAAATTGATGCTTTGAATGCTTGAATTGATCTTGAAACCTACATCACATTGTTAGCTGCAAAAACTTGCATAGTGCAAGAAGACTTTGACATGATGAATATATCTTGACTGCTGCAATAAATCTTAGATACATTTGCTCTTGAGTTCCCTTGATCATAAACCTTAGCTCTTGTGAAGTCACATAAAATTTTTAGGTGAAACTTAGTGAAATGACCTTGTATTTATAGGTATGTATCCTTAATTTCTTGAAATTCAAATATCACAAGCTAAAATTGAATCATAGATTTAGAAATGTTAAAATACTGCCAAAAACATAATTTAAATTTAGGTCCAAAGGTCTAGGGAGGACCCATTCGTCCATGGGCGAATGGGTCCCAAGTCCCTATTCCTGGAACACACATTGCTCAATGTAAAGTGTTATGTTTAGGCATTGATTATTGTCGGGTTTCCCCTTTGAAAAATATAATTTAATAGGCCTGTAAATGAATTTTAAAGGGCTAATTAAAACCTAATTAAGCTCAATTTAATTAAGAGGGCCCAAATAAGTGTGTAAATGTAAAGGGGTACATTTAACAACACTAAATTAAAGCATTGTTGTCCAATTTAATTAGGAGGGCCCAAACAAGTGAAAATGTAAAGTGTTACATTTTTCTACACTACACTACCATATTGAAGGAATTTAGATGTTCCACCATAGACCCAAAATCCTCCATCCTAAGGGTATACAACTAATTTTTTAGGAAAATCTTATTCGGGTTCTGGCAAGAAGTTGAGTCCACTTTTTGGCCAAAAAGTGGAAGTGTTTTCCCTAATTTTCAAAATTCAACACATTTGACCTTAAAATTTGAAACACTTAGAGATGGAATCTTCAAAAATCTCACTAATCATAAAATGTAGTACTTAGAGTCTAGTTTCCAAATATGTAATTTAATTCAATACCCAAATGCTACAAATTGATTTTCAAAAGGCGTTTCTAAAAACCACTATTTAAAAGTCACTTTTTTTTTACCATACCATGCATGTGTACACACGTCATCCATATTTTGATCTAAATTATCATATTTTTCTAAATCCTTTTGGGAAAAGATTTGTAACTCACTGAAGCACGTTTTTGATATTTTTTGTAATTTTTTATTGAATTTTTTTGGTTAAATTTTTAGTAGCCATATTTGTCATTTTGAAAAATCGTCGTGTACGTCACGCATAAGATGACCTAAACTTATCATTTTTTATTTTTTTTTAAATTGAAAAAAAATGTTTGAAGTACGTTTTTGTGCAATCTATTTGCCAAAAAAAATATGTTAATAAAAAGTTATTAAAATACTAAAAAATCCCTGATAATTCAAGTTTATGGACCTATTTCATTAGAAATTAATTGAAAAATTAAAAAAATAATTCAATTGTAAAAAAAAAACATATTTGGAATCTAGATTGTCTCATCTATAATGGGTTTTAATTTCGTCAAAAAATTCTGCAAAAAAGGTCTTCAAACATATGCCCAAAGTCGCCATTTTCTTGTGACATTTCCAAGACCTTTGAAGAACTTGTAGGTCAAACTAGGTCCAGAGCTTAGGTTCGGGTCCCCAAGCCTTTTCTTGAACTGAAAAACAAAGCAAAAACCTGACCAAAAATCAAATTTTTTAAAAATGGGATCCTGTTCTAAAACGAGATCCTGTTTCATAGAAAATATATTTTTTTATACTTGAATGAAATGGGATTTTGTTTTGAAAACGAGATCTCATTCTGTAAAACAGGATCACGTTTTGCAAAATGGGATCTCGTTTCTTAAAAGTAATTTTTTTTTATGAAACAGGTCGTTAAAAAATGGGATCTTGTTTTGAAACAAACTGTTAAAAAACAGGATCTCATTTTAAAATGGCCTGCTAAAAAATGAGATCCCATTTTTTAATAGCCCATTTTTTAGCGGGTCGTTTTAAAACAGGATTTTTTTTAAAGAAACAGGATCCCATTTTTTTAAAAATGGGATCTCGTTTTTGGCTTGGGACCCCGAACCTAAACCAAATCCCGTTTATAAAAAAATGAGATCCTGCTTTCTTGAGGCCAATTTTGAATTTTTTTCTAAGGAAAAAACTTCCATGTTTCATGGACTCATCTTCTTGCTTTTACCTATTCACTAGAGCTTTAGTCTGATAAATTTCTCCAAGATCATTCAAAAATTTCACTATGGTAGTCTCTTCATCCACATTCAAAAATATTTAATCAACCAAACTAAGTCTAATGAGACTCTTTTCTTTTCTACCCATATTGTCTTAGTCTTCATGTGATGTACCTATAGGTTTGGATCTAAATAGTACAACCCATAGATCTTGGTATATGAGCACATCCTCCATCTTGAGCTTCCATAACACAAATTTTATGTCTAAGAACCTCTCCATCCCTATCATTAATGTGATTTCCATCTCTTTTTACAATAAGGCCAAAACCCTCTTTACATAAGCTCCCACTCTAATAAATATTAGTATAAAACCCTCCAACCAATACCTATAATATGAGGTGATAATGATTTGATACCAAATAAAATAAATAAAGGTACATAAAAATGCTTCCTACAATAACTTTTTAGGAGAGTGGTGTGTGAGTTTCAATAATTTAACACTTATATAAAGAAGAAACAGATACAAATATACAATAAATAATATACCATAAAATAGGTGCATGTGGGGTAAACCCTTTTGGGAGAAAAACCCAAAACTCTAAAGTAGTCCAATATATTATTCAATAGGGACGGGAGGCCTAACTCAATATGCTAAAGCATCCTATTGCAGTTAAGAAGTCACAAGGTCTAGTCTCCCCCCAAACCCGTGGTACCAAAGGGCATGTCGCGCCAACACTACCGATCATGTGAAAATTTTATCAGGCACACTACAATTTATAGGGGAACAGATACCCAACTGATTCCTGCAATCTAATATATATATATATATATATATATATATATATATATATAATTTAGTAAAAAACATAGTTACAATACACTTGTAGAGAAAGCCTTCACAAGAATATCACCATCTGAGATGTAGAGGAATTTTGATACATTAACAATATCTATTAAACTCTACACACATGCTCCACCCAAGAACAATATGTATAGGAAATACAATACATGAAACCATAAAATGGTAGTTGAATAATCATGAGCTGAACCATCCAAAAAGTAGCACCCATATCCCAAATTTCAAGATAAGTCCATGGTTTAAAAATATAAAATTTCTTGGACACCCATAATAACCTAGTTGTAATCCACTCACCAAATTGGGAATTCTATTTTAGTATCATTATCTCTAATCAAATATGCCTTATGACATGCCATAACACACAATATAAGTTGATCAAAAAGTGTAAACCCCCTTTAGAATTCTCTTATATGTCTAACACCTTTTTATGTATTTCCTATGCAAACTTATAGAAGCCATAAATTTTGATTTTGGAAGCGAGCAGGGTCCTTCATTTTAAATTGTAAAGCTCAAATATATATACAAAGTATGAACCTCTCTTAGTGGTGTTGAACAACCCAAAATATTTATTTTGGTAAAAAACCAACTATACGACTTAGAAATTGAGCTTTTCTAGTTTATAACCTAAAAATTGCACTTTTGATAAAAAAAATTCAATAGAAGCAAGGTTGATACAAAATTTATAACAATCTAGTGACCAAATACGAGTGTTAAATTGATGAAATAAAATGCCTAAAAAAATATGTTTTTTACTCCTATTAGGGAACCAATTTGAAATTTGTCACTATAAATTGCTCTCTAGAATGAATGATTGCTTAAGTAGTCTGATGATTAGAATGAATTTAATGATGTAATAGAAAATAGATTCAAAAAACACCAAATATGTCTTTAGTTGGCTCATGGAGAGAGGGTGGATGGGAGTAGTCATCTAATTTTAAAATTTAAAATTTAAAATGAAAGATACAATTTTTACAACCATGAAGTCATCCCCACAATCATATCATTAATTCTAAAACGGGCTAATAGATCTATGTGGATAACAAATAAAGGAAGATAGTTTCATAAGTGAGTGTGATAAATGAATAAATAAGAAAAAATCATGAGAGAGTTTTTATAAAATAATAAGGTGGGGATAAGTGCACATGGATGTGTGTATGCAAATGGATAAAAAGCTAGGATAATGAGCCCAACTTCACACAAGATGGTGTTATTTGTTACCATGTACACATATCAAGACATTTCCTCAAATTTATATAAAACTAATGGGAAATGACATACATATGAAAATTTCATCATTACATGTTTCCCTCATTTTGAGATACACATGAGTTTTAAAATGATCATGTGTCTCAAAGTATACAACACTCACAAAAATGCATGAAAAGTAAATATTTAAACACTTAAAGGATATAATTATGGATTCTATATAAATTAACATTTATAATCATGTAAATATGTCCTTTGATATGTGATCTCCATTAATCTTGTAAAATAGGGAATATATATATAATGACTAGCTTCTATCTCACAAATAAAATTAGTGATTTCATGTCCCCTTCAATTAGTTTTATCCATATGATGTGAGGAATTGAAGGAAAGGGAAAATTGCACATGAATATAAATTAATCTAGATCTAGAAGCATGTAAGTAAATGTGAAACTGTTACACCCCATTGTGTTACTACTTATATACTTTAACCTAGTTGGGTGAAAATGCTTAAGATGAGTGTAATTGTGCTTTATGTTTTTTAGAAATATGAATAATAAATGTTTATTTAATTTGATGTTATGAAATATTTTGATTATAAAAATATATGATGCAAGTGAATGTATTGTTTTAGCTAACTACTGTTGCGAAGTGTAGAGTTGGAGGTAGGAATAGTATCGAGCCTCTTGAAGAGAGGGGAGTATCACTCAGGGAGAAGAACTTGGTCTGGTAACCTATGATAAAGAACTAAACTAAGATTTCACACACACACACACACTTCTAGTTTGGTCAAGTCAAGATAATAGTTGGGAATAGTAAGTTACCTTTAGTCTTGCTTGTGCTTTGTTTATGAATGTTCTTAGGAATTTTAAGTATTGAGTCTCTTTGAAATATGTGAGTCCTTCTTTATGTGTTTATATTTAATTGATGGGATATATACATAAAATGTATATATGTATCTATCAATGATAAACTCATACACATGAGTAAATACGTGCATGAGTACACGTAGATAGGCATACCTACACATGCTCATGAATGGATTACCCATATGCATGGGAATATTGATAGGACAAGGTAACATACATATACATATACTTATATATATACCATTTATATATGTCGATTGATATGATTTGTGAATATATGTGTTTAAATATCAAGGCGTGATATATATATATATATATATTAATATTAACATATGAGTATGTAGTGACGAAAAAGATACGTCCATACTAGTATATTAATATATATGTGTATATGTATATGTATATATATACATATGTGTAAATATGTATATAAGTTCCTACATCAATATGTGAAATGTGAGAATATGTGAATGTGTATTTGTATATCGAATAATGTATTTTATGAACTTGTGAATTGATATATATATATATATATATACATATACATATACATATAAACATATTACTTTATAAACATATATATACATATACATATATTATATATATTCATTATATATGATAATGATTTCCATAGCGTTTATTTATATATCAAGCACATAGCATATGCTAAGTATTGCGAGAAAGATTTAAATGATGGGAATAGCGCTAAGTTGAAAAAATGCATAGATATAACTAATGCTTAAAATATTTAAAGTGTTGAGTATTGTGAAATATGGGAAATGCTATGTAAAGCACTAATATCCAATGCCACCCAATGTGTTAAGTAAATTTCCTTGGACTAAGTCAAATACAAAGATAAAGGTGAATGTTCATGAACACGAAGTTTTGACTTGGTTAATAGCAAACAACAACCCAAGAACAGGGCATGAAGGACATAATGTGGTACCAACTTAAGAGAAGTATGAATCGATTGGAAGTCCTTTTTGCAATTCAAATTCCAGATTATGAGGCCATATGAAATATTTAGAAATGGTCAAGTGTGAAGTTGGCCAAGTAAGTCGACCTGTAGAAGACAATTACCTTGCATTTATGATTATCATTCTTGTTGTCTATTTGAGTAAGCGACTCATTCACCTCAGTTGTGTATGTGTTTACTATGCAACGATTTTAGTTGCCACCTTTTCTTAAGCTTGGTGAGTTGAAACTTTTGAGCTGAGAAGTGTCATTCTTGATACCCTGTTTCTAGCCTTTAGTTGTTGAACTTTATGTATAAATAGAGGTGCTCTCTACCTTGATAGGGATGCATATCTACATACTTGCTATGATTTTTTTGAGTTGATATTATCTGATTTTTTGAGTTGAGTAAGTTTTTGAGTGTTGTGAGAGGAATTTGAGAGTGATATTTGGTGAAGAGGGAGAAGGTTTATTTGGGGATTTACATACTGAATTAAGGGAAGACCGAGATAGGAATCTAGGTTGATCAATTGGAGCATCACATAAACATGCATTACTCTTTTATACTTTTTATGTTTTGAAAAGATTTTGTGACATCATTTATCTTGATTGGGAAACTACTTCATCTATTTATTGTTAGGATTAGGTGTTGTACACCTTGCATAATGCTTATAATGTTTAATTTATTATTATGTGCGTGGTGCGCCTAGGGGTACCTAGATGGACGTGCATCACTAGGAGTTATAATGTTGGGGCCACTTTATGTCGTATGTAACATTGGGACTTAATTGTAAAATGTAATTATTTAATATTGGGGAATAATAAAATATAATAAAGTACCCAATATTAAATGAGGGGTCACATGTTATTGTAAGTTCAATATTTTGGACACATGGTTTATGTAATACCACTTGGTGGTTTTGTGGGAGATTGCTTCTATAAAAGCAACCACAAGGGTAGTTGTCTAAGGTTGGAGAGTTTGTTGCAAGGTTAGGTTGAGCTTGTGCATGTGTGAGGGTTTGAAGCATGGCATGGGATGTGTGGATTCATGCTTGGTCACATGGAATGCATGGATAACTTGTGCTTTAGAAGTGTTCATGGAGTCTCTGACGATGTATTGTAATGGGTTTTCATTGTTGAATAATACATGGAGTGTGGATACTTTTGGAGGTTGGGTTTTTCCCTCTTGAGATTTTCCTAGGGTATATCTTGCATCATCTTTCATGGGTATGTTGTTTATTCTCTTACATGTTGATATTGAGTATTTAATTGCATGATTTCAAATTTTGGGTTATGTGGAAATTGTCATTAGATGGCTGCAAGTTTCCTTACAAATCGTATCAGAGCATTGGTTGTGGATTAGATAACCCTAGGTTGCATGAGAGAATGAAAGACATGGAAAGACATGAGGGCTTTGTAGGTTTTTTTTGCAAATATGAGGGTTTTGGGTTTGCTATTTTGATGGGTTGTTTTTAGATTTGGGGTGTGAAATTTTTGGCAAAATAGGGTTTCTTGGTTGTGCATTCAAATGGGGATTTTGTGGGGGAAAATTTTTAGATGACCTCTTGGGACAAAATGGACCTCATGGTTGGATTCAGGTTGGTGAAGAGATGATTTTTGATATATAATTTGACCTATTTTGGAGAAGTTGAAAAAAATGCAATTTTTTTTTTAGTAAAAGGCCTAATTTACCCTAATTTCACATGTGCAGAAAATAAATCGCGTCATTAAATAATTCCGTAGAAAAAAAAAAAATTCAAGTTGGGCTTGAAAAATTATTTGAAAATCCTGCAAAATAAAGCATAAAAAGATTATTTTAAAAAATAAAAATAAAAATAATAAAAATATATATTAAAAAGCCAAGTGGGGTGGGGGGGTGGGAAGGGGGTCTGCAGACTTGCCTACCCCACGGCACTGCTAGTTGGCTATACATTGACGTGATAGGCAGAACGATGTACGCCACTGGCTTGTCCGCCAATGTTAGCTCCTTGGCTGGGCGGGCTCACTCTCCCTAACCATTGGTGAAGACTTTTTTAAAAGTCTTTTTTTTTAAATAGTTTTAATATTTATTAAAATTCTGCCATTTATAATATAAAATCCGCCTAGCAATTTTAATGAAGGCTGATGATGAATTTTTTTTCAAATGCAAAATTAAATGGAATTTAATTATATGGTTGGGTCCGCCACCAACTGAGCAACGCCACCTGGGTGGGGCCACCGCTCAGCCACCAATTTTTTTTGCCTCACATGCAAACTGTTGTTTTACTTCGGATGGGCATAACTTTGGCCCATATTGTCCACTTTTTCTCTTCTTGCTCTCGTTAAAAAGCTGATTGGATGATCTATGCTATGGTGCCAGTGAGTTTTGGAGATTTTTAAATTTTGATAGTGTTTTGCATGATGGAAGTCATGTGTTTATTTTGAGCTTCGAGAGGGCATATCTTGTGCATACAAAGTTGGATTTTGGACTTCAAATAGTCAATGGAAAGCTTGTTTAGAAAACTAAACAGTGGGTCAGGTTTAGAGTTATTTTGGCATGGTTTATTTTCTATTTTTTTATCTGAGTTGTTTATGGGTTACTTTGACTATGGTGATACTATGAGTTTATGGATGATTGGATCTTGGAGATTTGATGTTGGATTCATTGTATGCTCAGTTGTACATCTCATATTATTCTCTCATTTGAAATGGTTATCAGTATATGTTTGGATTTGTAAGTTACATTGTTGTATCTACAAGTTGTGCAGTGTTGTAGGCAGTCTATACTTATAGGAGTGCATTTATGACTTGGACATGGGTTGTCTTTTCCCATTGATATTTAAATTTTGATGCATGTTCAATTTTGGTGGCTTGGTTTAGTCACTTGGTTTGTTGGTTTTGTTGTCATGTTGAGGAGGTGAGATGGTATTACTAGGTAAAATCATGATATGAGACCTATGCAGTTGACTATGATTATGCAAATATGTGGACACGGTTGGGTTGAGTTGTTGGTACATTTGGTGGTGATCATGGTGTCATGGATGTTTCTTGTGCATTAGAGAATTTGGAATGCCATGATGGTTTATGCAGGTGCATTGTTAGTGGTGTTGGATTGGATCTTGATTTAGGTTGTGGTGGTGTATCTTCTTGGTTTAAGGAGATTGGTATCATGATGTCATGGATAGATTGGTTACACAATTCAGTGGGAGCTTGTGACAGTGATGGATTGGCGGTGATGGATATGATGGTTTGGAGGTGTATCTTCTTGCTTTAGAGGATGGTTATCATGTTTTCATTGAGAACTTGGATTCACAGGTTTGGTGTGAGCTTATGACAGTGATGTGGTGTTGGTTGTTTATGTGTGTGTATACCTTGGAATTTTATCCTACTCTAAATGTGCAAAACAACTTAAAAATGTGAATGGTAAAAGACCAAGGACACCTCAAGATTAGCCAAAAGAGTGATAAGCAATAAGGAAAATGGACAAAATAAGACACAAACGATTTCACCTTCCTTGCTGTTGATATCTCTTTGATTGGCCCTTGCTTGGAATGATTTGTGTGCTCCTTAGATGATTGCTTGAGTGACTAAATGGAAGATTAGATGTGCAAGATGATTAAAAGAGATGGCTAAATGATGGCAAAGGATTGAGGATGCAAATTAACAACATGTAGTTATGAAAATACCAAGTGTTGAAAATGAAAATTGGCAGCATAAGGTTGCTCAAATGAAAAGTGTTGAAAATGCCCTTGAGGAGGGGATATTTATAGGAGATTTTGAATTCTCTAGAGAATTCAACGGTCAAGATGCATCCAACAAGGCCAAGATGAAGGGCTATGGTGGGTTGAGAACCCAAAAGCCCTCACATCTTGACATGTGGATGGTGAAGTGGTCAAAGGGATATGAGATGGAGGTGAGGTGTCAAGAAGGTACATGAGGTGGAGGAAGGACAAGTACCTTCCAAGCACCTTGGGGAGTGAGGAGATTTCCTCAAAAAGGGATTCCTTGTCCCCAAGTGGGAGTGAAAGGGACATTTGAGGAATTTTGGAATTCCTCAAAAATCTACATGGAAAAAGAAAGGTGGTTGGGGATATAAATGTGAATTAAAAATTCACATTCCTAGGAGGATCTAGAGGATAAAAGGTGGGCTCCAAAAAGGTGGGACTTAGTCACATGTGGAGATTGTGACAAGTCCAAGGTTCTAGAAGCCTTGGAAGAATGGAATGTGAATTAAAAATTCACATATAAAAGAGGGGAATCTAGGAAGAATAAAAAGGAATTAAAAATTCCTTGGAGAATGATTAGGCTTAATTAATCAGTAATTAGAAGATAAATAATGATTAGAAGCCAACTTGCAAAAGTTGGAGGATGTGACACATCCTAATCAAGGATTAGGCATGTGCACATCCCTAATGAAGAAATTAGGAGATGGATTAGGATTAGATGAAAATGACATGTGAGGAATTAAATAAATGTAATATTTATTTAATTTATTTGATGAAAAGAGGATTAAGGAGGGTAAGATATTTAATTATTAATTAAATACCTTAGGGATTTGGCAGAATTAAAGATATTAATTAAATAATAGTAATATTACTTAATTAACTCGGATAGGAGGATGTTTAGCTGAAAAGTGATAAATTTGGATAAATTAAGTGTCCAAATTTGGATGTCTACAGTGTGCTATAGTGAGAGTTCATTGACATCAGGTGTTGGAGATGTTGAGGTATTGTTTATGACTTGTTGGTTTTGACAATTGATCCTTGGTTGTAGGATGGTTTTGTTATTATGCCATGGTATACTCTTGATTACTGGTTTAGAGTTTGTGGCATGGTACATGTTATGATAATTTGAGCATTTGATATTCTTTTGAGAAGATGTGAGATCATGGTGTCATGTTTATGTTCTTGATTGTGCAATTAGAGCTATGATTTTGATCTTGGTTGGTTCTTTGTATTGAGTACTTTCATCATTTACTTGGAGTTTAGCATGGACTGATTGGTTACAAGTGCTCATGGATACATGGAGACTTAGGTGAGTCTTGGTCATGTTCTCTTGTGGTTAGAGACATGCTTTTTGAGATGGTCACTCTTGATGAGATTTTAGCAGGAAGTCTGAGGAGCCTACACCTTGGTTGGATGTGAGTCCAACATGGACCGATGAGGAGAGTGTTCTTGGTTGCGTCATGATGACTTGGATATTCTGGAGGAGCATTCTCATTCCCCACTCTTTGTCTACTTGGTGGTTCACTTGAGAGGTATTGCCCATTTTTCTTTTAGGTTTTTTATGTTTATGCTTTGTCTTCCCATGGATATGGATCTTGAGCCATGGATATTTGGTTTTTGGAGGGTTCATTTGAGGAGTGTTTGCATGTTTATCTCCTTGTACATGTTGGGTTTAGATGGTTTATTGGGCTAATTTCCTTGTTTTGGGAATGGTTACATTGAGTTTGATCTTCTTGTTTTGAGATGCTTACATCGATGATTAGTTACATGATACATATGTTATGTTTGATCTTGGTGATTGGACAGTTGGATGTTGTTATGGATTTTGTTATGGGGTGTTGTGGAGGAAATCATACTTGACGTAGTTGGAATTTAGAGGTGTGTGTAGGAGGACATGCTATAGGTGTTTGGTTTGTAGGTTTTTCATATCATTGTGGATGTTCCTTGGTACTACATGTTTACATCTTCTATGTGATGTTGTTAGTAGAATTGGCATGCCTTGATCACTCGTGATGGTGCCTTGTTTCTGGAATGTTAACAAAGTGATGTGTTGAATGTGCTCATTCCAAGTTTGCATTCATCTAGAATTTTTCCATACAGTGGGAGCTCCTGGATGTGTATGTCACTCTTTGACAGGTTTGCACATGGAGTTTATTATTACGGTTTATGGGTGGATATGTGTTGGCATGAGTTTACTATGTTATGTATACCTCAGAGGTATGGATAGTTGGATGTGTTGGAATTTTTTGTGGGTGTCATTTCAGCCATGGTGATTTATTCTTGACAGCTACTGGTGTATATCGTTACCTTTGGATTGAGTGTTTGTGTTTTGAGATATCGGTTTGAGGTAGGTTTATGCTTCTTTGTGGTAGTTAGTGTGACATCTCTTTAGATGTGTTCTTATCTTAGTGCATTGGCATGGTGGAGGATGAGAGCATTCATGGATGATATGATGGTCACCTTGGTTCTTGTTACATGTATCTTGATGGAGCACATGGAGCACTTGGATTCCAAGATGGTACATGTTGCCTATGGAGTTTATTATCTTGATGTTTGAACTTACTTGTTACCCCATTATGAAATGTATACAAGTGCAAGATTGTTAGGATTAGGTGTTGTACACCTTGCATAATTTTTATAATGTTTAATTTATTATTATGTGTGTGGTGAACCTAGGGGTACCTAGATGGACATGCATCACTAGGAGTTATAATGTTGGGGCCACTTTATGTTGTATGTAACATTGGAACTTAATTTTAAAATGTAATTATTTAATATTGGGGAATAATAAAATATAATAAAGCACCCAATATTAAATGAGGGGTCACATGATATTGTAAGCTCATGATTTTGGACACATGGTTTATGTAATACCACTTGGTGGATTTGTGGGAGATTGCTTCTATAAAAGCAACCACAAGGGTAGTTGTCTAAGGTTGAAGAGTCTGTTGCAAGTTAGCATGTTGAGCTTGTGCATGTGTGAGGGTTTGAAGCATGGCATAGGATGTGTGGATTTGTGCTTGGTCACATGGAATGTATGGATAGCTTGTGCTTCAGAAGTGTTCATGGAGTCTTTGAATATGTATTGTAATGGGTTTTCATTGCTGAATAATACATGGAGTTTGGATACTTTTGGAGGCTGGGTTTTTTCCTCTTGAGGGTTTTCCCAGGGTATATATTGTGTCATCTTTCATGGGTAAGTTGTTTATTCTCTTTCATATTGATATTGAGTATTTACGTGCATGATTTCATATTTTGTGTTATGTGGAAATTTTCATTAGATGGTTGCAAGTTTCCTTACATTTATTAGGGAAAGGTTATTTTATTCTTAAGTGAAATAAAAAGATTTCTTGGTGTACTTAATGTAAGGATATATATTGCTTGAAGTGTTTGTACATATTCCATAATAAGGAATGGGTGGTTATAGAGGGGTTAAATACTATAATATGAATATAGCTTGTATAGCTACTCATTAGCCTAGTCGAGTCATAGAGTTATTTTGATTTACTTAGTAGAAGTGTACTAACTTAACATAGAGGTTATAGATTATTCCTAAGGTTAAGGTTACTACATGGTGTAAGGGGATAGCCTATGCATAGGTTATGAATGGTCAATACATATCAAGCTAGGAAGGTGGGTGAAGTTTAAGATGTCCACTCTAAATCTTGGGTGATGAATACTTTGGTCAAAGTAGTGTAAGTTTCCACTATTTACACTATTAGTTCATTGTGATCTAGGTTTACATGCTAGGTAGGGAATGTAATATGTGTAGGTTGTAGCTAATATGTGATAGATCTAGATATGTAGGACATAACACCAAGCTTAGGAAAGGTCAATTTTTATTATGAGGTTACCAAACCAATTTCATCATTGAAGGGTAGAGCCATCTATCAACTTGGTAGATGTGCGGGGGAGCATAGTTAGTCCAAGGTTGGCGGAAAATAGCTTGAGTGATGCTTCTCCTCATCAGTAGGTGACCGAGATTTGATGGAGGGCACCTGGACTGTTTGTACATCTATTTCCAATAAGCTCAAACATAGCCTTGTATGTGTATTTTGTATCCATATTTATGTAAAGATTGTAAAAGAGAAATGATATCATGTTATCATGTATTATGTAATAATTACATTGGAAAGTTGTAATACTTTGATATAATGCAGTGGAAAAGTCCAGAAAGATGTTTATTTCAAATGTGCATGCTATCTTTATAGTTTTGGAAAGAAAAAAAATATTGCTCAAAATGGTTAGATGCTTAAACTATTTACTTTAGATTAAAATGTAGGAAAGTTATTGTGTAGAACAATGGACATGTTACATGTCGTATCAGAGCCAGATTCAACTCTAGAACCTATGTGCTCACTATGTTTTCCCTTCCAACATTATGAGTCTAATATTTACAAAATTCTTATGCCAAGATGGTGTGTCTTAGGTTAACTGCAATAAAGTCAGTAATAGAAAATGAGTGCTACCTATGGGCTAAGAAGGAAAAAGAAGCCCTTGTTCGTACCATTGAGGGGACCAACTATGACAATGCCATCTGGCTAAGTGATACCGAGACAATTAGTCACACTCTATCATGGATTATTCAAGAGAGAAGAAGGATGAGAGATGAAGCCAATTTCAATAACTTACCATCAGTTTCTCCGGCCAAGTCTAACTCAATATCACTTTCTAGGGATATGCCCTCAGAATCTAGTATCAGTCTAGTATTGATATTTAGGAACTCTGAAGTAGTACCTATGGCTGAAGTAATTGTTATAGCATCTAGTAGTGAATATGAGGTATATGTTCCCTAAAATTATGTATTGAAAGATAAATTTGACGGTTACTATCCTTTTTGGGATAGAGATGAGAAAAAATCAAAGGGTTACATCCCATGTAGTTATGTATTTGAGAGTGAATCCAATGGATACTCTCCTCTTGAATATTTAAATAGTCATTCTTTGTAAAAGGAAGGATATTGAAATCCTTATGAATAAATGAAAGATTATGTTTTTCAAAATTTATGTATGAGAAACTCAATGAAACTTTGTATTTTCTCTTTTGAAATGTTTTCTATGCATTTAGTAAACCATGATAGCATTTAATTAAAGATGAACCTCCAAGTATAAATATACTTAATACAATGGTTAGGACAAGAAATAATCTTGGAGGGAGTCAAGAAGTTGGACAAGGTCCAAATAATGTCGAAGCTAAGTTGGGTCAAATTTTGGCAATCATGGATGAAACTAATGCAAGGATAGGAAAACTTGAACAAGAAGTGAGGGGAAAGGAAAGAGAGGAAGAAGAAGTCCCACAAAATGAAGAATATGAAGAAGTTCCCAACAATGAGGAAGAAGGGGGAGATTCCAAAAACCAAACTAAATCTAGAGATCAAGAAAGTGGTAGGACACAATCATATTTTGATGGAACCAAGAGAAAGTGTATGACAATTGAATTATCTAGGGATATGATAAATATTACTTCTCCTAAATTATAAGGAAGCATTAGTGAAGAAGAATTTGAGGCTTGGTTAATTCAAATGGAGAAGTAATTTGAAATAAGAAACTATTCAGAGGTCACTAAAGCTGTGCGGGGAGCATTCCAGTTAGTAGGAGAAACCTCTAACTAGTGGATGAACAAGAAGATGGAACTTGGAATCAGTTTCGTAAAGCTGACTTGGAATGATTTTGTTGAGATTTTTCGAAAGAGGTGGTTACCCCAAAAAAATTTCAATCAAAATCTCATTGACTTTCAAAATATTAAGCAAGGAGATATGTCAATAAATGAATACCGAGAGAAGTTCACTCATCTCTTGAGGTATGTACCAATGTACCAAAAGGATGAGTGAATTCCAATCAAGAAGTTCATTATGGGACTAAATGGCCAAATAGGTGGATAGGTGGGTGTACATGGTTTGACCACTATGGACCTAGTATATGAGAAGACAATGAAGTAAGAGAAAAAGCTCAAAGTCATCTCGATCTACTAGGAGAAGAAGAATCAAATGAATTTCATAGGGCCTCAATCTAATCAAGCTCCCAAGAAGTTTAATGAGGGGAAATAATTTAAAAGGAAAGGGGACAAGGGATTCCTGAACAATTGGAATGAGTTGAGGAAGGATCATCCGGGAAACAATTACAACAGTAATAAATATAACAAAGTTGGAGGGAATGGTAGTAATTTTGATAGGCCAATGAAAAGGAGGGGACCAGTAAGGGGATCTTTTACATGTGGAGGGGATCATTTTTCTAATCAATGTCCCAACAAACCATCAAGTTTGTAACCACATGGTAATTCACTTCCTCCTCGATGGGTTGTTTTTTAGCAAAGGATCCATGCAATAGTGGACAATTGACAAGCTGAATCCCAGATCACCCCAGTGGAAACTTTAAGTACTTTTTTTTTACCTATTTCCATACTTATTGATACTAGAGCCACAAAAAAAAATGTTTCACCTAGAGTAGCTAATCAAATTTCTAGGAAGGCTGGTTATATGGAAAAATATTGTGTTGTAGAATATGAAAACTAGGCAAGAGCAAGGGTGAACCAATGTTTATTTGAGGCAAGGGTCGAACTTCCAAGTTTCTCAATAGAAGTAAACTTGTAGGTAGCACCCTTAGGATCTTGTGATGTCATCTTAGGTATGAATTGGTTATAGAAGCATAGAGCTAAATTGGATTTCCATGATAAAATTGTAGAATGTCTAGATGATCTAGGTAATCCAGTGTCTTTTCAAGGAAGACCTAGAGAAGTGAAAATATTGCAGATATCGACTGTGAAAATGCATAGGGTGAAAAAGAAAGGTTTCCAACTATTTGCAGTTAAAATGGATAAACTAGAAGAATTCAAGGAAGTAACTCCTCAAAATAATGTCATGTATTGTGAACCGCAAGATTCTCAAGAAGTTGAAGGAGAAGTGGTGGAATCTAGAGAAATAGATATGGAGAAGTATCCCATCTTACAAAAATTTATGGATGTATTTCTAGAAGAACTAACTGGACTACCTCCCAATAGAGTATTTGATTTCTCCATTGACTTAGTACCAGGATCAAAACCTGTATCTAAAGTACCCTATAGGATGACTACAACAAAATTAATGGAGCTTAAGGAACAATTGGAAGAGTTGTTATCCAAGGGATTGATAAAACCCAATATGTCACCCTGGTGAGTGTCAGTGATCTTCGTGAAGAAGAAGGATGGTACCCTGCGCTTATGTATAAATTATCAAATGGTTAAAAAAAATATGACAAAGAACAAGTACCCATTGCCATGAATTGATGGTTTTTTCAATTAGATGTTAGGAGCGACAATGTTTTTAAAGATTGATCTGCAATCCAGTTATCACCAACTAAGGATCAAAGAGAAAGATAGTTTCAAAACTGCTTTTAGGACTAGATACATACATTACAAGTTCACATTCCTACCCTTTGGACTTACAAATGCACCTGCAACATTCATGAACCTGATTAACAATGTATTTAGAGACTGCTTGGATAGGTTTGTATTAGTATTCCTTGACGATATTTTAATCTATTCCAAGAATGAAGAGAAGCATTGTAAACATTTAGAGATAGTTCTCCAATAGTTAAGAGAGCACAAGCTATCTGGAAAACTCTTAAAGTGTGCCTTCTTTCAAAATGAAGTACAGTACCTGGGTCATGTAATTTTGGAAAGAGGGATTGCAACTAATCCAACTAAGTAAAGATGGTGCTTGAGTGGCCAGTGCCCAAAAGTGTACATGAGGTTAGAAGTTTTATGGGTTTGGTTGGTTACTATAGGAAGTTTGTTGCAAAGTTTTATAGGATAGATTTTCCTATTACTTCATTACAGAGGAAGGGTAAGAAGTTTGAGTGGTTAGAAAAGTGCAAGTAGTATTTGACCTACTCAAGGAGAAGTTGACTACCACACCAATATTGAAGGTACCTAATTCATAAGGCAACTTTATAGTCATAATAGATGCATCGAGTGAAGGATTAGGAGGAGTTTTAATGCAAGAAGGGTAAGTCATAGCTTATGAATCTAAGAAGTCAAAGCCCTATGAAAAAAATTATGCATCGCATGATTTAGAGTTAGCGAAAGTAGTTCATGCATTGCAGATGTGGAGATAGTATCTGATGGGAAAGCCTTTTGAACTAAAGACTGATCAACATAGTCTGAAGTATCTATTTAATCAACCCAATTTGAATGCACAAAAAAGGAGGTGGTTGGAGTTGATATTAGACTATGACTTCAACATCAACTACATCAAAGGAAAATATAATCAAGTTGTCAATGCCCTAAGTTGTCGAAGGTATATTTCCTCAATGGTAACCATTGAAACCGAATTTAAGGGACAAGTGTTGCAAGAATCCGTGGGTGACAAATTCTATGAGCAAGTTAAGCAAGAACTCATGGATAATACACAAGATGCAAGGTATGAATGTTTTCACTTTGAACCAAATGGATTGCTAAGGTTTAAAGGAAGATTATAAGTACCTAACACAGAGGAGTTAAGGAACCTGGTGTGGAAAGAAGTTCATAATGTACCATACTTTGGACATCCTGGTGTGATGAAGATGTTGGTGGATGTGAAGCCACTCTATTTTTGGAAGGGTATGAAGGGGGATGCTGCAAGGTTTGTTGCAAGATGCATAGAGTTCCAAAGATTAAAAGTAGAACATTATCACCCTATAGGTATTTTATATCTGCATGATATACCTGAAAGTAAGTGGCAAGTTATTAGTATGGACTTTGTGCAAGGTCTACCTATGTTAAAGAATAAGAATAATGACATTCTAGTGGTGGTGGATAAGTTAACTAAGGTGACACATTTTATTTTAGGAAATATAACTAATGGAGCTCTTGTCATAGCTCAAAAATTTATTCAAGAAGTGTTTAGATTGCATGGGATTCCTAAGAAGATCATTTCAGATAGGGATGCTCGTGTGACATCCATATTTTGGAAAACCTTGTTCTCTTCACTTGGAACTAAGTTGAATATAAGTTTAGCTTATCATCCGGAGATAGACGAAAAAATTGAGAGAGTTAATCAAGTGCTTGAAGATCTACTAAGGATGTATTGCATGGATCAACAATACAAGTGGGAAGAAATCTTGCCATTGGTTAAGTTTACATACAACAATTCTTATCATTCCACAATAAAAATAGCTCCATTCGAAGCATTGTATGGCAGAAAATATCAAACTCCTATAATTTGGGATAAGCTAGAGGATAGGATAATTCTTGGGCTAGAGATGTTATTATAAATGGAAGAGCAAGTAGGAATTATTAATCAAGAGGCTAGTTGAAGCCAATGATAGGCAGAAAAGCTATGCATATACTAAGTGAGTACTCAAAAATTTTGTAGTAGGGGAAAAGGTGTTGATGAGAGTTAAACCTCATAAGAGTTCCATTAAGTTTGGAAATTCATCCAAACTAGCTCCATGATATGTAGGTCCTTTTGAGGTTCTTGAGAAAATAAACCCAATTGTTTACCAAATTGTGTTGCCACAAACTCTTGCCAAGATGCATAATGTTTTTCATGTATCATACCGTAAGAAGTATATACCAGGGGATAACCATTTTATTGATTGGAATGCTTTACAGGTACAAGACTTAGGAGTGGTAGCAATTGAGCCTCTCAAAGTTCTCAAAATGTGTAATCTTCACTTATGCAATAGAGAGGTTCTATAATGCAAAGTCCAATGGGACCAACATGCAGAAGATTCTGCCACTTGGGAAGACTATGTTGAAATTAAGCATAATTTTCCTCATGTCTTACATGCTTTTGAGAGTTCTTGAAAAACAATTTTGATATGTTTATGCTTATATTTTATGTCTATGTCTACTACTCAAAATCATCGAGGATGATGATTCAAAAAGGGAGGATATGCTACACCTCGTTGTGTTAATACTTATTTACTTTTACCTAGTTGGGTGAAAATGCTTTAGATGAGTGTATTTGTGCTTTATGTGTTTTGGAAATATGAAGACTAAATGTTGATTTAATTTGATGTTATGAAATGTTTTGATTATGAAAATATATGATGCAAGTGAATGTATTGTTTTAGCTAAATACTATTGCAAAGTGTAAAGTTGGATGCAAGAATAGTATCGAGCCTCCTAAAGAGACGGGAAGTATCACTCAGGGAGAAGAAATTGGTTTGGTAACCTTTGATAATGACCTAAACTGAGCTTTCACGCACACAAAAACACACACACTTCTAGTTTGGTCAAGTTAGGATAATAGTTGGGAATAGTAAATTACCTTTAGTCTTGCTTATGCTTTGTTTATGAATGTTCTTACTTAGGAGTTTTAACTATTGAGTCTCTTTGAAATATGTGAGTCCTTAACATGTTTATATTTCATCGATGGGATATATACATAAAATGTATATATATATGTATATATGTATGTTTCAACAATAAACTCATACACATGAGTAAATACATGCATAAGTACATGTAGATAGATATACCTATACATGCACATGAACATATTACCCATATGCATGGGAATATCGATTGGACAAGGTGACATACACATACATATATATACATACTATGTATATATGTTGATTGATATGATTTTTAATATATGTGTTTAAATATCAAGGTGTGATAAATAAATATATATACATAGTATATGAGTATATGAATTTATATATTAACATACAAGTATGTAGTGACAAAAAGGATATGCCCATACTACTATATTAATATATAGATATGTTGGAATCAAGGAACACTGAGAGGGGGGGTGAATCAGTGTTCTACAAAATTTAACTTTATTAACTTGATCTTTAAACCACTTACAACATTGGAGCAAAAGAAAGATGCAAGAAAACAAAGCAAACAACCACAACACCATAACAAAAGGTTTTTTTACGTGGAAACCATGTTAGGGGAAAAACCACGGTGGAGGTCAATCCACAATATGAGTATACTCAAAACAAGTGTTTACAAATGGGGAATGTGCATGCATTCAGGCACACTGCCTAAAGCTCACTGCTCAAATACAGAAAGGAAGACTCACTATCTTACAAAAAATTTGGATTACATCCAAAATATTTGAACTGAGAAAATAAAATCTATTAATGCTTGATTACAGTTTCGGTTAAGCACATTTACAACATTCTTTACACTTTGTCTAATTCTGCACTTGAAACTCTGTCTGCTTTAATTTGAATCACAAATCTTCTTTTGCACAAGTGAAACTATGCACAATCAATCTATATTGCTTCTAAATTTTGCAACACATTGCAACACATATATTAAAATGATATAAACTTGATCGCTTATATATATATATATATCTGCAACAAGAGATTACATCCATTACATGTCAGCTTCAACAAAATATAAAACATGTACAAACTGTTCCATAAACAATTATCAATGCGCACCAACCAAAGTTTGCCACAACATAGTGAGGACCCAAAACAACATGCTCGAACACATAACACCTTAAAAAATTACTCCTCAAATATCCGCGACACACTATATTCATTTAGTCGGCCTTTCTGCACTGTTAGACTGAAAATCATCAAACCAAATCTTCTAACTTGTACCCCAATCAATATGAGGCTCTATGATTCAAATATAACATAGTTCATGCATCGAGAAATGTTCCCTGAGATCCACAACTCAAAATGATAACAGGAAATTACATATGAATCAATATACATAATTTTGTCGAATGCTTTGTTCTAGCTTTGACAGATAATCACAAAAAATCAATTTGACTTTTAGTACAAGAAAATATTGAAGTGTGGATAGGATTACAGACTAGGGTTTCCATCAATGACAACACCAGATGACTTGTGCAGTGTCTCTTTCCAACAATCTCCCCCTTTGGCATTGATGGCAACACTTAGTGAAAAATGACTAAGTGTCAGAATCATTACCAACATGAATACATTGCAAACTTCAAAAATTCAAAACACAACTCCCCTTGAGATGAATATGACATTTTTCACTGCCCTACACTCCCCCTTTGACATCAATGGCAAAGGCAAGAATCCAAATACCAAAAATCAAACAAAATTGCTATGAACAAACTACATATGTACAAGCATGCTTCTCTAACTTACATGAACTTGAATATATCTGCAAAATTGTTCTTCAATAGGCTTAAACTAGTGTCCCAACCCTTTTTGAGACTCTCCAAAATTTTCATGTGACCAAAAAATAGTTAGGATTGCATATCTGTTGACTCAAGATTTGTCAGATCACTAACAACCATAACATCTTGTGCTTCCTTCAATGCACTAAGCATTGTCTCCATTTTAGGACCAATTAATCCTCTAAGCTCGCATACCCTTTCAAAAATTCTATCATTTTCATGCTTCAAAATTTTAATTTTGTCAAGTAGGGATATGACTTGACCTTCTTTCTTACTCACAGGAATGGTTAGAGGATCAAAGACTTGAGAAATATCTGCTAACTGTTTCTCATATTCCTTCATTTTCTTTTCAGAGTCCTTAGTGAATTTAGACAATGATAAGCATGACTTATAGATATTTCCACCCTCAGATAATGCACCTTGAATGTTCTTCACATAGGTAGCTAATAAGGATTTGTAATTAGCTATCATCCTCTTCAATCTACTGAACCTTTTTGCATCAAATTCTTTTTGAACCTTATCCTTAGTTGAATTCTCAAGAGACTCAAAGTGAGTACTTAAAGAGTTGATAAGTTTCTTCAGCTAACCAGAGGAAGAATCAGATGAATCCTTGACATATATAGGCATGATCTTCTCCAAGATACCGGATGCAAGGCTTAGTATCTCACTTTCCTCAATGTGAGATTTTAGTATCTCCTCCCTTGCCTTAGCATGAGAAAAGACGTTAACTTCAACTTCTAAATAGGAGATAGAGTGGCCAAGTTGATAGGACCTTCAACTAATTCAGGGTCAAACTCCTCCTGTTGTTCTTCTAAAAACTCCTTTACTATCTTTGCAGTGTCTCTTGCTTCCACAACAACTTCCTTTACCTCAACCTTCTTCTCTTCGGCCACACATTCTTGCTTTGCTTTGGTAATCTCTTTCTCATTATCGGTGATGACTTTAGGAGCTTCAGTCTCGATAGGAATTTCAGTGTCTTGCATGTCTAGAGGATTCTGAATATCCTCAAATGTGTCTTCTTTCCCTTCTTCAATTACCAGACCAGATGGAGCATTTTCATCATGAATTTCTTTAGAAACAACATTGTATTTGTTCTTCAACATAACTGCCTTAAGAATTTTCTCAGTATCTTTTGCCACTTCCCCAGTTTTCCCGATCATAAGCTTATTCACCGTTGTTTTGCTCTTAAAATCCCTTTTAGCATTATTGAGAGTTTTCTTCATTTCATCTATTGAAATTACCGAACACAGATCGACAAGTATCCATTCTCTCATTTGTTCTTCTTTAGTTCTTGCATTAACTCTCCTCATTTCCAAGACTTCATATAGCCCTTTAGGTAATTTAGACATTATCTCTATGAGAGTCATATTGAAATTATTCAAATATTTTATTGTGGCTTCCTCAAGAGTTCTCTAACCAACACTATCAAAAGTGTCATACCATTCAGAAAGTGGTTTGAGATTACCATCCTTGATTAAAGCTTTTTCAACTTCCTCTATAGACATACCTAATATGTCAGTTTTGACCTTTTTCTTTTCTTTCTCTTCATTGGAGGGCTTGTCCTTGGATACTTTTGATGCCTTTATGCCCTTATGCTTGGTTTCTCTTACTTCTTCATTAGATTCAGTTTCTTCATCATCTTCAACTGCAACATAGACTCTTGTTCTTTTATCCTTCTTCCTCTTTCCTTCTCTCCCAAATGTATTGAATTGAGATTTTATAGGGCTTGATTTATTTGTGGGACCAGATGAGAGTGTAGAGCTCCTTGTAGATCTAGATCTGACAAAGGATTTTTCCAAAATAGCATACCTAGTTCTAGCAGGCTCTCCTTCTTCAGTTTGTTCTCTTTTCCTCCTAGCTTCCCTCACCGCTTCAACTAATATGCCCATGCTTTCTGCAAAATCTTCAACTTCCTTTCTTACCTTCTGAATTATCATAGGATTCTTCAGTTGTTCATGTGCTTGCACATATTTCTCTTCAAAGGTACCAAACCTTTCTTTTGTCAGATCTTGAGGTTTACTCAATAGGTGTTGAGCAAACAACTCCAAAATGTGTTCTTCAAACTCATATCCCATAGGAATTATCCAAGCTGTTCTAGGTTTTGCAGCTTCCATCAAACATTGATCAATGTCAACCATGAAGCAAATAGTGTCCTTATAATTTTCCACAATAGATGTAGGAATCCTTTCCCTAGCTTGCATTTCACTTTGAAAACTTTTGAAATAACCTCAAATAACAAATTTTCTTGCTTTGCTGTCACCAATTCTGTATAAGATTTCTTTGATTTGAAAAGCTATAGGTTTATTACCTTGCCATTACTCTTTACCAACTCTTGAAACTTCATTCATGAAGTAGAAGAATTAACATAACAAAATATTACCATACTTGAAAGAATTCTTCTTATCCTTCTTGATTTTGCCAAGATTTTCTATTAGTTGGCCCCAAAGTAACTCACATAGGTCATATTCTGCATTTTCCTTGACCATCTGATAAGCTGCATAGATTGCAGTATCAGATATAGAACTATCCAAGTTGGAGTGATAGATTTTATAACCAATAACCATAGAATCAAATCTCACATCCACTTCAATGATGTCATTAATTTTCATGGCTCTCTTGTAAAAAACTGAACTGGTTGCCTCAGTAACTATTTGGTTCTTCACATATTTCAATGTTGGCAAACCACTGGATGAATTTAGAATAGTAACAATCCTTATAGCTTCCTTTGCGATCTTGAAAGGCTTATTTGACCACATGAAATCAGCATGCACTCAACTCAATATGTACCAAACCCATTCATTTTCGTCGAATACGGGAAACTTCACAATCTGAGTGAACTTTGTCTCCTCTAAAGTTTTGAATTCAGGCCTTACACAGAGATTTTATCCCACAATGTGATTGGTATATAGATTTAACAACTAAGAGCTTCCTAATTCTTTGACATTCGCATGAATGTATGCCCTAATATCTTTAATATGAAAAAAACCATACGAAACAGAAGAAAATGCACCTAATGGTTCTGTCTGAATAGATTTGAATGGGTGCCATTTGAATTTTGAGTAGGGCCTATCCTTAATATCAACAACCAAAGGAGTGGCCATTTTTTGAAATTTCAAGTTCACATGTTTGCAGATAAATACCTTTCATTAGATTAGGGTTTGATCGCTGAATCACCTTCAGACTTGTATCTCGCCAAAATTCACTTACAGAGCTCTCCAAAATTCTTCTTTTCAAAATGCAATGTGACAAATGAGGAATAAAAGTAACCTTTTTATCATTCACACACCTAACCTTTTATCGCAATAAATGCTTTTTCCTTAGGTCTTCTAGATACCCTGTTTCCATAGACTGTGAAAGAAAATTCTTCTGTGAACCTTCAATTTTGCATAAATTTCCTCCACAAGAGATCCCAAAACATATGTAGATCAACAATGCAATCGTTGCAATCTGCCACATTTTAGTACCAACTACCAACATGGGGTTAAAGATTTTCTTGAGAGCTCCCCCTAGGCCAGAGGCCTCAAACTAATTCCTAGAAGAATTTCCAGTGTCAGATTTCAATGCTGAACCATTTCCTACATCTGAAACATTCTTCTTCACCCATGTCTTCTTCATTTGCTTCCTAATCTCATATGTAGTGGCTTTCTCTTTTCCCTTATCATCCTTCTACATATTTTTCCCTTTGTTTACTGGACCCTTCCTGCTTCTATAGAATCTTGCAATGTGACCTGATTTGTTACAATTATAGCACATGACATTTCTTTGTCCAAACCAATTATTCCATTGATTTTCTCTTGATCTGCACTGGTTAGAAATATGGCCAAATCTATTATAGGCATAACATCTGACATTTCTATTGAGAAAGTTATTTTTTATATTTTTGCATTCAATTGACTTATGACCAAACTTATTGCAATTGAAACACTAACCTGAGAATGATGGACCACTTGGATTCATTCTGCTTCTACATTGAGTAGCCATATGAAAAAAAATATTGCAAACAAAATAGTATTCATTAAACTTTTGAGCATTGGGTTGTCTTATCAGATACCTTCTAGCTTTTTTCATCTGATTTCCTTGCCTAAAATTCCTTTGACCACATCTAGAGCTTTATCCTTTCTCATATCCAAGACCTCGCTTGTCACTTCCTTTCTTCTGATTCTGAATCAGTTCATCAATCTAAGCTGAGCTAATCTTGAACTTCTCCTTGTATTCATTTACAGTAGCAAGTTCATCCCTGAGAGTAACAATCTGTCTTTCAAGATCTTCTTCATTTCTTTTGGATTGTTGCAATTCAAGCTCCAACTGATTAAATCCATCATTAATTTTGCTGCATTCTTCATATTTTTCTTTCAAGGACTGAGTAAGATTCTCTTCATTCTTCTTTTTGTCTTCAATCTCCTTGGTCATTCTCATCACAACAGATTCCATTTCATGCTTTAGGACAACATTATCTTAGGTGATATTTTCACATTCTTTTGTCTTTTCCTTCGAGGATTGAATCAGGTGTTCATCTTCCATGCTTTTACTTTCTTTCTGCTTGAGCTGATCACAAAGGTCCTTTCTCTTTTCCCTTGATTTATTGATTTGATCTTTCAATGATTGAATAAATTTCTCAACATTCAAGAGGCTTTCTTGCAATTCTCAGACTTCAGATTTGGATTGATCAAGATCATCTAGGGCCATCCAAAGTTGTTGTTGAAGACTACCAGAATCCATTGAATCACCTTCCCGAATCTTCCCCAAGCTATTAAACTTCTTCTAAGGAACTAGGCTCTGATACCAATTGTTGGAATCAAGGAACACTGAGAGGGGGGGAAAATTAGTGTTCTACAAAATTTAACTTTATTAACCCAATCTTTAAACCACTTACAACATTGAAGCAAAAGAAATATGAAAGAACACAAAGTAAACAATCACAACACCATAACACAAGGATTTTTTATATGGAAACCCTGTTAGGGGAAAAACCACGATGGAGGTGAATCCACAATATGAGTATACTCAAAATAAGTGTTTACAAATGGGGAATGAACATGCATTCAGGCACACTATCTATAACTCACTACTCAAATACAAAAAGGAAAACTCATTGTCTTAAAAAATGTTTGGATTACGTCTAGAAGATTTGAACTGAGAAAAAGATTTGAACTGAGAAAATAGCATCTGTTAATGCTTGATTATAGTTCTAGTTAAGCACATTTACAACATTCTTCACACTCTACCTAATTTTGCACTTGAAACTTTGTCTGCTTTAATTCAAATCACAAATCTTCTTCTACACAATTGAAATTGTGCACAATTGATCTATATTCCTTTTGAATTTCGCAACACATCACAATACATATATCAAAATGATATAAACAATCGCTTATATATATATATCTGCAACAAGAGATTACATCAATTACATGTCGGCTTCAACAAAATATAAAACACGTACAAACTATCAGTTCCATCCATAAACAATTATCAATGTGCACCAACCAAAGTTGGCCACAACATAGTGAGGACCCAAAACAACATGCTCAAACACAAAACACCTTAAACAATTACTCCTCAAATATCTATGACACACTATATTCATTTAGTTGACCTTTTGGCCTTGTTAGACTGAAAATTCATCAAACTAGATCTTTTAACTTGTACACCAATCAATACAAGGCTCTATGATTCAAAGATAACATAGTTCATACATCAAGAGACCTTCCTTGAGATCCACAACTCAAAATTATAATAGGAAATTACATATGAATCGATATACACAATTTTGTCAGATGCTCTATTCTAGCTTTGATAGATAATCATAAAACTTTAATCTGACTTCCAGTGCGAGCAAATACTGAAGTGCGGATAGGATCACAAACTAGGGTTTCCATCAATGACAACACTAGATGACTTGTGTAGTGTCTCTTTCCAACAAGATATATATATATATATATATATATATACATATGTGTATATATGTATATACATATGTGTATATATGTATACATGTGCCTGCATCAATATATGAAATGTGAGAATATGTGAATGTGTATTCGTATATCAAATGATGTATTTTATAAAATTTTCAATTGAGATATATATATACATATAAATGTATTATGCTATGTTTATATATACATATACATACACACACACACACACACACACACACACACATATATATATATATATGACAATGATTTCCATATTGCTTATTTATATATCAAGCGCATAGCATATAAAATACATCATATGCTAAGTATTGTGTGCAAAATTTAAATGAAGGGAGTAGCACTAAGTTGAAACATCACATAGATATAACTAATGTTTAAAACATTTAAAGTGTTGAGTATTGTGAAAAATGGGCAGTGCTATGTAAAGCGCATATTATCCAATGCCACCCAACATGTTAAGTAAATTGTCTTGGACGAAGTCAAATACAAAGGTAAAGGTGAATATTCATGCACAAGAAGCTCTAACCTGATTAATAGAAAAAAAAACCCAAGAATAGGGCACAAAAGACATAATGTGGCACCAACTTAAGAGAAGTATGAACCGATTGGAAGTCTGTTTTGCAATACAAATTCTAGATTATGAAGCCATATGAAATATGTACAAATGGTCGAGTGTGAAGTTGGCCAAGTAATTCAACCTATAGAAGACAATTACCTTGAAATTTTGATCATCATTCTCATTGTCCATTTGAGTAAGTGACTCATTCACCTTGGTTGTGTATGTGTTTACTATGCAACGATTTTAGTTGCCACCTTTTCTTAAGCTTGCTGAGTTGAACCTTTTGAGCTGAGAAGTTTCATTCTTGATACCCTCCTTCTAGCCTTTAGTTTTTTATCTTTGTGTATAAATAGAGGTTCTCTCTACCTTGATAAGGGCGCATATCTGCATACTTGTGATTTTTCTGAGTTGATATTATCTGATTTTCTGATTTGAGTAAGTTTTTGAGTGTTGTGAGAGGAATTTGAGAGTGATATTTGGTGAAGAGGGAGAAGGCTTGTTTGGGGATCTACATACTAAATTAAGGGAAGTCTAAGATAGGAATCCAGTTCGCGAAATTGGAGAATTGCATAAATAGGCATGATAATTCCTACTCTTTTATACTTTTTATGTTTTGAAAAGATTTTGTGACATTGTTTGTCTTGATTGGGAAACTATTTCATCTATTTATTAGGGAAAGGTTATTTTATTCTTAAGTGAAATGAAAATATTGCTTGTTGTACTTAGTGTAAGGATCTATATTTCTTGAAGTGTTTTGTACATATTCCATAATAAGGAATGGGTTGTTATAGAGGGTGTGCGAACCCCAATCCTAGTACCTGCAAAACAACAAGAATAAACGAGTTAAACTAGAGATTGCAAGCTAAAACAAGAATTCCCCATGAAATCCATTTACAAACTCAAAGTAGGAAAGAAAACAATGAAAAGCATAATAAAGAGAACAACATAGATTGAATCCTAATTTAAATGTGCAAACTCATGTTCCCATGGCGGAATTGGTGCCAATTTGATGTGAAAATTGACCCTTTCCCAATTTCTAAGATGCAAGCTTGATATGTTGATGAGGTTGATCCACTTTGTTGATGAAGGATGAGAGCTCCAATCCAAAAATCTGCAAAATCCTAACTAAGAACTCAATGATAATGGATAAAATCTTGAGAGATATTTGAGCATGGTAACTTTGCATAAATTGTGGATGATCAAATGAGGATATGAGCACTTTATTTATAGAATGCCAAGATGGATGAATGTCCAAATTTGAGTAATGTGAGACTAACATTCATCCAATGGTATGATGCCACTTGTCAATCTATGAATGGATGAAAGATGTGCAAGATTTGGGGATTGTGCCAATAAATGCATAATTTTAAATTTCAAATTTGTTGAAATGACTTGCAAGAGGGAAGGGAAAATGCAATAAATGCCACTTGGCTCAAGGAAAAGGACATGTAAGATGAAGTTATTTCCTTGTTGGATGTACATGTTGACTTGGAATTTTTGAATTCAAATTTGGAGAATATTCCAAAAGATGCCTTGTGAGGAAAATAGAGATTTAATAAATGAATTAAATCTATTTTCATGTGCAACTTGCATTATCTAGAGGATGGGACATGAGATGAGATTAAATTAATCAAGGGTTAATTAATTTAATGAGAGAGGTTAGATGATGTGACCTTTTTGACTCAAATTTATGGATTCATTTAAATAAAAAAAGGGAGGAATATGACAAGAGATTAATTAAATAAGGATTTTGATTTATTTAATTAAAAGAGATGGTGTTAGATTAAATCAAATAAGGTTTTAATTTATTTAATTTAATGGATAGACTTTGGAGATTTAATCAAATAAATTGATTATTTAATTAAATAGGGATAATTAGATCAAATGAATTGATTTAATTAACAAAAGAGACTGACTTAACTAGATAAAATGATTTATTTAATTAAGGGATGAAAGATGATGAATTTAATTAGATAAGGAAATTTGATTAAATGGTTAGACCGAGGGATGATTCAGGAAGAAATGATGTTAGTAGGTTGGGGTCAAGTGCACAACGTTAATCAATATATTTTACAAGTGTGTCTACATTTTGCCCCTCTTTGAAGCAATGCACTCGTTGCATTGGTTCAAAGAATAAGCGATCTCGATCAAAGCCAAATTTTTTGTTATTTAAAAACTTGCCCCACGGCCGCATGGTGAGAGGAAACATGCCATTATAATGCCCCCTTGAGAGATTGGACAAAAATTTTAATGTTTGGGTGATCTCGCAAAAAAAGAGGACAAAGTACCCAATAGGTCCGAAAGGGCTCCGGGAGGCTAAAAACGTGTCTAAATGCAATAAAACGATAAAAAACAAGCCTCAACTAGACAAAAATAGGTTCAGGGGTCCAAAACCCTAGCAGGACAACCATTCAGGGTGAAAAAACCCTAATTTTCATGCTTAAATGGGTTCCAAGGGGTCACTTTCAAGTCATTTTCAAACATCTCCAATAGTGATCTCGAGATTTGAGCTCAGACCTCTTGACGATATGGCACAACGATAGCTTCCCCTACACATTTCAGATCGAGTTCGGATGTACCAGTGGCCACCTGGCATCAGGGCACCGGTAAGTGGTCCTTACGTGAGCTTCGTCTTTCATTTATTGCTTCAATTAATGCTTTAAAGAGTTGGTCCACCTGCAGCGGTGCTATATAGCATCGCTCAGAAGTCAAACTGCGCCGCTCGTGATAAAGTGCTACCGCGGTGCAGTTTGGAGTTTAGAAACTTCAACGCTGAGCTCAGGGTTGACGAGGTAGTTTGGAAAGTGCGATGCGGCGGTCTCAATTTAGCTCAAAGTGCACCGCTGGGAGGAAAATTGCATCACGGTGGTGCGATTTTGGTCTTTTTAGCCCTAGCGTCAGAGTTTGATTAAAATCAAACTGTGATGCCTTCACAGGTTGCACCGCTGTGGAAGTTTTTTTGAATGCTCGAATGAAGAATTTTTCAAAAATTTTAACATGGTGACCTTCCTTGATGTAAGATGCGGTGAGGGAGCTCTACTCTTGGGAGCACAGGTCGCGAGACCTAGCTAGCTACTTGCGGGGCCTGAGTGACAGGGACTCAGAATTGACTTCGGATTGCGGGGTTGTGGCACATTGCGTATTCGACACCCATTCGTACTCACCTAGGGATGTTGTCAGCGCTGGCCAAGAGATGGCACAATGAGACATCTTCGTTCCATCTTCCCACTAGTGAGGCCATCGTCACTCTAGAGGACGTTTGGTGGATTTTGCAATTGTCTATTCACGGTCGCCAAGCGATCTTCAATATGGATGAGGGGTATGAGGCCTGCTTTCGAGTCCTTGCTACTGATGAGATTGTCTTCTGTGAGGGGCAGATAGAGCTTGAGAGACATAGGATCCTAACACCCCCTACTACTGGGTGATTGCAACCATCATTTCGGGCCTTGTTGCCCCTGACAGGCGAGGGCGATACTTCAGTCCCAGCTAGGGATATTGTTGGGAGTGGATGGTCCGAGACATGCTGGTTCATTTTGCATGGGGGCCTATTCTTCTCCCTTCACTTTACAGAGACCTCCATGAGTACATTTATATGGATGGCAGAGCGCTGGGATCAGGGGTAACTCTACTTCACGTCTAGGTCTGGGAGCACATTTCTGTGCTACGTCCACATGTCGTTTCAGTTCTGATGGGGCTAGATGATCCCCTCATGGCACGATACAGAGGCAGTGTGTCTTTCACTCATACTGATGAGCACGGGATCTCCTATTAGAGGAGAGTCTTGGATGAGATGCAGGTTTTCACCTGGCGACCATACCCTGGTCAGCTTGGATGGGTCGACGATGTCGATCAGATGTTTTATTGCTGCCAGGATCATTTCATGCAAGGGAGGGAGCACACCATACTCGAGAGGTACCTACCTGGGCATGTGCACCATCAGTTCGGGGAGCCACAGGATCATCCCAATGATGATTATGTAGCTGTCTTCATCTGCACCATGACACAGGTTTCATGGGGGCGGTACATTCCTACTTCAGAGGTAGTGGAAAAATTTTGACAGCTAGTAGCCCCGCCATGGGCTTATGACCAGGGGCTAGCAGATCCAGGCACCACTTAGGCCTACAGGGATTGGTTTCGGCTTCCGCTTCGGTTGACGATTCTAGGTGCAGTCCCAGATCCATAGAGAGTCAGAGGTAGAGGGGGAGGATGAGGACGAAGAGCTGAGATTTGATAAGATCATCCAGTTGTGCCTCTAGTCCAGCCAGGACATGGAGACATGCACATGCAGGACCAGCAGCAAGAGCCACCATGAGATGAGGATCAACCTCGGGTGCAGCCACAGGTGTAGCTGGCGGGTTAGGCGGATGCATGAGATACTTTGATTGTGCAGCTACAGGCCTAGGTTCAGGCCGTGACAGTTGAGAGAGATCAGGCGAGGGCCGATAGAGAGCAGCTCAAGGCCGAGAGGGATCAGGCCATACAGCAGAGACATGTTGCGGAGCTACAGGTAGCTATTGAGCTAGGCCAGAGACAACAGATAAAGAGCATGATAACCTCCTCCTCCCAGGGTACAGTGTCAGTTCGATCCTATAGGGATGTCGTCTGAGAGGCAGAGTATTACCGACGGTTTGATCACAAGGCCATACCCAGAGTAGAGCGTGTCCCAAAGTATTCAGAGCGGGCCAACCACATACTAGTAGAGGGTCATAGTGATAGGGGCGAGGGCAACATTCATGGGACTAAGCTTGATCGAGATGTTATGATACTTTTTGTGCCTTATGGGCTCATTTTTGATAGCCCCGATGGGCCTTTTGTATTGATTGACACATACATATAGTGATCCGATTTATTCTTTGTACTATGACAGTTACATTATTGATGATATATATATATGAGCTGATGATGATTTTGATGTGATGCAATGTGTACTCTTTATGTATGATTTTACTTCTATATGTTGTGGATGCATTTATTTCTAATGATGTATGCATTATGATTATGACCAACAAATCTATATTATGCTGCCTTATGATATGTAGATGTATTTATGTGATGTGAAATGATGTTGTCTATACGATGATCTATTTATGATAATGCAAATGAGATGATCTGATATGTGAAATGATATGATCTATGGTGCACCTGCGAAATGATATGTAAATTGTGCTTTATGAAATGTTTTATGAATGGATGCATATATGCTTTGTTTGCAATGAATTTTGTACGTTTATGCCTATGTGGAATGATTTATGCAATGAATGTTTTATGATGTTATTTATGAGATGATATGAATGATGAAATATGAATGCGATGGTCGTGATATGATGCAAATGAAATGGTGTTAATACAAATGAGATGGTTTTATGAGATGCTTAGAATAGCAAATGTTATTATCCTAAACGTATTAAATGATGATGTAATGTATGTGATGCAATGATATGTTAATGCAAAGTGATATGAGGATGCGTAATGTAATATGAATGTAATGAGATGATGTCATGATGTTATGCAAGTATGCATGGAAATGAATTAAATGCTTATATACCTATTGTTTATGATTATGCAAGTATGCATGGAAATGAATTAAATGCTTACATATCTATTGTTTATGATTATGCAAGAAATGATTATGAAATGCTTTGTGATGATTTATGTGATAGATGTGATGGATGAAATGAAATGAAATGGATGCATCTATATTTGAAGAATGCTTATGATGACATGTTTATATGATGATGGAAATGCGATGTATATGTTTCCTATATGATATGTTTATGCAATATGCTAATGATTTGTGGATGTAGGATTAATGACGATGATGATGATGATCAACTGTCCTAATACCTTGTTAGTGCGGTTAGCAAGAAAAGAAGAAGTCATTTCAACAAGACACAAGATGATGCAAATGAAAATGATGATGATGATTACTTGCCGAGGAATTGGGGTTTTCAAAGGGCGACATTTTCTTATGTTTGATAACACACGTGGTAGGATGCATCAAGGTATAGAAAACCAGGATGGTGTTGTACCTAGTGTGATGGACTTTGTCTTGACAAGCAGATAGGAGTATTCTTGCTCACACTTGACATACAGAAACCTTGCTAGGATGCACTTAAGAAGTTTCAAACATCTCAGACCAAAACACAGAAAGGTAAACCTATCCATGCAATAGTCAACAAGTTGCCCTAGACCTCCTCCATACATACCTAACAAAGCAAGTATTCACTGAGGTTATATTACAAGAATGTCCAACAAGCATAGTAGAAAAAAAAGATGATGATCATTGCCCCATTCCTATCTCTCTAAGTCCTTCGTTCGGATATCATCGAGAGGTCCTTGGACTGAGCACAATAAGATAAGTGAAAAGACAAAAATAAAGCACACAAACAAGTTGATGTTCTTCAATACCGTTAACCAAAAGGGAATGCGTTTTCAAGGATAGGAACCGAAACTATTTGCCAAAAGATAATGCCCATTGTAGGAAGGATGCATCCTAGGACATGTTAGTGGATGGTGGCACGTCATTTCATTTATCTAGAGTGTTCTTTCTGATAAATAATGCCCATTGTAGGAAGGATTCATCCTAGGACATGATGTTTATCAAATGATTGATATGGGACTATTTGGATGATGGAATATCGACACAAAGAATTGACTAACTTGTTTACGTACTGACTTAAAACTGAGACTTTGATGCTTTTGAGTTTTACTTTTAAGCTGCTAGAGTTGTTTCTAACTATTTCACCAAATATTGATGATGATGACTGGTTTATTATGGATGGTGTTATTGTGGGTGCAAGCGAGATGAGGTGGATGGATTTTTAAAAATATTTGGATGTTTTTGATCTTTTTGAGATGTTTTGAGGCTGTTTTTGGTATTTTTTGAGATTTTGAAATGTTTTGATTTTCGATTTTTCAAATGTTTTGGTATTTTCTGAGATTTTGAACAAGAGAAGGACCTATCCTAGGGGCCTCGGGGGCTGATCAATAGATTAGCCTTGCCTACATTATACACACAGAGACCATGTAGTTCGACTGACGACTTGACCGATTTACAAATGAAGATATACATGATGAAATGTCAGTTTATTATGAAAGACTCCTAAAGGACTGGCCTAAGTGTCTCGGGGGATGATCAAAGATCAACCTTGCCTACATTCAAGCTCAGAGATGATGTAGTTCGACAAGACAACCTTGTTTTTGACTTTTTGATTAACTTTTTTGACCTGTTTTGGGATTTTGATAATTTTTTGATGTTTTTTGGATTATCTGATGTTTTGATGTTTTTGGATTTTCTGATTTGAGGACTTTAAGATCATACATGAATCTGATCCGATAAGAACATGCCCCCATCATGATGCAATAGACTACTCTGATAGAGGCAGGACATACTGACCTTAAGGATGGGCCGAGTAGTACTAGGAGGGATCATGATACGAAAACATGACCAAGCTATGGTGCGGATGTGAGTGGATGAGTGATGGATGCTGATCCAAATGCGATGGAGGATGGAAGTGAAATGGATGAGTGATGCAGAAAAAGCCGTAAAGATTGTGATGGATGGAAAGTGCTTATTTACTCAAGGCACTTGTTTGCCAAGTTTTCACCAAGTTACTTGCCCAAAGTGCCACCAAAGTGGTTTTCACTAGAGGATGATTTTTTCCTTGATTATTTTCAATCCTTTTTCTAATTTTTTTGGATTTTTTTCTTTTTTTTCTTTTTTCTGTTGTTACCAAGACACCTGTTTGCCAGGTTTTCACCAAAGTAACCATTTTTTAAGGACATTTTCTAATTTTTTTGGATTTTTTGGTTCTATACCTTGAAATATTTAGGCATAAACTTTTTGAGATGAGAGCTATTCATGGGCTCCTGAAGAGGTTCCCCTTTAGGTGTTGATAGTTGATATGCCCTTGACTTGTGACTTGTTGTGATGACGAATGGTCCCAACCAATTGGGTTCAAATTTTCCTTTGCTGCTTGGGTTTGGGACATTCTTTTGATTCTCCCTTATTACCAGTTCTCTGACTTGGAAAGTCCTACTTTTTATTTTCTTATTATAGCTCCATTTGAGTCTATTCTGATAGACTTGCAAATGATTCAAAGCATCTATACATCGCTCATCTAGTAACTCCAACTCATTTTATCTTGACACTAGGTAGTCTTCATTAGTGATGAGGTTTTGCAGCTATATCCTGAGTGATGGGATCTCGATCTTAATTGGGAGTACTACTTCTAATCCTTAGACCAAGGAGAAGGAGGCGGCACCGGTGGGTGTGTAGATACTGGTTCAATACGCCTAGAGGGCAAGATTAAGTTGTAGGTGCCAGTCACGACCTGCGTCATTAACTATTTTCTTGAGTATTTTCAGAATGGTTTTGTTTGTAGCTTCTTCTTGGCCATTGCCTTGGAGATAGTATGGGGTAGAGAAGCGATGCTGGATTTTGAATCTCTCACACAAGTCACAGACATCCTAATTTTTGAATGGTGTCCCATTATCTGAGATAATGGCTTGTGGGACACCATAACAACAAATGAGGTAGTTCAAGATAAACTTTGAGATTTTCTTCCCAGTTATGTACATCATGGGTATGGCTTCCACCCACTTAGTAAAGTACTCTGTTGCGGTTATGATGAATTTGTGGCCGTTAGATGAGGTGGGTGTGATTTTTCCAATGAGATCGAGTCCCCATTGTGAAAAGGGCCATGGTGTGACGATAGGATGAAGCTCTTGAGCTAGAGCATGGATGAGGTCCCCATGTTGCTGACATTGTAGACACTTTATGGCACGATCATGTGCTTCTCTTTCCATTGTGGGCCAATAATACCCCATCCTCAGCAGTTTCTTGGCTATGGTCATTCTACTCGAGTGTGAACCATAGATACCATTATGTACTTCAGTTAGAGTGGTTAATTTGCCTCCTTAGCATTTAAGCAGCGTAGTAGGGTTTTTTATATGCTCCTATGATATAGGGTATCTCCTAGGATGACAAATCTGGATGCCTTTTTGACAAAGGTTCATTTTAGGTTTAAGGGTAGGTTGGCGGGTATGACTCCTATTCGAAGGTATGTATAAATGTCATGATACCAAGGATCGCCAAGACCAACAATTTCACACACATATTCTAATTCTGGTACCTCGAATGCAGGCACGAGAAGCTACTCAATTAGGAATTCATATTTTGGAACATTGTTGGGGATGTCCAATAAGGATCCAATTGTTGCCATGGTGTCTGCTGCTCTGTTGTTGGCTCTAGGTATCTTCTCAAATGTAATTTTGATGAAGGATTCTTTTAGAGTCTCCACCAATTTCTTGTATGAAGTGAGCTTGTCATCCTTGGTCTGGTATTCATTATTTACTTGATTTATAATCAATTGAGAATCCCCGTATACCCTGAGAGCTATGATATTCCACTGCACTACTATTCTGAGACCTATGGTCAAAGCCTAGTATTCCCCAATGTTATTAGTGCAAGGAAATGCCAGTTTGTATGACCTTGGTATGCAATCCCCTTGTGGGGTGATGAAGAAGACACCAAATCTTGATCCATGCTATGTGTATGAGCCATCGAACTATAGTTTCCAGTGGTTAGCTACATTGAGATTAAAAATGGATTCATCTAGAAACTCTGAGACAAGAGGGTTCTCAGAATAGATGTGTGCTTCTGCCAGTTGGTCTGTGATGACTTGGCCCTTGATTGCTTTCCTTTCCACATATTCAATGTCATATTTTGATAATATCATCACCCATTTTTCCATTCTTCCTGTGAGCATGGCCTTTGATAGTAGATACTTGAGAGGATCAATTTTGGCGATGAGTTTTATTTTATGTGCCAACATGTAATGTCTGAATTTCTGAGATGCAAACACTACTGTGAGACATGATTTCTTGATGAATGAATATTTTAGCTCATAACCAACCATTGTCCTACTGATTTAATAGATAGCCCTCTCTGTTCTGTTTTCATCATGTTGAGCTAGGAGAGCTCCAAGGGCTCCTGCTGTTGCGGATACGTATAAGATCAATGGTTTCTTTGGGATGGGTGGCATTAAGACTGGTGGTGTTAGTAGATATTCTTTTATTTTGTTGAATGCCTCTTCACACTTGGTATCCCATTTGTACGCTACTCCCTTGTGGAGTAGGTGAGAGTATGGGTTCTGTTTGTCTACTAGTTGTGCTATGAATCTTCGAATGGATTGTAGTCTGCCTTGGAGACCTCTCAGTTGCTTTAATGTTTTTGGTGCCTCCATCTCAAGGATTGCTTTTACTTTTGTTGGATCCACCTCGATACCCCTCATTGACACTATATATCCTAGGAGATTTCCTGATTGTATGCCGAAGATGCACTTCTTTGGGTTTAGTCTGACCTTGTACTCCTCCAGTCTGTTAAAGATGGCACTAAGGGTTGCTATGTGATCTTTTCTCTTTCTAGACTTAGCTAGAATGTCGTCAACATAGTCTTTGTCTATCTTATGAATCATGTCGTGGAATATCAATGTCATGGACCTTTGATATGTTTCTCCTGCATTTTTTAAGCCAAATGGCATCATGTTCCAATAGTATGTCCCCCATGGACAAGTGAAAGTTGTCTTATGTTGGTCCTCCTTAGCTATCATGATCTGATTGTACCCTGAGAATCCATCCATTAGTGACAACATCTCATGTCCTGTTGTCATGTCTACTATCATGTCGATGTTGGGAAGTGGGAAATCATCTTTTGGAAATGCCTTGTTCAAATCTCTAAAGTCTGTATAGATTCTAATGGCTCCGTCAGGCTTTGAAACATGTACCAAGTTTGATACCCATTTTGGATAATCTATTGGTCGTATGAATCCTGCATCTAGTAGCTTTTTTAGCTCCATTTTGACCCATAAGGTGATCTGAGGGTGCATTTTTCAAAGCTTTTGTCTGACAGGCTTTGCTTTCAGATACGCTGCTAAGTGGTGAACCATGGTCTTTGGATCAAGTCCTGGCATGTCAGCATAACTCCATGCGAAGTTTATCTATCTTTCCCTTAAGAAGGCTGCTAGGAGCTCTTGCTCTTCTGATAGTAGTGATTCTGCATAGAATGTGATATGCGGGATCTCCTCTATTCCTAGGTTGACTGGATTGCATTTTTCTGCCAAGACTGCTGACTTTTCCTGATGAATAACTCTTAAAGGAAGATTGAATCCCCCATCCTCGGGCACCTCAGAGAGGTTTTTACCATTGGACGCATCCTTTCATTTTACTTTTTTCTTGTCAGAGAGTGCCACAGTGTGGTTTTCACTCAAGGACTTGGATATTATTCTTAATTTCTCACTTTTGTGGTTGAAGGATTCAATCATTTCCCCGTAATAGGCATGTGTGTCCAACTCCATTATAAACCCTACTTTGTGATCCCCATCTGGAATGTTATCCCGTATTCCCATGAATTCTGAGAGTGCCTCATCATTTTTGAATGTATCGAGAATCGATGGTCCTCGTTGGTCATAGTCAATGAGTTGGGGATATACTAGGCAGATCTCATGATTTTGTTGGTCTGGTTTGAAGGATAGGGTACTAATCATGCAAAGAGTGGTATCCTCAAATAGCCTAGGTAGATTGGTCATGGTATCCTCATCATCACTACTATTATAAATGTCAGTTATAAAGTTATGTATGTCTCTACTTGTGGATATTGGTGAGCGTACTTTTGCTGCTGTTGGATGAGGAGGAAGATTAACCTGTTCTAACCGGACGACTTCGGCCACGTATGGTTATACTTAGAGGGGTACATCCAAGGCCAAGATTTGTTATCAATCGCGTCTCTGGCATGATATGTATTATGAGCCCATTGTCGTTTTGTCCCAGTCTTTGATTTCTATCATAGCCCATTGCGAGCATCATTTGCAGACCCTTGCTTCGATCATCCATTGGTAATTCTGGTACTGGTATTTCATCTTGATATAGCATATGTGATGGATCTACCTCAATAACCTCCTTCTAGCGCCAAATGTGTGAACCCCATTCCTAGTACCTGCAAAACAACAAGAATAAATGAGTTAAACCAAAGATTGCAAGCTAAAACAAGAATTCCCCATGAAATCCATTTACAAACTCAAAGTAGGAAAGAAAAAAATGAAAAGCATAATAAAGAGAACAAAATAGATTGAATCCTAATTTAAATGTGCAAACTCATGTTCCCATGGGGGAATTGGTGCCAATTTGATGTGAAAATTGGCCCTTTCCCAATTCCTAAGATACAAGCTTGATATGTTGATGAGGTTGATCCACTTTGTTGATGAAAGATGAGAGCTCCAAGCCAAAAATCTACAAAAATCTAACTAAGAACTCAATGATAATGGATGAAATTTTGAGAGATATTTGAGCATGGTAACTTTGCATAAATTGTGGATGATCAAATGAGGATATGAGCACTTTATTTATAGAATGCGAAGATGGATGAATGTCCAAATTTGAGCAGTGTGGGACTAACATTCATCCAATTGTATGATGCCACTTGTCAATCTATGAATGGATGAAAGATGTGCAAGATTTGGGGATTGTGCCAATAAATGCATAATTTTGAATTTCAAATTTGTTGAAATGACTTGCAAGAGGGAAGGGAAAATGCAATAAATGCCACTTGGCTCAAGGCAAAGGACATGTAAGATGAAGTTATTTCCTTGTTGGATGTACATGTTGACTTGGAATTTTTGAATTCAAATTGAGAGAATATTCCAAAAGATGCCTTGTGAGGAAAATAGAGATTTAATAAAATGAATTAAATCTATTTTCATGTGCAACTTGCATTATCTAGAGGATGGGACATGAGATGAGATTAAATTAATCAAGGGTTAATTAATTTAATGAGAGAGGTTAGATGATGTGACCTTTTTGACTCAAATTTATGGATTTATTTAAATTAAAAAAAGGAGGAATATGACAAGAGATTAATTAAATAAGGATTTTGATTTATTTAATTAAAAGATATGGTGTTAGATTAAATCAAACAAGGTTTTAATTTATTTAATTTAATGGATAGACTTTGGAGATTTAATCAAATAAATTGATTATTTAATTAAATAGGGATAATTAGATCAGATGAATTGATTTAATTAACAAAAGAGACTGACTTAACTAGATAAAATGATTTATTTAATTAAGGGATGAAAGATGATGAATTTAATCAGATAAGGAAATTTGATTAAATGGTTAGATCGAGGGATGACTCAGGAAGAAATGATGTTAGTAGGTCGGGGTCAAGTGCACAATGTCAATCAGTATATTTTACGTGTCTACAAAGGGGTTAGATACTATAATACAAATATAGCTTATATAGTTAATGATTAACCTAGTTTATTCATAGAGTTATTTTAATTTAATTAGTAAAAGTGTCTTAACTTAACATAAAGGTTATAGGTTATTATTGGGGTTAAGATTACTCTATGGCATAAGGAGATAGCATATGTATATGTTATGAATGGTCAATACATATCGAGCTAGGAAGGTGTGTGAATTTTAAGACGTCCACTCTAATATTGGGTGATGAATATTTTGGCTAAAGTAGTGTAAGTTTCTACTATTTACACTGTTAGTTTATTGTGATCCAAGTTTACATACTAGGTAGGGAACATCATATGTGTAGGTTGTAGTCACTGTGTGATAGATCTAGATATGTAGGACACAACACCAAGCTCAGGAAAGGTCAATTTTTATTATGAGGTTACCAAACCAGTCTCTTCATCAAAGGGTAGGGCCATCTATCAGTTTGGTAGATGTATAGGGGACTGCAGATAGTCCAAGGTTGGCAGAAAAGTGATTGAGTGATGCTTCTCCTCATTAGTAAGCCACCAATATTTGATGGAGGGTAGTTGGACCATTTGTACATCTAATTCTAGTAAGCTCAAATAGAGCCTTGTATGTGTATTTTGTATCCATATTTATGGAAATATTGTAAAAGATAAATGATATCATGTTATCATGTACTATGTAATCATTACATTTGAAAGTTGTAATACTTTGATATAATGCAGTGGAAAAGTTTGGAAAGATGTTTATTTCAAATGTGCATGATATCTTTATAGTTTTGGAAAGAAAAAATTTATTGTTCATAATGTTTAGATACTTAAACTATTTACTTGAGGTTAAATTTTTTAGGAAAGTTACTGTGTAGAACAATGGGCATGTTACATAAACATGCAAAATTATAGTGAATACATTTTGTGATAAACATGTGTTACACCCAGAATGATAAAAAATGGTAAGCACATATAGGTTAGAGATAGAATCAATAAACTATAAAATTGCTCTAAACATTCTCAAGGTAGTAAAAACGGTGATGCAACCCTCAATGACCAAAACACCTGTGGTGTACATAATAAATAAATTCGTAAGGTCACAACAAGGAATTAAGTTGAAAGGAAAGGAAATTAACCACAAAAAGGCATGAAGCTAAAAGGAAAGGAAATAAATAATAACTAAGAATGTAAAAAAAATAATACGTCAAATTCCCAAGACAAGGTATAGAGACAAAATAGTGGGATAAGATCCAAAGACAAGGTTCAAAATAGAGTTGAAGGCATGAAACCACAATAATGGGGCAAGTATCGAAGATACATAAATTATAGGCATAATGGGAAATATTAAAGAATAATGATCCTAATGTAAAAGGTGTAAGTATGCATATTTGGTATATAAAAAAAGTGGAAGGCATGATGTCCCAATGTAAAATTTGTAATTATGAATGTGTGATCTATGATTCTATAGAAAAGGGGAAGGTGTGATTCCACCAATATAAGGAAGTGGTAGTGAAAGCATAAAATTTAATAGCATGGCATGATGTCTGTGGTAGAAATATATGAAAAATTAAACTTTGTGTAATGAGGGAAGGCATGATGCTTCCCCAAATTAATGATGACTCTAGAAATTTATCATGGGTAATAAAATGACCAAGATGTAAATCTTTATAAGTTTTCTATGGCAAGAGAAATGTGATACTTGTAACTCTAGGAGTGATATGTGTCTAGATATGCTCAATGTATGAAGCTTTATGAAGTTAAATGTTTCAATAGAAAAAATACAAATTGTAACAAGATATGTTAATGTAAGGTTACTATATAGCATGATGTCCCAAATTAGGATCAACATATAAGATATAGGAAATAAATGGTATAATATGATGATATCAATGAGAAGGCTCTAAGTATCTTGATATAACAATATAATATCAATGAGTTCTCTAAGAAGTATGATATAACAATGTGATATTGATGGGTCATGAAAAATTAAGTTTAATATGTGTAACAAAATAAATGAAACAAAGGAAATGCAAACATGGACAAGGGATAGAGGATAAGTAAAATCAAGTAGGAAATCCAATTGAGGAATGAAAATAAAAGAAAAAAGAATAAGCAAATATAGTGGAAGGAAAAGTGAAGACTAACAATGCCCCCAAGTGGGGAAGGGTAAATGTGTGAAACAAATATAGAATGTGAAGTGGGTGTAAAAGGCATAAGAATATAGGTTAAACAATCAAGGTATAAATAGAAAATAAAAAATGTATCAATTATGAAATAAAAATAGAGATAATTTTTTTATCTAATATATGTATCTATGAATAATAAAATATATAATGGTGCTCATAAATTATTGACCTTTTTTAGGTATTACCTTTGGTACCCTTATATTAGGCTTGCCAACTATTAGATAATAAAATTTCTCAAAATTTATCATCCATTCATTTTTCCTCTTCTTGTTTTACTTTTTGTTCTTTCTTATTTTCCTTTTGAATGACATGTGTTTCATCTTGATATTCCTTTGTGCCTAGTAAAAATATATGCTGAGAAGGTGTAAGATTAGGTACATTGTTTACCTATTCTTATTTTTTAACTTGTGGTTATGGTTGAATGATTAGTATTTGATGCACCAAATATTCTTTCTTTGGCTTCCATACTATTTTGTGCTTGAAACTCAATTATTGGTGTCAATTTTTCTTCTTTTATACTTTTTTTTTATCTTTTTTTTTCTTTGGTACATGTTTAAATTCTCATAGGGATCACTAGAAGATGTCTATATATCCAATACCTTCATAAAATTAACTTTTGGTTGTGTAATTTCAAGCTCTTTTGGTTTTGTAAAATATTTTTCAAACTCTTTTGAATCCTTTCCAATTCATCAAGATGTATCTAGATTATACATAGTGTATATCATCACTTCTCTCATAAGGTACATCTATTGGTTTTGGCACACGTGTCTAATATAAATTGACAAGAATAAATTATTAACTTATAATGAGCCTTTTAAATTTTAACTATTTATCTTTCATGTACAAATTGACATATTAATGTAAAACTTGAGATATAACTCTATATTTCTCAATCCATGACCTCTCAAGTATTACAAAATATATCAAATGAGGGTGTCACATAACATTAAATTGGGTGCTCTTTAGCTCCAACTTTGAAGTGTACAATAATGCACCTCAACATATTACGTGTGTGTATATATGTATATGTATATATATATATATATGTATGTATATATGTATGTATGTATGTATGTATGTACGTATGTATGTATGTATGTATGTATATATGTATGTACATATATATACACATATATAAATACATATACATATACACATATATAAATATATATACATATTTACATATATATATATTATACATACATACATGAATGCATGCATGCATGTGTATATATATATATATATATAAATTATTGGTAGCTTGAGAATGTTTATCTTGGACCAAGCTAGGTGAAGCCACAAGTGGGGGACATCATCCCCGATATGAACATACTGAATTAACACAAATAGTCCAAACCCATGAGCTTAGTAGCCTAATATGGGTGTAAATATCATGAGCACATCAACCCAATGAGGGTTTGGAGCATGAATACATGGGAATGATTAATGATACAAACTTCAATATGAAGGTGCAAGTGTGTGAGAACAATGAATCAGTAAGGGAATAATACATATGATCATAATGGCCTAGTGGATGTTTGAACCTTGGTGGCTAAAAAAAAGTACCATAATTTAGCCATCACACTATGCTATGAATGGCATAATTTATCTCAATTTATTGATGAACATTCCATTAGTCAATTTCAATGAAATATTTTGATGCGCATACTCACAATCATGAATATAGTGTTAAAAATGATTCTTCCATACAAATATTATATTGTCCAATGTGGGATTAAATCATGAAGAAAATTAATAGGTGATGATCCTCTAAATTTTCTTAGTATGCATGGTTAATTATAGTAATTATTATGCAAGATATCCTCATCAAAAAATGTAATCAATAATGTAATAGGAGAAGAGGGAGATATTGAATTAGACTCAAAATTTCCCATATAAACCTTATCCTCATTTTCTACATCATTATATGACTCAACATTATGTGAATAATTTTTGTCGAGTTATAGTTAGAGGGTGGAACTAATGAATATCTATTACCTTTATCCCCTTCAACTTTAATTGGGATTTTCATTGATATCTTGTATCCTATGCTAAAGAGTAAATCAAGAGTATGAGTAATGACGTCCTTACCTCTCTGATAGTTACAAAATTATTAGTTATTATATTATCTAGGAATTATTTTAGTGAGATCAAATAGATGGATGAGAGGGAGTATAATTAAATTAGAACTCAACAAACATTGAAGAACATAATTCATGTAGCCTTGAGGCTTAAAAAAATTCCTAGGAGAAATTGGTTTTAATGAAGCAAAAGAATTAGTAGGAAAATTTTGATTCATATTTTCCTTAGTATCACTACCCTTTCCAATTCATCAATATGTATCTAGATTATACATAGTGTATATCATCACTTCTCTCATAAGGTACATCTATTGGTTTTGGAACATGTGTCTAATATAAAGTGACAAGAATAAATTATTAGCTTATAATGAGCCTTTTAAATTTTAACTATTTATCTTTCATGTATAGATTTAACATATTAATATAAAACTTGAGATATAACTCTATATTTCTCAATCCATGACCTTTCAATTATTACAAAACATATCAAATGAGGGTGTCACATAACATAAAATTGGTCCCTCTTTATCTCCAACTTTGAAGTGTACAATAATGCACCTCAACATATTGTGTGTGTATATATGTATGTATATACATACATACATACATCTATATACACATATATACATGTTAATACATACATACATATATATATATATATAAATTATTGGTACCTCGAGAATGTTTATCTTTTCCCAAGGTAGGTGAAGCCACAAATGGGGGACATCATCCCCGATATGAAAACACTACATTAACACAAATAGTCCAAACCCATGAGCTCAATAGCGTAATATGGGTGCAGAGCTCATGAGAAAATCAACCCAATGAGGGTTTGGAGCATGAATACATGGGCATAAATTCCAACAACTTCAATATGAAGGTGCAAGTGAGTGAACACAATGAATCAGCAAGGGAACAATACATATGATCATAATGGCCTAGTGGAGGTTTGAACCTTGGTGGCTAAAACAACAATACCATAATTTAACCATCACATTATGTCATGAATGGCATAATTTATCTCAATTTATTGATGAACATTCCATTAATTAGTTTTAATGAAACCCTTGAATGTGCATACTCAAAATCATAAATATCATGTTAAAAAATGCTTCTTCCATACAAATATTATATTGTCCAATGTGAGATTAAATCACTAAGAAAATTAATAGGTGATGGTCCTCTAAATTTTCCTAGTATACATGATTAATTGTAGTAATTATTATACAAGATATGCTCATCATAAAACGTAATCAATAATCTAATAAGAGAAAAGGGAGATGTAGAATTAGACTAAAAATATTTCATATAAACCTTATCCTCATGTTCTACATCATTATATGACTCAACATTATGTGAATAATTTGCATCAAGTTATAGTTAGAGGGTGGAACTAATGAATATCTATTACCTTTATCCCCTTCAATTTTAAGTGGGATTTTCATTGATATATTTTATCCTATGCTAAAGACTAAATCAAGAGTATGAGTAATGAGGTCCTTACCTCTCTGATAGTTACAAAATTATTAGTTATTATATTATCTAGGAAGTATTTTAGCGGGATCAAATAGATGGATGAGAGGGAGTATAATTAAATTGGAACTCAACAAACAATGAAGCACATCATTCATGTATTCTTGAAGCTTATCATAATTCCTAAGAGAATTTGGTTTTAATGAAGAAAAATAATTAGTAGGAAAAACTTGATTCACATTTTCATTAGTATCACTACTCTTTCAAAAAGTATTCAACTTTTGAAACTAATAAGGGTAGGAATAATCTAGTGATGATGCCCCATATTTTAAATTTTTTTGATTCTAACATCTTAACATCAACATTTTAAAAATAAGTGTATATATATTTAAAAGATAAAACTATTTTTATGCATATTACTCTTGATAATTGAAAGTAACCCATCTAGAAACATGATTTCTAACTCATCATCATAAACTTGGTGCTTCAAATTTCCACTCAAAGACTAAATTGAATAAAATAAAATTGTAGTGTAGAAAATTGTATACCTCTATAATTTCACACTATGTTTGGGTGCCTTAATTAAATTGGACTTAATTAAGCTTCTAATTGACCAAATTAGGCATTCCAAAGCCTTATTATTCTCATTTTCCGAAAGGGAAACTAACATTAAACAAATACCAATAGTAGTTAAATCACCTTAGAAATTGATTGTCTTGGACTTAGGTCCTAGGACGCATTTTCCCAAGGGTGAATGGGTTCCCTTTAAGTGTCAGGTCCTAATTTTTAATATTTTTCTTGGTGGCCTTTTAATGATTCAAATTCAAATTTCAAATGTTGGCTTGTGGAATCTATTTTTTGGGAAATCAGATAACAACCTATAAATACATAGTTATTTTATCAATTCAAGCCTATAGGAGCAAGAACACATATAATTCAAATTTCATATGAGCAAATATTGTTGTCAAGAGCATTGAAGAGAAGATTTATCAGTCATCTACAACAACAACCAAGATCATTTCATCATGTCAAAATTCATGTGTGTTCATGTCATATTTTAGAGCTAACATTGTGATGTAGGTTTCAAGCATTCAAGCATCAAATCAAGTGTCAAATCAAGCATCCAATCAAGCCATTTAATGCAAGATCTAGACCTTAGAGAGATGCATTAGACTTCAATTCTCTAAGGGTAGCCATTAAGGGTTTGGTGAGTTGTGGAATAGCATTGTTCATTCATCAAATTCCTTTCATTTTGTCATTATTTTATTATCAAGGTTCAATTACCAAACTGGGGTTTGATTAAGGAAAACCCCTATTCACCAAAAACAAACACTTTTCTCTCTTTGTATGTGCAGATTCACATGTGAAGAAGGATTGAAGATTGATAAAAAGAGAAGTTTTACAAAGTTATCAAAGTTTTCATCATTGTTGTCAATCCATGGAAACTCATTTACATAATTTATTTTTGGCTTTCTAATAGTGGAATCTAGAGAAATCAAGAGCTCAAACCCAGGATTAGGGGACTGTGAAATCAGATTTTGGACCATTGTATAGAGACCCATTCACCCTATGGTGAATCTATCCTTCAGTAGTGTTCATAACCCACTTTTGGTGATAGGTACATACCACTCCTCCCTTCTCATATCTGCATGAAAGTTGATGTTTTTGTTTATGCTATCTAAATACTTTGTAATTCAAGTTTTACATCATACAATTGAGCTCATTAAGTATTTTATTTTTTCTCCCCAAAGTGCATTTCAGTCATTTATGTCTTAATAGAAAACAACGGATCCTCCTAATAGGGTTGACTCACCTCAAGGTTGAAATTCAATCCTATCCTTGGGAGGTCTTTTTTTTTAATGAAACTAGGGAAAGTGGGGGTGTCCTAGTTCATTTTGGTGAATCTGACATTCTTGCACTGTAAGATTTTTGAAATTGGAGGTCCTTTAAACCCTAGACCTAGGATTTTGCATTAGTTTGCATTGCATCTCATTTAGGATTTTCAAAATAGCATCACTTTGCATTTCATTTAGGATTTTAAATTTGTATTTTACATTATTTAAAATCTCCAAAAGTCTAAAAATTTTCATTCATTTTACATAATATTCTGCATATTAGTATCTAGAAAATTCAAACAAAATTGCATCTAGAAAGTTGTCATTTTTCTTGTTATTTGTCATCAAATTGCACTTGTATTTCATCATAAATTTTTGGAAATCTATAACTGAAAGTGTCTGTCTGCAACCTGACTCAAAGACCTTAAGCATCAACTCAAAAAAACAAACTTTAATTTTTTCAACCCCTGTGCAAAGACACATTCACCCTAGGGTGAATCTATCCTAGTAAGGTCTATTTTCAAATTTTTGAGAATAAATCTACCTCTATCTACTTTATATCTTATTCTTTTTACATATGAGTTTCAATTTCTGAAATTACAGTTTTCTAAAATTATTTTCATTCAAGTTAATTGGTCAAAACAAGTGCATTGTTCAAAAACAAAATTTTCATTTACAAATAAATTATTTTCAATTTCTTACATTCAAAAATTAGAAATTCTTACATGTCATATCTGAAAATTGCAATATCTTTTTACATACCTGCATTGTGCTTCCAATTGTTGGATGTTTGCTACACTTGTTTAGTGCCTTTTATCCATTTTGGGAACACTTTTGGCATGGTAAGACTTGCATGAGTATTACAACTTGGTTTCCTATTTCCAATACATTAGTGAGACGTAGTTCAAGACTCATTGCATCCTGTGTCGATATATCCACTGTGGATCTTAGGTTTTCCAACTCTTTCACTCATAGTGTTGACACTAGTCAACCCATGTTGTAATCCATTCCTAAAATAACATGTTCTATGACTTCCAACCCTATTGATATTAAAACCATTGTTTCTCATGTTCCTCAAGAAAACTTGCAAAAAATGCATAAATCCTTAGAAAAACTTTAGAACTTTTTAAGTGTTGAATACATTGTTGGTGCTATGGTTCTTGTCATAAGCAACATGAGGATAATGCTTGAAAATTAACTAGGCATAGAAATCATGTGTAGCCTAGCTCATATTATTGATGATCATGTTCCTATAATGGCTAGTTGTGCTCAAAATTTGGGGTACAGTCAAAGTCAAGGTGGAAATAAAATTCATCCTCCTACAATTGTGGAATCTATTCCTACATACACTCATCCAACTATTACTACAACAAGGAAACCAACTAGCAATGCTAATCCAACTTTGGGTATTTCCATTGGGAATCCTTTTTCAAACCTCATATCTCCTAACCCATCACCTCTCACAAACTTGCAATTCAATTTTCCTCCTAACACATATACAACTCCACCATATTCACCTCCATCTCAAAACATAATCAATGATTCTATCCTCAACCAACATTTTGCAAAAAAATTCATCCCTCCAAAAAAAATAATCCATATTAAACCAAAATCAAAATGGCCAACCTTCATAATATGTCAAATGAAATCCATTATCCTTGGAGATATTAAGATCCCAAATTCCACAAGGCATAGAGATTCCTAGATTTGAGAAATATGGTGGCAATGGAGATCCTAGTAATCATGTCTCGACATATAAAACCTTATGTAGTGACTTCATTTTTGAACATAAACTCTTGACTAATCTTTTTTCTAGATCCTTGAAAGACATTGCCTTGGAATGGTTTTGTTCTTTACCAAATAATTCAATTTGTTCATTCAATAAGCTTGTTGATGCCTTATCCATTTCCAAGTGCACATTGGTCCCAAGATGGCCTTACATAATTTAATGCAATGTAAATAAAAAAAAATGAAAAGGTAACTGATTTCATAGCACATTACCAATTGCTTTACTCACAAATCAACATTCAGATTCCTAATGTTGATCTTCAAAGAATTTTCATTAAAAAATTGCAAACCAATATTCAAGATGAGCTTGAGATGATGAAATTTCCCTCCTTCACCCACTTGTGCATGCCTCTCCATGACTATCCAAATTTGTTTAGTCATTGTGAAGTGAAAAATTCCTCCAACCATCTTGAAAAATCCATATTTGTGCCTCACAAGAATTTCCAACCATTCAAGAAACAAAATAAGGGATTTTTAAAAATAAATCTACCTCAAAAAAATCAACATGTTTAGTCTCACGTGGATTCTATAAAAATAACAAATCAATATCAATTCAAGGAGAATAATAGGAAATTTACTCCTTTACTAGATACCCTTCATTCAACCATATTGCAACTTTTAGGTAAAACCTAATTACCTTACCTCCCATTACAACCATTGATCCTACCAAGCCTTTACCTCCAAACTATAATCCAAATGCTTTTTTCCATTATCACTAATGAAATGGACACAATATAGAATGATGTGTGCATCTTAAAAATATTGTGCAAGACATCATTGATTCTAATCACATCCAGATTGGTGGTGTTAATGATCAAGGAAATAAGTCTATTTCCCCACTCGACCAAAATTTACAAATATTTACCAACCCAATGCCAAATCATAATATGTCCTTTGTAAAAGCTAGTGACACCAAGAATGATGTGATGAATGTTGACAACATACAAGACATGACCACTGATAACATGAGTGATAATGAGGATGATCTACATACCATGATTGGATTTGTTGATGTTCAACCTCATAAGGGCCAAACCAACTTGGCTTTTGACATTTCTTTCTTAGTAAATGACATAATTAAACATGCACCTAATGGTCCTCTTTACATAACTAGAAGAATCAATGACAATACTACCAATGGGATATTAATTGATCTTGTTTGTGTAGAGAATTTTATCACCAAGGAATTCTTATTTGTGCATGAACTTTACCAAGACTCTTATGAACAATCAAAAGCATGGATCAAAACACATAATGGTTTTTCTTACCCCACAATAAGTTCAATCACTCTCCATTAAAATTTGGACCGAAACAATTAGATGTTTCATTCTCCATCATCCCATTGTTGGACCAATTCCATGTGAAACTAGGCTATCCATGGCTACGCTCCATGGATTTCGTCTTGTTGATAGTGTACAAATTCTTAAAATTTTCATTTGGAAATGACATCTTCACTATGCATCATAGTGATTTTAATCCTTTGTCTTCTTGTGGGAATTTCTTATTGGGTTTATTTTGGCCCAAACGTATGGAACCTAATAAACCTCGTGAGGATTTATTGTTTAGATATTACCAAAATTTCAAGGCAAAGCACATAGAAAAAATATCTCTTAGTAGCATGCCTCAACCCATGATTGAGCCTCCTACCATTCATGAAACTATGATTGAACCCAAATATCTTCTAAGTAACCAAGACAACTCAACCATGGTTCCCTTTCCTATTTCCTATAAGAGACCAAGAGATAAGTGATATGGAAACAAGAATAGAGAAGCAAAAAATACAAAGACTAGATTCACAAAAGGACATTAATCTCTATAAAATAATAATACTGCAAACTTGAATTCCAATATGTCCCTACGTGAGGAGAAAATACAATTATATAGGCATATAATATGCCATATTTTTATTATTTGGTATATCTTCCAAAATCTTAATGGGAGATGGAAACCAAATAACAATAACAATATACTAAATTATGCTAACCTTGTAACTAATAGGAAACTAACATTAAATTTTTACTTTTTTGAATTTTTATTGTTTAAAATTTACATAGGATAAAAATTAATAAAATAATACTATGCTAATAAATTGTATATATCCTATGTATACCCTATGAATCCTCAACATTCCTCCCAATAATAACAACATTGGACTCCAATGCTTTCAAGAGAGAAGGAAAATCTTGAGATAGTTGATGGTAAGAGATCCAATGAGCCTTATGCAGAAGCTAGCCTTGTTTTTCAACAAGGTAGGAAGTGGTGGAACCATGTCGTCTGACGAGTCTTTGTATCAAAAACTCTATTAGAATCAAGTGGAAGTTGAATATCAGGAACAACATCTATAGGATAGCTAACATGAGGCTCAATTTTTAGTGTTGACTCATGGCAGTGTTTGAGAAGATCAACATTGATAACATCATGGATTCCCAACAAAGCTAGAAGATCAAGCCAAAAGGAATTATCAGATACCTTCTAAAGAATGGTGTAAGGCCCATAACAAAGTGGCTTGAATTTACTATGTGATTTCTCTTGGAAATGAAGTTTTTCCAAGTATAACCAAAATTTATCACAACTTGAAAAGTATGAGGGAAATGATGACAATCCATAATTTTTTTTTGCTTTTCTCGAGTCTTTTGAAGAATTTGAACTACTTTGGACTGGAGATTCTACAAATGTTGAATGAAGGCTTGGGCCTTACCTTTCTCTTTTTGAATATGCATAGTGGCTAGAGATGGAAAAGATAAGGGAAACTCATATGGAGCCAAAGGCTGAAAACCAAGACATACCTCAAAAGGTGAGTGACATGTAGATGAATGAACTACCCAGTTGTATACATGCTCTATGTGGGTTAAGCTCAAATCCTACTTGGTAAGAGAATTATGGTGATAAATCCTCAAAATTTGTATAATATTTTCGTTCACAACTTTGGTCTAACCATCTGACTGAGGATGAAAAGAAGTGGAAAAGTTAAGGGAAAATCCCAAAATCTTCCACAAAGATTGCCATAAATGGGCCACAAAAGGTGATTCATGATCATAAACAATGATAATTGGTAAACCAAAAGATCTCCAAATAGAGTCGAAGAAGAGTTGGGCTAATTCATGTGCATAACTTGTCTTGTGACATGGGATGAACTTAACCATCTTTCCAAATCTATCAACAATCACAAAAACAAAATCATGGTGGTGAATAGTCAATGGAAATCCACTAACCAAATCCATGGAAATGCTCTCCCAGGGACGTGAAGGAATAGGCAAAGGAATACTTAAGCCCATTTTTCTATTGGTTAGTTTGGAGCAACAATAAACTGCACATCGCTTGAGGAAATGTAGAACATCTCGCTTAATATGAGGACAATAGAAGAAATGTTGTAAATGATGAAGTATTTTTTGTTTTTTAAAATGACCACCATAAAGATTAGAATGTACCTCTTTGAGAAGTGAAGTTCAATTATCTCGAGGGACACAAAGTTTATCCGACTTCTAAAGTAACCCTTCCTTGATATGGAAATCTTGAAAAGGTGTCAAATTAGAAGTTGAAGGATTTTGAAGACTTGTGTAGGAAACACCAAAATCAGGATCTTAAGCATACTAAGAAGGCCATGTTTAAAATCCAAAATGAGAAGTGGACACAATAGTTAAAACATGTGTTGTAGGAGGACGACTTAAACAATATACAACATTGTTGGTGTTCCCATTATTATACTTGATGATCGAGTGAAACTGTTTTAGATATGAAGCCCACTTCATATGTCGAGCTTCTTCAATTTTGTTCTGAGACTAAAGAAATTGTAGAACAACTCCAAGTGCAAGATGATGTGGAATATGCAACATAAGTTTCTATTTATTTACCATACTGTGAAAATGATCTCAAAAGGTGTCTAGTCCATAAATAACTTGAGATGAGGGTTGGAACAATGCAAAGGTATGATAATGTATATGAACTTTGGATCATATGTGGAATGCCACATGTTCCATGTTTATTAGCAACATCAAAAATGTTCATCTAACCTCATGATAGAGTCAAATGGGATAGAGTCATTTTGCTTCCTAATGATACCTAAATTTTAGATCAATCTTGAAGAAAAAATTGGCACCTTGAAGTTGATCCAAAAGGTCATCAATGTGTGGAAGTGGATATTGATTTTTTATGGTGATCTTCTTTAATGCCCAGAAATCAATACAAAGATGCCAAGTTCCATCCTTTTTTAGCACAAGAAAAATTGGTGAAGCACAAGGGGATGTCTTGGTTTAATGAAACCTTTGGACAATAAATGTTGAATTTTTCTTTTTATCTCATCACTTTGAAGAATTGATTGTCGATACAATGGGGCATTAGGAAGAGATGTAGTAGGGACAATATCAATAGTGTGATTGATTACTCATTCTGTGGGAAGTTTCTTAGGCTCTTGAAACACATGAATATTCTTGCAATATTTTTTTCAAGAGTAGTTGTGGCTTAGACATGATGAATTTTTCTTTAGAATTATCATTGTGACCTTATGAAAATTAGTGCAAGCTCTTGTGATTGATAGCTTTGTGTGCTTGTCTGCAACTAAGTACTAGATTTGTGGTGCTCTTAGTACATTTGAATGTATTATTATCTTGTTGTAGTATATATGTATTATTAAAGGAATCATAATGATATTTTCTATCATACTGATAGAGTTTTCCTAGTATACCACAACAATCCATAGTGGTCACATCACAAGTGACCTTATCAATGAATTTGGGACCAAATGCAAAATAAATAGTGCATATGTGTGTGATGTGAGAGGATGGACCATTATCCTTCCATCCAAGTGAATGGATGAGGATGTGGATCCATCAACAAATGAAGTTTTTCAACAATGGACTTCACAATCAATTTTTTTTTGCGAGCCATTGTCGATGATACAATCCATAGAAAAATCATGTGTTAGGTGAGCACAAGTGACAAAAAAATTGTCTCTAAAGTAGAATGATGGTTCATCAAGGTGACTTTATTAAGTCTACCTTTCAACTCATCATATGTCCTATCATCACCAGTATTCTCGATGGGAACATTCTTCTTTTCCTCATCATGAGACTGTACAATTAGATTCTTCTTAAAATTAAAACATTCAAATTTTTCATGTCCCTTATTTTTACAATAAGTACAAAATTTAAATTTCTTAGTATCAAAATAAGGAGAAAAAGAAGAAGGAGAAGAATTTTTCTATTTAGAATTTTTTTGTTGTGGTTGAGAACTTGAAGCCTTTGGAGGACCTACAAAAAATGAGGGCCAAGATGCACGAGATTGGGCAACAAGCTTTTCTTCTACTAGTTGCACTTGGTTGAATGCAACATCAAGTGTTTCTAGGGTAGTATATTTCAACTCCCTAAAAAAATGCTCTTGTAATCCACTCTTGAACTCTAAGATTAGAGTAATAGCTAGGTCTTACACACAAAGTAGTATCTATAGTCATTTGAATTGGTAGATATAATCCTGCACTAACATATGTCATCCTTGTCATAGGCTAAGCTACTTGATGTACATATATTGCTCATAGTTGGAAGGATATAATGTATCCTTTAAGGCTATGACAAGTTGATTCCATGTGGTGATAAGATCTTGAGCATATTGTCACTCAATGATGAAAAAATTAGTGACACCAGAGAGATTCAATTTGGCAAAAGAAACCTTATCATCATCAACAATCTCATTGTACGTGAACCATGTCTCCATGTCAAGAATCCATGTGTAGAGCACATCAGGATCTTGGGATCCATCATAGATCTTGACTTCATTTGGCATTTGGCTGGATCTGGTTGGTGTGGTCGACCGAGGGTTCTGCTGCTCAATCATTAACAGTCAATTGCGATTACACCTAAGTGTTCATACAACTCGCTCAAATAAAAATGGACAGTCACATTGAGAGTTGCCAGTGAAGTCAATTTTACACCTCCCAACAAAATGAAGATGGATCCTTTATACAATGAGGTTCAACCACTCTAGAAACGTTTGACAGACTCAAACAATTAAATGAAGAGATCCTTTATAAATGAAATGAAACCTTTATAGAAATGTTTGAGACTCCTCTAGACATAATTTGAATTTTTTTAAAATAAAATACCAATCAGATCACAACCTACAAAATTAATAATCTCCCAAGAAAACATGAGATCTATATATTTTAAAAAAATATTTGGGAGAACAATGAAGAATATAAATTCTTTATTTTTAAAAGTAAAACCATGCCAAAAAGGAGAAAACCATGTTTTTTCACTCAAAACCACATTTTTGCACTTGAAACACTAATAAAACCACTTGTTTGCCTTTGAATTAAGTAGTTGTAGCATAAGTATTAAAAATGTGTTAACTTTCTCAAATCTAAACCAAATTCAAAACCGTAAAGTGTTCTAGAAAGGTGAGTGTAATCTTCAAATCCCAAAAATACTTTTACAAAATATTTTTTGCAAAAAGTCACTTATCAAAAAATATATGGGTTTCTAAAAACAATTGATAAAAAAATATTCATAAAAATAAATGAAGGTTTTGCAAGAAAAAACAACTTATATTTTTATGAAAAATTCTACAAAGAGCTTAAAAAATTAGTGATCTATAAAACAAAAATTAAATCAAACGGATTGAAAAGATTAGCCCATGGATTAGAGAAGGCTCTGATACCAATTGATATGGAAACAAGCATAGAGAAGAAACAAATACAAAGACTAGATTCACAAAAAGACAATAATATCTACAAAATAATAATACTGCAAACTTGAATTCCAATATGTCCCTGCATGAGGAGAAAATATAATTATATAGGCATATTGTAACGCCAAATAAAAGCTTTTGCACAATAGACAACAAAGAAGATCATTAGAAGCACACATGCATACAATACTAAAATCTAAAATGCAAATTCATTCGTTAAGCAACAAAGAACATGGGAAAGTAAAAACGTAATTAAAACTAGAACAATCTCACCAATTTTCAAATGTATTTCCATGATTCATCTCGATTGCCCTTCTCCATTTTGCTTGTGTAGTATAATTGCCCTCAGATTTTCAAGTTTGTGCAAGTATAGCCTAAGATAGTGATTAGCAAAATATCGAAGATTCAAAACAAAGTGCTCTCAAAAGTTATAAAATTCGCGAGAGAGATTGGAATGAAGAATGACAAATCAATTTATAGAAAATTGATTATTCGAACGACAGGCCAAGATGAAAGATCAATGGATGGTTGAGATTGACTGATTAGACATGCATTCTGATAACTGATAGTGATGACATGAGTGATTCGAATTAGAAATAGAATTAAAGATTAAATAAATGATTTAATCTTCACATTCGAAAACAAAGAAATATCTTTGCATGACAAAGATGAAGATTGATTAAATCAACTCTTGTTCAAATGCACGCACAACACTTAATTAATTAAATAATAATATTTAATTAATATGCATGTGCACAAATGAGTTAGAACGCATTCCATGATTTGACGAAGAGATTACTCGAGAATTCCACTCAGACATTAAATCAAAGATTAACTGAACGATTAAAATAGATGTCGAGTCGAGTAAAAGTGAATACTTAGATAACTCACATAATTATCTAAAATATAGAGGAATGTGTTAAAATAGAATTAATGAATTAAATAATTCATTTAATTCAAGACTCAATATTCGAAGAATAATTAAATAAATAAGATTTATTTAATTAAATGATGAAGGGATTTTAAATGAATAATTAAATAAATAATGAATTTATTTAATTATAGTTGAAATATGATAAAGAAGAAATTAAATAAGAATTTATTTAATTTGACAAGACGAATAAGGTTAATTAGTAAGATAATTAAATAAAAAGCGTTTATTTAATTAATCAGATAGAATAAAGAAAAGTGTGAATTAATTAAATAATTAAGATTATTTAATTAATAGAAGAAATAAAAGAAGATGAATTAATTAAATAATTAAGATTATTTAATCAAGACCATGAAGAAATACGAATTAAGAAGAATGTGGAAGTCGCAGGCCTAAACCAAATTTCGGTGTCTACACATATAATATGTCATATTTCTATTATTTGGTATATATTCCAAAATCTCAACGGGAGATGGAAACCAAATAACAATAACAATATACTAATTTATACTAACCTCCTAACAACTAGGAAACTAACAATAACTTTTGACTTTTTATTGTTCGACATTTACATAGGATAAAAATTAATAAAAATAATACTATGCTAATAACTTATATATATCTTATGTATACCCTATGAATCCTCAACAATAACCATACAACTCCTATTGTTCCTCCTAAGATCAAATAAGTTTATAGAATCAAAGAGAAAGTGGTTGACCAACCTTCCATGGTTCCTTTCATTCCTCCTTTATAGGAATAAAAGAAACTGAGGGTTGATAAACCCTCTCCTACACAATCACAACTTGAAAAATTTGCAAGAAGAAACTGAAATGCTAAGTAGTGTAGGCATAGACATCATGCTATTGCTTGTCAATTAGAAGAAAAGGACAAATCAACAAACCAAGATCAAAATCTAACTCAAACAAAGCATGATGATTTTTCACCTTCGCCACAACAACATGAAACTTCTATGGAAATTATCTTTAGACCCCCTATTGTGATTAACTTGGATGATGATGATGATGAGATTATTAAGATTGATGAGGAAGTGCATAATGAGTTGAATCTACTTTTTTCATCTTCTATGAGCTTAAATGAGAACAATCATGATGATCCTCCTACAAAGAGCACATCGCCAAGTGTTGAACCTTGTGATTGTTCTAGTACGACACTCGTTATTGCCCCTTTGGCTAGTTATATTCCTTCCACATATGATGAACAAGATTGGGATGCTGACAACCTACTTTAAGTTGGATCGCATGTGTTATACTAGTCTTTTCTATGTCTTATTTTCAAGTTCTTTGTGTGATTGCATGTGTGTAATGTGATCCCCCATAACATGCTACTTGGCATGTCTTTATGTTTGTGAGCCTACTTTGGATGACCCTTGTCACTCCATTGGTGTAAGGATACAAATGAACCGAATCTATCATGACATTCTTCTATTTATATCTTCAATATTCTATCTATTGTAACCTTTATCTTTTCATTTTTCTTATGTTTTCCTTTGGGGGGTGATGCAAGGTGTTGAGAAATTTAGGTATCTTCTATGTTGACCCAAATATTTCCTTTGTTTTCTCTCTCTACGTTCCATTCCTCCTTTGTGTTTTTTGTTATACAGGTATTTGGGGAATGATGACGGTTCCAAGCTCTATTATATCACTATAGCAAAGACATGTGTTGACCCCATATCCATGGAACCCTTATGTATTATCTTAAGATTTCATATGGGGGTAACCTCCTTTCCATGACATATTTTGGAAACATATTTTTTGCATAGGGATTTTCGAATAAAGATCTCATGTATTGGAATTTATCATTCTCTACTTTAAAGTAATTTCTCATAGCATAGTGTTTAGAAATTTCTTTAAAGTGGAGGGCATTTCGCATCCCAATTTTTTTATTGTTTGACCTTTTTCAAGGTGTGTTCTTATTTCATGTGATGTGTCTTCTTGATAGTGAAATTAGTTTGATGTCCTTCAAGAGCATGACCTTTCTTGGTATATGGCATTCCTCTTAGTGGTAATGTTATGGCTTGCATTTCCTAAGGTGTGAATATTTTATCCCTCGACTAGTCCTCTCTTGGTGATATCAAGTGTGATGTTCCCTAAGGTGAGACCTTTCATGTATTAAGGAAAACCCCTTTGACTATCTTAAAATTAAACCAAATTCTTGGCCACTAAGCATAACACAACTTGTTTTGTGGTACCTTTATGTCATGAGTGTCTAACATAATATAGCTTGCTAGACTTGTGAGAACCTTTGACCATTTAGTGTGGCACCTTATCAAAGTTATAAAGGAGTATACATTTTGGTATGGTTTACGTATGGGAGCCTATAGATCTGGCATGACTTTCCCATCACCACTTTTTTTGTGGGAACACTCCTAGTGTATATTAGACTGCACTAGACCTTGTGTGTTTCTCACTTATTTAGGCTTACTGAGTGTATATCAGACTCCACTTGTGAGTGTTTTTTTCATGTCCACCGAGCATAAAACAACTTGCTTTCCGGTGGTGCCATGTGAGTGTGTTTGATGGGATTGGCATAACACAATTTTCTAGTTCATTATGTTGCATTAATTTTGGCATTGTATGATGTTGTATCTTGTGTCATTGTTTCATGCATGTGTCTCTTTGTGCCTTTGTTGGTTTTCCATGGGATCTTAGATCCTATGTCATAACCCAATTTAATTGCATATTTATTATAATATGGTAAATTGATTTATTGAAGAAATTCAATATAAATTGAAACGAAAATTTGAAATTCTCGATATAGATTGAAAGAAGTTGATTGATGTTGACTATGCGATCTTTTGAAATTATCTTATATGTTGACTTGAATTGAGCGTTATTGATGTATTTTACAAGTGCAAGTGTGTGCAATTGTAGGGTGATAGGTTGAAGGATGAGAACATAGTTGAAGAAGGATTGTTTAGCCAGATCAAATCGTAAGCCAGATGGAATTTGGGTGCACACACCACAAATGGCATGATGACTTGCATTCAAACTATTTTGCATATATAGAATGTAATTACATGATTTGAATTGTCTTGGTGGTTGAAAATGAATGGATTGTAGATTAAATTGTCTACCTAAATTCTGTGTTTTAAGAATTTGGAAGAAAATGAAAGTACGTATTTTAAGTATGATTAAAAAGGATAAGAGTTTCATTATGTGAAATTAAGTAAAAACCCCTTTTAGTTCAAATATATGGATGCTCGAAGTGAAATAAAATTTCTTTATTTAATTCAATGATAGCATATGGAACTCATAAAATCCTTCAAACAAATAATCTATACATACATACATACATATATATATATATACAAGTATGTATATAAATGTAAATACATACATACATACATACATACATATATATATATATATATGGTAAATGTGAAAGAATGTCATATATATATACATATTTATTTTTCTTTTGAAATTGAATTCTTTAACCAATATTATCCATATCAGACTATTTGAAATCAAATGAAAATCATGAAGGTTCCCACGAAGGACATGGTTTTCCATAAACATTATGGCAATATTCTAATCAAGATAGACTATATTGGCAATAATGTTAACACCTCAACAACATGCAAAAGAAATGTTTCCATTTTAAATTCATAACCCTAGAAAAGCACATCAAATAGAATTGACTGGCTCAAAGGAAAAAAGCAAGAAAAAGAGCTCGTGGAAGTGGAAAAATCATAGGGACGGTTCACAAAAATCTCAATTTTTAAGGTAAATTGATTTCTTTTAAAACTAAGCTCAATTTTTATTATCATTTCCACAACAAGCTAGTGGTATTCTTTTCATTTTGTAGAATGATTCAATAGCATAGTAAATTGTAATTCTCTGTCTATGTTTGTTATAGCCTTGAGCTGAATGTTTGTGTATTGTCGACCATCTCTAGGGTCACATGGCCAAATGGCCTACCTTGCATGAGTATTATCTAAGTATAGAGCCTTATCCACTAACTTGTAGAGCTAGGTCGAGGCTCAGAGCCATTAATGATTTGGCTATCACTTGATCTTCCATGATGGTGCTAGCCATACTATGGCTATTAGAATTTCACTCTGATTGAATGTGTATTTTAGCATAGTCAAACCTTGTAGAGGATCGACTATCGATCCATGGGAGGGGAAAAATACCTTATGTTTCTTTTCCAATGTATTGATACCCATTATCGATTGGGCTGATAATGGTAAAGGGCCAAAAAAATTGATTTAAGAATGTGTCATATGTATGTATTATGATGTTGCCATTGTTCAATAGGAACGATGGAGCAATTTAAGTTTGAGATTCATTAAACCCTTGTATTGTTTGATCTACATGATCAACAAGTTGTTTCTTGGACTATTACAGATATATGTCTGCATGTCGAATGTATATGGTTTAAAACCAGTGAACCTATATGGGAATTTCTCTAATATGACCCTTGTTTTGCTAAGGAAGAAATGTATCAATCATATAAGAAATAGTTGTTCCTAGAGCGACCAGTAAATTCTTTGCTTATGACCTTGAAAAGCACGGGTTCTGTTAAGAACCCAAAAACTTTTTAGTTTTCTCTCATGACCAAATGATTGCTCAGGTTTTACAATGATGAGCATGTCGATCTTAGAATCATTTTATTTATATAGTTGCACAATGAATTTTCAGTAATGTTGTGTATTAAAAGTTCTGAATCATGGGCATTCTACTTTCATGTATGAAGTTGGGTTAGCCTAATTTTGTTAATGCAATTTTACTGACTTAGCCTTGATATTGACAGATGAGTTAGTTGTAGACAATAATTGTTAATGGAAAAAATATTGTTCATTATAAGATAACCCAGTTCAGTTAAAAATAGTGAATGTTAAATTAGATAATGTTATCATTTTGTATCTGTTTAGCTAGAAACAACATAGTGTTATTATAAAAATTGAATGTTTTGTTTGAAACAAGATTGTTTTGTCATAAATTGTAACTATTTAGCTAGAAACAACATTGTATAATTGTAAACATTGAAAGATCTATTGGAAACAACATTGTTATGAAAGTGTATGTTTAGCTTAAAACAATCTTGATCAATAACTGTTTAAATGAAACAATATTATGTAGATTCAAACCATGAACATTCTTTATGAAACAACTTGTTTTGTAACTGTCTAGCTGGAAATAGTATTGTTTTGTTATAAGTAGAGAAAGTGTTCATATGAAAACTACATAGTTGAATATTACAACTTGTATGAAACAAACAAAACAACAGTATGTGAGAAACTATTAGAGCATATTTAATTCTAAATTCAATTATTCTTTAAATTCTGACAAATGGAAATGTCAAAATGGAACTTTATTAATTGATAGCCTTTGATCTAATGGTTTTAATTCAAAATGTATGCACAAACCAAAAAAATAAGTAGGCACGTATATGTGTATGCACATAGACTCTCGTCTATGTACATACACATACATGTGACATACCTTCTTTTGTTCTTTTTTTTTACGTAATTCATTTTTAAATGGATAATGCTTATGTTGGAAAGTAAACATGGGTCATGTGAATGATATGACTGATTATTGAATTGCTCTATTTGAGTCATTTATTTGATTTCTATTTAGAGAGGAAATTAGTAATTTGATTCTTCTTTCTCGTAGACATATGTGAGAAGAATATTCTTTTACTTGAATAGAACAGTGATACCTAAGTAGACTAGAGCACCTCAGGGTAGATGTTGCTAGAGGGTAGATAGTTGTTATGAAATGTTGTATTGTAGAAAGTTACCTTCCAGGACGGGTGCCAAAATGGAGTTTAGAGAGTATAAGTTTGCTTTACCAGAACCTATTGTTTTTTGTTGTTGCAACACAATTTTTATACTCGGCCAAGCAATATAGTTCATTTTGTATGTATGAACTCTGTGATATCACTCTCTACCATTCCTAGCATAGGTCTTGCATTTTCTTTTCTAACTTATAAATAGAAATTGCATGTTGATGTATGGGCACACACTAGATTCCATCTTGCATATTTTTCTCTTGCTAAACTTTGCATACAAGGTCAGGTATTCTTGAATTTGGAATATTTTCAAGGAAGCATAAGATTCATGGTTGGGCGGTAAATCAGTTCAACCATGTTCTTGTCCACCAATGGAGGTGAGCGTCAAGAGGAACCTTAGTTGTTCACAAGACTATTTAAGTCTAAGTGTTAACTTGATGTAATACTTCATGTACTTGTAAATATGTACAATGTAATGACTTTGTGTCCTTATGAGCCCAATCAAACCTGATATTGTAATTTGACTTTTGAATTGAATATATAGATATTTGAATCATTTTAAATGGACATGTGTTGCTATGGTTGACTATAGCTACTTAGTTATGTCTTTTTAATGTGAACATATTCATGTGTCATTTACAATAATATTAATTAAGTAATAATTTAGGATGGGTTATTATATTTTGCATCAAAGCTTAGGGTTCAACTCTATGTTGTTTGAGTCTACCATAGTTTTGACTAGGGATAGTTGACCCTTGACAAAAAATTAGTTGTCCTGAGAATTGAATGAACTTGGATTGAATGCAAGTATGGGAAGGTCAAAGGCAGGATGAAGGAAAGGGAAAATTCTTAGAACCTCACATAAGAATGATGTAAAGGAAGAAAACACCAAGACAAAGGTTCAACCTGAAATTCCCGATGACGAAACTCTAGCTCAGGCTCTTACATGACTTAAGCTAGAAAGAGGCTTGAAGATTGAGGAGAAGCAAACACCTAAGATCAAAAATATTTCCGCAATCCAAGATTAGCCTCTAGGGTGTGGACCCAATGCACCCTTGTTGACTAAAGAGGAAAAGGATAGCCTGTGAGCTCAACCATCCTCTTTTGTAAAGTTTGTTGTAAATTAAAATGAGGACCCAAAGGAATGTCCTCTTTCTGATGACGAGAAAATAGAATAATGTAACAAGAAGCCTTTTGTAAATAAGGGTCTATTGAATCACCTTTAGTATAAATAAAATCAAATAATATTTTTGGTGTGTTCAAATGAAGGACTCCAAAATATGTTTATTTTGCATGAATGTGTATGTCTTCTATGAGTAAGGGATATATGCATATGTAAATTATGCGATGTAGAATAAGATTGTTTATTCATAGAACCTAGTATTGAGATGCGATAAATGTGAATGTGTTGTAGGTTAAGTGTGAGTCAACATGCTAACTACCAGGCAAGAAGTGGGTGGTAGTGGTTCTAATAACGGACCTAACAAGGGGCTGGAACAAATTCTAGAGCTTCTGAACTGGAAAGAGTCTCTCATGGATCACATAGAACAAGAAATCCAAGTGGCACATGAGGATCATGACCACATGAATGTAGAAGCCAATCAAGGAGACGGTGGTCTAGGGGAAGGTCCACGAGGACGAATCGAGGATGAGCTTGGAAAGGATCTCAAAAGGGTGGCATCACCCAAGTTCGATGGTAAGGCTATCAGAGTAGAAGCAGAGGCTTGGATTATAGAGATGGAAAAATACTTTGGACTTCATAACCTTTCTGAATAGACTAAGGTAGCATGGGCTACATATCAACTTTCTGGTGAAGTAACGACTTGGTGAGATAATGAGAAATTAGAACGAAATATTTAGCTTGCTAAGATCACTTGGGAACTCTTCCTTCAATATTTTAGGAAGAGATGGTTATCATAGCTTTTCTTCGATAAGAAAGTGATGAAATTTTAGAATTTAACCCAGGGAAACATGAATGTGATCTAGTATTGGGAAAATTTCACCAACCTATTGAAATATGTGCCTCAATATCAAGGAGATGAGCATTTCTACATTCAAAAATTCATAATGGGACTGAGACCCCACATAGGAGTTGAAGTGGATATGCATGATCCTCTTACCATGAATGAAGTCTTACAAAAATCCACCAAACAAGAACAAAAATTGTAGCAGTTATCCAATCTCCATAATGACTTGAATCCTAAGTCGCGATATGGGAAAAAGAAATTTCATAAAGGATACAAGAGCCATCAGATCCATAATCTCAAGAGGGGAAGTGAGTCATAGGATAGGGGTGAAGATGGTAAGACCTAGAAAGAAAAAGAAGGCAAACAAAAACAAGGTTAAAAATGACCAAAAGAAGAAGGGCTTTAGAGAGGACAAGTCAAGAGGTTGCAAAGGGCCTCGTGATGGATGATATACTTATGGAGGAAATCATTATGCCTTGATTTTTCACCAACAATCGAAGTCACAGAAGGAAGGAAGCTATCAATAGACTCAACATCACTAGATCCACAATGCAGTGGATAACAAATAGGCAAAGTATCAGGCTTCACCTATTTAGCTCACAGGTAAGCTCTATGGCCAATATGTCTCTATTTTGATTGATATCAGAGCCACTGAGTTTTTTACAGACCCTAGAATAATAACCAAGATACCTATTAGACCTGGATATATGGAAAAATCATGGACAATCCAGTATGGTAATCGAGCAGAGCAGAGGGTAGATACATGTCTCTTTTGCAGCAAGTTAGAGCTTCCAACCTTTCAAGCTCAGACCAACTTTTATGTGGAACCTTTAGGCTCATATGATGTAATTTTGGGAATAAATTGGTTAACTGAGCATAAGGCTATAGTAAATTGTGAGGATAAGGTATTCAAATTTTTGGATGATTATGGAAACCCATTCAAGATTTGTGGAATGCAAATACCCTTGGAGCTTAGATAGATTTTTGTGATTCAGCTCAAGAAGGCTCATCGAAAGGGATGAGCAATTTATGTGAATGTCAGTAACCCTAACAACAAGGAGCCCTATTTAGATGACTACCCTATTCTCAAGGAATTCCAACATGTATTCCATGAGGAACTTACAAAGTTGCTTCCAAAGTGGGAATTCAAATTTTCTATTGACCTTGTCCCAGGAGTTGAGCCTCAATCCAAGGCACCCTATCAGATGACCACCGCCAAACTCTATGATTTGAAGGCTCAATTAATGGAATTATTGAACAAAGGGATTATAAGATCCAGTGTGTCCCTTTGGGGAGCACCAATTATCTTTGTGAAGAAGGATGGAATCTTGTGTCTATGTATAGATTATCGAATGTTGAACAAGGCGACCATCAAGAACCGATATCCACTCCCAAGGATTGATGAGTCATTTGACCAAATGAAGGGGGCAACGATGTTCTCCAAAATTGATCTCAAGTCTAAGTACCATTAGTTGATAATTATGGAAGAAGATATTCTAAAGACTGTATTTACAACTCGGTATGGACATTACAAGTTCACAGTGGTACCTTTTGGGTTGACCAATGCACCGACAAATTTTATGAACCTCATGAATAGTGTATTCAGAGACTACTTGGATGATTTTGTTTTGATCTTCATTGAAGAAATATTATTTTAATCTAAGATTTTCGAAGCCCATGATAGGCACTTGAGGATAGTTCTTTAGTGGCTAAGAGAAATGAAACTTTTTGGGAAGCTATCCAAGTGTTCATTCTATCAAGATAGGGTGCACTATCTAGGCTATATCATTTCAGCTGAAGAAGTCTCTGTAGACCCCAAGAAGATCAAGGTGATCATGGAATGGTCGGTGACTCAAAATGTGTCAGAATTCCATAGCTTCATGGGCCTCATGGGATACTATAGGAAGTTTGTGCAAGGGTTTTCCCAAATTGCATCTCCTATCACCTCACTCCAAAGAAAGGGAACATGGTTTTAATGGAACGAGAAATGTGAGTAGACATTCCAACTCCTAAAGGAGAGGCTCATGACAACACCAATGCTAACCATCCTTGATCATAATGGAAGATTCACAATAATCATAGATGCTTCAGGAGAGGGACTGGGAGCAATATTAATGCAAGACGAACAAGTGGTAGCATATGAATCAAGGAAGCTCAAGAAACATGAGGTGAACTACGTGCCTCATGACTTAGAATTGGCCACAATAGTTCATGCCTTACAAATGTGGAGGAATTATCTTTTGGGGAAGCCATTTGAACTCAAAATATACCACCTGGGATTGAGATACATATTTACTCAACCAAACCTTAATGCACGACAAAGAAGGTGGTTAGAACTCCTTAGTGAGTATGACTTTGGAATTGAGTATATAAAGGAAAAGAGAACAAAGTGGTTGATTCTCTTAGTAGATGAAGACATCTGGAAGCCATGATCTCAATAAAGTCTAACTTGAGACAATAGGTGATTTAGTATCTGCCAAGGGATGAGCACTATGAGAGAGTGAAGAGCGCTCTAGCAATAAAGCCTTCAGATCATCAGTTTGATGGGTATGAGATCGAAGCAGATGGTATTTTGAGATATGAGAGAAGAATTTATATTCTTGACTCTGTAAAGATGAGAAAGTCAATTTTAGAAGAGGTTCACAATGCACATTATTCAGGACACCCCGAAGTATCCAAGATGATTGCAGAGTTGAAGACTCTATATTTTTGGACTAAACTCAAAAAGGATGTAGTGGAGTACATAGCCAAATGCTTAGAGTGCCAGTGAGTTAAGGTTGAGCATGCTCATCTAGCTGGGTTACTATATCCTCATGACATACCTGAGTATAAATGGCAGGTGATCTGTATGGATTTTGTAAAGGGGTTTCCATTGAGAAAGAACAAGCATGATGTTATCTTGGTCGTAATTGATAAGTTGACTAAGGTTGTGCACTTTATTTCGGGAAACCTTAAGGATGGATTGTTGACCCTAGCTAAGAAATATTTCCAGGAGATCCTCCACTTGCATGGAGTGCCAAAGACTATCATTTCTGATAGGGACACCCAAATGACCTCAAGGTTTTGGATAACCCTGAATGCTGCATTGTGGACCAAACTAAATTTCAGCTCAATTTATCATCCTCAAACTAACATGCAGATAGAGAGGGTGAATTAGGTAGTTAAAGACCTCCTTCAAATGTATCGTATGGACCAACAATATAGGTGGGAAGAATATTTTCCTTTGGTAGATTTTTTTGACAACAAATCTTATCACACATCCCTAGGCATGGCACCATTTGAAGCTCTTTATGGGTGAAAGTGTCGTATCCCCATCAGTTGGGACAAATTGGAGGACAGGATCATAGTAGGAACTAAAATGCTTAAGGAAATGGAAGAAAAAATTAGAGTAATTAAAAGTAGACTGAAGGCGATAGACCGACAGAAGAGTTATGCCAACAAGAATTGGACTCTTAGAAATTTTGCAACTGGGGATAAGATTCTCTTGAGAGTTAAACCTCATAAAAGTTCTATTGCTTTTGGAAAGTCTTTCAAGTTGGCCCCAAGATATTGGGGACCGTTTCAAGTCTTGGAAGTGATTAACCCAGTTCCTTATAGACTAGCTCTACCACCTACTTTGGCTCGACTTCATAATTGTTTCATGTTTCTTTGCTTAAGCCATATCATCCTAATGTAGCTCATGTGCTTGATTGGAAATACTTATAGGTACAGGATCTAGGAGTGGTGCTCGTGGAGCCCATTAGAATCCTAGATAAACACAATGTTAAGTTGTGGAGTAGAGATATTGCTCAGTTTAAGGTCCAATGGGCCCAATATTCAAAAGATAGTTGGGAGGATGCGAAAGAATAGAACACTCCTTTCCACATTTGCATTCTTGAGGAAGAGACTTTAATAATTTTTCTTGAATTTTTTTGGATTGAGATACTATGATGTTCTATGCTTTAATTTTGAATGTGATGTTGAAATAGACATATATGCTTTAATTTTGAATGTGATGTTGAAATAGACAATATGCCTTAATTTTGAATGTGATGTTGAAACAGACATATATGTTTTAATTTTTGGATGTGATGTTGAAATAGACATAAATGCTTAAGTTTTGATCAAATAGACATTGGGACGATGTCTCTTCCAAGAGGGGAAGGATGTCATAACTTGATTTTATTGTAAATTTAGTATAATATCGTAAATTGAGTTATTGAAGAAATTCAATAAAAATTAAATGGAAAATTCAAAATTCTTGAAATAGATTGAAAGAAGTTGACTGATGTTGACTATGTGATTTTTTGAAATTATCTTACATGTTGACTAGAATTGAATGTTATTTATGAATTTTTCAATTGAAAGTGTGTGGAGTTGCAGGGTGACATGTTGAAGGATGAGAACATAGTTGAAGTAGGATTGTTTAGTTGGATCGAACGATAGGCCAGATGGAATCTGGGTGCACACACCACAAATGGCATGATGACTTGCATTCAAACTATTTTACATATATAGAACGTAATTACATGATTTGAATTGTATCAATGATTGATAATGAATGGCTTGTAGATTAAATTGTCTACCTAAATTCCATGTTTTGAGAATTTGGAAGAAAACAAAAGTACATATTGTAAGTATGATTAAAATGGATAAGAGTTTCATTAAGTGAAACTAAGTAAAAACCCCTTTTAGTTCAAATATATGGATGCTCGAAGTGAAATAAAAGTTCTTTATTTAAATTAATGATTGCATATGGAACTCGTAAACTCCTTCAAACAAATAATCTATACATATATAATGAAGAACAAATATAGTAAATGTGAAAGAATTTCATATAAATACATATATATACATATACATATTTCTTTTCAAATTGAATTTGATAACCGATATTACCCATATCAGATTGTTTGAAATCAAATGAAAATAATGAAGCCATCCCATGAAGGATGTGGTCTACCATAAACATTATGAAAATATTTGAATCAAGATAGTGGCCGGCGGCTATGAAAATAATGTCATAATGGTAACACCCTAGCAACATGGAAAAGCAATGTTTCCATTTTAAATTCATAACCTTGGAAAATCAAAATGAATAGAATCACTAGCTCAAAGGAAAAAGGAAAGAAAAAGAGCTCGTGGAAGTGGAAAAATTAGAGGGAAGCTTCACAAAAAGCTCAAATTTTAAGGTAAATCAATTTCTTTTAGAAATAAGCTCAATTTTTATTATCATTTCTATAACAAGCTAGTGGTATTCTTTACATTTTGTTGAATAATTCAATAGCACAATAAAATGTAATTCTATGTCTGTGTTTGTTACAACCTTGAACCTGAATGTTTGTGTAATGTCAACCATCTTTGGGGTTGCTTGGCCAAATGACCTGCCTTGCATAAGTATTATCTAAGTATAGAGCCTTATCGGCTAGCTTGCAAAGCTAGGCCGAAGCTTAGAGCCATTAATGATTTGGTTGTCACTTGTTCTTGCATGATGATGCTAGCCATACTATGGCTATCAAAATTTCACTCCAATTGATTGTGTATTTTAGCATAGATAAACCTTGTAGAGGATTGACTATCGATCCTATGGGAGGGGTATAATACATTGTTTTTCTTTTCCAATGTATCGATACCCATTAGTAGCTGGGCTAAAACAATAATAGTAAAGGGCTAAAACAATCGATTTAAGAATGTGTCATATGTATGTATTATGATGCCACCATTGTTCAATAGGAATGATGGAGTAATTTAAGTTTGATATTCATTAAACCCTTGTATGGTTCGATCTACATGATTGATGATTTGTTTCTTGGACTATTACAAATATAAGTTTGCATGTTGAATATATATGGTGTAAAACTGTTGAGCCTATATGGGAATTTCTTGAATATGACCCTTGTTTTGCTAAGGAAGAAATGTATCAATCGTATAACAAATAGTCATTCCTAGAGCGACCAGTGAATGCTTTGCTTATGACCTTGAAAACGATGAGTTTTGTTAGGAACCCAAAAACTTCTAAGTTTCATCTCATGACCGAATGATTGCTCAGGTTTCGCATCGACGAGCATGTCGATCTTAGAATCATTTTATTTATATATAGTTGCACAATGAATTTTCAGTAATGTTATGTATTCAAAGTTTTGAATCATGGGCATTTTGCTTTCATGTATGAAGCTGGGTTAGCCTGATTTTTTTAATGCAATTTTAATGGCTTTTCCTTGATATTGACAGATGAGTTAGTTGTAGACAATAATTGTCAATGGAAAAAATGGCATTGTTCATTATCTGTTCATTATAAGATAACCTCATTCTGTTAAAAACAGTGAACATTAAATTGTAATGTTATCATTTTTTATCTGTTTAGCTGGAAACCACATAGTATTGTTATAAAAAATGAATGCTCTATTGGAAACGAGATTGTTTTGTCATAAATTGTATTTTTTAGCTAGAAACAACATTGTATAATTGTAAATAGTGAATGCTATGTTGGAAACGACATTGTTATGAAAGTGTATGTTTAGCTAAAAATAGTCTTGATGAATAACTATTTAAATGAAACCATATTATGTAGATTCAAACCATGAACATGTTTTACGAAATATTTTGTTTTGTAACTGTCTAGTTGGAAACAATATTGTTTTGTTATAAGTTGAGAAAGTGTTCATATGAAAACTGCATAGTTGAATATTACAACTTGTATGAAACAAACAGAATAGCAGTATGTGAGAAACTATTAGAGCATATTTAATTTTAGATTCAATTATCTTTGAATTCTGACAAATGGAAACATCAAAATGGAAAATTATTAAGTGATAGCACTCTGATTTAATGGTTTTAATTTAGAATGTATGCACAAACCAAAAAATCAAGTAGGCACATATATGTGTATGCATATAGACTCTCATCTATGTACATACACATACTTGTGACATACTTTCTTTTGTAATTTTTTTAGTTAATTCATTTTTAAATGGATAGTGCTTATGTTGGAAAGTAAACATGGGCCATGTGAATGATATCACTAATTATTGAATTGCTCTATTTGAATCATGTATCTAATTTCTGTTTAGAGAGGAAATGAGTAATTTGATTCTTCTTTTTCGTAGACATATGTGAGAAGAATATTCTTTTACTTGAATAGAACAGTGATACCTAAGTAGACTAGAGCACCTTAGGGTAGATCCTAGTAGAGGGCAGATAACTATTATGAAATGTTGTATTGTAGAAAGTTACCTTCTAGGAAAAGTGTTGAAATGGAGTTCAGAGAGTATAGGTTTGCTTTACTAGAACCTATTGTTTGTTTTTGTTGTGCAACTTGCAAAATCTAGAGGATCGGACATGAGAAGAGATTAAATTAATCAAGGGTTAATTAATTTAATAGGAGATGTTAGATGATGTGACTTATTTGACTCAAATTTATGGATTTATTTAAATCAAATAAGGGAGCAATATGATAAGAGATTAATTAAATAAGGATTTTGATTTATTTAATTAAAAGAGATGGTGTTAGATTAAATCAAACAAGGTTTTAATTTATTTAATTTAATGGATAGACTTTAGAGATTTAATCAAATAAAATTGATTATTTAATTAAATAGGGATAATTAGATCAGATGGATTGATTTAATTAACAAAAGAGATTGACTTAATTAGATAAAATGATTTATTCAATCAATGGATGAAAGTTCATGAATTTAATCAGATAAGGAGATTTGATTAAATGGTTAGACCAAGGGATGATTTAGGAAGAAATGATGTTAGTAGGTCGGGATCAAGTGCACAACGTCAATCTGTGTATTTTATCACTTCAAATTAGGAAAGGAAACAACCAGGAACACAATGAAATAAAGAAATATAGATTTAATCCTAATTTAAATGTGAAAACTCATGATCCCATGGGGGAATTGGTGCCAATTTGATGTGAAAATTGGCCCTTTCCCAATTACTAAGATGCAAGCTTGATATGTTGATGGAGATTGATCCACTTTGATGGTGAAGAATGAGAGCTCCAAGCCAAAATCTGCAAAAACCTAGCTAAGAACTCAAAATTGATGGATGAAAGTGGCTAAATATTTTACCATAATAACTTTGCATAATTTGTGGATGATCAAATGAGGATATGAGATATTTATTTATAGAATGCCAAAATGGATGAATGTCCAAATTTGAGCAATGTGGGACTAACATTCATCCAATGGCATGATGCCACTTGTCAATCTATGAATGGATGGAAGATGTGCAAGATTTGGGGATTGTTCCAATAAATGCATATTTTTGAATTTCAAATTTGTTGAAATGACTTGCAAGAGGGAAGGGAAATTGCAATAAATTCCCCTTGGCTCAAGACAAAGGACATGTAAGATGAAGTTATTGCCTTGTTGGATGTACATGTTGACTTGGAATTTTTGAATTCAAATTTGGAGAATATTCCAAAAGATGCCTTGTGAGGAAAATAGAGATTTAATAAATGAATTAAATCTATTTTCATGTGCAACTTGAAAAATCTAGAGGATGGGACATGAGATGAGATTAAAATAATCAAGGGTTAATTAATTTAATAGGAGATGTTAGATAATGTGACTTATTTGACTCAAATTTATGGATTTATTTAAGTCAAATAAGGGAGAAATATGATAAGAGATTAATTAAATAAGGATTTTGATTTATTTAATTAAAAGAGATGGTGTTAGATTAAATCAAACAAGGTTTTAATTTATTTAATTTAATGGATAGACTTTAGAGATTTAATCAAATAAAATTAATTATTTAATTAAATAGGGATAATTAGATCAAATGGATTGATTTAATTAACAAAAGAGATCCCAACCTACTAACATCATTCACAAAGACACACTTATCGATCACTAGTAGGTCGAGATCTCTTTTGTTTATTAAATCAATCCATCTCATCTAATTATCCCTATTTAATTAAATAATTAATTTTATTTGATTAAATCTCTAAAGTTTATCCATTAAAGTAAATAAATTAAAACCTTGTTTGATTTAATCTAACACCATCTTTTTTAATTAAATAAATCAAAATCCTTATTTAATTAATCTCTTATCATATTCCTCCCTTATTTGATTTAAATAAATCCATAAATTTGAGTCAAATAATTCACATCATCTAACATCTCCTATTAAATTAATTAACCTTTGATTAATTTAATCTCATCTCATGTCCCATCCTCTATATTTTGCAAGTTGTACATGAAAATAGATTTAATTCATTTATTAAATCTCTATTTTCCTCACAAGGCATCTTTTGGAATATTCTCCAAATTTGAATTCAAAAATTCCAAGTCAACATGTACATCCAACAAGGCAATAACTTCATCTTACATGTCCTTTGTCTTGAGCCAAGTGGAATTTATTGCAATTTCCCTTCCCTCTTGCAAGTCATTTCAACAAATTTGAAATTCAAAAATATGCATTTATTGGCACAATCCCCAAATCTTGCACATCTTCCATCCATTCATAGATTGACAAGTGGCATCATGCCATTGGATGAATGTTAGTCCCACATTGCTCAAATTTGAAAATTCATCCATTTTGGCATTCTATAAATAAAGATCTCATATCCTCATTTGATCATCCACAAATTATGCAAAGTTATTATGGTAAAATATTTAGCCACTTTCATCCATCAATTTTGAGTTCTTAGCTAGGTTTTTGTAGATTTTGGCTTGGAGCTCTCATTCTTCACCATCAAAGTGGATCAATTTCCATCAACATATCAAGCTTGCATCTTAGGAATTGGGAAAGGGCCAATTTTCACATCAAATTGGCACCAATTCCCCCATGGGATCATGAGTTTGCACATTTAAATTAGGATTAAATCTATATTTCTTTGTTTCATTGTGTTCTTGGTTGTTTCCTTTCCTAATTCAAAGTTGTAAATGGATTTCATGGGGAATCCTCGTTTTAGCTTGTAATCTCTTGTTTAACTTTTTTATTCTAGTTTTTTTGCAGGTACTAGGATTGGGGTTCGCACATTTGGTGCTAGAAGGAGGGATGAATATCATTCTTTATCATCTTTTCTTAAAATTTATGCATTTTTTATTACACAGAAAATTCCAACATTAAGAGCTCAGCGTCATTGTTTTGGCACTGTTGTCTCTTTAGTGTCGCTATATAGCACTGTGAGAGACTCAAAGTGCGACGCTGGACTCGTCCTACCAAGAAAATTTGAATGTCTAACTCCGTCGGTTGACCACTTGACTCACAGGAAATTTTCAAAAAAAATTGAACTACGATGTTGGGCGAAAACAGCGACGCAATTGAGCTCATTGTCCTGACACAAAGCAATGCTGGCTGGTAAGCGACGCTGTGAGGGCACCGCTGAGAAATCAAACTCCAACGCAGTCACGAGTTGCATCATTGGCAGGGAGTAAAAAGTGGAAATAAAATTCTAGCACGTGCTTTTTGATTAATGACCAATTTGTCTTCTGTTGTCTACTTTTTGATCTCTGTATTTTCTAGAATTTGACTGGTTTTTTTCTTGTAGGTTGGAAATCGAAAGCAAAGAAAGGAGAAGCATGAGGAGGAAGTTTCATCAAATCAAAGGATTTTTGAACACTTTAGTGTTTGCTTAACACTTTTTAAGAAATTTTTATCACTTCTTCCTTAGGACACTAATTTCATTTGGGTTTAAAAAGAATCTTTTCATTTCTTACAAAAGGCTAAAATGAACATTAGGATCACAATATACTAGAGTTTGTTTATTTGGATAAAAATTGAACAAAATTTTTATCATTTGTCTTTTGGCGCTTAAAAAAACTCACATTTTGCTTTGTGGATTTAAAAAGAACAAGTGCAACTTTGTTTTCATGAAGGCTTACTTAAACTAAATTCATTGAAAAAGGATGTATGCCCTTCTCTCACGCTTTATAGCGATCTTGAGAATCAAAAGGCCTTTTTCATGATTTTAGGTTGAGACAAAGCAATCACCTCCACGCTTCGATTTGGGTTTTAAAATTGAACAAAATCTTGTGCGAGTGTGAGTGGGAGAATTTTTGCGTATATTCTCTCTTTGTTGCCAACAAGGATTGATCAAGTTACGAATAGTGTTCCTTTTTCACTTTTGTTTATCCTAGAGGGCCTACCTTGGGGAAAAAATACTCACCCAAGGGAACGACTCAACCAATAACACTCTAAAGCCAAGAGTATTTCCAACCGGTATATAAATGTGGGTATTGGAGTAAATTCCAATATCATGCAGTTGATTCTGACAAGATGGATCCGAAAGGGGACTCTTTCGTATGGTTCAATCTCCACGAATGGAAAGTCCTTACTAAAACCCATGTGCTAGAATTTTCCAAAATCCTTTAATCTATTTGTTGATACAAGAACGGTCATTCTGAAGCCACCCCACACTTTTACGGTCTTTTAGTATAAATGAAAAACATGCCATGGGATTTTCATGGGTGTTGATGCTTGGCTGCCCCGTATAAGTGAGTGTCATGGAGGGGAGCCAGTGGGGTCAAGCATCTAACCATTCACTAAAGATAAGTGTAGTTGGACTTGTCCAAGTGGGAATCCAACAAATATTGTCTTACACATCCATAGGATTGTACTTATTCTTGGGTTACAAAATGCTTTGCTTAATCGAAAACATCTTGAAAAACAAACACTTAACATCATCATCCAAATTTCAAACCCTTTTGGAGACAAATACAATTGACTCAATCCATATGTTATTGCTTTCCCTTGGGACTTACATCCTTAGAGGTTTCTAAACATTGGATTACATCTTGATTTTTCTACTTAAGTAAACAATAGGAAAATCCTTGCCTTGAGTTCATCGAATTTCCACATAACATATCTTGTGGGGTTTGAAGAAATTAAGACATTGGACATCTTAGTTTGAAAACTTAATCAAAGAAAGTGTTTTTGGTAAAACAAAGCCATTAAGCAAAGCTAAGCAAAAATAAATTTCATGTGTGTTGAAGCCTCACGATTCTTGAAAAATTCCAAAGTGAAGTTCATTGGTTGGAAATCCGAAAATGCATGTTCAAATGGAATCATTTCTTGGTTACAAAGGTCTATAGAAGCATTATATGCTCTTCAATACCTAGGTCTAGGCAAACAAAGTGTATTTTTAGGTTCATCTTAGGATCAAAGCAAATCAAAATATTTTTCATCCATCCTTCAAACATCAAAACAAAGATCATCTCACCATCACCTTTTGAGAAATCTTGAAATCATCCTTAATGCTAGGCATTTTGGAAAAATCAAAATCATCAAAAATCTTTGAGACTAAATCCTTGAAAACATTTCACCTTTGGCTAGGTATATGTAAATGCATCCTTATGCATATACTTATTCAAATTTATCAAAATCATCTTGTTTATCTTAGTATATGTAGGTGAATCCTTATTCATATGCTTAGTGAAACTATCATCTTGTTTGGATAGGTGTGGGTAGATGCATCCTTCTCCCCGCACATATTCAAATTATCCTCCTTTGAACAAATCTATCCCTTAGATCATCATCCAACATTTTAGGGTCTTTTGTTCAAAAAAAATCAAAAGCAATCAAAATCAAAATCAAGGACAAATCCCAAATCCAAAAGGAAAATCAAAATGAATATCTAAAACATATCCAAAAGTCCCAAGAGCCTAGCATCTCCCATCAAGATTTATAAAAAGAACATAGCATCCACATCATCCATCCCTCACATCATCATATCACCTTTCGATCCTTAAGATATCCTAAAATTTTCTACTTTGGACATAAATTAAAGATCAATCCAAAGAACCAAGAGATTCAACTCTCCTATTCTTGAAAATTGATCCTTGTTTTATGGTTCAAACTAGATCTAAATACAAGAAGAGTATGGAAGCCAACAAAGAAACACTCACTTCAAGTGATCTTAGCTGAACAAACGTTGAAATGAATCCCATCGAATCAAGAAATCCTTTGACCATTTCATCACCCCAAAATCTGCAAGAGGAAAACCAAGGATAGGATCTTACCTTTGGAATGTCTCATGAAGAAATGACTGAAATGCTCCAAAATCTAGAGAACCATAAAATCATCAACATCATGATGAGGCTTATCCCTTTGTTATACATGCTTGAGCTAGCAAAACAAGGGGCCAAGTTACCTTCGGATTTTGATGTGAGTACCATAGTGGAGACAACATTTCCTCCAATCTCATTCACCATTCCCATCTCATCCACACCCCCATCCCAAAACATCACCCAAAACATTCTGCAGATCATGACATCTTTTGCTCCAACCCAATCCAATGTTAATAAGGGAAATGCATTTCTCAATGCTATTCAAGCACACCCCCTTGTTAATAATCAAAAATTGGATGCAAATACCACCTTGGAACAAAACATACTTGAAAACCCATTACATAAGAATGTTCCCCTCACTTTCCATCATGATCCATCATCATCATTTTTTTGCACAACACCTCAAAATCCTCTCCTCACAAATTCACAAGAAGAGGGAGATATGTTCAAACCAGGGGGCATATTCGACACCACAACATTCTCACAAGAGATTGGACCCCTCACATTTCCACCTCTTCCACCATTTCCATTATCATCCACACCACTCCTTGGCTTAGGGCTTCCCCCTTTACCAAGTATCAACCAAGACAACATCCCAAATATCAATCAAAGCATTATGCAAAATGCTCAAAACTTGTCGTCGATATCGCAACAATAGATGACAAATGCACAAGCAATTGCAACATCATCAAACACCCTCCTAACATCACAAAGCATGATATCCCAAGGACCAACCACCACATCAACACCACCATCTATCACTCAAAACATCAACACGACATCATCGCTCATCACTAACGCTATTCTAAATCCACCACCACCAACTTCCACCACATCAATCCAATACAACGTGGCATTGCAAGCTGCCTTCCAAAGGGGATTCCAACAAGTGCAAAACAAAAAATCTGCACAAATAGCCACTCAGCAAACCGCTCAAGTTGCGCAAGCTGCCAAAGTAGCCCAAGTCGCATTACAAGTGCAACAAGCCCAAGCATTATTGCAACAACAACAACAACAAGCCACACAAGTATTGCAAGCAGTGCAAGCACAAAAGGTTGTGCAAGGACAAGCTCTATTACAACAACAAGCGGCACAAGCCCAAGCCCAAGCACAAGCAGCGCAAGCACAAGATCAAGGTTAGGAAAACACTCAATATCAAGCATAGCAGGTACAAGCACAAGCACAACTTCTTGCACAAAGACAAGCAGTGCAATTACAAGCATATCAACAAGCAATAAAGCAGTATCAAGAGTATCAAGAAGCAACTAAATTGGAAGCCCAACAACAAGAGTTGTTGGAACAACAACAAGCACAACAATAAGCATTGTTGGAACAACAACAAGCGCAACAACAAGCACAAATCTTAGCGCAACAATAACAAGATCAACAATAGGAATTGTTCATACAACAACAGGTAGAAGCCTACCTAGCTCAGAAGAACATACATATACCATCAAACAATACACCAAACAACCCACCCATCCAACCCACGATTGAAACACCCCAAAACACTTTCATCCCATCCCCTGATCAACAAAATGATGTAACAACACAAATCAGGTTGCTCTCGCAACAAGTGCTTGACCTTCAATCGGGGCAAACAACCAAAACACCAAGAAAATTGTGTCCCTATCCATTTGATAGGAGCCTAGTAATGAAACCATTCCCTAAGGGATTTGAGATCCCAAAATTTGACAAATATCGAGGGATGGGAAACCCTGAAGATCACATCAAGGAATTCCAGGTACATTGCATGGAAGTCACGTACGACGATACTTATCTGATGCGACTATTTCCTAGGAGCTTGGTAGGCCACGCTATGGAATGGTTCTCTCACTTACCTTTGGGCATTAGAACATTCCAATAAATTATGGACGCATTCATTAAAAATTATGCATGCAACATTGCAATGGATATTAGTCTAGAAGAAATCTCCACTCTGAAACAAGGAAAGGGTGAATCATTCACCTCATTCCTACAACAATGGTGATCCAAGGCCAACCGGAGAAAGTGGACCATGCCATAAGAACAACAAGTTTGTACCATCATAGCCAACCTTGAAGGCCACTTGGCATTTCATCTCAAGGTTTAGGGCATCACCACATATGATTAGTTGATCCCCAAGGTGCTCATCATCGAAAGAGCCCTTATGACTCAACCCACAAAATAAACATCATACCCCAAGCAACAAAAAAACCATCCACCATCCAATTACAATGGTAAACCTTGAACGTGGGCAAGGAACAAAAAGATTACTAATGATGGTGTCGTCGATGCCAAGGTAGTCATTAGTGCTCCTCGCCAAAATACACCCACACCACAAATTCAAATCCAACACCAAAACAATCATCACACGACACACCAACCAAACAACAATCCAACAATAAATAATCTCAATGATCAAAGAGGACCACCCCAACGCAAGAGTTATCCCAAGTGAAAAATACACCACTTTGGGGGAACCACTTGAAGACAATGAAAATTTTGATAGATGAAAAACTCATCAAGCCTCCTACATTTGAGAATTACCAAGAACTGGATGTGAAACCTCCTTGGTATAACAAGAATCAACTCTATGAATTCCATAAAATCAAAGGCCATACCATGGATAGTTGCATGAGAATAAAAAACATCATCTAAGATCTCATCAATAAAAGAATCATAAACATGGAACAATTTATAGGAAATCAGGATCTTAAGATATATACGAATCCGATGTCGAATCACGACAACAAAGGAAACAAAAATGATAAAGGGAAAGGCACCCACTCAAACATAAATCATGTGTATGAAAAAATCGTCGCGTCTCTAGATGAAAACTGCATAGTCATCACCATCAAAGGCACCTATGTCGAAGATTGTGGAGTCACCACAAGAGGTAGAAAAGTAACTATCGTACGATCATCCCAGCCAAATAGAGTCCCTGCATCTAGATCCGTTCCTAATGGCTATAATGTCCTAGATCAATTCAAGAGAACGCCAACACAAATCTCCATCATGGAGTTGCTAAAAATCTCATATGCCCATAGGAAAATCCTTGAAGAAGCGTTGGCCTCATCCAATGTCCCCATAAACCTTGATGTGGAACAATTCCAAGCTATGGTCAGAAATATCATTACACCTAATCTTCTTACATTCTTTGACCAGGATTTCCCCGCTCAACCATCTCACAACCGTGCACTCCACTTGGAAGCCATAGTAGATAAGAGCAAAATCAAAAGGGTCTTGGTGGATGGAGGTGCAAGTTTGAATATCTATTCTCTCAGCCTCATCAAGCAGTTCAAAATATCAAAAGATTCTATTGATAAAGGGAAGGGTATCACGATAAGAGCATATTATGATCAATAAAGAGTGTCTCAGGGCACAATCAAACTCCCTATTCAAGTAGGGTCTACCATCATGGAAACCACTTGTCAGGTCTTGGACCTCAACTTGCCATATAATATCCTCCTAGGATGCCCATGGATTCATGTGATGAAAGAAGTAGCATCAACTTTCCACCAATGTGTGAAATTTACACATAACAGACAAGAAGTTACCATCCATGGAGATCCCGAACCTTTCTCGTATTGCAAAAATATTGAAGAAAAGTATTAAAAAATCCCCCAAGTACAAAAAAATGATGTGGGCCCATCCACACCATACATCGACCTTGCCACTCTCACATCCACTTATTCGACAGAGACACCCGCCACTCTTGCCATTCCCACCATCTCTGACATCAAGGTCATCATCCAAGATAATGGCTATGGAAACTACAAGATCCCTAATAATGCTTTTACGGTAGGAGAGTTACCACAATCTCCTATATCATGGGGATGCTCGCAAATAAATGAGGCTACCACATCCCAAATTTCACCAAAAAACTATCCCGAATTCACAAGTTGGGGATATCTTGGACAAGAACTTATTGAGGCAGATCCATCCCATATGATATATCAAGATGAAAGACAAGCAACTGAATTACCAATGGATGACAAAAGCAAGGGTTTGTAAATGATGCTTGCAATGGGCTACGACAAAAATCAAAGACTTGGACAAAATGACAATGGGCTCATAATACCTATCATGCCAGAGATGTGACCAATAACAAATCTCGGCCTTGGATGTACCCCTCTGAGTATAACCATACGAGGTCGAAGTCCTCCAGTTAGAATGGTTAACAATCCTCCTCAGCCAACCCCAACATAACTACAATTACCAGTGTCTATAGGTAGAGTCATAGATAACTTTACATTTGATATAATCAACATTTGTAGTAGCAGCGACGATGAGGATACCATGACCAATTTACCTAGGCTATTTGAGGATACCACTCTTTGTGTGATTAGCACCCTATCTTTTGAAACAAACCATCAAAATCATGAGATTCGCCTAGTATATCCCCAACTCATCGACTATGACCAATGAGGACCACCTGTTCTTGATACATTCAAAAACGATGAGGCACTCTCGGAATTCATGGGATTGCAGGATAACATTCCAGATGGGGACCATAAAGCAGGGTTCATAATAGAGTTGGACACATATGCCTATTATGGGGAAACGATTGAGTCCTTCAATCGTAAAAGTGAGAAATTAAGAATAATATCCAAGTCCTTGAGTGAAAATCACACTGTGGCACTCTTGAAAAGAAAAAAGTAAAAAGAAAGGACACATCCAACAATGAAAACCTCTCTAAGGCATCCGAGGATGGGGGATTCAATCTTCCTTTAAGAGCTATTCATTAGGAAAAGTCAGTAGTCTTGGCAGAAAAATGCAATCCGGTCAACCTAGGAACAGAGGAGACCCCACATATCACATTCTACATGGAATCACTACTATCAGAAGAGCAAGAGCTCCTAACAGCATTCCTAAGGGAAAGACAAATAAACTTCACATGGATTTATGCTGACATGCTAGGACTTGATTAGAGACTGTGGTTCACCACTTAGCAGTGTATCCAGAAGCAAAGCTTGTCAAACAAAAGCTTCAAAAAATGCACCCTCAAACCGCCCTGCTAGTCAAAATGGAGTTAAAGAAGCTTTTAGATGCAGGATTTATCCAACCAATAGATTATCCAGAATGGGTATCAAACTTGGTACCCATTTCAAAACATGATGGAAATATGAGAATCTGCACAGACTTCAGAGATTTGAACAAGGCATGTCCAAACAATGACTTCTCGCTTCCCAACATTGACATGATAGTAGATATGACAGCGGGACATGAGATGTTGTCACTAATGGATGAATTCTCAGGGTACAATCAGATCATGATAGCTAAAGAGGACCAACATAAAACAACTTTCACTTGTCCATGGGGGACATACTGTTGGAACATGATGCCATTCGGCTTAAAAAATGCAAGAGAAACATATCATGACATGATTCATAAAACAATCAAAGACTATGTTGATGACATTTTAGCTAAGTCCAAAAAGAGAAAAGATTACATAGCAACCCTAAGTGCTATATTTGATAGACTGGAGGAGTAGAAGGTCAGACTAAACCCAAAGAAGTGTGTCTTCGGTGTACAATCAGGAAAGCTCCTAGGATATATAGTGTCAATGAGGGGTATCATGGTAGATCCAACAAAATTAAAAGCAATCCTCAAGATGGAGGCACCAAAAACATTAAAGCAACTGAAGAGGTCTCCAAGGCAGACTACAATCCATTCGAAGATTCATAGCACAACTGGCAGACAAACAGAACCCATACTCTCACCTACTCCACAAGGGAGTAGTGTACAAATGGGATACCAAGTGTGAAGAGGCATTTAAGAAAATCAAAGAATATCTACTAACACCACTAGTTTTAATGCCACCAATCCCAAGAAATCCATTGATTCTATACGTGTCAGCAACAGTAGCAGCCCTAGGAGCTCTCTTGGCTCAGCATAATGAAAATGGAATAGAAAGGGATATATATTATATCAGCAGGACAATGGTTGGTCATGAGCTAAACTATTCATTCATCGAGAAAGCATGCCTCGCAGTAGTGTTTGCATCACAAAAAATTAGACATTACATGTTGGCACACAAAATAAAGCTTATCGCCAAAATCGACCCTCTCAAGTATCTACTATCAAAGGCAATGCTCATAGGAAGAATGAAAAAATGGGTGATGATATTGTCAGAATACGACATCGAATATGTCAAAAGGAAATCAATCAAGGGACAAGTCATCGTAGACCAACTGGCAGAAGCACCAATCTATTCTGAGAACCCTCTTGTCTCAGAGTTTCTAGATGAATCCATTCTTAATCTCAACATAGCTAACCACTGGAAACTTTACTTTGATGGCTCATACACACAACATGGGTCAAGAGTCGGTGTTTTCTTTATCACACCACAAGGGGATTTCATATCAAGGTCCTACAAACTAGCATTTCCTTGCACCAATAACATTGCGGAATATGAGGCTTTGACAATAGGTCTCAGAATAGTAGTGCAGTGGAATATCAAGAATCTCAACGTATACGGAGACTCCCAACTGATCATAAATCAAGTGAACGATGAATATTGTTGATCGTGTTTTCTGCACAATAACAGCTAGACAGAATATGATATCCTATCTCTCTTGAAAGGTAAATCTCTATCAGCAAGCATCAAGAGATAGCCCCAAGGTCTCTAATGTCAGGTCTTGACAGTGCATAAACAACTCAGTAACAAATGTGAAAATGCTGGCAATCACAATGGGACCTTACTGCAAGCAAAATACTGAATCGATTCTATCAGATTTAACAAACTGGTGATACTTCAATCCTAGATTTAACCCAATAATCAAAAAAATAGAAAAAGGATAAGGGTTTCAAAGAGAGTTCTAAATCTAATATTACTCCTAAGATTAATAATGAAAATAATCAACACTCAAAATGGACCAATCCCTCAAAACTAATCTTTGCTTGACCAAGATAAATCTGCAATCTCGCATAAAACAGTGCAATCTTCTGAGGTGTTAAGATTTTCAAATCATGAACATTCATTAAATAACCCTATTGCAGTTGAAATGAAAAAATCCTCACAATTGAACTAAGCACACTGAATATGAAGTCCAAGCTAACTTTGCAAAGCAACTAACAATCAGTTGGTTGCGAAAAGTATGGACTGAAGGATTGCTGCAACATTCGGGTATCAAATCACAAAAAATATTAAATCAAATCTAATCTAAATGTTAACTTCCTCAAAGAAATTTTAAAGATAGAACAACAAGAACCATGCAAGACAAAAGAAGACAAGTATGACACCAAATCACAATGTCATTATCTGCATTCAAATTATCCACAGTAGCAACAATTCCAGCTTTCTGTTACAAATTTTTCTTGAGAATTCCTACTTGCTAACTTGCTTCTAACTACTTCTGCTCTATTCTACTTCTATCTTTTAATTGCAGATTCTTAACTATCTAGCTCTTCAACCCTTTACAAAGAGGCAAAATGCCCAATATATAAAATTCCCCAGAAACCGTCGGCCAGGCAAGGGTTTCGCAGTAATAACTCGGCACAACAACCCCGAAAAAAGAGTCTCACAGTTGGTCAAATAAGCATTGAATGCATGTCCCATCCAAGTTGGCCTGAGATCCGCAATGTAGTTCAGACTGATGCGTGGGAAGGTAATAGGGAAGCACAAATCGCGCCGCAGCCTATCACTAGCTCCCTTCCCTATTATCTATGTTCTAACCTGGCTCTTCATGTACTTTCAAGAATGCCCCATCCAAGTCGGCCACTGGTGGCAGGGGCAGAACCCTAAGTCGATTCTCAATGGATGCAATCTCTTCTCTTGAGTGTTTGACCGACTTATCCCAATCTACCTTATATGCCAAATACTTATCAATAACTGCAAGGTAGGTGGCCGCATCATCCAATTGGTGCTCAGAAATGGACCCATCATCAAGTGGGGCATAGACATCATGCCACCACTTCCTCAACTGTTCCAAGTTCATATACTTGGGTGTGATCTTCCTTCTTCCCATCATTATCTCGAAAAAAGCAATGCAGCCATCATAGACACCAGCTAGGGCAGCATCAATCTACTGTCTCCGCTTGTAAATCTTTTTCAATACTTTTTTCCTAATTTGCAATGCCTCAAACCATTCCCATGGTTTGGAAGATCTAGAAGAAGGAAGGATCTCATCACTTACCAATCTGTCTCGGGTGTATTCCATTATAGTTCTAGTTTTCTATAGAAGAAGATCTGTATCTTCCTTGTCTTGTGCTAACACAGCCTTCAACCACTCAGTCACCATGACAAAATCCTTTCCTATTGATAGGATCTCCTTAATAGCTTCATCACCTTTGACTTGCACCCCGTTCAACCAATTTACAGTGGCAATAGTGGAGGCTTTCATCTTTTCTAGCTCGGTGATGGTCTCCTGAGGTAGAGGATTTGTAGCAAAGGAAGAAGGATTAATGGACTGTAGTGGTTTCATTAATTCCTCCAAGCACTTCCTGAGATTCTCATTTTCTTTCTTTAGTTCCTGCTTGGGCTTCATTTCTTCCCTCAATCTACCCACAATAACTGCACTAGAACCCTTATAATCCTCAATATCCTGCTCCATAGATGTAGGTCCTAGATTGAACGTTTGAACGTGGTAACACTTTCCAACCACATCATCTTTGTTTTTTTCTAGAGCAGGGGTAGCAATATGAATAACCCAATCATGAGTTTCATCTCTTTCAATCCTCGAGATCACCCTAGCCATCTTCTTATCTTTATCTTTCCCAATTTAGGCTAGCAGTGCATCCCAATTTGGTGGACTATCCTCTACCACAACCTATTTTTTCTTTATCTCTTTGTCCAACCATTCTGGAACAATAGGCTCCAATTGCACCTGGCTCTACCCCATTTCTTCTTACTGATCTTCATGTGCATCCTCACCCAAATTATGCTTCTTAGGAGTCTCATCATTACTCCTTTCCTCCTCATGTTCAAGTGACAGGACCTTTTCTTCTTCCTCCTCCCTTGGAAGAGATTCAACTACTTCATTTGTGACTGGTGACTCTGCAAATATGTAACCAAGGGGGATTGCATTTCTTTTTCAATTTCTACCTCTGCACTGTAGAGTTCCCCCTCATGGAATTCCTCCCCTTCAGTTTCTACAGGTTCATCAACTTTTTTAGCTTCGCTAGGCTCACTTTGAAGTTCATGAGCGGGAGGGATTTCATCCTGTTGCCCCTCGTGAAGAGTGGCAGGAGGAAAATCTGCCTTAGGCACACTGTTCTTTGGAGAAGGAGTCCTAGACCTCCTTGTATATACCTTTGCTTTCTCCTCTGAACTTTCAATATTCACAATTGGTGGGGAAATTACCCCTTCTGTAACCTTGGAGCTTGCCTTCTCTGATAATTTTACAATTCTTCTTCTCTTCAGCACAAGAGCATCAGTCTTGGGATTATGTTCTCTGACTTCCTTCTAATCAGACCTTTTAGTCCTTGTTCTCTTTTTGGCCTTTGGCCTTCTCTATTTTTCTATCTCTTGGACCTTTGTTTCATGAACATCTTTAATCTTAACCTTGGGAGGAGAGTCTAGCTTACCCTTGCCCTTAGGATCTCACTCGATATATTCTTCAGAGGTGGAGTGGGAATCCAAATCTCCCATCAGAACATAGGTGCACTGTAAACCATTATTTTCTAGCTCCCATAGTTTGTGCTTTAGCCACATCCTAGTGAATTTGAGAACTGGGTCCATTAGTTGTTTTAACTCTGTCTTTTCTTCCTCTAGCCAATCCACATCACCGATTGGTTTATCTTTTATGGCCTCATAGGAATGATCTTGGATCAATTTTCCATCATCCTCCAACTAATCAGGAACTGCCTTTACATTATACAACCGAACTGACTCAACTGGGAGCTGAGAGAATTTCTTCTTTCTGACCTCAAATTCATCACTACAGTTGGCCCAGTAGTCCTCCAAATTCACCTTATGGCTATATTCCCTGCTAGCCTTTCTTTGGGCTTCTCCTGTAATATCAAATCTGGACCTCTTAGAGTGGAAAGACAAGCCGAGTACTCATTTTTTCTTTTGAAGCTTGGGCAGAACCAATGGAAGGACAAACCTCTCAAGTGCTAATCCTCAAGGCGAAGTCTCCACCAAATCCAGTCTTATGTTTTTCCTTCTTGACAGTGGCATCAAAATCACAAATCTATCTAGTTACTTCCAACAATATGATGTGGTCAATGGGATACCTTGGAAGTCTATATGGGGCCCTTTGACAGCCATCGACCCAAATGTAGGAGAAGGTCGAGAATTGAATAAACCAAGCTCCATATTTCTTGATGAGCTCCTTGGCCAGATCTGAAATGCTGACATGGTTCGCTCCTTGAAGAATTCTAGTGATATGCATGGTAAATGCATCATTTTCCCTCCTATAGTTTGAACCTCACCAGTGCAACTAAGGGAACACTTCATAAATAATATCCTGTCTAAAAATTCCTTTTGTATCCAATCCTCTGTAGGGGTGGAATCTAGCTAGTGCATAGACCAAATATGAGGTCATTGTGAAGGTCTTTGTCTGCAACACATTGGACAACTTCTTGTGGATTACTTGGCTGATGACCCTTGCCCAATGGTAGTTTGCTTTCTCCTACTCCATCCTCACAATCACATGGCATATCCAGCTCTCGAATGTCCCAACACTCTTCAATCCAAGCACCCTACTAAGAAAGGTGATGGCATCATAGTATTCCTTCTTGAATTTTTCCTAGAACAGCTGCTTGGGAAATTTGTAGTGAGACTTGGGCTTCTCCAGCCAATAATTGATAAACTATTGTGATTTCACAATCTACTCATCATAGAACTGTTGAGCTGCCTCAAGGGTGAGTCCCACCACATGAGACCTGTCTGGCATATCAAAGGTTTGGGCAATGGATAGCGGGTTGATATTTGCAACCACTCTCCCTTGAGGACCAATTATCCTCTGTGTATCCTCATCATAGTACTTGGCACACTCAAGGACCGGATCATAACACTGCACTATAGAGGGGAAACCAACAACATGGGACAAACTAGATTCCATCATTCTTCTAGCTACCAAAGGAAGGTCCTTAGCCGCCATTCTTCTTTTAAATTACTCATAGTCCCAGAAGCCAAGATTTGTATCAATGACTTCTGACCAGACAAAAGTCATCTTACTCTCAGGGGCATTTCTCTTGATGTCCAGCTTAATCCTCTCTGCATCAGACAATGAAGACCTAGCTATTGCCTTGCTTGATCCAACATGCACTCAACATGAAAGACATAGTAAAAATCACAGGAAAGCAAGATTAATCCATCAGAACACCATTAGAATGCACCTCATATGGTCAAGGTGTTAATAAAATCGGTATAGAATGACCATAACACATTTCAGGTTTCAAGACCATCCGCAGAATCTGAGCTAGAGAGGAATTCTGGGAAATTCTAGACCGATTGGATTCCAACGGAATAACCAAGAAACACCTACTTAACCATCAAACCTGATCATTTTCATCAATAAATCACATGAGAGATCCAAATATGACGTGAAATAATCATCAAATGCATCACAAATTCTAAACGAATCCAATTATTTCATGTTCCTTTATATTTAACCAAATTTCGAGGAAATCCGTGAGGGACGGATTTCTGCGAAGAACGCGCCAAAGAGGAATTTTGGGAAATCTGGGAGATGGCAGATTTTAGAGAAATATGGACCTGGAGGACGTCCGAAGTTAGGAAAAGTTCCAAACCAATGGGGATTCCCAGAATGAAGGTTTCGACAATTGTAAACTCACCGAGAAGTCTTGGCGAAGCTGAGATGTCTTGTCGACCGGCAATAAATGCATCGATATGACTAACGGGTGGTCGAGGTAAGGTCTTGGTGACTGCTCTTGTCTCACCGACTAATGAGGTCTAAGCAAATACTTCAACCAAGCTAAATTTTTCAATATGAGGTCCTAGTGAAGCTGAGATGTCCTGCTGACTAGGGCTTGGTTTGAATTCGGTCAGAGGTCTCAACGAAAAATTCTGGGCTCGCTAAGAAAAGAAGCATCACCACAAGGTCTTGGTGACAGCTGGTAGTTACACTGGATGGGAAGGTCTTGACAAGAGTTGGGATCTCGCTGAAAGGTCTCAGCGAAGCATGAAGGTTTTTTCAAAGCACGAATGGATATCGGTGAAGCCACTAGAGCCTGCTATGAGCTCTTGCCAACTTGGGCTTATCTTGCCGAATGTCAACGAAGAACAAGCATGTCAATGAGACATCTTCTCACGGGATGAGGTCTCGGTGAAAGCAAAGGTATCGCCGATTGATATGCATACAAGATTTCATCAATGTAAAAAATAATAGTGTCACGGCGATTCAACATGAACCTAGGAAGATCACTTCGGCAAACCTCAAGGTGGTCGATATGATATCTCAGTGACCTCGAATGGTCACAACGAAGGGAATCCAGAAGGGATGGAGAGTCCCAATTTCATCCAGACACTAAACCAACTATGGATTTCAAAAAGTTTAACTTAGGGCAAGTTGGGGACGGGCCCTTCATGAATTTTCTTTGCATTCTAGGTCAATTTTAAGATGAAATCACCTGATATGACACTGCCCTAGGTTCGAAACCCTATTCATCTGCCATTAGCACACATGAAAGCTCAGGATTTAGTCGTTTCCACTATTGAGTCATCACTAGGGTTTACTAATTACTCTCAAGTAGGATTCATTAAAATGCAGATGGACACATGAACTCAAAACTCGCCCGGGGGATGACAAAGGATGCAATACTGAACAATCCTAGCATGAAATAAACAAATACATAGGAATTCAAATCCCACAAGCCCTCATAATACCAACGTGCCATTCATACTTCATTTCAATTCAGAGCAATCAGACACATACCATTATAAAGCAGGAATTGAGCCTAGAAGTAGCAAACATGAAGCTCAAGGGTGTCCACAATGAACACAGGCGATAATGCACAAGAAATCACCACCAAATCAATCAAGTCAAAGCCGAATGCCCCAAAATCCCAACCAAGTACCCACAAGAAAGCACTTCTGAGCTGAATGAGGGCAAATAAGAAATAGGATGGCATAAAAGACCTCAGAATCAAGTTAAATACATCTCTCAGAACACGCACTGAGCCATTAATACAGTCGATAAGACAGCCAGAGAAGGAATTTAGGAATCTGATGACAAGGCGGAATTTGGGAAAATCTGAACCATGCAAAAATCCACGAAGATCAAAAATCCTTGAACAACAAGGGTCCAGCCCGAGTCTAAGTAGGATCCGGGAAAATCCGACCAAGGCAGAAAATCCTGAATCAGGGCAAAAGCCTAAAAATTCATCCAAAACTCAAGAATTTCAATAAATAACCTGGGGGAAACACTTAGGAATTTAGAGTAAACAATTTAAACACATTCCTAGGTAAGACAAAACCTCAAAAAGAAAGGGCCAAAACACCAAAACCGAAGCGAAAGAGGGTCCTTGCTTTCAGCGGGGCGTGTGTGCAAAAACTGCACAACAAATGGTGACTTCTGCTAGGGAAATGCTCTAGAGCATTTGATGACGAACAGGAATTAAGGACCCAAAATCTCTGGTTTCAATCTCACCATCAAACAAACAAGTCAGAATGCAAATATTTAAAGAATTAGAACCAAAGGATAGATCAAACCCTCCATAAACTGAAAATCCAAGTGTGTGCATATGAGTTTCATTTCCCTCCTTAAGTTACTACAGAAACCAAGTTTAGTCAAGTCAGGCTACGTAATGATTCTAACTTCAAAAGCAACCTAGATAGGGCCTCGCTACCAATCAGGCATCCATAGCCCTGATGAGGTTATCATTATGATCCTCCTGATCATAGCTCTATTGCCAGCCAGGCGTCCATAGCCCCGATAGAGACATTTAGGTATCCCTGATAAGTTGAATTTATTCTTTTGATTTTCAATATTTCACTTTTCTTTCTTTTGATATTCTTTATATGTCACTTGTATTTCAACTTGTGAATAATGAAGTTCACACTCAAGGCTGAGAACCACAGTGGCATTGAAGCAGAAATAGGATTTTTCACTTGACAAGACTTCACAAGGATTCCTATAGTGACATCAGGGTTCTTAAGATATATGATGGATATAAGATTTTCAGAGTACTTCAAATTCAAATCAAATTCAATGACTCAATCTTCTACAGATCTGACATTAAAATTGTTGGCAACAACAAAGATTTCAACCATCCTTTCAAGATGCAAGACTAAAGTTCACCCAAAGAAATACTTAGAACAATTCCAGAGAAGGCAGATTTGCCACGCAAGTGCAACACATCCAGGCAAAAATAGAGAAACCCCCAAAGCAAGAGGAGAGAAAAAACAAACAAACCAAAAGTAAACCTACACTAACCAAAACAAACAAAAGCAAAGCAGAAAGGGAAACCCTAATCTAACTATATACAAGACCAAAGCTGAAAACAATGCAAGACTAGAAATAATGCTTCAAATACTGCCCATTGACAGGTAGTGGGATATCCTCTCCAGTGAGAATTTTCAAATGAAAAGCATTATCTCCCAGAATTTTTGATATCTGGTAAGGTCCAAGCCAAAGTTTGTCAAATTTTCCATGCTCTCCCTTACGGTCGTGGGCTTTATCCCATGAAAGAACCAAGTCAGAAATCCTAAAAGCTTTAACCTTGGCTCTCTTATCAAACCATCTCTTGACAACCCCTTGATGCTTAGCAAAGTTCTCTAGGGCTTCATCCCTCTTTTCCTCAAGGTGCAATAGTTCGTCAAGTCTTGCTTCACGTCTATCTCCCTCATCATAATATTCATTGATGAACTGAAGGGTAGGAATTTTCAATTGTATGAGAAACACAGGTTCTAATCCATAAACTAGGTGGTAGGGTGACATCCCTATGGAGGCTTTATGTCTTGTACGATCTTCCCAAAGAGAAAATTTGAGTTGGGTATTCCAGTCTCTAGGGTTCCTTCCTAATAACTTGCGGATGACAGTCAAAAGATTCTTATAGAGGACTTAGCCAACCCATTACCCTGCAGATAGTAATTGGATGCAAATTTTGTAATGATCCCATGATCAAAAGCCCAGTTAGAAAACTTTAACGATGAAAACGCAGGACCATTTTCACAAACCAAAGACACAAGACATCCAAAATGATTAAGAATACCAGATTCAAGGAAGTTAACTACTACCTCAAAAGTACAATGTTTGCATGCAAGAGCCTCTATCCATCGCGTAAAATAATCAGTAATGGTGAGAATATACATGTGACTAGCAAAGGAGGGTGGATTGATGGGGCCAATGAAGTCCATCCCCCCTTGAGCAAAAGGTTTTACCTCGACGATCGACTGAAGTGGGAGCGCTACATACTTCTCTTTGGTGGTCGTCATCTGACACACATGGCACATCCTGACATGACTGTGGGTGTCTTTGAACAATGTAGGCCAGTAGTAACCAGCTATGAGAATCTGGTTTGTTGTAGATGGTGCTGACCCATGGCCTGTACCATATCTGTCATGGAATTCCAACATCATTCTATCAGATTCTGCCCTTCCCAGGCACCTTAAGTACACCCCCTCATGATTTTTCTTGTATAAAACAACCCCTTTTAACATGAAACTGTCACTCTTCAAGCGCAACACCCTTCTTTGTATTGGATTGAGATGATTAGGGCACCTCTGAGTCAGGAGATAATGAATAACATCATCATACCACTTGCTAGGAGAAACCTCCTCTAAAGTATAAGCCTGAGCTGTAAGATCAGGGCCCGTCTCTGCCATTGCCTTTATGAGCCCTTGCCCTCTTACTAGCTTCATGGGTTGAATCTCCATATCATACTCTTGTAGCATAGTTACCCACTTGGCTCTTTGTTCTCCCAGTTCATTCTGTATCAAGAGCAGCTTGACTGCAGGATCAGGAACTATATCAAAGATCTTATTTATGAGGATGTAATGTCTAAAAACTTCTTGGCTGCCCTAACTAAGGCATAAGCCTACTTCTCCACATTTGGGTACCTAAGTTCTGCATCCTTCAATGGTGTGCTCATGAATTCTATGGGGTGTTCATTGCCTTGGTCAGATTTTTGGGTTAATATAGCAACACAGGAGTGGTCCGAAGCAAATGAATATATATAGAATGGTTTGGCATAATCGGGACTTACTAAAATTGGAGCTTCAGCAATAGCCTTCTTTATTTCAGCAAATGCTTCTTTCGCTTCTGCATTCCATTCCACCTTGGCCTCCTACTTCAACATTGCATTCAGTGGCTTAACTATTTCTACAAACCCAGTGATGAACTTCCTGACAAAATTGATTTTTCCAAAGAATGACTTCATTTCTTTTTTACTAGCAGGTGGTGGGATCTTGAGAATAGCCTCTATACATTCTGGATCAATTGCAATCCCCTTTTCAAAGATAATATGCCCTAACAACTTACCTTTTGTTACTCCAAAGATGCATTTCTTGGGATTTAGTGATACGCCAAACTCTCTACATTTCTGGAAAACTTTGCACAAATCCAAGATATGATCGCCTCTCTTCTTTGAAAATACAGTCAGATCATCCATGTAGATGATTATGCACTTCCCAATTATATCTTTAAAGGTTATGTCCATTGCTCTTTGGAATGTGGCTCCAACATTAATTAAGCCAAAAGGTATTCTTCTATAAGCAAAAGTGCCCCACTTAGTAGTGAAAGCAGTCTTATGTCTGTCCTCGTACTGCACCATGACCTGGTTGTATCCTGAATAACCATCCAGGAAGGACATCATTTGAGATCCGTTGATGATCTGGAGCACTTCATCCAGTGAGGGCACTGGATAATTATCCTTTTCTGATGCCCTATTCAGGTTCCCGAAATCTACACACAGTCTGATTTTGCCATTTTTCTTTCGTACAGGAACCAGGTTTGCAACCCAAGTAGAGTGTCTAACTAGAAATATTATCCTTGCAAACAATATTTTTTGCACTTCCTTCTGTATTATAGGCTCCAGTAAAGCATTAATGGGCCTTTGCCTTTTTCTGAAAGGCTTTGCTCCTAGATTGAGAGGGATAGTATGAGTTATGACTGATGTATCATAAGTCTTCATAACTCTAGGCTATCACATCTGGATATTTGTACAATGCATCAATGATTCCCCATCTTTCTTCTGGGGTGCATACTTTGCCAATAAGAATGTTTTTGATATCATCCTGGGATCCCACATTATACTTATCACACTATCCACTAATGGACTCCTTCCTAGTTTCTTGACCTTGGTCTCTGATCTTGTCCAGATCAAAGATTCTTTCTAATTGTACCATTCCCCTAGGAATAGTGTTCATCTTCAAATTGATTACCCCTTCAAGGTCCATCTCTACTTCTTGAAGCTCAGTTTCATCGATGATGTGAGAAGAAAAAATATTTGTGTTTGTGATAAAGTCTAGAATATGCTTATCATTTTCAAACACCTAGAAGCTGGTAACATTATCAGGGACTGAGGGCACTGGGGTCAGTTCCACTGTAAACTTCTTCAACCTAGAAAGAGATAGAGGCTACAGAGTACTGGCTTCCTGGGCCAAGGAATCAGTTGTCTAGTTTTTATTTCGTGGAATTAGCTGAATGTTGAAGGCGTCAAATCCTTCAATAAGGTCCCATACTCTGTGTCTATAGTTAGGCATCCTTCTGTCATGGTAGGAGTACTACCTTCTAACTTGCTTGACTACTAATTTAGAATCTCCATACACTTGCAAGATCTTAACCTTCTTCTTCAAGGCTATTAACAATCCATGAACCAAAGCTTCGTATTCTGCTACATTATTTGTACAATAAAATTAGAGTCTATGAGCAACAAAAAACGTCTTACCTTTTGGGTTGATTAGCTCAAATCCTACCCCAGCTCCTTGTTTTGATTTGGAGCCATCAAATCTTAATGTCCACTTACATTGTTGTCGCTGGATGGCTTTTCAGAAGGCATCACTCATTTTCCTTTGCGGTCTTCTCAAACATTGATTGGGATCACAAGAGTAGGATTAGTATACTTCTGTATTTGTTTTACTGTGGCTTGGCATAAGCAACAATCTAGTTCTGAATGTGAAGCATTATGTACCCTACACCAATTGGGAAAAAGTAACTCTTTAAAGTTCATTCTTCTTCCTAACTGAATCTAACCTTTAATACATTTTTTAAGGAACTCTTGAAAACTTCCTAACAAAGCCAACTGATTATCCTTTGGATCATCATTACTTTCAGCTGGTTCACCATTGTCTTTAACTGGGTCCACTAGGGCTTCAACACCACTAGACTCCGACATGAGGCTGTGAGACACTGTATGCAACATGAGGACCTCCTCCGAATCCAGTTCTTCAAGGGGAGCGGAAAGCATGTAACTACCCATACTTACTTCTGACACCAAAATTTCAGCAGAGGTTTTCTGATACTCTATAATCATATACTTCATTTTGGGTTCTCGTTCAATTCTAATTTGATTAGGCACTCCTTTCCAAGGAAGCCACATATGGGAGTGATTAGTTGAAACATATCCATTCAACACCCTAGTAAATTCCCTTCCCAAGATTAGGCCATAGGCGTCAGGGATGTCAGCCACTTGTATATTGACAACTTGTTGAATTCTAGGATCAGAAGCAATCTACAGGTGAATCATATTCAACTCTCCTACAACATTGACTTCGGTCCTATCCAACTATGTGATTTTCTTTTGAGAATCAGCAGGGGTGATACCCATAGCTCTACAAACACTAAGAGGCATAACATTGGTTGAGGCACCAGAATCTAGCAGACAATTATGCAAATTCTTGCCAAATACGCGGACATAAATCAAGAATGGAGGAGTATCGGTTTTCCCTTGAAACAGAGTTAAGGGAGTGTCTACTCAAACAACTTGATAATTGTCCCTTTCCTTCCTAGTGTCTCCAAGGGGCATATGGACTTGATCATGAGACTGATTTTTCCCTCCTATTGGCCGAGAACTAGATACTTTATGGACATTCTTGCTAACTGATTTATCTTGCAACATGGAATTTGCATCATAAGAACCTAAAACTACATTCCTAATGGATGGAACTCTTAATAACTCAAATGCAGATAGATTTACCTTCAACTTTCAGAGTTCTTCAACAACATATATGGCCAATTGTTCTTTATTCAAATAAGTGGGGGTCTCCTTCGGGTACTCCACCATCTTTTCTTTACCTACGTCAGCATTTCTTCCCTTTGGTACATCAGCGTGTCCTCCTTGAGATAAATATTTCCTGGAAACTGGGGGAAATGAGGGATTGTTACTAGCATTGGGGTCTAGGGGCGTATTGAAATTATTTGGTGGAATGGAAGTAGTGAAGGGGCCTCCAGCCTGTGGGCGCCTGTGTGGTAACTCTCTCAAGTCATATTTCTTGACTAGCCTCTGGAAGGTCTACACTTCTTCGATGTAAGCTTCCTCTTCATCTTTGGGGCCATTGTCATTCATTTGACTCTCATCGAATAACTGTGTCATTTCATCACCATTTCATACCTGGTCTACCTCTTCCTCCAACTAGTCATACTCCTCTTTAGGTACATTGTCCTTACTTTGCGGAAAAGGAGCATGGTTTAATACCAACACTGGTGAATCATAAGGAATAGAGGGTACTATTTCTTGACAGGTTGCATTATTCTCCACCTCATACTGAAAGATCGAGGCTGCTGTTTGGAAATCTTGATAGTCTAACTCGGAATGTTGATTGGTCTTGTGGAGCCTACACCACCCTGATAAAGCAGCCTCAGCTAGATATACACCGCTAGGAGGCTTCTCTTGATTAACTTTTTGACTGGCAGACTAATTAGCAGGTTGACTGATTGGTTGATCCAATGGGGTGGGAACTCCTCCATTGTTGGGACCTGTGTTCCAAGTCCTATTATGTCCTGACGGCTGCCTTCTTTCGAATCCTTGTCCACCACTCGGTCCTCTATCAAAGTTTTGACCTGATGATTGTCCTTTATCATAATTTTGTCTTTTGTTGTTATTATATCCCCGATCATTGTTGTAACCTCTATCATTTTTGTATCCTCGGTCCTGACGTTGCCCTCTATTGTAGTGATGTCCTTGTGGATTCTCTCTGTTTTGGTTGGACTGCAAATTTCTCAGACCAACTTGCAACTGACTATTCTAATTCCTCAAGTAAGTCACTTCCATATTTAGCTTTTTTATTTGTTCAGACAACTCATCGAGTCTCTCCTTGTCATGATTACTATATGGAGGTTGATTCACATTATTCTAGGAATGTCCTACTATAGCATTGGCATTTAATGACTGGTTCAATACCTCAAAATTTTGCATGTATGAGGGATAACTAGCCTAAGGGTGGATATGTAGAGGTTGGTTCACATTTTGCTGAGGATAACTAACTGCGGATGAAATTTTTCCACCAAGAGGTCCCGGGTAAGGGACTAGAGGCAACTGAGGCACCTGGTTCATGATTAGATTATGGTTTGCAAAAGCTTGATTGAGAGCTAGAACTTGTCTAGGGTGAGCAACGGGTCCTAATGAGGGTAAAGGCCCAGATAGATATTTCCTTAGATTTGTGCTAACTTTTATAGCCTTTGCATATGCATCTAGTAAACTCTCAGGGAGGTTATTACTCCATTTCATAAAAGTAGTTGTTAAACTATCAAGTCCTTCGTAATAGACTTCTAGGGCAGTGACTTCATCAACAGCATACGGGGTCTCTAATCTAGTATAGGCACGATGAAACCTATTATTGAAAGACCCTATGGGCTCATTGACCTCTCTCTTCACATTAGTGAACTGATGGTAAAGCTCATTAGAAATAATGGGGATTCAAATTTTCTACAAGAAAGCAGCTTCTAGCTTAGTCCAATGGTGGATAGATCTAGCAAGTAAGTGGTTATACCAATAAAACACATCTTCTCCTAATTAATAAGGAAATATTTTACATGGTACATCCTCATGGTTTACCCCTCTATCTTTAAGGCCAGTCTGAAAGATCCTAATGTGCTCCTCAACAGTCCTATTCGGGTCATTAACATGAAATTTTGAACATAAGTGTTCAGGGTTTTTTGGCATAACATTGTAGATAGTGAAACTCAGGGGAGATGGGTTGGTTGCCAAGAAAGCCATTGGTGGAGGTGGGGGTGGTAATGGTTGATTTATGACTGGCTGAGGTTGTGGACTGGGAATGGCCTCAGGCTTAGATGAAGATGGGGATGATGGAGAAGTGGGAGGTGGATGGGATGATGATGATTTTCCCCTTTTGTTAGTCCTTCTTGACCAAGTAGGGCCTAGTACTTCTTGGAATTCTTCCTCTCCTTGAGCGGATCTTGTTCTTCTTTGGAATCTCTTAGGAGAGATGGAATTCAAAAATCAATCTAGCTTGCTTATTCAGGGCCCTCCTAGCACCAGTTCATGTTGATCATGTTTTCTACACAATAACAACCAGACAAAATATGATATCCTATCTCTCTTGAAAGGTAAATCTCTATTGGAAAGCCTCTAGAGATTAGCCCAAGCTCTCTAATGTTAGGTCTTGACAGTGCATAAACAACTCAGTAACAAATGTGAAAATGTTGGCAATCACAATGGGACCTTACTACAAGCAAAATACTGAATCGATTCTATTAGATTTAACAAACTGGTGATACTTCAATCCTAGATTTAACCCAATAATCAAAAAAATAGAAAAAGGATAAGGGTTTCAAAGAGAGTTCTAAATCTAATATGAATCCTAAGATTAATAATGAAAATAATCAACACTCAAAATGGACCAATCCCTAAAAATTGATCTCTGCTTGACCAAGATAAATCTGTAATCTCACAGAAAATAGTGCAATCTTCTGAGATGTTAAGATTTTCAAATCATGAACATTCATTCAATAGCCCTATTGTAGTTGAAATGAAAAAATCCTCACAATCGAACTAAGCACACTGAATATGAAGTCCAGGCTAACTTTGCAAAGCAACTAACAATCAGTTGGTTGCGAAAAGTATGGACTGAAGGATTGTTGCAACATTCAGGTATCAAATCACAAACATTATTAAATCAAATCTAATCTAAATGTTAACTTCCTCAAATCAATTTTAAAGATAGAACAACAAGAACCATGCAAGACAAAAGAACACAAGTATGGAACCAAATCACAATGTCATTATCTGCATTTGAATTATCCATAGTAGCAACAATTCTAGCTTTCTGTTACAACATTTTCTTTAGAATTCCTACTTGCTAACTTGATTCTAACTACTTCTACTCTATTCTACTTCTATCTTTTAATTGTAGATTCTTAACTATCTAGCTCTTCAACCCTTTACAAAGAGGTGAAATGCCCATTATATAGAATTCCTCAGAAACTGTTGGCCAAGCAAGGGTTTCGCAGTAATAACTCGGCATAACAACCCAGCCAAGAGAGTCTCATGGCCTGTCAAATAAGCATTGAATGCACATCCCGTCCAAGTCAGCCTAAGATCTGCAATGTAGTTCAGACTGATGCGTACGAAGATAATAGGGAAGCACAAATTGCGTCATAGCCTATCATTAGCTCCCTTCCCTATTATCTTTGTTCTGACCTGGCTCTTCATGTACTGTAAAAAATTCCCCATCCAAGTTGGCCACTAGTGGTAGGGGTAGAACCCTAAGTCGATTCTCAATGGACGCAATCTCTTCTATTGAGTGCTTGACCGACTTATCCCAATCTACCATATATGCAAAATACTTATCAATAACTGCAAGGTAGGTGGCCGCATCATCCAACTAGTGCTCAGAAATGGAACCATCATCAAGTGGGGCATAGACATCATGCCACCACTTCCTCAAATGTTCCAATTTTAGATACTTGGGCGTGATCTTCCTTCTTCCCGTCATTATCTCAAAAAAAGAAATGCAGCCATCATAGACACCAGCTAGGGCATCATCAATTTGCTCTCTCCGCTTGTAAATCATTTTCAATACTTTCTTCCTGATTTGCAATGCCTCAAACCATTCCCATGGTTCGGCAGCTCTAGAAGAAGGATCTCATCACTTACCAATCTGTCTCAGGTGTATTTAATTATAGTTCTGGTTTTCTATAGAAGAAGATCTATATCTTCCTTGTCTTGTGCTAACACAGCCTTCAACCACTCAGTCACAATGACAACATCCTTTCCTATTGACAGGATCTCCTTAATAGCTTCATCACCTTTTACTTGCACCCATTTCAACCAATTCACAATGACAACAGTGGAAGCTTTCATCTTTTCTAGCTTGGTGATGGTCTACTGAGGTAGAGGATTTGTAGTAGAGGAAGAAGGATTAATGGACAGCACTGGTTTCATTAATTCCTCCCAGCATTTCCTGAGATTCTCATTTTCTTTCTTTAGTTCCTACTTGGTCTTCATTTCTTCCCTCAATCTACCCACAATAACTGCACTAGAATATAATCCTTAATATCCTGCTCCATAGATGTAGGTCCTAGATTGAAAGTTTGAACATGGTAATCCTTTCCAACCACATCATCTCTATTTTTTTCTGGACCAGGGGTAGCAATATGAATAACTCGATCATGAGTTTCATCTGTTTCAATCTTCAAGATCACCCTGGCCTTCTTCTTATCTTTATCTTTCCCAATTTAGGCTAGCAGTGCATCCCAATTTGGTGGACTATCCTCTACCACAACCTGTTTTTTCTTTATCTCTTTGTCCAACCATTCTGGAATAGTAGGCTCCAATTGCACTTGGCTCTGCCCCATTTCTTCTTGTTTATCTTCATGTGCCTCCTCACCCAAATTCTACTTCTCAAGAGTCTCATCTTTATTCCTTTCCTCCTCGATGTGTTCCTCCTCATGTTCAGGTGACAGGAAATTTTCTACTTCCTCCTCCCTTGGAGGAGATTCAACTACTTCATTTGTGACTGGTGACTCTGCATCTGTAACCAAGGGGGATTGCATTTCTTTTTCAATTTCTACCTCTACACTGTAGAGTTCCCCCTCATGGAATTCCTCCCCTTCAGTGTCTAGAGGTTCATAAAAAAATTTAGATTCACCAGGTTCACTTTGAACTTCATGAGTGGGAGAGATGTCATCCTACTGCCCCTCGTGAAGAGTGGCAGGAGGAAAATCTGCCTTAGGAATACCATTCTTTGGAGAAGGATTCCTAAACCTCCTTGTATATACCTTTTCTTTCTCCTCTGAACTTTCAATATTCACAATTGGTGGGGAAATTACCCCTTTTGCAACCTTGGAGCTTACCTTCTCTGATAATTTTACAATTCTTCTTCTCTTCAGCACAGGAGCATCAGTCTCAGGATTTTGTTCTTTGACTTCCTTTTATTCAGACCTTTTAGTCCTTGTTCTCTTTTTGGCCTTTGGCCTTCTCTGTTTTTTTGTCTCTTGGACCTCTATTTCTTGAACATCTTTAATCTTGACCTTGGAAGGAGAGTTCAGCTTACCCTTACCCTTAGGATCCCGCTCGGTAGATTCTTCAGAGGTGGAGTGGGAATCCAAATCTCCCATTAGAGCATAGATGCACTGTATACCATTATTTTCTAGCTCCCATAGTTTGTGTTTTAGCCACATCCTAGTGAATTTGAGAACTGGGTCCATTAGTTGTTTTACCTCTGTCTTTTCTTCCTCCAGCCAATCCACATCACTGATTGGTTTATCTTTTATGGCCTCATAGGCATGATCTTGGATCAATTTTCCATCATTGTCCAACTGATCAGGAACTGCCTTTACATTATACAACCGAACTGACTCAACTAGGAGTCGGGAGAATTTCTTCTTTCTGACCTCAAATTCATCACTGCAGTTGGCCCAGTAGTCCTCCAAATTCACCTTATGCCTATATTCCCTACTAGTCTTTCTTTGGGCTTCTGCTGTAATATCAAATCTGAACCTCTAGGAGTGGAAATACAAGCCAAGAGTACTCATTTCTTCTTCTGAAGCTTGGGCAGAACCAATGGAAGGACAAACCTCTCCGGTACCAAGTCTCCACCAAATCTAGTCCTATGTTTTTCCTTCTTGACAATGGCATCAAAATCACAAATATTTCTAGTTACTTCCAACAATATGATGTGGTCAGTGGGATACCTTGGAAGTCTATATGGGGCCCTTCGGTAGCCATTGACCTAAATGTAGGAGAAGGTCGGGAATTGAATAAACCAAGGTCCATATTTCTTGATGAGCTCCTTGGCCAGATCTGAAATCTAGACATGCTTCTCTCCTTGAAGCATTCTGGTGATATGCATGGTAAATGCATCATTTTCCCTCCTATAGTTTGAACCTCACCAGTGCAACTAAGGGAACACTTCATAAGCAATATCCTGTCCGAAAATTCCTTTTGTATCCAATCCTCTATAGGGGTGGAATCTAGCCAGTGCATAGACCAAATATGAGGTCATTGTGAAGGTCTTTGTCTACAACACATTGGACAACTTCTTGTGGATTACTTAGCTGATGAACCCTACCTAATGGTAGTTTGCTTTCTCCTACTCCATCCTCACAATCACATGGCACATCTAGCTCTCGAATGTCCCAACACTCTTCAATCCAAGCACCCTGCTAAGAAAGGTGATGGCATCATAGTATTCCTTCTTGAATTTTTCCTTGAATAATTGCTTGGGAAATTTGGAGTAGTGAGAGTTGGGCTTCTCCAGCCAATAATTGATAAACTATTGTGATTTCACAGTCTGCTCATCGTAGAACTCCTGAGCTGCCTCAAGGGTGAGTCCCACCACATGAGACCTGTCTGGAATATCAAAGGTTTGGGCAATGGAGATCGAGTTGAGATTTGCAACCACTCTCCCTTGAGGACCAATTATCCTCTGTGGATCCTCATCATAGTGCCTGGCACACTCAAGGACTAGCTCGTAACACTGCATTGTAGAGGGGAAACGAGCAACATGGGACAAACCGAATTCCATCAATCTTCTAGCCACCAAAGGAAGGTCCTTAGTCGCCATTCTTCCTTTAAATTCCTCGTAGTCCTAGAGGCCAACATTTGTATCAGTGACTTCTGACCAGACAAAAGTGATCTTACTCTTAGGGGCCTTGCTCTTAATGTCCATCTTAATCCTCTCTACATCAGATAATGAAGACCCAGTTGCTGCCTTGCTTGATTTAGCATGCACTCAACATGAAGAAACAGTAAAAACCACAGGAAAACAAGATTAATCCATTAGAACACCATTATAATGCACCTCATATGGTCAAGGTGTTATTAAAATCCTTATAGAATGACCATAACACATTTTGGGTTTCGAGACCATCTGCAGAATCTGAGCCAGAGAGGAATTCTGGGAAATTCCAAACCGATCAGATTCCAATGGAATAACCAAGAAACACCTACTTAACCATCAAACCTGATAATTTTCATCAATAAATTGCATGAGAGATCCAAATATGGTGTGAAATAATCATCAAATGCATCACAAATTATAAATGAATCCAATTATTTCATGTTCCTTTATAATTCACCAAATTTCGGGGAAATCCATGAGGGATGGATTTCCACGAAGAACAGGCCAAAGAGGATTTTTTGGGAAATCTAGGAGACGGTGGATTTCGAAGAAATCCATACCTAGCGGACATCCACGGTTAGGAAAAGTTCCAAACCAATGGGGATTCCTTGAACGAAGGTTTCGGCAAGAGTTTTGAGCTCGCCGAGAAGTCTTGGCGAAGTTGAGATGTTTTGCCGACTGGTGATAAATGCATCGATATGACTAATGGGTGGTTGGGGTAAGGTCTTGGTGACTGCTCTTGTCTTACCGACTGATGGGGTCCAAGCAAACACTTCGGCCAGGCTAATTTTTTTTATATGAGGTCCTGGCGAAGTTGAGATGTCTTGCCAACTGGGGCTTGGTTTGAATTCAGTCAGAGGTCTCAGTGAAAATATCTGGCCTCGCTAAGAAAAGAAGCATCACCACAAGGTCTTGGTGACAGTCGGTAGTTACGTCGAATGGGAAGGTCTTGGCAAGAGTTGGGATCTCGCTAAAAGGTCTCAGCGAAGCATGAAGGTCTTTTCGAAGCACAAATGGATATCGGTGAAGCCACGGGAGCCCGCTATGAGCTCCTGCCAATTTGGGCTTGTCTTGCCGAACATCAATGAGGAACAAGCATTTCGATGAGATATCTTCTCATGGGATGAGGTCTCAGTGAAAGCAAAGGTCTCGTCAACTGATATGCATACAAGATTTCATTGGTGTAAAAAATGATAGTGTCACGACGATTCAACATGAATCAGGAAGACCACTTCAGTGAACCTCAAGGTGGTCGATATGATATCTCAGTGACCTCGAATGGTCACAGTGAAGGGAATGCGGAAGGGATGGAGAGTCCTGATTTCATCCAAACACTGAACCAACTATGGTTTTCAAAAATTTTAACTTAGGGAAAGTCGGGGATGGACCCTTCATGAATTTTCTTTGCATTCTAAGTCAATTTTAAGATGAAATCACCTTATACGGCACTACCCTAGGTCTAAAACCTTATTCATCCACCATTAGCACATAGGAAAGCTCAGGATTTAGTCATTTCCACTATTGAGTCATCACTAGGGTTTACTAATTACTCTTAGGCAGGATTCATTAAAATGCAGATGGACACATGAACTCAAAACTCGCCTGGGGGATGACAAAGGATGCAATATTGAACAACCCTAGCATGAAATAAAAAAATACATAGGAATTCAAATCCCACAAGCACTCACAATACCAACATTCCATTCATACTTCATTTCAATTCAGAGCAATCAGACACATACAATTATAAAGCATTAATTGACCCTAGAAGCAACAAACATGAAGCTCAAGGGTGTCCACAACGAACACAGGCAATAATGCACAAGAAATCACCACCAAATCAATCAAGTCAAATCCGGATGCCCCAAAATCCCAACCAAGTACCCACAAGAAAGCACTTCTGAGCTCAACGAGGGAAAATAAGAAATAGGATGGCATAAAAGACCTTAGAATGAAGTTAAATACATCTCTCAAAACACGCACAGAGCCATCAATGCAGTCGATAAGACAACTAGAGAAGGAATTCGGGAATCTGATAATAGGGCAAAATCCGTGAAAATCTGGACCACACTAAAATCCTTGAAGATCGAAAATCCTTGAACAACAAGCGTCCAGCCAGAGTCTAAGCAAGATCTGGGAAAATCCGACCAAGGCAGAAAATCTCAAATTAGGGCAAAAGCCCGAAAATTCATCTAGAACTCAAGATTTTCAATAAATAACCTGGGGGAAACACTTAGGCATTTAAAGTAAACAATTTAAACACATGCCTAGGTAAGACAAAACCGAAGCGAAAGAGGGTCCCTGCTTTCAGCGGGGTGTGTGTGCAAAAACTACACAACAAATACCAAACTAAGGATGACAAGCTCACTCCATATAAGAAATTGGTGGAGACTCTCAAATAATCCTTTATCGAAATAACATTTGAACAGATTCCTAGAAGCAACAACAGAGCAACAAACACCATGGAAACAATTGGATCCTTGCTCGATATCCCCCACAACATTCCAAAATATGAATTCTTGATTGAGCAGCTTCTCGTACTTGCGTTCGAGGTACCAAAATTAGAATATGTGTGTGAAATCGGTTGTCCCGGTGATCCTTGGTATCATGAAATTTACACATACCTTCTTATAGGAGTCATACCTGCCGACCTACCATCAAACCTAAAATGAACCTTTGTTAAAAAGGCATCCAGATTTGTCATCCTAGGAGATTCCCTATATTGTAGGAGCATAGAAGGAACCCTACTACGCTGCTTAAATGCTAAGGAGGCATCAACCACTCTAACTGAAGTACATAATAGTATCTATGGTTCACAATTGAGTGGAATGACCATAGCTAAGAAACTGCTAAGGATGGGGTATTATTGGCCCACAGTGGAAAGAGAAGCACATGATTATGTCAGAAAGTGTCTACAATGTTAGCAGCATGGGGACCTCATCCATGCTCCAACTCAAGAACTTCATCCTATCGTCACACCATGGCCCTTTTCGCAATGGGGACTTGATCTTATTGGAAAAATCACACCCACTTCATCTAATGGCCACAAATTCATCATAACCGCCACGGAGTATTTTACTAAGTGGGTGGAAGCCATACCCATGACGTATATAACTGGGAAGCAAGATTTCAAAATTCATCCTGAACTATCTCATTTGCTGCTATGGTGTTCCACAAGCCATTATCTCAAATAATGGGACACCATTCAAAAATTAGGTCTGTGACTTATGCAAAAAAATCAAAATCCAACATCGCTTCTCCACCCCATACTATCCCCAAGGCAATGGCCAAGCATAAGCTACAAACAAAACCATTTTGAAAATCCTCAAGAAAATAGTCAATGACACAGGTTTTGACTAGTATTTACAACTTAATCCTGCCCTCTAGGCCTATCGAACTAGTATTCGCACACCCACTGGTGCCACCCCTTTTTCCTTGGTCTATGGATTAGAAGTTGTACTCCCCATAGAGATCGAACTCCCATCCCTCAGGATATCACTGCAAAACCTCATCACTGATGAAGACTATCGAGTGTCAAGATTGAATGAGCTAGAACTACTGGATGAGCAATAGATAGATGATTTGAATCATTTACAAGTCTATCAGAATAGACTCAAAAGGAGTTACAATAAGAAAATCAGAAGCAAGACCTTCCAAGTTGGGGAACTGGTATTAAAGGAGAATCAAAATAATGTCCCAAACCCAAGCAGTGAAGGAAAATTTGAACCCAATTGGCTGGGACCATTCATCATCACAACAAGTTACAAATTAGGGGCATATTAGTTATCAACACCTGAAGGGAAACCTATACAAGATCCCATGAATAGCTCTCACCTCAAAAAGTTTAATTCCTAAATCCTTCAAGGTATAGAACCAAAAAATCTAAAAAAATAAGAAAATGTCCTAAAAAAATGGTTACTTCAGTGAAAACCTGGCAAATAGGCATCTTGGTGACAATAAAAAAATTAATCAAAAAAGAAAAAAATCCAAAAAATCAGAAAAAGGATTGAAAATAGTAAAAAAAATTTCCTTTAGTGAAAACCACTTTGGTGGCACTTTGGACAAGTACCTTGGTGAAAACTGGAAAATAGGAAGCCTTGCATAAATAAGCACTTTCCATCCACTAGGATCTATACGGCTTGTTCTACATTATCCATCCATTCACTTCCATCATCCATCGCATTCGGTCTCCATCCATCACTCATCCACTCGCATCCGCACCATAGCTTGGTCCTTGTGTTCGTATCATGATCCCTCCTAGTACTACTCGGCCCATCCTCAAGGTCGGTTTGTCTTGCCTTGCTAGATGGAGTAGTCTATCATTGGGGAATGTTCTCATTGGATCAGATTCATGTATATTCTTAAAATCCTAAATTAGAAAATCAAAAACATTAGAAATCAAAAAATTCAAAAACATCAAAACATATCAAAATCCAAAACATGTCAAAATCATCAAAAATTAAAAAAAAAAAGTCATCTTGTCGAACTACGGGTCTCTGAGCCTTGAACGTAGGCAAGGTTGATCTTTGGTCATCCCCCGAGACACTTAGGTTAGTCCTTTAGGAGTCTGTCATAATAAACTGACATGTATATCTTCATCTGTAAATCAGTCAAGTCATCAGTCGAACTACGTGGTCTCTGCGTGTATAACGTGGGCAAGGCTAATATGTTCATCAGCCCCTAAGGCCCCTAGGATAGGTCCTTAGGTTAGTCTCTTGGTCAAAATCATGAGAAACCCCAAAAACATTGGAAAATCAAAAATCAAAACATTTGAAAATCTTGAAAAATACCAAAAACAACCTCAAACATTGCAAAATGTCAAAAACATCCAAATATTTGAAAAAATCCATCCATCTCATCTCGCTTGCACCCACAATAACATCACTCATAATAAACAATCATCATCCTCAATCTTTGGTAAGACAATAAAAAACAAGTCTAGTAGGTTGAAAGAAAAAACTCCAAATGTCAAGTCTTAGGTCTAAGTCAGTGCATAAGCAAGTTGCTCATCTCTTCGTATCGATAACTTATCATCCAAGTTGGTCCCATATCAATCATCATTTAGAACATTTTGGATAAAATAAATGACGTGCCGACATCCACTAACATGTCCTAGGATGAATCCTTCCTACAATGGGCATTATCTTTTGGCAATAGTTTCGGTTCTTATCCTTAAAAACACATCCTCTTCTCATTAGCAGTATTGAAGAGCATCAACTTGTTTATTTACTTGGTCTTTATCTTTTGACTTATCTTATTTGCACTCATTCTGAGGACCTCTCGATGATATCAAAATGAAGGATTTATAGAAATAGGAATGGGGCAACAATTATTATCTTTTGTTTGCTATGCTCGTTGGAAGTTCTTGTAATATAACCTTGGTGAATACTTGCTTTGTTAGGTATGTATGGAGGAGGTTTTGCACAAATTGATGACTATTGAATGGATAGGTTTACCTTTCCATGTTTTGGTCTGAGTTGTTTTAAACTTCTAAAGTGCATCCTAGCAAGGTTTTCATATGTCAGGTGTGAACAAGGATACTCCTATCTGATTGTCAAGTCAAAGTCTGTCACACTAGGTACAACGCCATCCTAGTTTCATATACCTTGATGCATCATACCATGTGCGTTATCAAAAATAAGAAAATTTCGCTCTTTGAAAATCCCAATTCCTCAGCAAGTAATCAACATCATCCTCATTTGCATTTGCATCATATTGCATCTTGTTGAAATGACTTCTTCTTTTATTTTTAACCGTGCTAATAAGGTACTATGATAGTTGATCATCTTCACCATCATCATCATTGATCCTACATCCACAAACTATTACCATAATGCATAAACATATCATATAGGAAACACATGCATTGCATTTCAAATCATCACATAAACAGGTTATCATAGGCATTCTTCATAGGTAGGTGCCTCCATTTCATCACATTTCATCCATTACATTGCATTGCATTATATGAATCACTGCATAAACATTCATTTGCATCTCATAACCATTTCACATTATCACATACTGAATAATCATAAACAATAGGTACATAGACATTAGAAGATAATCCATCACATACATCATCGCATAACATTCATCTTGCATAAAACATTATCATAGAATTGCATATCATTACATCATATTAAATACATCAGATACATTACATCATCATTCAATATGTTTAGGATAATAACATTTGTTATTCTAAGCATCTCATAAAACCATCTCATTTGCATCATATCACGACCATCGCATTTACATCATCCATGTCATCCCATAAATAGCATCATAAATAGTCCATCACATATAAAGCGTATATGCATCCATAATCATTTATAAACATAAGTCACATATCATTTCGCATGATTCACATAACATATCATTTTGCATATTACAATTCATATCACATATTATATTATCCCATTCGCATCAACATAAAATAGATCATCATATAGATAGCATCATTACGCATCACATTTTGCATATCATAAAGCAACATAATATAGATTTGTTAGCCATAATCATAATGCATACATCATCAAAAATAAATGCATCCATAAAAGCATCATTGCATAGCATATAGAAGTAAAATCATCCACGCATAAATAAATGTTACGCATCGCATCACATCAAAATAATCATTGGCTCATATATATCATCAATAACGCAACTGTCATAGTACAATAATAAATCAGATCACTTTACATGTATGTCAATCAGTACAAAAGGCCCACCGGGCTATAAAAAATGAGCCCATAAAGCACAAAAAGTATTGTAGCATATCGATCAAGCTCTGTCCCTCTGGATGTTGCCCTCACCTCTGTCACCATGACCCTCTGTTGGTCTATGGCTGGCCTACTCTGAGTACCCTGGAATCCACTCTACTCTGGGTATGACCTCGTGATAGTACCTTCAATATTACTCTGCCTCTCAGACAACATCCCTATAAGATCAAACTGACACTGTACCCTGGGAGGAGGAGGTTGTCATGCTCTCTAGCTGTTGTCTCCTGCCTAGCTCAGTGGCCACCTGTCTCTGTTGTACGACCTGATCCCTCTTGGCCCTGAGCTGCTCTCTCTTGACCCTCACTCGATCTCTCTTGACTATCATGACCTGGACCTGGGCCTGCAGCTGTGCAATTAGAGTATCCCATGCATTCGCCTACCCTACTGGTTGTACCTACAGCTACACTCGAGGAGGACCATCACCTCATGGTGGTGGGACTAGTGGTACCTGCTATTGGTACTACATGTGCACATCTCCCTAATGTAGCTGCACTGAAGGCACAAATGGAGGGTCTTATCGAATATCAGCTCTGTATCCTCATCCTCCCCCTCTACCTCTGACTATCCGTAGATCTAGAACTACAACTAGAATCGTCAACCGAAGCAGAGGCCGAAACCAATCCCTATAGGCCTGAGTAGTGCCTGGATCTTCTAGTCCCTGATCATAAGCCCATGGCTAGGCTACCAATTGCCTAAAGTTGTCCACCACCTCTGAAGTAGGAATGTACCGCTCCCATGAAACTTGAGTCATGGAGTAGGAGAAGACAGCCACATAATCTCAATTGGCCGATCCTGCGGCTCTTCGAACTAATACTACACACACCCACAAAGGTACCTCTCGATCATAGTGTGCTCCTGCCCCTGCATATACTAGTCTTGGCGGTAGTAGAACATCTGATCGGCATCATCAGCCCATCCGGGCTGACCAAGATACGGTCGCCAGGTAAAAACTTGCATCTCGTCAAGAACTCTCCTCCAATAGGAGATCCCCTGCTCACCAATGTGTGTGAAGGACACACCACAATGTGCTCCCATGCCCAAATGTGAAGAAGAGTCACCCATGCTCTGAGTGCTCTTCCATCCATGTAGATGTACTCATGGAGGTCTCTGTATAGTGAAGCTAGAAGAACAAGTCCCCAAGCGAAATGAATCGGCATGTCTCAAACCATCCGCTCCCAGCAGGATCTCTAGTCAGGACTGAAGTATCGCACGCATCTATCAGGGGCAACAAGACCCGGAATGATGGTTGCAATCACCCAGCAGTAGGGAGGTGCTAGGTTCTTGTGCCACTTGAGCTCTATTTTCCCCTCACAAAAGATAATCTCATATGTGGCAACAACCTTGAAGCAGGTCTCGTGCTCCTCGTCCATGTCAAAAATTTCCCAATGACCATGAATCGGCAATCGCAAAATGTGCCAAAAGTCCTCTAGGGTGACAATGGCCTCACTAGTGGGAAGATGGGACGAAGAAGTCTCGTTGTGCCATCTCTCAACCAACGCTGACAACATCCCTAAGTGAGTACGCATGGGTGTCGTGTAAGCAATGTACCATAACCCCACAATCCAAAGTCAATCCTAGTCCCTATTGCTCAGGTCCTGCAAGTAGTCGGCTAGGTCCCACGACCTATGCTCTCGAGAGTAGAGCTCCCTCGCCACATCCTACATCAAGCAAGGTCATCGTGTTAAAAAAAATTTAAAAATTCTTCGTCGGACGTTCAAAAGGCTTCTCCAGTGGTGCAACTTGTGATGGTGTCGTACTTTGATTTCTAATCAAACTCTGACACTAGGCCCTAAAACAACAAATTCACACCGCTGCGGTGCACTTTATCATTCAGCGATGCACTTTGGGAAAAATTGACGTCGTCGCGTTGCACTTTGCAAATCCACTCGCTGGCCCCGAGCTCACAGTCAGAGTTTGTAAACTCCAAACTACACCATGGCAGCGCTATTTAACACCGAGCGATGCAGTTTGACTTCTAAGCAACGCTATATAGCGTTGTAGACGGACTAACTCTTTAAAGCATTAAATGAAGCAATAAATGAAAAATGAAGCTCTGGTAGGGACCACTTATCAGTGCCCCGATGCCAGGTGGCCACTGGTACATCCGAACTCGATAAAAAATGTACAGATGAAGTTGTCGTTGTGCCATATCATCAGGAGGTCTATGCTCAAATCTCAAGATTACTATTGGAGGTGTTTGAAAATGACTTGAAAGTGACCCCTTGGGCCCCTTTTAAGCCTAAAAATTAGGGTTTTTTCACCTTGATTGGCTGTCCTACTAGGGTTTTAGACCCCTGAACCTGTTTTTGACTAGTTGAGGCTTTTTCGTCATCATTTTATTGCGTTTAGACATGTTTTTAGCCTCCTGGAGCCCTTTCAGACCTATTAGGTACTTTGTCCTCTTTTTTTCACGAGATCACTCAAAAATTTGAAATTTTCATCCAATCTCTCGAGGGGGCATTATAATGGCATGTTTTCTCTTGCCATGTAGCAGTGGGGAAAGTTTTTAAATATCAAAAAATTTGGCTTCGATCGAGATCACTTATTCTTTGAACCAACGCAACAAGTACATTGATTCAAAGAGGGGCAAAATGTAGACATGTAAAATATACTAATTGATGTTGTGCACTTGATCCCAACCTACTAACATCATTTCTTCCTAAATCATCCCTCGGTCTAACCATTTAATCAAATCTCCTTATCTGATTAAATTCATCAACTTTCATCCCTTAATTGAATAAATCATTTTATCTAATTAAGTCAATCTGTTTTGTTAATTAAATCAATCCATCTGATCTAATTATCCCTATTTAATTAAATAATTAATTTTATTTGATTAAATCTCTAAAGTCTATCCATTAAATTAAATAAATTAAAACCTTGTTCGATTTAATCTAACACCATCTCTTTTAATTAAATAAATCAAAATCCTTATTTAATTAATCTCTTATCATATTCCTCCCTTATTTGATTTAAATAAATCCATAAATTTGAGTCAAATAAGTCACATCATCTAACATCTCCTATTAAATTAATTAACCTTTGATTAATATAATCTCATCTCATGTCCCATCCTCTATATTTTGCAAGTTGCACATGAAAATAGATTTAATTCATTTATTAAATCTTTATTTTCCTCACAAGGCATCTTTTGGAATATTCTCCAAATTTGAATTCAAAAATTCCAAGTCAATATGTATATCCAACAAGGCAATAACTTCATCTTACATGTCCTTTGTCTTGAGCCAAGTGGAATTTATTGCAATTTCCCTTCCCTCTTGCAAGTCATTTCAACAAATTTGAAATTCAAAAATATGCATTTATTGGCACAATCCCCAAATCTTGCACATCTTCCATCCATTCATAGATTGAAAAGTGGCATCATGCCATTGGATGAATGTTAGTCCCACATTGCTCAAATTTGGACATTCATCCATTTTGGCATTCTATAAATAAAGATCTCATATCCTCATTTGATCATCCACAAATTATGCAAAGTTATTATGGTAAAATATTTAGCCACTTTCATCCATCAATTTTGAGTTCTTAGCTAGGTTTTTGTAGATTTTGGCTTGGAGCTCTCATTCTTCACCATCAAAGTGGATCAATCTCCATCAACATATCAAGCTTGCATCTTAGGAATTGGGAAAGGGCCAATTTTTACATCAAATTGGCACCAATTCCCACATGGGATCATGAGTTTGCACATTTAAATTAGGATTAAATCTATATTTCTTTGTTTCATTGTGTTCTTGGTTGTTTCCTTTCCTAATTCGAAGTTGTAAATGGATTTCATGGGGAATCCTTGTTTTTGCTCGCAATCTCTTGTTTAACTTGTTTATTCTTGTTGTTTTGTATGTACTAGGATTGGGGTTCGCACATTTGTTGCAACACATTTTTTTATACTTGGCCAAGCAATATAGTTCATTTTGTATGTATGAACTTTGTGATATCACTCTCTACCATTCCTAACATAGATCTTGCATTTTCTTTTCCAACTTGTAGATAGAAATTGCATGTTGATGTATGGGCATGCACAAGATTCCACCTTGTAGATTGTTCTCTTGCTAAACTTTCCATGCAGGGTCGAGTATTCTTTAAGTTGGAAGAATTCTAGGGAAGTGTTAGCTTCGTGGTTGGGTAGTAAAGTACTTCAACCATATTCTCATCCACCAGTGGAGGTGAGCATCAAGGTGAGCCTTAGTTGTTCACAAGACTATTTAATTCTAAGTTGTAACTTGACGTAATATTTGATGTACTTTTTGTAAATATGTACAATGTAATGACTTTGTGGCCTTATGAGCCAAGTCAAACCTAATATTGTAATCTGACTTTTGAATTGAATATACAAATATTTGACTCATTTTAAATGGACATGTTTTTCTATGGTTGACTATAGCTACTTAGTTATCTCTTTTTAATTTGAATATATTTATGTGTAATTTACAATATTAATTAAGTAATAATTTAGGATGGGTTATTACATCCTAGGGGCTTGATGATCCTCCTTGATCATTGTCATCTCATATTTCCAACAATTGTACAATTAGAACTCTCTTGACTTATTTATCTACTTTAGTGTGAATTTGAGTGTGGGCTCATACTCTCACTAAAGTGGGGGCTAAATGTAGTGTAGAAAATTGTATACCTTTACAATTTCACACTATGTTTGGGTCCCTTAATTAAATTAGAATTAATTAAGCTTCTAATTGACCAAATTATGCATTCCAAAGCCTGATTATTCTCGTTTTCTAAAAGGGAAACCGATATTAAATGAATACCAACAATAATTAAATTACCTTGGAAATTGAGTGTCTTTGATTTAGGTCCTAGGATGGGCGAATGGATCCCCTTTAAGTGCCAGGTCCCAATTTTTAATATGTTTTTGGCAGCCTTTTAATGATTCAAATTCAAGTTTCAAATGTTGGCTTGTGGAATATGTAGACACAAAAAAATGTACCAATTGGTCCTATATGCTTGATCTTGATTACTAACATCGTTTCGTCCTAAATCATCCCCTTTGCTATTTGTTTAATCGAATAATCCTTATTTAATTAAATTCATCACATTCCATCCCTTAATTAAATAAATCAAGTTTATCTAATTAAGTCATCATCTCCTGTTAATTAAATAAATCAATTTTATTTAATTAGCTTCTATAGTCTCTATTTAATTAAATAATTCACTTTATTTGATTAAATATTTAAATTCATTCTATTAAATTAAATAAATTAACATTTATTTTATTTAATCTAACATCATCCCCTTTAGTTAAATAAATCAAAATATTTATTTAATTAAGTCTAAATCATATCCCTCTCATTTTGATTTATTTAAATCCTAAAATCTAAATCAAATTGTCAAATCAGCTAATCTAATTTTAAATTAATTAAATCTTGACTAATTTAATCTTAATCCATCAAATCCTCTAGCTTTTGCCACTTGCTCATGAAAATCAATTTATCAATTATTAAATCATCTATTTTCTTTCATAAAGGAGTCAATGGTTGGAATATTCCCCAAATTTAAAAAATCCCTCCAAAAGGGTTTGTACATCCAACAAAGCATTTAAAATCTCTTACATGTCCTTTTCTTGAGCCATGTGGCATTAACTTCACCTTTCACATCATCCTTCAAGCCATATTTTGAATTTGAATCTCCCCCCTCTTTGCACATTCTCCAAAATGTGCTCAAGCTTCTTCCATTCACATCTTGACAAGTGGCACTTGCCCAATGGATGTTGAATGATCCCACATTCCTCCATTTTGCTCATTCCTCCATCTTGTCTTTCTATAAATAGAAGGCTTCCTTTTGTATTTTGGATCCACAACTTAGAGCAAAGTTACTCTCTTCACATTGATAGCTAATTTCATCCATTTCATATCAAGTGTTCATCATTTTCATGGTGTCAGAGCAAGGTTATGCCAAAAATTCATCAAGGAGCTTCAATAATCAACAAATCTTCATCAAACTTGCATAGGAGTTGGGAAAGGGCCAATTTCCACACCAAATTGGCACCAATTCCCCCATGGGATTGAAAGTTTGCATGTTTAAATTGGATTTCAATTAATTTCTTTGTTTTGTTCTTCAATTTCTTTCCTATTTGAGCATTGTATATGAATTTCATGGGGAATCTTGGTTCTTACTTGCATTTGATCTAATATTGTGTTTGTTTGTGGTGTTTGTGTAGGTAATAGGATTGGGGTTCTACATTTGGCACTAGAAGGAGGGCATGTGCTTCTAACACACTTGCAACAGAAATTTTGAAATATGTTTGTCTGTTTTGCTATTATTTTTGAAATATGTGTCTATTTTTTGACAAGCAGGCGGAAGGAACCTATTTTTTTGATGCACTTGTGATAGAAAGTTCAAAATATATTTGTATGTTTTGTGACAGAACATTAGATTAAATTCTCTTTCTGTTGTTTTTTATGTGTCTGTTTTCTGAAAAGCAGGCAGAAGGAGCCTATGTTTCTGACGCACTTGCGACATAAGTTTGAAATATATCTTTTTGTTTTGTGACAGAACATTAGATTAAATTCTCTTTCTGTTATTTTTTAAATATGTTTTTTTTCTGACAAGCAGGCGAAAGGAGCTTATGTTTCTAATGCACTTGTGATAGAAAGTTTGAAATATATCTATTTGTTTTATGTTTGTGTTTTCTGACAAGAAGGTGGAAGGAGCCTATGTTTCTAATGCACTTGTGACAAATTTTTTGAAATATATCATTTTGTTTTGTGACAAAACATTAGATTAAATTCTCTTACTATTTTTTTTTGTGTCTGTTTTCTAAGAAGCAGGTGGAAGGAGCTTATGTTTCTAACACACTTGCAACAGAAAGTTCAAAATATATCTATCTATTTTGTGACAAAACATTAGATTAAATTCTCTTTTTGTTGTTTTTTATGTGCCTATTTTCTGACAAGCAAGCAGAAGGAGCCTATGTTTCTAACTCACTTGTGACAAAAAGTTTGAAATATCTGTGACATTGGAATTGAGCATTGGAATCGAGCAAAAGTAAGCAGATTGGAGCTGAAGAAAATTGAGCATTGAACTTAAAATTGACAAAGCATTTTTAAATGCTTAGGGCTTCCATTCTATACTTTCATTTTCTATTTGAGGCCTAACTCACCTCGGTTTTTGGTTTAAAATTAACCATTGATTTAATCTCTTCAAGATTGGTTAAAATTGAACTTAGAAACTTACTAGCTTTTCAATTTGGTCTAAAAAATGAACAAACAACTTTCACACTCAAAATATGGTGCTTAAAAAGAATCCAATTCTTGCTTTGAAGGATTAAAATGAGCATGTGCATTTGGTGTTTTGTAATATTTTTCACAAATTAATATCATTCAAAAAGGTGTATGCACTTCTCTCATTCTTCACGATGATCTTGAGAATCAAAAGTCTTTTTGTGATATAAAGTTGTCAAAAAGATTGCCTCCACATTTCAATTTGGGTTTAAAATTAACAAATCTTACGAGTGTGAGTGGAACATATCACGTTTGTTCTCTCTTTGTTTCTCAATGAAGATTGATCAAACTACAGATGTGTTTGCTCATTTTTTTGTTATCTTAGAGGGCCTGACTTCTGGGGAAAAGTAATCACCCAAGGGGACAACCCAACCGAGAACACGCTAAAGCCAAGTGACTTCCAACCGATATATAAGTGTGGGTACTTGAGGAAAGGAAAGTATCACGAGGATTGTTCCAACAAGAAGGGAAGCAATGGTCTCTCACTGCATGGATGATCCCCTATGAACAAAATGCCCACATTAAAACCCCTTGTTTAAAAGGCCAAAATCCCTATCTATTTGTTGGTACAAGAATGGTCATTCTAAAGCTGCCCCACAATTTTATGGCTTTTAGTAAAAATGAGAAGTATGACATGGAAGATTCATGGGTATTGATGCTTGGCTGACCCAATAAGTGAGTGCACTGTAAGGGGGAGCATGTGTGGTCAAGCATCTAATCATCTGCTAAGAGTAGGCATAGCTAGATTTTATCCAAGTGGGAACTTAAAAAATACCATCTTTCATATCCATAGGGTTGTGCATGTTCATGGAAACAAAACACTTTTATTGATCGTAAACATTGGGAAAACAAACAAACAACATAAGCATCAAATTTTAAACCATTTAGGAGAAGCAAATATCCTTGAACAAATTCAAGTGCTATTGCTTGCCCTTGGGATTCTCATCCTTAGATAAAATTTTCCTTGATTTCTTTGATTTCAACATAATGTGCTTTATGGGATGAGAAGAAGTTAGGACATTAGACATCTAGTTTCAAAAATCTAAGCAAGAAAGTGTTTGTGGTAAAATCAATTCATTAATCAAGATGAAATCAACTGAACCCCACACATGTGCTTGTTTATATTTTTGCTTGTGGTCTTTTGAGCAAACATCGATCTTTTGTTTTGGAGTACTCTTAGGGAAAAGCATGTTCTTCAAAACCTTGGTCTTGTAAACAAGTCCCTCTTTGGTCCCTCTAGGATCAAAACAACCAATCATTTCATCCATCTCAAACACCAATTGTTAGGGTTAGAGATGGCAGATCTAATAATTAAATGCAAATTTTAATTAATAAATAGAGAAACTAAAACATACACAGAATAAATCATAACACAGAATTTAACGTGGTTCACCCAATCTGGGCTACATCCACCAAACCGCAACCATCCAATACTTTTATTATCCAGTGTAAAACCTGTTACAATCTTGCGAATCGTATTTTTCATCATACAGTAATACCCATCTGAACCCCTTTTTACCAAGCTTAGAAGCTTCCATATTTTTGGGTTCTACAAAATCGGATTTTTCTTTTTTCATTGATTTTCCCTTTTTCGGTGATCACGCGAAAAAGTAGGAAGAAATTTTTTCTCGGGGGCTACCACCCCCGAACCCCCGCTTTTCGAGGCTGCCGCCCCCGGACCCCGGCAAGGTCAGGGGGCCGGGGTGTACCGTATACCATGGGCTATACAGTATAGCATGATCAGTCACCACATACCAACAATCTCCCACTTGGAGGCTGATCAGCTCCACACCACCAACCTCCCACTTGGAGACTGATTGGACAACACTGCTGCAATTACAGCTCCCACTGGAAATAAGTACCTTGGACCTTGCTACTCATTATACTTGAATTCAACTTTGAAGGCCAACCGAGTTGAAGAGGAGCTCGACTTTCCCTTAGCACTGCCTTTGTAAACATATCTCCAGGTTTACATGCATATCTTGTCCAACTTGCTTTTCCATCCTCCAACCGCCCGGAGATGAAATGATATCTCAAGTATGTGTTTTGTTTTAGAATGAAGGCAAAATTTTTAAGATGTATAGCACTCACATGCGTAAACAAATTTTCCAGACTGTTGTTTTCCCAACTCATCCATGAAAAGTTGCATATCATCTCCTTTGCCGCCTGTTGTTTGCAGCAACGCCTTGTGGTGGATAAAGCAACCACACCTTTTAATTCATCAACTCACTTGCTGTCCCACCAACAGTACATAACTGTGGTACTCCCACGATATCTATATCCCTTGCTAAATCGAGTCAACATAGCCTTTTAAATTAGTATTAGAGCCCCAAAACGCAAACAATTGTGGATGTCCTCCCATCTCGGGAATCATTTTACTACATTCCAATGCTCAACTCCGTGATGACTCAAATACTAACTAACAACTCCTACAAGATTGTAATATCCGGTCTAATACGCGCATGACATACATTAAACTACCTACAATTTGAAGCATATGGTACCTTGGACATTTTTCTTCCTCCTCGTGTGTCTTTGGACACATATCCTTAGTCAATTTAACATGACTAGGCAAAGGTGTGCTGACAGCTTTTGCATTCTCCATATGAAATCTCTGCAACACCTTTTCAACATAATTAGCCTGAGATAAAAACAATTTTCTATTTTTCCTATTTCTACAAATTTTCATACCAATGATTTGTTTTGCTGCCCCCAAATCCTTCACAGCAAAAGACTTTGCTAACTGTTGTTTCAACTCACTTATGTGATCCATGTTAGACCCAACTACAAGCATGGCATCAACATATAAACACAAAATAATGTAGCTGTCATTATCGAACCTTTTAAAATAAACACAATGGTCAGAATTACACCTATTGTAGCCTTGCTCAGCCATAAAACTGTCAAATTTCAAATACCATTGCCGAGGTGCTTGCTTCAAGCCATATAAACTTTTCTTCAATCTGCACACTAGTTTCTCCTTACCTTTGACCTCAAATCCTTGTGGCTGGTCCATGTATATTTCCTCTTCCAAATCACCATGGAGAAAAGTTGTTTTAACATCAAGTTGTTCTAAATGAAAATCTTCAGTAGCCACAATACTTAAAATAATACGAATAGAAGTCATTTTAACAACAGGAGAAAAAATCTCATCAAAATCAATACCCTTTTTTCTGTGCAAATCCCTTTACAACTAATCTAGCTTTAAATCTTTTCTTACCTCCATCCTCCGCTTTCAGCCTATAAATCTATTTGTTTGGTAAAGTCTTTTTACCTGCAGACAACTTGCATAAATCCCAAGTCTGATTTTCTAGCAAGGAGTCCATTTCTTCTTTCATTCCAGGCTCCCACTGAACCTTGGTATCCACCTGCATAGCTTCATCATAATATTCTGGTTCACCAGCATCAGTTAACAGAATGGTATACAAAGAGGGAGATAATCTTTCTGGAGGTCTACTTAACCTTGAATATCGTCTAATAGGAGTTTATGGTATTTGTTGTTGCTGTTGTTGCCCAGCATGAGGAACCACTGAAACATCATTGTTTGGAGTATCATCCAACACTACATAATATTTTTCTTTCTTCTCATGCTGAAGCAACAGATCTTTGTACAACACTTTCTCATTGAATATGACATCCTTGCTTCTCACAATTTTTTGATTTTCAAAATCCCAAAGCCTATAACCAAATTCATCAATGCCATATCCAACAAATACACATTTCTTTGATTTTGCATCAATCTTGGTTCTATTTCAGAATCTACATGTGCAAATGCTTCACAACCGAAGGTTTTGAGAAAAGAATAACTCACCTTCTTACCTTTCCATGCTTCCTCTGGAATACCACAACCCAAAGGATTAGAGGGACCTCTATTAATTAAATAAACAGCAGTGTTTACAGTCTCTGCCCACATTTTTAAAGGCAGTCCAACATGCAATCTCATAGTCGTGCAGCTCCATTATTGTCCTATTCATGCGCTCGGCCACTCCATTTTCCTGTGGAGTCCTTGGAACCACTCAATACCATTAGAGGAACAATAATCTTCAAATTCTTACTGCAATACTCACCACCATTATCAGATCTGAGACATTTTAACCTTTTTCCTGTCTCATTCTCAACCAAGCTTCTCCATTTTTTAAAAGTTTCAAATACTTCAGATTTCTGCCTAAGGAAATAAATCCATACATTTCTAGTTGCATCATCAATGAATGTAACATAATACAGAGAGCCACCGAGAGAAGATACCTGAGCTGGTCCCCATACATCCGTATGCACAAGCTCCAATTTCTCATCTTTCTTTTGCTTCCCATCCTTGAGAAAACTTACTCTCTTTTGTTTTCCATACACACAACTTTCACAAGAAATCCATATTAACACATTTTAGACCTGGTAAAACATTATTTGAATGAATTACTTTCATACCTTTTGCACTCATATGCCCAAGTCTATTATGCCACAGTGTTGATTCAGAGTCCACAACAACTATATGATCTTCTACCTCTGAATTGTAGCAACTGTTCCTGAACATTGACCTTTTTCGTAACAATTAAAGTAGGAAGACGATTATGTACAAATATATAAGGTGCCTACTTTCACACCTTTTGCTACCACTAAGGCACCCTTTGTAACCTTCCAATTTTTATCACTAAATGTAACAACACAACCTTCATCATCTAGTTGCCCTGCTGAAATTAAATTTCTGCTTAACTTTGGAACATGCCTTACCTCACGTAGTAGCCAATGATTCCCATTCTGTAACTTAATCTTGATTCTTCCCTTTCCAACAATCTGATAGGGTTCGTTATCTCCTAAATAAACTAGCCAAAAATTCCCTGGGGCATAATCAAGAAAATAACTTCTATGGGGGGTAGCATGAAAAGAAGCCCCTGAATCTAACACCCAAGAATCATCACCATTATTAAGGGAAAGAATCAAAGCATCCTCATCAGATTTATTACTTACCACATTTGCCTCTTTACTTCCTTCATTTTTGTCTCCTTTATTTTTTCGAGACCAACAATCTTTCTTCAGATGACCCGGCTTACCACAGTACCAGCAATCCTTCTTGTCTCTAGATTGGGACTTTCTGTCCTTTGATTTTCTCGTGACTTCCCATGATATCTAGAATTGTTTCCTCTCTCCTTTGCTCTGCCTTTTCTTTCTGCATTCAAAACACTACCTAATGTGGATGTTCCACCTAAGCTTTTCCTATGGATTTCCTCGCTCAAAATAACACCAACAACATCATCAAACTTCAATGTATTCGAACCAGAAACAGAATTGCTAACAGCCATTACCAAGCTATTCCAGCTTTCAGGCAAAGAACACAGAATCAAAAGAGCCCTAACTTCTTCATCAAAGTTTACTTTTACAGAATTTAATTGACTGGTGACCATATTAAACTCATTTAAATGATCAGTAACTGACCCACCTTCTACCATTTTTCATATTAAATAAACGCTTCATAAGAAATACCTTATTCGAAGTGGAAGGCTTTTCATATAACTTTTCCAGGGTTTCCATCAACTCTTGAGTTGTCTTTTCTTTTGAAATATTGAACACAACTGTTTGTGCTAGGCACAAACGAATACTGTCAAGAGCCTTTCTATCCAAGATCTCCCAGTCCTCATCTGACATTGCTGCAAGTTTCTTGGTTTTCCCTTCCAATGGCTGCCATAAATCCTTCTGATAGAGATAGTCCTCCATCTACATCTTCCATAACTGATAGTTCTGCTCATTAAACTTCTCAACCTTCTTACCCTTGTCTGCCATTGCTCCCACTCAACCGTGAGACCTTCCTACAGATGATAATCAAAACACAACCCGCTCTGATACCACTTGTTAGGGTTAGAGATGGAAAATCTAACAATTAAATACAGATTTTAATTAATAAACAGAAAAACTAAAACATACACAGAATAAATCATAACACAGAATTTAACATGGTTCACCGAATATAGGCTACATCCACCAAATCGTAGCCATCCAATACTTTTATTATCCAGTGTAAAACCTGTTATAGTCTTGTGAATAATCGCATTTTCATCATACAGTAATACCCATTCGAACCCCTTTTTACAAAGCTTAGAAGCTTCCAGATTTTTGGGTTCTACAAAATCGGATTTTTCTTTTTTCATTGATTTTTCCCTTTTTCGGTGATCATGCGAAAAAGTAGGAAGAAAATTTTTCTTGGGTGCTGCCGCCCTCGAACCCCCACCTAGGGCCCGGCCCGGCCCCGGACCTCGGCAAGGTCAGGGGGCTGGGGTGTACATTATACCATGGGCTATATAGTATAGCATGATCAGTCGCCACATACCAACACCAATCAAATCCCATCTCACAAAAAACTCTTAGAATCTTAGAAAAATCCTTCATACTATACTTTTGGAAAATCCTCTAAATCAAATCAAAATCATCTTATTTGATTAGGTGTGTGTAGATGAATCCTTCTTCATACACTTAGTTAAATTATCACCTTGTGGATAAATTTATTCCAAGAAAACATCTAACCTCTTGGATTTTATGAGTTCATTATCAAATCAAAATCAAAATCAAATCCAAATCAAGTCAAAATCAAAATCAAAATCAAATCCAAAATAAAAAATCCTAAATTCCTAAAGTCTAGTATCCCTCCAAGGTTCCTAAAAGTTTAACACCCATATCGTTCACCCCTTTCATCCTTCATCTCATCATTGGTCCTAAATTCCTTAGAGATCAACAAGGTCAAAACATAAGAAAAACATGGAATATAAACTTGGTCCATACATCATGAGTGATTTAAGTCAACCAAACTATCAAAGCCTTACAATTCCAATTGATTATCGAAACTCACATTTATACAATCCATACATGGGATCATTATCTTCTACAAACCTCAATGGTACAACAAATGGGAGTATGACCAGTCAAAATTTTGGAACACCTTTCCCGATAGTAAATTTAAATCCAAGTCCAAACCTACAAATCTATCAACCAAACACCCAATGCATGAGTCTTCAACAAAAAAACATTATCCCACCAAATTCATACATGGAAAATGTGAATACACCAAGTACAATTTTACCAAACATGAACATTTCAAATCCACACTTGGTAAACTTTGGGATGGATATGTTTTTGAATCATATGAATGTTGTTCAAAGTCCAAACAAGATGTTAACGAATCCATGTATTGATCCAAGTCAAGGTAACACCATGCAAAATAAAAGTTACCTAAATCAAGGAAATGTGATTGACAACCAAAACAATGTTCAAATTCAGCCTATATTTCCAAATCTAAACATCATCCCAAATCAAAAAATTGTCCAAAATCAATTTTTCCATGAGCCCATACAAACACCACAAGTGTGCATTCCAAATCCGCTTGAACAAAAGACAAATCAACTATATCAAGGGTTTCAAGATCAAATTGCTTCACTTGTCAAACTAATTGAATTATTGAGCCAAGAGACATCTTCACTCCAAAATCAATACAATCTACCATTGGTTGAACCATGTCATCAAAGCATTGAGTTGTGTCCACAACCACGTCAAGAACAATATCTCCAATGCTAAGAAGTCGGATATCAAGATCAACAACATCAACAACAAGCCCAACGTCCACATCTCCAAGATCAATCATCATAAGGTCAATTTAAAGTACAAATCTAACAAGGTAACAAATGAAAATACACACTACTTGGGAAACCAGTCGAATCGATCATGCAATAGTTGGTGCAGAAAAAGCTCATCACAATTCCCACCTATGAAAATTATCAAGAGCCCTTAGTGAAACCACCATGGTACAATGAAAATCACCTTTGTGATTTCCATAAAATCAAGGGACACACAACATCAGATTGTATTTGACTCAAAAATCTCATCCAAGACCTTATTGATAAAAAAATAATAACTATTGGGGACAATAAATTTTCAACCACTAGTGATAGCATTGACAATCTCCCCACCACAATTGTTGAAAACAATGATCAAGATCTATCTATCAATGAGCACCTTGAATATGTTTCTACCTCATCTAAAGATCAACTCAACATACATCAAGAGTCACTTTTTGGTCATGATCAAAACCCCTCAACAATATCCAACAATCATATATTCAAAGGAGTGTTAACATTATTTGATCCTACAATCGGCGATCCTTCGACCAATGATCATGTTGAAAATGTCTCTACATCACCTAATGAGTTAGAGGACATATCTCAAGAATTTATCCCAAAGCATGATCAACATATGTCACCAAAGTCTAGCAATGGTCCTTTCCAAGACATATTGACATCCTTTGACCTCATGCTTATAGATATTGAAGAAATCCTCAACTCAACACTTGATCCAAGTTGACTCAAAGATCCAGAGGATATTGAGCCACTTCCCATTCATAATGAAGATATCCAAGGACCCTTTGAAACTAAACCATGTCAAGAACTTGATCTAAAGCATGTCAAAAGAAATTCCAAAATTAATCGAGATCAAGAATTTGTATCTCCAAGCTACTACAATGATATAATGGGCACTCTCCTATCTCTACAAGATGTCACAAATGATGATCACATCCACATAGCACATACTCCTCCATCTACCCATGAGATGCTTTCTATGGATGGACATGTAGATGATCTTCATTCAGAACAAGATTCCTTTACTCCTGACATAATTACACAAAAAGAGCAAGTTACTGATTCCTACAGTCAAACTAAGTTGTCAACATCAGGATCAGATATATCCCAAATTTAGACTGAGGACATCATGTATGAAGATATCCAACATTATCCACTCAAGGAAATAGGTCAAATAGAACACGATATTTCAGAGTTAGCAAAGTAGAAAATTGAAATAACATCATTTGTAATGGTTATGTATCAAAGAATACTTACCGAACAAGACATCTAGAAGAAGGTAGAATCAAAGAACAAAGGTGCTACTACCATCATACTGGGGGCAACTATGTCTCAAGCAAACATCAACATAGGGAGCACGGAAATTCCTTATGATGAAACCGATGTCAATACTACAACCAACCACATCACGAATCTTATCCACCCATCACCCCATCTACGAATTGGGACCAACATCAAAGGAAAAAATTGAATCAAAGCACGAAGAATCATTACTGAATTTGACTCCATTTTTTGACAAGCGTTCGTCAGTATTTTGACAAACATTTGTCAGACAACTGACGAACTAACAAAATAATTTTTGTCACCAATTTTTCATTTAAATTTTGATGAATAATTAAACATCGAAACAATGGCCTAGATTCGTCTATCGTTGGCATCATAAAATGGCTTTGTTGTTCATTGGAATATCGATGACAACTTTGTGTATCCACTGATGAATTATAACCAAAACGCAATTGCAATGCCTCTTCCAAAGCATCGAAACAACACTAGAATTTCATCGCCATTTCGATGAAATGGGAAAGTAGTTATGACGAAGCCTTCATCACAACTATAGCAACTTCATCAGACCTTTTTGGTGATTCGTCAGTTTCCTTTGTTGAAATTGCGACGAAACAATGCAAAAAATATTTAAAAAGTATTTCTTGAAATGTACCATCACTGAGAATCTTGGCGATGACCATTGAAGCCAACCCATTAGTGAGAGATCAATCATCGAAAAAAGATAGGAAACTCACTCTAATAGTCCATGTCTTGCTGATGACTTTCTTCGACAAGATAGATCTAATGTCACACTGATCTAACCTCTTCAGGAGTTTCAAATAGACCTACACCATGTCATCGTAGAGACTCTTGGCGATAACCACCAAAGCCAACCCATTGGTGAGAGATCAATCATCGACACGGGATAGAAAACTCACTCTAATAGCCCATGTCTTACCAATGACTTCTGTCAGCAAGACACATCCAATGTCACATCAATCTGACCTCTTCAGAAGTTTTGAACACTGCTAGTTATCAGCAAGACATTCTAAGGGTCTCACCAATTAAACAAGTGTCTAAGAGAAAGTAAACAGATGGAACCTATTAATTTTCTTATTTTGGGGTTCTTTAAATCATATAATAGATACCATCTTCTTGTGTAATGTACTTATATTCATATTTGAATTTGAGACCAATTGTCATTGCACATTCCATTTTACTTGCATAGAGTATTCTATAAGCAATATATTGATAATGCCAAATGATTTATGGTGTTGTACAACTTTACCTATCATCACAGTTCTGTTGTTCCCCCCTAGAGAATCTTGCAAAGACAAGTTTACAATACCAAGTCAAATAATATGAAAAAGAGTTACTTCCATACAAATTAAATTATTATTCTCACAATGGCAATTGTCTAATCACAACAACAATTCTATAAAGGTTATGCATGCTTCATAAGAGATGACTGATCATACATACAGACTGCAAGATGCATAGAAAAATCATTACACTTGAGAACAACCAAGGGCTAACAAGGGAAGGAGTTAAGAAACGTTTGGATTGAAGAGAAAATGTGTAGGGAAAATGTTGAGCAGTGTCAAGAGAACAGAGCTTGTAGAACATATTCTTGACCTAATCAAGCTCTTAAACAACTTAAACAAAATTAAAATACTAACACATACATGAGACATGTAATGAACTTCCAATATCTGCTATCTTTTTCATTAATAGAGAGGTAGGTAAAGGAGAAATAATTATAATTGCAACACTATTCATAGTCCAGTAAATTATGTTCATAATTTGTGTTCAATGGACCTCAGTTTTATCATTATACTACCCATCTAATACCATATTTTAATCTAGGGTTTAACTATCTCAGATCTAAAGAAGCACCTTCAATTAACCATTTAAAGTACTATAAAATAAGGTAATACTTTTATTTGAGAAAGAGTGGGTACACTTGTAGGATTAAAGTTCTCGCAATCATCAAGATTTATTGGTACATAGACACAACCTGCAACATATAAAGTAATGGATGCTTACAAGTTAGTGAAATGGTCCTTAATATGTGACTAGTTTGCAAATTGATTGGTAAAAAATAAGGTTACAAACAGATCTACATAAAAAATTATGAGGGAAGACTACTGTAATCATCAAAATAGATGAAAAGTGCAAAGGAAAGAGTCGAGCTACATCTCTAGAGCCTAAAAAAAACACATGCAAGAAACATTAAAAAAAGAATAAACCAGTTTTTGGATTAATACAAAATGGTGCCTTCAGCAAGTGATTCATATGCTTTCACACCTGACAGGACATTAAGAAGATTTTAGTCTTCCTCTGTGAAATTAATGACTTACAGAAAAAACCAAGAAACCACTATTATATACCTCCATGTCTAGCCGAGGGTAGGTATAAGAGTAAAAAATTTCCTCAATGCAATGCTAAAAAATATCAATGTGTGTGTAGGTTTGTATTACTCAAAATATCATTTCACTGCCTAAGGAAAAATACCAAAGTGATGTTTTAAATTTCAATCTTCACAGAGGCTCCCTTATTGCTACACATGCATATACAAGCATTATTCAAGCTCTAAACTATTCAAATATTAAGGATTTAATTAGCTATAAGATGGAAAGTTGTTGTTTAGACATAATCCATAATCTTTTACATATCTTTATTCATTCCTAGAGATTCAGATAATTTTTTGTAAATGAGACAGAAATGTGAATCTTTTATGAAAAAGAAAAATCTTAAAAGGAGGGTGGGAGAGCAAAGGGTAGGGAGCAAGAGAATGCTTGAATGTATAGAAAATTATAACATTTTGATCATTATAACAATAAAACGAATCTTAAGTTTGAAGAATTAATATCATTTAGAACTTTATGATCAAGAATGAATGTAAGTAGAGAAATCTTTGCATACTTGCAGATGGTACAAAATTTCATGGTTAAGTGGAAGCCTCCCATCAACAATAAGATCCAAATATTTGTGTATCTATCTCAATCGAGCCTCTAAACCCTTCAGAGTTGTTAATTTTTCCACTAACTTGTTATGCACAAAAGTCAAATTTTAGAGTTATGTCACCACTAAAAATAGAAGAAATAGAGCTTTAAAACTAGATCCACACACAACACAATGTGGTATTCATACAAACCAATACAAACAAACTAAACTCGGAACATTGGAATAGAAACAACTTCAAATTATGATGTAGAGCATGGATTCAGGGTATAAAGAATCATTTTTCTGCCACCACAGTGAAAATTTAGCACTTTCTTTCATCTTTGCATATTGGTTTGATGCTTCAAACGATGAATTTCTTATATTGAAAAGTGCATTACCTTATTGAGCTTCTCTCTTTTTTTAGAATAGCTTAATATTCTCTACTTAACAGGGCCAACCAAGTGACGGTGGAAGCTCATTTTTGCCCCCCCCCCCTCACATCACTCTCAATTCCCCATACCTGATCATATAACATTAATAATTCATTCATCCATTAATAATATATAACATTCATTCATTAACATATTCACATTCATTCATTAACATATAGCATTCATTCTTTCAGTTTTTAAACATATTATCAAAAATATGGTTGCCATGATATGATTACAATCACTTTTTTTTGTTTCTTTTTTAAAGCTAAAAAAATCTGAAGTGGAGTATCATTTTCTAAATCATCTATCCCCCCTTTAGTTGTTATGCCCTCTTTTCATGATCTTAATGTATGCCTATTTGTGTGCTCACGACATGGATGTTGTTGCAAGGGGGGGTCTGCTGCAATAATAAAGAAATGTTAAATTGGTATATTTTATTATTATTGTTACAAGTATTTCATTAATTAAAAGAACATTAGAGTGGTTCTCTTTACTTGATGGTTCCACATCATGTTCATGAACTCTTATAGACTCATGCTTAATATGTTGAACACCCTCTAAATCTTGATCTGTAGTTGAAACATGAAAGGTTACATTAATTAATACACCAATTGAAATTAAATATGTTTAAAATAACATTAGAGTGGTCCTCTTTACTTGATGGGGACACATCATGTTCCTAATCTTCTCTAGCCTGATCATGCTCAACATGTTGATCATGCTCTACATGCTCTAAAGTTGAAACACAAAAGGTTACATTAATTAATACACTAATTGAAATTAAATATGTTTAAAAGAGCATTAGAGTGGTCCTCTTTACCTGATGGGGCCACAAGATGTTCCTGATCTTCTCTAGCCTGATCATGCTCAACATGTTGATCATGCTCTACATGATCTAAAGTTGAAACACAAAAGGTTACAATAATTAATACACCAATTGCAATTAAATATGTTTAATTGTATTAATCCATACTGTGTTTTGTATAGCACATGAATACATCCAGTATTGGGATGCACGCCATGACCTTCATCTGCAGGTTGTACTCCACCCTCACCAGGTTGCATTTCAATGTCATGTGCAGTATTATCATTACTTGTATGTTTAAAACAAATAGGCATGTAATTACTTTATGGTGGAAATTAATATTGAATAGATTGCACAAGTATTCAATTTTAAATAAACTTTATTGAGTTTATTTACCTATGTGTTGGATGCAGTGGAAGATTGTGTTTGCCTAGTCAAGACTCTTAGGTGTTCAGCCACGACTCCATAGCCTTGCTAGAAGGAAATCTTCAAGTCCTCTTTTGTGGGAACTATGTTGAATTCAAAGCCTTGCATTTTTGCATAAGATCATTAATTTTGCTTCTATGGTGTGATAAAACCAAAATTGTTTGCAATTTATTATTTGGATGCAATATTTCATTTATTGATACTTACAATTCATGCAACTAATTTCATATAACCACCAGAGCCAATTTTATGTTGCCCATGTTTTTCTAGTCTTTCCTTTGTTGCCTTTGATGTGTCAGGTAGCCTATGAAAAGTTTGAAATACGTAAGATTATGTAAAAAGAAAGAGTAATCAATATATGATTACATTGTTAATAGTATCACGTACCTTCCTTGGCCCGGTGGTGTATTTCCTTTTTTCTTTTCAGCCTTCTCCTTTCCATCTGACACCAGGTCCTTCCACTTCCTCTCTGAAATCATGGGGGGATGCTCATACTTTTTGTTCTTCTCTAAATGTGACCTATATTGGTCCCTCACATACTTTACATAGGTACCAGCTTTCTTAAGGACCTTGGTTCAATTGAATGTTTTATCACCAAACAACACAACTAAACGGTTAATGAGTTCATATTTTAAATCTTGATTTTGGGCATTCCACCATGTACGTATGGTGGGCCCGAAGAGCTCCAACGTAATATCACTTAAATTTTTATAAAAAAAATCATTTCCTACAAAATGATCATGGGATCAATAGTCTAAAAAGAGTGATCAATAAGTAAATTTCAATTGGATTATATATAATAATAATTAAAACATTTTAAAGTACCTAGGACCTTCTCTATCTTTATGGGAATGAAATCCTCGATCACCACAAATGTGACTGGAAATGTTCTCATATTAGTAATATAGGAAGATCTAGGAAATCTTGCTAAAACATCATCAGTACTAGTGGCCTCTGCATCCCCAGGTACATGTCTTGATGCATGTTTTGGCATGTGTTCGCTACCAGAGGGTGTACTAATGGATGCCTACATGGTATGTGTTGTCGACATTTCAGACAACAATATAGGCACGGATGATGGGGTCAAATGATGTGATGTATGTGTAGGAAGATCAAGATGGACACTTGTACCAACCCCTACTCCTCGAGCAACACTTGCAATACCCTAATCATGGCTAGGAGCATCATGAGGATGCAAAAAATCCTATTAAAATAATACATATTTTAGTTCATGACCTAAAATAGTACAAAATATAAAACCATGAATGAACTAATGTTATAATTAAAAACCTCATGACAACTTACTTGCAAGTTTTGTGCTCTCTCAGTCAATATTTTAACCCTCTCTCTTATCTCATCTGTTTGAGGCACTATGAATAACAACTTAAGGATTTCTTCATTGCATTTTTTGTGGGTCTTCCTTATCATATCGAGAGGGTTTGTTGAATAAGAAATGTCATCATCACATAATATTAACTGCACCTCCCTATGGATGCTCTCGTCTACTACTAGTGCCTTTCCCCGATCAGTCAACTGCAACAAGAATATTAAAAATATTATCAAAATTAACCCAATAAACTTATGAAAAAAACATAATAATAAAACATTTTGCTCATATCTAATTTGTACAATTACAATGAGGTAAACATCTCGGGTAGAAGCACCTGAAGAACATTGTGATTTGTGCTCTGGGCCAAAGACTTCCCTGTATGATCAATGTCCTATTGTGACCAAAATTAAATATAAAAAAACATTACTGAAATGAAACCAATAGACTTACGAAAAAAAATATGAGTAAAATGGTATATTGGAGTCATTAATTGGAGGTTGGGTAAAATGTTACATAGTATGTACCACCCCCATAGTAATTGTGTTCGTAACTAATCGATTCAAATTGTAATCAATTAGCAACTCTTCCCCTGCAGTTATTGATTTTATCACACATACGAATACACAGTTTCCCTCCACACCTTGAATATGCATCTGGGTTGCTTATTTGTTGACCTAGGTCATGTATCATTTATAAACCCTGCAATATTATTTGATGCTTTTGGCCTTTTGTCAATGTACATAGCCACTCCTTTATTTTGATCCTTATCTTTTAGTTGTATATAATTTGTTGACAGTGCATACCTACACATACTTTGTGCATATCGAACCAGTGGCATCCAATCTTTGTAACTGTAATAGGGTCTGACATACTCCATCAATTCATTAACTTTTTTGTAACAAACCTTTATGTAGTCATGCAAAATAGGCCCAAACCATGTAATGGCCATCGTGCTATGCGATATATCCTCTCGTTGACACAAAAAATAGTGTTTATTGGAGGAAGTTCCTTAGGTACCCATTTTTTCCATAGATGTTTGTACCTCAAGGGCACCTCAATGTCGCCTATGCTCTCATCATCATAAGAACATGACCCCCTTTAGGAAGAAAAAATTTCATGCGTTTATAGAATTTTCTTCTAATCTTTTGACCTCTAGTTGATCTCCCTCTTTTATACCTACTACATGTCCTGCTTTCCTCTTCTCTTCCTGAATTTCCCTCGCTCGAGGAAGATAGCTATGACAAATATCTATTTGGTGGTACCTGCACTCATAAGGATGTTGGATGAATTTCTTTCATGGTGATGTGATCCTAAGGTGACATTATGATTAATCTATCATTTCATCGCTAGAATTTCACAGGTTATAAGGTAATCAAGTCTTGATAGATTGAAAGTTATTGTTACTACCATCCAAATGTGTCCATCACAAATCAAATCTACTTAACGTTTTAGCTCCCAAACTCTGTAACAAGTGTTAAATGTGCTTATGGTCCTCCAGTTACACAACTAAGGCCTCAAATGTATTCTCTAATTGCAATCAAAGGACTTTTTCTTTTCATTCAAGTAAATAAACTTGAAGGGAAATACCACCAAGTGGTTTATTGGACACCTACATGACTAAAAATAGCAGTAAATTTACATTTAATTTCCATATGTCTAAGTTCTCAATGGGGAGGGAGTGTGTACTAGGCCTGGATAAGTCATCATAAGTTTATGCTTTGGCAATATTTTTTTTTTAATTCATCTTAAATCTTCCTATGTCTAATTGCTAGGAGACTTTTGGTATGTTTTAAGGTAGGATGAGTGGTTGCATCAATGTTCTAGTTCTCTCTGACAAGGTTTCAACACCTTCAAATAGTGAAAGTTAGTGCTCATGGTCATTTGAAACAACAAAATTTTGATTATGTTTGATGGCAGGATTTGATAACTTAAAATATCTCTACTTCAAAACAAAAATATCTCTAACAATTCTAAGACCTATAATGGGATGGCCACCATCCTAGGAAAGATTCTTCATTCTCACTTTTAGGTGTCAAAATTTAACAATACCTTGATTGATGAAAGATCCCAAAGAGCCTTTCTCCATGGTATCCAAGTACACATAGTAGTGGTCTTCTCTTATACAGTTGGACATTTTAAAGAACTTAGCTAGGAATTATTCATTTAACCTAAGTTTTTCTCATAATGCCATCATTGGAAAAGTATGATCAAATTCTTCTATTATGAAGAATTGGTCTATGTGCCTCTAGTAATCACTATAAATGTTTGTAAGGATAAAATGACTAATTGCATCAGGTAGGAGAGAATCAACTTTGAGTTCTTCAAATATTATATTCCTCTATTCATAATTTTTAAGGGTTGTGTGTGGAGGTTATCACTACCAAGAAGGGAGGAGACCTTTCCTTGCATATGTTTGTGGTGGAGGTATTAAAGAAGAATTGTATGCCTCTATTTCCATTCATTAGATCTAGCTTAGCCTAGCATATACTTGGGCTAAGTCTACAATTGCTTCAGACTCATGCAATGAAGGCTATGTGTGATGAAATACTTGACCTCAACCAAGATGTGGGTAGATTATGGGAGTTTTTCCAAGACCTGAGGTTGGTCGATAAAACTGTGAAAGACTAAGCTATTTTTTTTTTTGTCTTATCTTATACCATTTTACAAGAATGGGGGTGCCAATGTACGAGAAGATCTTTGGAAACTAGGCATGAAAATTGTAGGTTAAAGAGAATGGGGGTGCCAAACTTACAATACTCATTGTCCCTTGGTCATTGATTTCCCTGAGTGCCCTCAACCTTGTCCTCAGCACTGGTATTGACCTTGTTTTCACTCCTCCAAACTCTTCCTCGGCATTGATATTGACCTTGTTTTAACTCCAAACCCTTCCTCGGTGCTGGCATTGACCTTGTTTTCACTACTCCAAAATTTTCCTCGACGCTAGTATTGACCTTTCACTTCTCCAATTTGACAAGCTACAACCTGGTTTCACTAGGTTTTAGAGTATGTTAATTAAATTGAAAATTATGGTGCCATTTAGCTAGGTTTTAATATTCTACAATATAGTTAAGTATATATTAGCTATATTTTACATAATAAATAATATAAGTATTCAATTTATTATAATTATATATTATATTCTTTAACAAAATTATTAAATATGTATAAAATTATTATAATTAATAATTAATAATAAGTATATTTTTATATAATAAAAAATATAATTAATATAATATGTATTTAATATAATAGTAATATATATGAATATAATATTAATATGAGAGAGAGAAACTAAATTTTGATTGGTTGTTTCATGTCAACAATCCAAGGATGGCATGTGTCCTTGGGGAGTTATGCTCAAGGTGGCATGCCATTTGATTAAAGATATGATAATTCTCCTTTAAGACCTCTTCAATGTACCCATTACACACTTAAGGAGACAAAGATAAATATAGGGAAGAAAATATAGAGAGAGAGGGAGATAACGAAAAACATACAAATAGAAAGGGATACAAAGAGATAGAGAGAGGTAGAGAGATAAAGAGATAAGGATGAATAGATAGAGATATAGGGAGGGTGATTGATATATCTCTCCTATCGCTCTTTATCTCTCTATATCTCCCACTATCTATGTCACTCCCTCTTCCCCCCTCTATCTATTGAGCTATCTCTACCTCTCCCCCTTCTCTCTCATTCACTCCATCTCTCCCTCCATCTCTCCTACTCTATATCTCTATCTCTATTTCTCTTTTTATCTCCCTCTCACTCCTCTCTCTATCTCTTTCTATCCATATATTTCTCTACCTCTATCACGATCTCTCTATCTCTTTCACCATCCCCCTCTATCTCTCTATATCACCCCCTTTCTATGTCTATCCCTCTCTCTCTATATATATTGAGCTATCTCTCCCTCTCTCACCTATCTCTCCTTTCTACATTTCTCCCTCTCCCTCTTTCTCTCCCTTTTCTACCTATCTTCCTCTTTTCTCTTTAACTCCTATCTCTGCTCTCTCCCCTCTCTCTATCACTCTCCTCTACCTATCTATCCTCCCTTCTCTATCTCTCACCTCCTCCCCTCTCTATCTCTCATCTCCCCATCTCTTCCTTTCTCTTCCCATATATCTCCATCTCTCTTTCTCTTCTCATTGTATCTCTTTCTCTCCCCATCTCTCTCTATCTCCCCATATATTAACTAAGAAGCAATGCAAGCATAGTGTATGTGTTGGTAAAACCATAATAGTGTTTTATTAAACTATAAGTAACACTTATCCTTCTAATGTCAAGCCTTCTTATAAAAATAGTGTTTTATTAAACTATAAGTAGATTATTGTCACCACTCTTCATTCAACATTAAATGCCAAATGTAGCAATTTTTTTGTTGCTTTTGTCAAGTTTCATTAACCAAGCTACTTATTGGGTTGAATAAAGTTGTGTTATGACCCTTCATCTCTTTAAAATAATTAGACAATATTAGCAAGATCGGGAAGGGGAGAAAACAAAACTCCTTCAAAATAGGGGTATTTGTGGGTTTTTTGTTTTTCTTTGTATACTATATACTTAGTTTCTCTACGATAAATAAGTCACTTTAGATCATTTTCTTAGTTGTGTATCCTAATTAATATAGAGTAAGCTTTTTCATTTTAATTGACTACTACATAATAGTTTATGTGTTGAAAGAATTGTTTCCATTCTTTGTAGTTTTTACATTGGAATACAACTCATATTTAATTTCATAACCCATCTAATCAAATCATAACCTATCAAAAAGGAAATAGGAATTTTCTAAAGAAAATAACACTTGACCCAATCATAAGTGTATGGCCTTCGCAAAAAGGAGTGATCCACCTTAGCAATAACAACTACCTGATTTAGACCTAGTAGGTTCAACTCAACCAACCTATCAACCTTCCTTTCAGAGGCTTCCAACAAGTTTAGAATGACCAATTTAAAAAATCCAAACAACTCTCAAATCCTGGCAAAGAACAGAAGTCAGATTTCACACTTTGACTCCTTAAATCCTTGTACTAGTGAAAACCTAGTTTCTGTCCAATAACTCAAAAATTTCCCAAAACACTAGAGAAACCCTTGATGGTTTTAGACACCAATTTTGGAGTTATTAAATATATTTCAAGGGAAAGTACAAGTGATTTTGCAAATTTTATAGTGATTTTGCACTCGTTGATTCCCTAAAGAAAACCTTATCTTGAGTATAATCCATCATAGTCACATATGATCACATCATTCTTGACCATTTGATATCATGAAAAACCTCCAAAATCTAGTATTCAAATAACCCATATTGGCAAGAATTTGTGCAAGTCTCTCCTATTCATAAATCATTATATTCTCATTTTCATCAAATTGGCGAAAGAACAAAAATGTCACACCGATCGGATTACATAAGAAGATACACATCAGGATGACACGGTCCACAGTCTCACCGATAAAGAGATTTGTCGAAAAGACAAGTTCCATTGGGGTGAAATGAAAAGGTCATACCGAGCATATAGGTCTCACCGATGAAGTTCCATAGGCAAGAAACCTCTCTTGTCTCATTGATCAAAGCACAATGAGTTGTATCGGAAAGAGTCTTGGCGACATGAGATTGAAGGAATAATCATCAGGGAGACTTATAACATTGGGTAAATTATTGAATGTCTTAGCGATACACCATGTCTTGCCGATGAAGACACAAATAGATCAAGATAGTCGTCGGGGTGACTCTTGGTGACATTTATATGAATCAGATGGATAGATTATGTGATATCGGCATAATGTCTCCCCGACCAAAAGAATGTTTAATGAACGTTATTCAAACCTGAATAAAATGATCACCCAAATTTTGAATTATCTTTCCGATAGAACACTTGATGTGACAATGGGTAAATTTGAAGATCACATATGCTCGTGTTAAAATCTAAGATTACTAAAGAAGACATATTAGGGAGATTGGCTTCTGGTCTCATCGATGAAGGGAATCTATCGGCAAGACAAGTCATCTCGGCATGAAAAATATATGTTGGCCTGAACGTTTAAGTCTCACAGATGAAGTTTCATCGTCGAGACCATCATTTCTTTCACTGACAAGAGCACTGGGAATATATCGGCGAGACATGTGCCATTGATGTAAATCCTGAATGTTCACCTGACCCACTCAGTTACACTGACAAGAGGATATCGGCAGGAGTTCTAGCGACATATTCAAGACCAAAAGAAAATTTATCGGCGAGACTTATAACATCGGAGGAACCACCGAATGTGTTAACGATACTAAAATTCAGGTCGATGAAGAAACGAATGAACCAAAATGATTGTCGAGGTGACTCTTGGTGATGTATACGAGACAAATGTTAACATTGGTCAGATGTGTAGAGTGTTACCCCGATTTGTAGAGTATTCAGTGAATGTTGGTTGGGGCCTAATGTATAGGTGGCCCAAAGTTTGAAGGTGTCTTGCCAACGAGTTCATTTGATGTGACAATAAGGAATTCAAAAATCTGTTACATTCGTGCCTAGAGTTAAAACATTAATGGCACCACGGAGTATAAGTAATTTCATAAATTGAAAGGAAATCATTGCAAAATGAACATTATTGTGAATTGGTAGTGAAGGAAACAAGGAGACAAACAAAGGGCTAGAGAATTGTTTCAGTTGAAAGACCTCAATCAAAACTAGTAAGTCCTCTGCATTTTAACTTTTTCATTTCTGCAATTTTAAGCAAGTAATATGGAAGCCACTAGCTTGGGGAAGTTGAAAGGTAGAAAAAAAAGTGAGAGAAATCACCCTAAGAGTAAGAAGCAAAAATTTGAGTCTAGAATTGAGCCAGAGGGTACTAAATGAAAGCTAAATTAATATTTAATTGACTAATTGCCTGGCTCTAGGTCTAGAGGTAGGCACTTCGTGCAATTGAGGGTGAAAGTGGATAAATTGGACGACAAGTGCAAGCACATAGGAGATATTTGGACCCCAATAAGAGGCTATGAATTTTTTAGATTCCACTTTCAACGAAGAGATCGTTTTGAGCCAGTTTGTAATCTGTGGCATCTAAATTTGGGAAAAATGGTTTGCCCTAATGTGTTTGTCAATATAGAGCTAGTAAAATTGTTGGCCACCCACTATGAATCAAAACTTAAGGCCATATGCAGACCATCTGGGAAACCATTCATATACATATCAAAGGCTTCAATAAATGAGGTTTTTAAGTTGGAAGGGTGGTGTAATGAGAAAATTGTGAATGAAGAGTTGGAAAAGGAGTTTTGGAGAATGGACACCACTTACAAGGGTTGGAGGTTTCTCTCACATAGAATTAAACAAGATGGTAAAACTGTCCCACTTGACGATGGCGATGGGCCTCCATTCCATGTGGGCTTATTCGAGCCCTATATGAGATATACCTATTTCTCGGTAGGACAAGTGTTGGGTATGGAAGTTCCTAAGTATATGTCCATTGTTCCCATGGTAATTGTAGCTGACATTCAATGTCATAATTCTAGGTTATTTGACTATGCTTCATTTGTCTCCAAGGGACTTGACTTAGCATTGGTGGCAATCAAGAATAAATCCCTTGTTCTGCACCTTAGGCATTATTCTCTTTTAATGCATCTAGTATTGTACTTCGGACAAGAGTTAGGGATTTGGCTAGAAAAGTTGAAAGTTTCACAGTTTGATAAAGAGATAAAATTGTTACCCATTCAATTATGGACTGTCATTTGGGACAGTAGGTTTGCTAATTCTAGTTTCATGTATTTTGAAGAATATTTTGTAAAGCCAGTATATGAATTCTACAATCATCCTTGTGCACACTCAGTGTCTAATGAAATAAAATGCTTCCCTAGACCTAAGGACTTTAATGGACCAATTGATCACAATTGGGGAGACTGGTATTGCTTGGAAGATGATACTATGGTAAGGGTGTTTGGTTTTGAGGATTCCCCATTCATTTTTCCTAAAACAGTCCTAGATAGGATTGCATATTTGGAAATTGTAAGACAAATGGATTTTTCTAGTTTCATGAATTTTGGTTCATTCAAAAAATAGGCATTTATGCCTAGTACTTTGTGCTTTGGTGATTTTATTGTGCTTGAAAAGGAAGGATATGATTTCATCCTTGACAAATTAATGTAGTATAATATGAATAAGGGTCCACCAAGACAAGGTTTTGATCTAGAGGGATATATCAATTATGCCAAACAAAGGATAAAATTTGGATGCTATGATCATGTGCCTTATCATTTTGATGACATGATTAGAAATTTGGAGGCAGATGAAGCAGAGAGAGTGGTGGAGGAATAAAACCAAGGGTTTCCAGATAAAGGGTTCCCTTTTTTTGGAGATGAGGAAACTGGAGAAGATATGCCATGAGACCTACCCAGTAGGATTTCTAGATTAAAAACTCAAGATTACAACTACCCTCCTAGAGAACTAAGTTTTGAAGAGAGCCAAGATACAGATACCAAACAGATGGCATATAGGTCATTTGTAGTAGAAAATGAATTTGTAAATTCTTTAGAATTCAAATCTTTCTTGTATAAGAAAAAGGGTAATGAGATAAGGGATACAATTCATAATATTACACCAAGCAATGAGGAGCAGCTACTAAATAATTTGAAATTAACTATGGATAGAGAAATGGCTAATATGACCCCCAACAAAGGAAGGAAAATGTTAGAAGATGTTGGAGTTACGATCTTTCCAGGGTTGGATTTGAATTTTGCATTGGTGTTTGATAGCTTCTTAAAGGATAATAGTGCCACACACAAGCTTAGTATGGAGGGGGTGATAGAAATATATGTTGGATCCAAATACAACCTAGATGAAGGATCACTCATGATATGGGCCTTGTATCCACCTCATAGAAATTCAGTGGTGATTGATACTGAGAAAGCATTTGGACATGTCATGAATCTGAAGGTTGGAGAGGTAGATCCTGTGGTGACTACAAACATTGGGATTAATGTGGCAAAACTGAATAAATCCCAAATACAAATGTTGAAAAAAGAAAAGGAAATGTACAAAATGAATAATGAAAGGATCATGAGAGAAAATGATCGTTTGAAGGACATGCTAGGAGTCACAATGGGACCTCCTAAATTAATAACACATGGTGAAAGCTCACAAGTAAAAGATCATTGGGAGGAGTCAACTGCATATTCACAAGGTAAATATGATACACTCACTACAATAATCAAAAAAAGTTAGGCCAACTTAACGATTTGGTTGAATAAGCTATGGGGAGCATATTCAAAGAACCATGTTACAGGGAAAGAACATAAGAGAATTGATGGAAGGATTCAAGAAAAGTTTCCAGAATTAAATGAAAGAGATGTTCATGATAGTGTGGCCATTGGTATGGGTAACCAAATTATAAAGAAACATAGGGACTATTATGAGGAACTGCAAGAAGACGCAAAGGGGTTGGTTGATATTACGAATATGGGACTGCCTACAATATTTGAACATGGAGAAAAGTTGAAAGAGAAAGCCAAGTGGATCAAAGAATGTGAATTGATGCCGCAGGGAATTTTGGAAAATGCCCCAGGGAGGGATTCAACATTGGACGAGAGCTGCGAGCACAACGAAAGGATGATAAAGGTGGAAATATCGGCTAGCAATGCATTAGGAGATGTCGATACTCATGAACGGTAGGATTATCTAGATCATTTATCAAATGTTCATCTATAGCTAAATAGAGCCTAATCTCTTCTTTTAATTAGTTAAGTAAAATAAACAATTTGTGAAGGGACATGTCCCTTCCAAGTTTTGATGTATTTATATATGTTCCATAGTAATGCAATAGATATAGGTGTTAGGAGATATTCAGTAGATAGTTTTCTAGAAAAATGCTTTCATATACAAAGACTTAGATGCATGTATTTTGATGGAGTAAATGAAGATATCTAAGTTGTGGATTAAGATTTTGGTATCAACTGTTTGTTAAATTTATGCATTTATTTGATTGTCTCCATTATGATGCTTCTCTATTGTTTAAATTGATATAACAAATTTATACTCAGTTTATCATTATACATTTGCTATATATGTGTGATCTGGTTATTCGGTTCTCTCAAGTAGGGATTAAAATCTTCTAATCAATCATAGCAATTGGGAAGTGTTAATTGGATTAAGAAGAAGAATCACATAACCAGAATTTCCATTCTATCTCAAGAAGAGTTTGTCAATTATTCACTTGCACGTTTACACAAGTTGTAAACAATTTTTGTGCCTGACAGTTTGAATTATTGCCATTATTGAAATCCACATTTGTAGTTATTCATTGGACTCCATATACCCAATAAGGTACTAGTCTCCCCTTGTATTCTTTTATAATTTTCATTATTCTTATTTATTTCTCACTTACATTTACACATACACATACATATGTATTTATTGTTTTCCTTTATTTCTCATGTAGTTTAATAGTTTGATCGATTTCATATTATGTGTTGAAGACTTTAGAACTTCAATTACATTAATTTATGGATATGTTGTATCTATAACACTACAAAACTATATGCTCTTTGCATTTACACTTGCATTTAGAAATACACATTTATATACATAGATATAGATTTCTTTAATGATATGTTGCATTTATTGTTCTAGGAGAGCATACAGTAATTGCATTTACATTTACATTTAAAATACATATGCATACATACATACATATATGTGTGTGTGTGTATCATTTATATTCAATGTTGAAACAACCCATTAGGTCTGCACATGGATAAAAATTCATAAAATCAGATCTCCCATACATATTTTGTTGAAACCTAGGCTTGAACCTCTCATTTCACATGCTTTTCTTCACAAAACTCTTGAGGACAACAGCTATACCTTCTTTATTTCTCATCCTACGCCCTATTCATGCATCCTAAAATTACAACAGTATCCATGGGGCCTCTTACACAAGCTAGAGTAATCACAAAAAGTGTAAGAGCCCCTTTATATCATGTTTGGACTACAAAACCCTCAAAAATAGGGTAACCGGGTTGTATGCAAAGAAATGAAGCTTTCTAACTCAAATCAACGCCTTAAGCCCTTAGATCAGATTCAAATCAAAGTTAACACATATCTTCATGACATGAAATTGATTTCACATCAAAATATGGCTGCATGTGACCGTACAATGTTGCATAATAAGAAAAATATAGAGATTTTGAAGAAAAACATAGATTTTCGAATGTCAAGAGCTTGTATTTTAAATCCTCAACCATCAACAACCATTAGAATGACCACTTTATTCCTTTTAAATGCCTTTTCACCTCAACCACTGAACAACCACCTCTACAACTAAATTTTTAATCTTTTATGATCACATGAAACATAAAACACACTAATTTCAAGGTTGTTAACATCACTATTGAAATGTTTTAATTTTTTGACCTTTCAAACATTAAAAAGTACATCATTAAATTAATTATGTAATGGCATAAAAATTAAAAAACATCATGAATTAATTATGTAACCACATAAGTCAAATATAATTCTATCAAGAAATTAATATCAAATAGATAATATAATCGCATAACTCATACATTTCAATGTCATTGATATTCTTCTTCATCCAACTCTTTGTCTGTATCATCCGATCTAGATTCAACATTGTACGGATTGGTCATATCATCATCATCATCATTGATATCAGTTTTGATAATGTCATCATCCATAAGGATATCATCTTCATGAACATTAACTCCTACATCATCATGATCTAGTTCCTCCTCTTCGGCATCTTCGTCAGGGACATCATCAACTAATTGTTGATCCTGATCATCATCTACATCATCTTCTAGTTCTTTGTTATCTTCTTCTTCCACCACATTATAATTTACCGGCCTTCCTCTTGGATCATGTCTAACAACAAATGACCAACCCAGTTTACGTGGAACCTCTGAGTAAAATACCTGCTCACATTTGCTTGGAAGAACATAGGGCTCATTTCCAGCTTGCTCAATCGACCTTGTATTAACCATGGTAAATTCATTATCATGTTCACTAACAATTCTCTCAGGATCATTTTCATTAAATCGTAGCCTGTACCATAGGACGACCAACATAATTAATCTGAAGGACTTAAAGTCACACTCAAGTATATCATCCAAAATCCTATAGTATCAATCTTCTAAGACTTTTGGATGTATGTCGCTTCTAGATGAAACATTAGTCATCTGAAAGACTGCAGTTATACCTGAATCACAAGTTTTCTTCGTGTCATCCAACTTTTTGATTCAAAATTTACAACCATTGCACCACATAGCCTTGTGGTGTTTCACTTGCAATATGTCAAACATGTAAAAATTATTACAATATCGTCAATTGATAAACATATTTATTCTTGGTGAATGTATGCAAAGAAAATAATCTCAACATATATATACATCAATATAATTGAAAATAATTAAATAATATGGGTGATTAATATATTTATATGTACCTATTTATCTCTTAAACCATATGCTAAATCAATTTCCCTTTGTGTAACATTGGAATATCCATTACAATGAGCTTCTTTAACCAATGAAGCCACACCCTCCCATGTTAATGTGGGACCAGATTGTTGACATCATTCAATCCATACCATCATCCAATCAACATTGTTTGTGACATCCAAATGTAGTGCATCCCACTCTTGACCAACTATATCAAAAAAAATTAAAATTCACAAATGACATATAATAAGTTAAATACCACAGTATACAACCTTAATTTATAATTGATGTTTATTGAAGATTAATAATTAAATAAGTACAATATACATAAATCCCATATGTAAAATGTATTCCAATTAATCTCCATGACCATCTTCTAATTACCTCTCACTTTCCTCAATCTACCTTTCCCCATCAGGTACTCACCTTTGAATTTGTTAATGGAGTTGGGATCCCAAATGTGATCTACATGGATCTTTGTTGCAAACTTAGGAAGATATTCACTAATGTACACCATGGTATGGTATGCCATAAATCCCTCCACCATAGAACCCTCAAGATGTGCTCTTTGTCTAACCAAAGCCTTAAAAAATTTCATGTGCCTCTCAACCATCCACATTGACCTTATGTGTACAAGTCCACACAATTCAATCTCCTCAACTTGGTGTATGAGGTAGTGTTCTTGTGCATTTAAAAATGTAAAAGGTGGAAACTTTTGCATTTCACACATTAGATGAGGAATTTTTCTCTTCCAATAATTTATATCTTCTTTATGGATTTCTTTAGATGACAACCATCTACAAGTGATTCAAGGCACAAATATATTAACGAAATTTAACAAAAATATACAGTATATTACATAACAAGTAAAACAAATGACAATTATAATATCTATACAATGAATTGAACAAATATCACTTCTTACCTTATGTATTTTCTAAGATCATGTATAACTTGCTTGACATTGTTGTTGAAGTTGTCTGGGAGAGATAGACGTAGAACGTACTGCAACAATTATAAAATGATCTTTTCATTATTTTTCCAAAAGTAGTAAACATAATACACTAAAAATTACATGTATTATGCAAGTGTATATAATATACCAAAATAATTACCTTAATGAAGGTATGCCAATCATGCATTTTCATCCCTGACCCAAATTCACCTTTCTTTGTTATTATATTGTTTATGTTTGCAACAAATCTTGTGGGAAATCAAATTTTTCATATGAATTCTTTTATAGCATTACTTTGTTGCTTTCTTAATAACCAAGGAAGGGCACTTATATTAATTTTGTCTCCATTTCTATTTAATTGAATGACATTTTTCATTGCATGATTGACTTCCTGAATGTCACTACAAATTTTGACAATTTTTTCTTTGCCATGCCTTCCATCCAATATTTCCATAACGTTTATGTTATATTCTTTCTAATATACATTGTATCAAACAAATGTACAATTTGTAGCTACTCATAGTAGGGCAACCTACTAAATTGTCTGGGATAACTTTTCAGTCCATGTGGAAGCCGACCGTTAATGCCTTGATGACCTTCATGAAGCATATAGGTTAAACAAATTAACAACAACAATCATTGTCAATTACAGCATGAGTAAACACCACACAATATAAAAATATAAATTCAAAACATATCATATATGATAGATAAACAATTTGATCCAATGTATAACCTTGACGATTAATTCTATTATATTCCAACTTCCATAGGTGAGGTGTCATTCTTTGTGGTTTTGATGTAGTCTCTTCTTTCCCATTGAAAAGATGTTTGTCAGTAGTTCGATACTTATGATTTATGTGGAGCAAGTGTCTATACTCATCAAAAACCTACTTTCCTAAACTTGTTGAAAGACGATATTTAATATTTGGACCACAAATTGGACATGCAAATTTTCCCTTTGTTTGAAGACCTGCAAGATCATATATAATTGGATTAAATATGTCAATTTTTATAATTATATATAATGAATAGATTATTTAAAAAACATGCATGATATCTACTTCATAAAATTAAATATCGTTAAAGTGCAATCGAACGTTATAACATACCACAAAAATGTGTTAGCCCTGGGGCATCATGAATTGTCCATACAAGCATTGCATGGAATTGAAATTGTCTTTGTCCTATTGGTCTAGAGACGTCATACATAGTGACGCCATTCCATAACTTTAGTAACTCGTCGATAAGAGGCTCGATATATAACATTCATATCTTTAACTTGGTACTTACCTAGTTGAATGAACATAAACATTTCATAATTATTATAACCATTTTACTGCAATATATATAAATTAATGTACATGACTATTGAATGAAAAAAATATAAGTTATTATGCAACAAATAAGACAAATGAGATGCTACTACATTAAAGAAAATTGATGTAAACAAATATCTGGAACAATCATTGACAACATTATGTGCTCCCTCTTTATTGACATCCATGGAGGAATGTTATTGTTGATAACAAAAATAGGCCACACTGAGTAAATAGATCTCAAATCTCCAAATGGATTGACACCATCCACTGCCAATGAAAGCCTGAGATTATGAGGGTCTTCTTTAAAGTGTGGCCATTTTTCCTCCATGTCCCTAAATGCAGAACCATTTGTAGACATTCGAAGAATGTCATCTCCACTTTTATTTTGTGCATGGTAATCTATAAATTGCGCTAAGCTTTCTCACCTAAATAATCATTGCATACGTGGAATAATGGGAATATAATGAAGAACCTTGTGAGACACCTTTTTTATTAGTTGATTTGTTCGATATCTACTGATATGGCATTTCGGGCATTCTGTTGCAAATTCATGTTGTTTATGATATATAATATGATCATTGGGACATGCATCTATTGCTTGATACTCCATTCCGATATCTTTCATAATGCCAGATAAATCTCGATATGAGCAAGGTAAAATATTTGATGGTGGTAACAAAAAATCACCAATCAATCTACAACAAAAAATAATTTGTTAATATAAAGAATATTAATGGTACATATTTCATCCTTTATTTACTAGTGATGAACTAACAACAATTAAAATAGATGAAAAAAGATGACATATATGACATACCTTAACATCCATGAGATTGCTATGTTTGATAAACCATTCATAACCTTCAAGTTCAACAACAACAATACAACATAGAGAAGAGTTTTTTGGGAGCCTTCATAAAGGGGCTTGTATGCCTTCTCAAGTATAGGTAAATCATGAACATCATCAAAGTCATCTCGATCATCATGATCAGCTCTGCCACTAAATGTGTCATGGATCAATGTATTTGTACCATCATCTTCAACTGTGTTTTCTGGCACATGATCATCTTCTTCCATAGGATCATTAACTTCATCTTCGATATTCATAGCTCCATGTTCGTCCACTTGCAAAACCACATTCTCTAGGTTGTGATAATCCATATCATGTGCCCTAGGGCACCCCACATTTATACTAATGATAGACACAAATAAACCATGATCATGATCAAGTGATTTTATATATATATATAAAATGTTAAAACGATATAAAAATTTACAAATTCAATCAATATAAACACATATAATGCACAAATTACCAATGGATGATAATCATGCTCCCCTTCAACGTGACCATGTTTCCTACAATGTTTCTTAGTTGTTGTGATTAAAAGTCATCTCACCTTTAAGCCCTTGCAATTATTGCAAGGACAATAACATTTCCCATCACCCTTTCTATTCAATCTAGCCCACAATCTATCAAGTGTTTCTTCTTTTTGTTTTGGACTAATATTATCTGACATGATTTTTCTTTACCAAGCTTGAATATTTAGATCTTCAAAAAATATCAAACTCACACTCCAATAAATTTTATTCATAGATAGGTAACAAAACCTAATAATTTCAATATTTTACACCAAAAAAATTCGGCATGCAACCATCCCTGCAAAAGAGAAGATAGTCTGAAGTTAATGACCCCAAAAAACACTTTAAAATTCTAATTCTAAAACTTATTAAATTATGATTTTATTATGATTTCCAACTGTTAGACTCCTAAAATCAAAATATTGAACTTGCACAACAAAATCTGAAAATGCAACTTTGAAAATGCACAAGTCTAAAAATGAAATTTGATGAGATGTTGTTTTAAAATATGATTAAAATATGATTTTCAAACCTAGAAGTACAAATCTGACTTCACAAATAAATTATGGGAAAGGACAATGACTACCCTCAACCTGGTGATAGCTTGAATTTTTTCTAATTTTTCCCAAGAAAATCGTCCTTAGTTCTCCACAAACTGTCATAAGTATAGCAAATTCGCAAGTAGAGCAAATTCCTAAGTATAGCAAAAAATTGTCGCAATACATAGTTGAGCTCACTTTTTATTTATGTCGGCCTCAATTTTGACTTCACATGTTCGTCGAAATTTCGACAAAAAAAATTTGTCACAATTTCGACGAAAAAACAAGTTCGTCAAAATTTCAACAAACGTTGGGGATAAAATTTTTAAAAAATGAAAATTACACATTAAATATCACTAATACCCAACAATACATCTAATTATCCATCTTTCGTCAGAAATTTTCATTGGATTTTGCAGCCAAATGAGTTAGTGAATGTTATCAAAGCAAAAGAAGTTGAGAAGCATAATGGGCAAATCAAATAAACATGGATACCAAAATATACAAAGAAAGAATATCCCTATGAAACTCCATTAGTCAAATAAACTATGGGGAAAAATAAAAAAGGGAAAAGTATCCATCAAATATGTCCACAAAGGAAAAATTAGGCTTCTCAAACAACGTACAAAGTATATCAAGTAGTTGGTCCTAATTCCATGCACACTTCTTTATCCACCCATCATTGCTCATCTTCCCAAGTTTGGAGAATCAAAGGTTCCAAACTATCAACCAATCCATCTATTCCTAAACACATAGCACCATCCACGCCTCCACACATGATATCTAATTCTCACATTGACCATGTATTGGCAGCGACCCTTCATCATAAGGATTTAGAAGGCACTCTATCGCAATGTGCGCACAAAGACAAAGTTAAATCAGGTATCAAAAAATAGATCGGGAATCTAAAAATTTGTATTCAAGTGCATGTATCTTGGTAAAAAAACTTCTTCAAGCAAGATATCGATGGCACGTTATGATAGAAGCATCCATTTTAGCACCACCAGGTGGTTCAACATGAGATTAAAATCTTTCAAAAAATCAAAAAAATCAAAAAATATGAAAATCCAAAAAAAATCAGAAAAGGGATTAAAAACAGTAAAGAGAAAAAAAAAGAAAAAAAAAATCGTCCTCTAGTAAAAACCACTTCGGTGGCACTTTGGACAAGTACCATGATGAAAACCTTGCAAACAGGTGTCATGTGTAGAATCGAGCATCTACGTGCACTAGCTCAGGTGGAAGCATCTCATCCCATCCATGATAAATCCAACATTACATCCATCTCATCCATATAAAACCATTCATCCATGAACCATTTATCCAATCCATTTTGATCCATCTGCATCCATATTCCAAGTTATCTTGATCTTGAAAAAAGTTTGGTTGTACACTTTACACTTGCTTATGGTAAACATCTTGGCATGAGTCATTTTCATTGATCCTATCCTACCTAGCATTATTTGAGCCATGAAGCACTATCCAAATGAGCTTTCTTTATTCAAACACCTTATCTTAGCATAAGATAATCCATATCCATCCCATCCATCTGCACACCTATTCCAGCATCCACCCATGGCATTTCATACATTGCTAGACATTGGGGGAAGATATGTACATCTTGCTTCGAGAATAAATCTTGACATATATCCTCCAACTTATGTGGTGATCCAAACATTGGAAAAATGTGAAATCAAATTGGTCAAGCAGTTGTGAGCCAAAATCCAAATCACTAGCCCAAGGCATATTTTGACAAGAAGACATTCCTTATCAAGCTCCATCTTTCATCGAACATCAATCCAAACAATCAATATCAGTTGCATCTAACGTGCACTTCAACCTCACATCAAATCATTCAAACTGATTCTATTCCAAATCAAGCTTCAAAATCTTGATCGATCAAATCCAATCAATCCAATCACTCATCATCTTGGGCTATCCTTCCCAATCCTTG
>VDFB02271358.1:390982091-391032734 GCA_007258455.2 Sequoia sempervirens | reverse complement strand
GTCTTATGTCTGTCCTCGTACTGCACCATGACCTGGTTGTATCCTGAATAACCATCTAGGAAGGACATCATTTGAGATCCATTGATGATCTGGAGCACTTCATCCAGTGAGGGAATTGAATAATTATCCTTTTTTGATGCCCTATTCAGGTTCCCAAAATCTACACACAGTTTGATTTTGCCATTTTTCTTTCGTACAGGAACCAGGTTTGCAACCCAAGTAGAGTGTCTAACTAGAAATATTATCCTTGCAAACAATATTTTTTGCACTTCCTTTTGTATTATAGGCTCCAGTAAAGCATTAATGGGCCTCTGTCTTTTTCTGAAAGGCTTTGCTCCTAGATTGAGAGGGATAGTATGAGTTATGACTGATGTATCATAAGTCTTCATAACTCTAGGCTATCACATCTGGATATTTGTACAATGCATCAATGATTTCCCATCTTTCTTCTGGGGTGCATACTTTGCCAATAAGAATGTTTTTGATATCATCCTGGGATCCCACATTATACTTATCACACTATCCACTAATGGACTCCTTCCTAGTTTCTTGACCTTGGTCTCTGATCTTGTCCAGATCAAAGATTCTTTCTAATTGTACCATTCCCCTAGGAATAGTGTTCATCTTCAAATTGATTACCCCTTCAAGTTCCATCTCTACTTCTTGAAGCTCAGTTTCATTAATGATGTGAGAAGAAAAAATATTTGTGTTTGTGATAAAGTCTAGAATATGCTTATCATTTTCAAACACCTAGAAGCTGGTAACATTATCAGGGACTGAGGGCACTGGGGTCAGTTCCACTGTAAACTTCTTCAACCTAGAAAGAGATAGAGGCTACAGAGTACTGGCTTCCTGGGCCAAGGAATCAGTTGTCTAGTTTTTATTTCGTGGAATTAGCTGAATGTTGAAGGCGTCAAATCCTTCAATAAGGTCCCATACTCTGTGTCTATAGTTAGGCATCCTTCTGTCATGGTAGGAGTACTACCTTCTAACTTGCTTGACTACTAATTTAGAATCTCCATACACTTGCAAGATCTTAACCTTCTTCTTCAAGGCTATTAACAATCCATGAACCAAAGCTTCGTATTCTGCTACATTATTTGTACAATAAAATTAGAGTCTATGAGCAACAAAAAACGTCTTACCTTTTGGGTTGATTAGCTCAAATCCTGCCCCAACTCCTTGTTTTGATTTGGAGCCATCAAATCTTAATGTCCACTTACATTGTTGTCGCTGGATGGCTTTTCAGAAGGCATCACTCATTTTCCTTTGCGGTCTTCTCAAACATTGATTGGGATCACAAGAGTAGGATTAGTATACTTCTGTATTTGTTTTACTGTGGCTTGGCATAAGCAACAATCTAGTTCTGAATGTGAAGCATTATGTACCCTACACCAATTGGGAAAAAGTAACTCTTTAAAGTTCATTCTTCTTCCTAACTGAATCTAACCTTTAATACATTTTTTAAGGAACTCTTGAAAACTTCCTAACAAAGCCAACTGATTATCCTTTGGATCATCATTACTTTCAGCTGGTTCACCATTGTCTTTAACTGGGTCCACTAGGGCTTCAACACCACTAGACTCCGACATGAGGCTGTGAGACACTGTATGCAACATGAGGACCTCCTCCGAATCCAGTTCTTCAAGGGGAGCGGAAAGCATGTAACTACCCATACTTACTTCTGACACCAAAATTTCAGCAGAGGTTTTCTGATACTCTATAATCATATACTTCATTTTGGGTTCTCGTTCAATTCTAATTTGATTAGGCACTCCTTTCCAAGGAAGCCACATATGGGAGTGATTAGTTGAAACATATCCATTCAACACCCTAGTAAATTCCCTTCCCAAGATTAGGCCATAGGCGTCAGGGATGTCAGCCACTTGTATATTGACAACTTGTTGAATTCTAGGATCAGAAGCAATCTACAGGTGAATCATATTCAACTCTCCTACAACATTGACTTCGGTCCTATCCAACTATGTGATTTTCTTTTGAGAATCAGCAGGGGTGATACCCATAGCTCTACAAACACTAAGAGGCATAACATTGGTTGAGGCACCAAAATCTAGCAGACAATTATGCAAATTCTTGCCAAATACGCGGACATAAATCAAGAATGGAGGAGTATCGGTTTTCCCTTGAAACAGAGTTAAGGGAGTGTCTACTCAAACAACTTGATAATTGTCCCTTTCCTTCCTAGTGTCTCCAAGGGGCATATGGACTTGATCATGAGACTGATTTTTCCCTCCTATTGGCCAAGAACTAGATACTTTATGGACATTCTTGCTAACCGATTTATCTTGCAACATGGAATTTGCATCATAATAACCTAAAACTACATTCCTAATGGATGGAACTCTTAATAACTCAAATGCAGATAGATTTACCTTTAACTTTCGGAGTTCTTCAACAACATATATGGCCAATTGTTCTTTATTCAAATAAGTGGGGGTCTCCTTCGGGTACTCCACCATCTTTTCTTTACCTACGTCAGCATTTCTTCCCTTTGGTACATCAGCGTGTCCTCCTTGAGATAAATATTTCCTGGAAACTAGGGGAAATGAGGGACTGTTACTAGCATTGGGGTCTAGGGGCGTATTGAAATTATTTGGTGGAATGGAAGTAGTGAAGGGGCCTCCAGCCTGTGGGCGCCTATGTGGTAACTCTCTCAAGTCATATTTCTTGACTAGCCTTTGGAAGGTCTACACTTCTTCGATGTAAGCTTCCTCTTCATCTTTGGGGCCATTGTCATTCATTTGACTCTCATCGAATAACTGTGTCATTTCATCACCATTTCATACCTGGTCTACCTCTTCCTCCAACTAGTCATACTCCTCTTTAGGTACATTTCCTTACTTTGCGGAAAAGGAGCATGGTTTAATACCAACACTGGTGAATCATAAGGAATAGAGGGTACTATTTCTTGACAGGTTGCATTATTCTCCACCTCATACTAAAAGATCGAGGCTACTGTTTGGAAATCTTGATAGTCTAACTCGGAATGTTGATTGGTCTTGTGGAGCCTACACCACCCTGATAAAGCAGCCTCAACTAGATATACACCGCTAGGAGGCTTCTCTTGATTAACTTTTTGATCGGCAGACTAATTAGCAGGTTGACTGATTGGTTGATCCAATGGGGTGGGAACTCCTCCATTGTTGGGACCTGTGTTCCAAGTCCTATTATGTCCTGACAGCTGCCTTCTTTCGAATCCTTGTCCACCACTCGGTCCTCTATCAAAGTTTTGACCTGATGATTGTCCTTTATCATAATTTTGTCTTTTGTTGTTATTATATCCCCGATCATTGTTGTAACCTCTATCATTTTTGTATACTCGGTCCTGACGTTGCCCTCTATTGTAGTGATGTCCTTGTGGATTCTCTCTGTTTTGGTTGGACTGCAAATTTCTCAGACCATCTTGCAACTGACTATTCTAATTCCTCAAGTAAGTCACTTCCATATTTAGCTTTTTTATTTGTTCAGACAACTCATCGAGTCTCTCCTTGTCATGATTACTATATGGAGGTTGATTCACATTATTCTAGGAATGTCCTACTATAGCATTGGCATTTAATGACTGGTTCAATACCTCAAAATTTTGCATGTATGAGGGATAACTAGCCTAAGGGTGGATATGTAGAGGTTGGTTCACATTTTGCTGAGGATAACTAACTGCGGATGAAATTTTTCCACCAAGAGGTCCTGGGTAAGGGACTAGAGGCAACTGAGGCACCTGGTTCATGATCAGATTATGGTTTGCAAAAGCTTGATTGAGAGCTGGAACTTGTCCAAGGTGAGCAACGGGTCCTAATGAGGGTAAAGGCCCAGATAGATATTGCCTTAGATTTGTGCTAACTTTTATAGCCTTTGCATATGCATCTAGTAAACTCTCAGGGAGGTTATTACTCCATTTCATAAAAGTAGTTGTTAAACTATCAAGTCCTTCGTAATAGACTTCTAGGGCAGTGACTTCATCAACAACATACGGGGTCTCTAATCTAGTATAGGCACGATGAAACCTATTATTGAAAGACCCTATGGGCTCATTGACCTCTCTCTTCACATTAGTGAACTGATGGTAAAGCTCATTAGAACTAATGGGGATTCAAATTTTCTACAAGAAAGCAGCTTCTAGCTTAGTCCAATGGTGGATAGATCTAGCAAGTAAGTGGTTATACCAATAAAACACATCTTCTCCTAATTAATAAGGAAATATTTTACATGCTACATCCTCATGGTTTACCCCTCTATCTTTAAGGCCAGTCTGAAAGATCCTAATGTGCTCCTCAATAGTCCTATTCGGGTCATTAACATGAAATTTTGAACATAAGTGTTCAGGGTTTTTTGGCATAACATTGTAGATAGTGAAACTCAGGGGAGATGGGTTGGTTGCCAAGAAAGCCATTGGTGGAGGTGGGGGTGGTAATGGTTGATTTCTGACTGGCTGAGGTTGTGGACTGGGAATGGCCTCAGGCTTAGATGAACTTGATGAAGATGGGGATGATGGAGAAGTGGGAGGTGGATGGGATGATGATGATTTTCCCCTTTTGTTAGTCCTTCTTGACCAAGTAGGGCCTAGTAATTCTTGGAATTCTTCCTCTCCTTGAGCCGATCTTGTTCTTCTTTGGAATCTCTTAGGAGAGATGGCATTCAAAAATCAATCTAGCTTGCTTATTCAGGGCCCTCCTAGCACCAGTTCCTGTTGATCATGTTTTCTGCACAATAACAACCAGACAAAATATGATATCCTATCTCTCTTGAAAGGTAAATCTCTATCGGAAAGCCTCGAGAGATTAGCCCAAGCTCTCTAATGTCAGGTCTTGACAGTGCATAAACAACTCAGTAACAAATGTGAAAATGTTGGCAATCACAATGGGACCTTACTACAAGCAAAATACTGAATCGATTCTATCAGATTTAACAAACTGGTGATACTTCAATCCTAGATTTAACCCAATAATCAAAAAAATAGAAAAAGGATAAGGGTTTCAAAGAGAGTTCTAAATCTAATATGAATCCTAAGATTAATAATGAAAATAATCAACACTCGAAATGGACCAATCCCTAAAAATTGATCTCTGCTTGACCAAGATAAATCTGTAATCTCACATAAAATAGTGCAATATTTTGAGACGTTAAGATTTTCAAATCATGAACATTCATTCAATAACCCTATTGTATTTGAAATGAAAAAATCCTCACAATCGAACTAAGCACACTGAATATGAAGTCTAGGCTAACTTTGCAAAGCAACTAACAATCAGTTGGTTGTGAAAAGTATGGACTGAAGGATTGTTGCAACATTTGGGTATCAAATCACAAACATTATTAAATCAAATCTAATCTAAATGTTAACTTCCTCAAATCAATTTTAAAGATAGAACAACAAGAACCATGCAAGACAAAAGAACACAAGTATGACACCAAATCACAATGTCATTATCTACATTTGAATTATCCATAGTAGCAACAATTCCAGCTTTCTGTTACAACATTTTCTTTAGAATTCCTACTTGCTAACTTGATTCTAACTACTTCTGCTCTATTCTACTTCTATCTTTTAATTGTAGATTCTTAACTATCTAGCTCTTCAACCCTTTACAAAGAGGTGAAATGCCCATTATATAGAATTCCTCAGAAACTGTTAGCCAAGCAAGGGTTTCGCTGTAATAACTCGGCATAACAACCCAGCCAAGAGAGTCTCATGGCTGGTCAAATAATCATTGAATGCACATCCCGTCCAAGTTAGCCTAAGATCCGCAATGTAGTTCAGACTGATGCGTGGGAAGATAATAGGGAAGCACAAATTGCATCATAGCCTATCATTAGCTCCCTTCCCTATTATCTTTGTTCTGACTTAGCTCTTCATGTACTGTAAAAAATTCCCCATCCAAGTTGGCCACTAGTGGCAGGGGTAGAACCCTAAGTCGATTCTCAATGGACGCAATCTCTTCTATTGAGTGCTTGACCGACTTATCCCAATCTACCATATATGCAAAATACTTATCAATAACTGCAAGGTAGGTGGCCACATCATCCAACTAGTGCTCAGAAATGGAACCATCATCAAGTGGGGCATAGACATCATGCCACCACTTCCTCAAATGTTCCAATTTCAGATACTTGGGCGTGATCTTCCTTCTTCCTGTCATTATCTCAAAAAAAGAAATGCAGCCATCATAGACACCAGCTAGGGCAGCATCAATTTGCTCTCTCCGCTTGTAAATCATTTTCAATACTTTCTTCCTAATTTGCAATGCCTCAAACCATTCCCATGGTTTGGCAGCTCTAGAAGAAGGAAGGATCTCATCACTTACCAATCTGTCTCAGGTGTATTTAATTATAGTTCTAGTTTTCTATAGAAGAAGATCTATATCTTCCTTGTCTTGTGCTAACATAGCCTTCAACCACTCAGTCATGATGACAACATCCTTTCCTATTGACAGGATCTCCTTAATAGCTTCATCACCTTTTACTTGCACCCATTTCAACCAATTCACAGTGACAACAGTGGAAGCTTTCATCTTTTCTAGCTCGGTGATGGTCTACTAAGGTAGAGGATTTGTAGTAGAGGAAGAAGGATTAATGGACTGCACTGGTTTCATTAATTCCTCCCAGCATTTCCTGAGATTCTCATTTTCTTTCTTTAGTTCCTACTTTGTCTTCATTTCTTCCCTCAATCTACCCACAATAACTGCACTAGAATATAATCCTCAATATCCTGCTCCATAGATGTAGGTCCTAGATTGAAAGTTTGAACATGGTAATCCTTTCCAACCACATCATCTCTATTTTTTTCTGGACCAGGGGTAGCAATATGAATAACTCGATCATGAGTTTCATCTCTTTCAATCCTCAAGATCACCCTGGCCTTCTTCTTATCTTTATCTTTCCCAATTTAGGCTAGCAGTGCATCCCAATTTGGTGGACTATCCTCTACCACAACCTGTTTTTTCTTTATCTCTTTGTCCAGCCATTCTGGAATAGCAAGCTCCAATTGCACTTGGCTCTGTCCCATTTCTTCTTGTTTATCTTCATGTGCCTCCTCACCCAAATTCTACTTCTCAAGAGTCTCATCTTTATTCCTTTCCTCCTCGATGTGTTCCTCCTCATGTTCAGGTGACAGGAAATTTTCTACTTCCTCCTCCCTTGGAGGAGATTCAACTACTTCATTTGTGACCGGTGACTCTGCATATGTAACCAAGGGGGATTGCATTTCTTTTTCAATTTCTACCTCTACACTGTAGAGTTCCCCCTCATGGAATTCCTCCCCTTCAGTGTCTAGAGGTTCATAAAAAAATTTAGATTCACCAGGTTCACTTTGAACTTCATGAGTGGGAGGGATGTCATCCTACTGCCCCTTGTGAAGAGTGGCAGGAGGAAAATATGCCTTAGGAATACCATTCTTTGGAGAAGGATTCCTAAACCTCCTTGTATATACCTTTTCTTTCTCCTCTGAACTTTCAATATTCACAATTGGTGGGGAAATTACCCCTTCTGCAACCTTGGAGCTTACCTTCTCTGATAATTTTACAATTCTTCTTCTCTTCAGCACAGGAGCATCAGTCTCAGGATTTTGTTCTTTGACTTCCTTTTATTCAGACCTTTTAGTCCTTGTTCTCTTTTTGGCCTTTGGCCTTCTTTGTTTTTTTGTCTCTTGGACCTCTATTTCTTGAACATCTTTAATCTTGACCTTGGAAGGAGAGTTCAGCTTACCCTTACCCTTAGGATCCCGCTCGGTAGATTCTTCAGAGGTGGAGTGGGAATCCAAATCTCCCATTAGAGCATAGATGCACTGTATACCATTATTTTCTAGCTCCCATAGTTTGTGTTTTAGCCACATCCTAGTGAATTTGAGAACTGGGTCCATTAGTTGTTTTACCTCTGTCTTTTCTTCCTCCAGCCAATCCACATCACTGATTGGTTTATCTTTTATGGCCTCATAGGCATGATCTTGGATCAATTTTCCATCATTGTCCAACTGATCAGGAACTGCCTTTACATTATACAACCGAACTGACTCAACTAGGAGTCGGGAGAATTTCTTCTTTCTGACCTACAATTCATCACTACAGTTGGCCCAGTAGTCCTCCAAATTCACCTTATGCCTATATTCCCTACTAGTCTTTCTTTGGGCTTCTGCTGTAATATCAAATATGAACCTCTAGGAGTGGAAATTCAAGCCAAGAGTACTCATTTCTTCTTCTGAAGCTTGGGCAGAACCAATGGAAGGAAAAACCTCTCCGGTACCAAGTCTCCACCAAATCCAGTCCTATGTTTTTCCTTCTTGACAATGGCATCAAAATCACAAATCTTTCTAGTTACTTCCAACAATATGATGTGGTCAGTGGGATACCTTGGAAGTCTATATGGGGCCCTTCGGTAGCCATTGACCTGAATGTAGGAGAAGGTCGGGAATTGAATAAACCAAGCTCCATATTTCTTGATGAGCTCCTTGGCCAGATCTGAAATCCAGACATGCTTCGCTCCTTGAAGCATTCTGGTGATATGCATGGTAAATGCATCATTTTCCCTCCTATAGTTTGAACCTCACCAGTGCAACTAAGGGAACACTTCATAAGCAATATCCTGTCCAAAAATTCCTTTTGTATCCAATACTCTATAGGGGTGGAATCTAGCCAGTGCATAGACCAAATATGAGGTCATTGTGAAGGTCTTTGTCTGCAACACATTAGACAACTTCTTGTGGATTACTTAGCTGATGAACCCTACCCAATGGTAGTTTGCTTTCTCCTGCTCCATCCTCACAATCACATGGCACATCTAGCTCTCGAATGTCCCAACACTCTTCAATCCAAGCACCCTGCTAAGAAAGGTGATGGCATCATAGTATTCCTTCTTGAATTTTTCCTTGAACAACTGCTTGGGAAATTTGGAGTAGTGAGAGTTGGGCTTCTCCAGCCAATAATTGATAAACTATTGTGATTTCACAGTCTGCTCATCGTAGAACTCCTAAGCTGCCTCAAGGGTGAGTCCCACCACATGAGACCTGTCTAGAATATCAAAGGTTTGGGCAATGGAGATCGAGTTGAGATTTGCAACCACTCTCCCTTGAGGACCAATTATCCTCTGTGGATCCTCATCATAGTGCCTGGCACACTCAAGGACTAGCTTGTAACACTGCATTGTAGAGGGGAAACGAGCAACATGGGACAAACCGAATTCCATCAATCTTCTAGCCACCAAAGGAAGGTCCTTAGTCACCATTCTTCCTTTAAATTCCTCATAGTCCTAGAGGCCAACATTTGTATCAGTGACTTCTGACTAGACAAAAGTGATCTTACTCTCAGGGGCCTTGCTCTTGATGTCCATCTTAATCCTCTCTACATCAGACAATGAAGACCCAGCTGCTGCCTTGCTTGATTTAGCATGCACTCAACATGAAGAAACAGTAAAAACCACAGGAAAACAAGATTAATCCATTAGAACACCATTATAATGCACCTCATATGGTCAAGGTGTTATTAAAATCCTTATAGAATGACCATAACACATTTCGGGTTTCGAGACCATCTGGGGAATCTGAGCCAGAGAGGAATTCTGGGAAATTCCAAACCGATTGGATTCCAATGGAATAACCAAGAAACACCTACTTAACCATCAAACCTGATAATTTTCATCAATAAATCACATGAGAGATCCAAATATGGTGTGAAATAATCATCAAATGCATCACAAATTATAAACGAATCCAATTATTTCATGTTCCTTTATAATTCACCAAATTTTGGGGAAATCTATGAGGGATGGATTTCCGCGAAGAACAGGCCAAAGAGGATTTTTTGGGAAATCTAGGAGACGGTGGATTTCAGAGAAATCCATACCTAGCGGACATCCATGGTTAGGAAAAGTTCCAAACCAATGGGGATTCCCTGAACGAAGGTTTCGGCAAGAGTTTTGAGCTCGCCGAGAAGTCTTGGCGAAGTTGAGATGTCTTGCGGACCGGTGATAAATGCATCGATATGACTAATGGGTGGTTGGGGTAAGGTCTTGGTGACTGCTCTTGTCTTACCGACTGATGGGGTCCAAGCAAACACTTCGGCCAGGCTAAATTTTTTTATATGAGGTCCTGGCGAAGTTGAGATGTCTTGCCAACCGGGGCTTGGTTTGAATTCAATTAGAGGTCTCAGTGAAAATATCTAGCCTCGCTAAGAAAAGAAGCATCGCCACAAGGTCTTGGTGACAGTCGGTAGTTACGTCGAATGGGAAGGTCTTGGCAAGAGTTGGGATCTCGCTGAAAGGTCTCAGCGAAGCATGAAGGTCTTTTGGAAGCACAAATGGATATCGGTGAAGCCACGGGAGCCTGCTATGAGCTCCTGCCAATTTGGGCTTGTCTTGCCGAACATCAATGAGGAACAAGCATGTCGATGAGATATCTTCTCATGGGATGAGGTCTCAGTGAAAGCAAAGGTCTTGTCGACTAATATGCATACAAGATTTCATTGGTGTAAAAAATCATAGTGTCACGACGATTCAACATGAATTAGGAAGACCACTTCAGCAAACCTCAAGGTGGTCGATATGATATCTCAGTGACCTCAAATGGTCACAGTTAAGGGAATGCGGAAGGGATGGAGAGTCCTGATTTCATCCAAACACTGAACCAACTATGGTTTTCAAAAATTTTAACTTAGGGCAAGTCGGGGACGGACCCTTCATGAATTTTCTTTGCATTCTAAGTCAATTTTAAGATGAAATCACCTTATACGGCACTACCCTAGGTCTAAAACCTTATTCATCCATCATTAGTACACAGGAAAGCTCAAGATTTAGTCGTTTCCACTGTTGAGTCATCACTAGGGTTTACTAATTACTCTCAGGCAGGATTCATTAAAATGCAGATGGACACATGAACTCAAAACTCGCCTGGGGGATGACAAAGGATGCAATACTGAACAACCCTAGCATGAAATAAAAAAATACATAGGAATTCAAATCCCACAAGCACTCACAATACCAACGTTCCATTCATACTTCATTTCAATTCAGAGCAATCAGACACATACCATTATAAAGCATTAATTGACCCTAGAAGCAACAAACATGAAGCTCAAGGGTGTCCACAACGAACACAGGAAATAATGCACAAGAAATCACCACCAAATCAATCAAGTCAAATCCGGATGCCCCAAAATCCCAACCAAGTACCCACAAGAAAGCACTTCTGAGCTCAACAAGGGAAAATAAGAAATAGGATGGCATAAAAGACCTTAGAATGAAGTTAAATACATCTCTCAGAACACGCACAGAGCCATTAATGCAGTCTATAAGACAACCAGAGAAGGAATTCGGGAATCTGACAATGGGGCAGAATCCGTGAAAATCTGGACCACACGAAAATCCTTGAAGATCGAAAATCCCTGAACAACAAGTGTCCAGCCAGAGTCTAAGCAGGATCTGGGAAAATCCGACTAAGGCGGAAAATCCCGAATTAGGGCAAAAGCCCGAAAATTCATCCAGAACTCAATATTTTCAATAAATAACTTGGGGGAATGACTTAGGCATTCAAAGTAAACAATTTAAACACATGCCTAGGTAAGACAAAACCGAAGCGAAAGAGGGTCCCTGCTTTCAGCGGGGTGTGTGTGCAAAAACTACACAACAAATACCAAACCAAGGACGACAAGCTCACTCCATATAAGAAATTGGTGGAGACTCTCAAATAATCCTTTATCGAAATAACATTTGAACAGATTCCTAGAACCAACAACAGAGCAACAAATGCCATGGAAATAATTGGATCCTTGCTCGATATCCCCCACAACATTCCAAAATATGAATTCTTGATTGAGCAGCTTCTCGTACTTGCGTTCGAGGTACCAAAATTAGAATATGTGTGTGAAATCGGTTGTCCCGGTGATCCTTGGTATCATGAAATTTACACATACCTTCTTATAGGAGTCATACCTACCGACCTACCATCAAACCTAAAATGAACCTTTGTTAAAAAGGCATCCAGATTTGTCATCCTAGGAGATTCCCTATATTGTAGGAGCATAGAAGGAACCCTACTACGCTGCTTAAATGCTAAGGAGGCATCAACCACTCTAACTGAAGTACATAATAGTATCTATGGTTCACAATTGAGTGGAATGACCATAGCTAAGAAACTGCTAAGGATGGGGTATTATTGGCCCACAGTGGAAAGAGAAGCACATGATTATGTCAGAAAGTGTCTACAATGTTAGCAGCATGGGGACCTCATCCATGCTCCAACTCAAGAACTTCATCCTATCGTCACACCATGGCCCTTTTCGCAATGGGGACTTGATCTTATTGGAAAACTCACACCCACTTCATCTAATGGCCACAAATTCATCATAACCGCCACGGAGTATTTTACTAAGTGGGTGGAAGCCATACCCATGACGTATATAACTGGGAAGCAAATTTCAAAATTCATCCTGAACTATCTCATTTGCTGCTATGGTGTTCCACAAGCCATTATCTCAAATAATGGGACACCATTCAAAAATTAGGTCTGTGACTTATGCAAAAAAATCAAAATCCAACATCGCTTCTCCACCCCATACTATCCCCAAGGCAATGGCCAAGCATAAGCTACAAACAAAACCATTTTGAAAATCCTCAAGAAAATAGTCAATGACACAGGTTTTGACTAGTATTTACAACTTAATCCTGCCCTCTAGGCCTATCGAACTAGTATTCGCACACCCACTGGTGCCACCCCTTTTTCCTTGGTCTATGGATTAGAAGTTGTACTCCCCATAGAGATCGAACTCCCATCCCTCAGGATATCACTGCAAAACCTCATCACTGATGAAGACTATCGAGTGTCAAGATTGAATGAGCTAGAACTACTGGATGAGCAATAGATAGATGATTTGAATCATTTACAAGTCTATTAGAATAGACTCAAAAGGAGTTACAATAAGAAAATCAGAAGCAGGACCTTCCAAGTTGGGGAACTGGTATTAAAGGAGAATCAAAATAATGTCCCAAACCCAAGCAGTGAAGGAAAATTTAAACCCAATTGGCTGGGACCATTCGTCATCACAACAAGTTACAAATCAGGGGCATATTAGTTATCAACACCTGAAGGGAAACCTCTACAAGATCCCATGAATAGCTCTCACCTCAAAAAGTTTTATTCCTAAATCCTTCAAGGTATAGAACCAAAAAATCTAAAAAAATAAGAAAATGTCTTGAAAAAATGGTTACTTCGGCGAAAACCTGGCAAATAGGCATCTTGGTGACAATAAAAAAATTAATCAAAAAAGAAAAAAATCCAAAAAATCAGAAAAAGGATTGAAAATAGTAAAGAGAAAATTTTCCTTTAGTGAAAACCACTTTGGTGGCACTTTGGACAAGTACCTTGGTGAAAACCTGGAAAATAGGTGCCTTGCATAAATAAGCACTTTCCATCCACCAAGATCTATACGGCTTGTTCTACATCATCCATCCATTTCACTTCCATCATCCATCGCATTCAGGTCTCCATCCATCACTCATCCACTCGCATCCGCACCATAGCTTGGTCCTGTGTTCGTATCATGATCCCTCCTAGTACTACTCGGCCCATCCTCAAGGTCGGTTTGTCTTGCCTTTATTGGAGTAGTCTATTGCATCACGCTGGGGGAATGTTCTCATTGGATCAGATTCATGTATATTCTTAAAATCCTAAATATTAGAAAATCCAAAAACATTAGAAAATCAAAAAATTCAAAAACATCAAAACATATCAAAATCCAAAAACATGTCAAAATCATCAAAAAGTAAAAAAAAAAAGTCATCTTGTCGAACTACGGGTCTCTAAGCCTTGAACGTAGGCAAGGTTGATCTTTGGTCATCCCCCGAGACACTTAGGTTAGTCCTTTAGGAGTCTGTCATAATAAACTGACATGTATATCTTCACCTGTAAATCAGTCAAGTCATCAGTCGAACTACGTGGTCTCTGCGTGTATAACGTGGGCAAGGCTAATATGTTCATCAGCCCCTAAGGCCCCTAGGATAGGTCCTTAGGTTAGTCTCTTGGTCAAAATCATGAGAAACCCCAAAAACATTGGAAAATCAAAAATCAAAACATTTGAAAATCTTGAAAAATACCAAAAACAACCTCAAACATTGCAAAATGTCAAAAACATTCAAATATTTGAAAAAATCCATCCATCTCATCTCGCTTGCACCCACAATAACATCACTCATAATAAACAATCATCATCCTCAATCTTTGGTAAGACAATAAAAAACAAGTCTAGTAGGTTGAAAGAAAAAACTCCAAATGTCAAGTCTTAGGTCTAAGTCAGTGCATAAGCAAGTTGCTCATCTCTTCGTATCGATAACTTATCATCCAAGTTGGTCCCATATCAATCATCATTTAGAACATTTTGGATAAAAGAAATGACGTGCCGACATCCACTAACATGTCCTAGGATGAATCCTTCCTACAATGGGCATTATCTTTTGGCAATAGTTTCGGTTCTTATCCTTAAAAACACATCCTCTTCTCATTAGCAGTATTGAAGAGCATCAACTTGTTTATTTACTTGGTCTTTATCTTTTGACTTATCTTATTTGCACTCATTCTGAGGACCTCTCGATGATATCGAAATGAAGGATTTAGAGAAATAGGAATGGGGCAACAATTATTATCTTTTGTTTGATATGCTTGTTGGAAGTTCTTGTAATATAACCTTGGCGAATACTTGCTTTGTTAGGTATGTATGGAGGAGGTTTTGCACAAATTGATGACTATTGAATGGATAGGTTTACCTTTCCATGTTTTGGTCTGAGTTGTTTTAAACTTCTAAAGTGCATCCTAGCAAGGTTTTTGTATGTCAGGTGTGAACAAGGATACTCCTATCTGATTGTCAAGTCAAAGTCTGTTACACTAGGTACAACGCCATCCTAGTTTCATATACCTTGATGCATCATACCATGTGCGTTATCAAAAATAAGAAAATTTGGCCCTTTGAAAATCCCAATTCCTCGGCAAGTAATCAACATCATCCTCATTTGCATTTGCATCATATTGCATCTTGTTGAAATGACTTCTTCTTTTATTTTTAACCGTGCTAATAAGGTACTATGATAGTTGATCATCTTCACCATCATCATCATTGATCCTACATCCACAAACTATTACCATAATGCATAAACATATCATATAGGAAACACATGCATTGCATTTCAAATCATCACATAAACAGGTTATCATAGGCATTCTTCATAGGTAGGTGCCTCCATTTCATCACATTTCATCCATTACATTGCATTGCATTATATGAATCACTGCATAAACATTCATTTGCATCTCATAACCATTTCACATTATCACATACTGAATAATCATAAACAATAGGTACATAGACATTAGAAGATAATCCATCACATACATCATCGCATAACATTCATCTTGCATAAAACATTATCATAGCATTGCATATCATTACATCATATTAAATACATCAGATACATTACATCATCATTCAATATGTTTAGGATAATAACATTTGTTATTCTAAGCATCTCATAAAACCATCTCATTTGCATCATATCACGACCATCGCATTTACATCATCCATGTCATCCCATAACTAGCATCATAAATAGTCCATCACATATAAAGCGTATATGCATCCATAATCATTTATAAACATAAGTCACATATCATTTCGCATGATTCACATAACATATCATTTTGCATATTACAATTCATATCACATATTATATTATCCCATTCGCATCAACATAAAATAGATCATCATATAGATAGCATCATTACGCATCACATTTTGCATATCATAAAGCAACATAATATAGATTTGTTAGCCATAATCATAATGCATACATCATCAGAAATAAATGCATCCATAAAAGCATCATTGCATAGCATATAGAAGTAAAATCATCCACGCATAAATAAATGTTATGCATCGCATCACATCAAAATCATCATTGGCTCATATATATCATCAATAACGCAACTGTCATAGTACAATAATAAATCAGATCACTTTACATGTATGTCAATCAGTACAAAAGGCCCACCGGGCTATCAAAAATGAGCCCATAAAGCACAAAAAGTATTGTAGCATATCGATCAAGCTCTGTCCCTCTGGATGTTGCCCTCACCTCTGTCACCATGACCCTCTGTTGGTCTATGGCTGGCCTGATCTGAGTACCCTGGGATCCACTCTACTCTGGGTATGGCCTCGTGATAGTACCTTCAATATTACTCTGCCTCTCAGACAACATCCCTATAAGATCAAACTAACACTGTACCCTGGGAGGAGGAGGTTGTCATGCTCTCTAGCTGTTGTCTCCTGCCTAGCTCAGTGGCCACCTGTCTCTGTTGTACGACCTGATCCCTCTTGGCCCTGAGCTACTCTCTCTTGACCCTCACTCGATCTCTCTTGACTATCATGACCTGGACCTGGGCCTGCAGCTATGCAATTAGAGTATCCCATGCATTCGCCTACCCTACTAGTTGTACCTGCAGCTACACCTGAGGAGGACCATCGCCTCATGGTGGTGGGACTAGTGGTACCTGCTATTGGTACTACATGTGCACATCTCCCTAATGTAGCTGCACTGGAGGCACAAATGGTGGGTCTTGTCGAATCTCAGCTCTGTATCCTCATCCTCCCCCTCTACCTCTAACTATCCGTAGATCTAGAACTGCAACTGGAATCGTCAACCGAAGCAGAGGCCGAAACCAATCCCTATAGGCCTGAGTAGTGCCTGGATCTTCTAGTCCCTGATCATAAGCCCATGGCTGGGCTACCAATTTCCTAAAGTTGTCCACCACCTCTAAAGTAGGAATGTACCGCCCCCATGAAACTTGAGTCATGGAGTAGGCGAAGACGGCCACATAATCTCATCTGGCCGATCTTGCGGCTCTTTGAACTGATGCTACACACACCCATGAAGGTACCTCTCGATCATAGTGTGCTCCTACCCCTGCATATACCAGTCTTGGCGGTAGTAGAACATCTGATCAGCATCATCAGCCCATCCAGGCTGACCAAGGTACGGTCGCCAGGTAAAAACTTGCATCTCGTCAAGAACTCTCCTCCAATAGGAGATCCCCTACTCACCAATGTGTGTGAAGGACACACCACAATGTGCTCCCATGCCCAAATGTGAAGAAGAGTCACCCATGCTCCAAGTGCTCTGCCATCCATGTAGATGTACTCATGGAGGTCTCTGTATAGTGAAGCTAGAAGAACAGGCCCCCAAGCAAAACAAATCGGCATGTCTCAAACCATCCACTCCCAGCAGGATCTCTAGTCAGGACTGAAGTATTGCACGCGTCTATCAGGGGCAACAAGACCCGAAATGATGGTTGCAATCACCCAGCAGTAGGGAGGTGCTAGGTTCATGTGCCACTCGAGCTCTGTTTTCCCCTCACAAAAGATAATCTCATATGTGGCAACAACCTTGAAGCAGGTCTCGTGCTCCTCGTCCATGTCAAAAATTGCCCAATGACCATGAATCGACAATCGCAAAATGTGCCAAAAGTCCTCTAGGGTGACAATGGCCTCACTAGTGGGAAGATGGAACGAAGAAGTCTCGTTGTGCCATCTCTCAACCAACGCTGACAACATCCCTAAGTGAGTACGCATGGGTGTCGTGTAAGCAATGTACCATAACCCCACAATCCAAAGTCAATCCTAGTCCCTATTGCTCAGGTCCTGCAAGTAGTCGGCTAGGTCCCACGACCTATGCTCTCGGGAGTAGAGCTCCCTCGCCACGTCCTGCATCAAGCAAGGTCATCGTGTTAAAAAAAAATTAAAAATTCTTCGTCGGACGTTCAAAAGGCTTCTCCAGTGGTGCAACTCATGATGGTGTCGTACTTTGATTTCTAATCAAACTCCGACACTAGGCCCTAAAACAACAAAATCACACCGCTGCGGTGCACTTTATCATTCAGCGATGCACTTTGGGAAAAATTGACGTCGTCGTGTTGCACTTTGCAAATCCACTCGCTGGCCCCGAGCTCACAATCGGAGTTTGTAAACTCCAAACTGCACCATGGCGGCACTATTTAACACCGAGCGACGCAGTTTGACTTCTAAGCAACACTATATAGCGTTGTTGTAGATGGACTAACTCTTTAAAGCATTAAATGAAGCAATAAATGAAAAATGAAGCTCAGGTAGGGACCACTTATCAGTGCCCCGATGCCAGGTGGCCGCTGGTACATCCGAACTCGATCAAAAATGTACAGATGAAGTTGTCGTTGTGCCATATCATCAGGAGGTCTGTGCTCAAATCTCAAGATTACTATTGGAGGTGTTTGAAAATGACTTGAAAGTGACCCCTTGGGCCCCTTTTAAGCCTAAAAATTAGGTTTTTTTCACCTTGATTGGTTGTCCTGCTAGGGTTTTAGACCCCTGAACCTGTTTTTGACTAGTTGAGGCTTTTTCGTCATCATTTTATTGCGTTTAGACATGTTTTTAGCCTCCCGGAGCCCTTTCAGACCCATTAGGTACTTTGTCCTCTTTTTTTCACGAGATCACTCAAAAATTTGAAATTTTCATCCAATCTCTTGAGGGGGCATTATAATGGCATGTTTTCTCTCACCATGTAGCAGTGGGGAAAGTTTTTAAATATCAAAAATTTTGGCTTCGATCGAGATCGCTTATTCTTTGAACCAACGCAACAAGTACATTGATTCAAAGAGGGGCAAAATGTAGACATGTAAAATATACTAATTGATGTTGTGCACTTGATCCCGACCTACTAACATCATTTCTTCCTAAATCATCCCTCGGTCTAACCATTGAATCAAATCTCCTTATCTGATTAAATTCATCAACTTCATCCCTTAATTGAATAAATCATTTTATCTAATTAAGTCAATCTGTTTTTTTAATTAAATCAATCCATCTGATCTAATTATCCCTATTTAATTAAATAATTAATTTTATTTGATTAAATCTCTAAAGTCTATCCATTAAATTAAATAAATTAAAACCTTGTTTGATTTAATCTAACACCATCTCTTTTAATTAAATAAATCAAAATCCTTATTTAATTAATCTCTTAGCATATTCCTCCCTTATTTGATTTAAATAAATCCATAAATTTGAGTCAAATAAGTCACATCATCTAACATCTCCTATTAAATTAATTAACATTTGATTAATATAATCTCATCTCATGTCCCATCCTCTATATTTTGCAAGTTGCACATGAAAATAGATTTAATTCATTTATTAAATCTTTATTTTCCTCACAAGGCATCTTTTGGAATATTCTCCAAATTTGAATTCAAAAATTCCAAGTCAATATGTATATCCAACAAGGCAATAACTTCATCTTACATGTCCTTTGTCTTGAGCCAAGTGGAATTTATTGCAATTTCCCTTCCCTCTTGCAAGTCATTTCAACAAATTTGAAATTCAAAAATATGCATTTATTGGCACAATCCCCAAATCTTGCACATCTTCCATCCATTCATAGATTGAAAAGTGGCATCATGCCATTGGATGAATGTTAGTCCCACATTGCTCAAATTTGGACATTCATCCATTTTGGCATTCTATAAATAAAGATCTCATATCCTCATTTGATCATCCACAAATTATGCAAAGTTATTATGGTAAAATATTTAGCCACTTTCATCCATCAATTTTGAGTTCTTAGCTAGGTTTTTGTAGATTTTGGCTTGGAGCTTTCATTCTTCACCATCAAAGTGGATCAATCTCCATCAACATATCAAGCTTGCATCTTAGGAATTGGGAAAGGGCCAATTTTCACATCAAATTGGCACCAATTCCCCCATGGGATCATGAGTTTGCACATTTAAATTAGGATTAAATCTATATTTCTTTGTTTCATTGTGTTCTTGGTTGTTTCCTTTCCTAATTCGAAGTTGTAAATGGATTTCATGGGGAATCCTTGTTTTTGCTCGCAATCTCTTGTTTAACTTGTTTATTCTTGTTGTTTTGTAGGTACTAGGATTGGGGTTCGCACAGTTGTTGCAACACAGTTTTTTATACTTGGCCAAGCAATATAGTTCATTTTGTATGTATGAACTTTGTGATATCACTCTCTACCATTCCTAACATAGATCTTGCATTTTCTTTTCCAACTTGTAGATAGAAATTGCATGTTGATGTATGGGCATGCACAAGATTCCACCTTGTAGATTGTTCTCTTGCTAAATTTCCATGCAGGGTCGAGTATTCTTTAAGTTGGAAGAATTATAGGGAAGTGTAAGCTTCGTGGTTGGGTAGTAAAGTACTTCAACCATATTCTCATCCACCAGTGGAGGTGAGCATCAAGGTGAGCCTTAGTTGTTCACAAGACTATTTAATTCTAAGTTGTAACTTGACGTAATATTTGATGTACTTTTTGTAAATATGTACAATGTAATGACTTTGTGGCCTTATGAGCCAAGTCAAACCTAATATTGTAATCTGACTTTTGAATTGAATATACAAATATTTGACTCATTTTAAATGAAAATGTTTTTCTATGGTTGACTATAGCTACTTAGTTATCTCTTTTTAATTTGAATATATTTATGTGTAATTTACAATATTAATTAAGTAATAATTTAGGATGGGTTATTACATCCTAGGGGCTTGATGATCCTCCTTGATCATTGTCATCTCATATTTCCAATAATTGTACAATTAGAACTCTCTTGACTTATTTATCTACTTTAGTGTGAATTTGAGTGTGGGCTCATACTCTCACTAAAGTGGGGGCTAAATGTAGTGTAGAAAATTGTATACCTTTACAATTTCACACTATGTTTGGGTCCCTTAATTAAATTGGAATTAATTAAGCTTCTAATTGACCAAATTATGCATTCCAAAGCCTGATTATTCTCATTTTCTAAAAGGGAAACCGATATTAAATGAATACCAACAATAATTAAATTACCTTGGAAATTGAGTGTCTTTGATTTAGGTCCTAGGATGGGCGAATGGATCCCCTTTAAGTGCTAGGTCCCAATTTTTAATATGTTTTTGGCAGCCTTTTAATGATTCAAATTCAAGTTTCAAATGTTGGCTTGTGGAATCTGTAGACACAAAAAAATGTACCAATTGGTCCTATATGCTTGATCTTGATTACTAACATCGTTTCGTCCTGAATCATCCCCTTTGCTAGTTGTTTAATCGAATAATCATTATTTAATTAAATTCATCACATTCCATCCCTTAATTAAATAAATCAAGTTTATCTAATTAAGTCATCATCTCCTGTTAATTAAATAAATCAATTTTATTTAATTATCTTCTATAGTCTCTATTTAATTAAATAATTCACTTTATTTGATTAAATATTTAAATTCATTCTATTAAATTAAATAAATTAACATTTATTTTATTTAATCTAACATCATCCCCTTTAGTTAAATAAATCAAAATCTTTATTTAATTAAGTCTAAATCATATCCCTCTCATTTTGATTTATTTAAATCCTAAAATCTAAATCAAATTGTCAAATCAGCTAATCTAATTTTAAATTAATCAAATCTTGACTAATTTAATCTTAATCCATCAAATCCTCTAGCTTTTGCCACTTGCTCATGAAAATCAATTTATCAATTATTAAATCATCTATTTTCTTTCATAAAGGCGTCAATGGTTGGAATATTCCCCAAAAGGGTTTGTACATCCAACAAAGCATTTAAAATCTCTTACATGTCCTTTTCTTGAGCCATGTGGCATTAACTTCACCTTTCACATCATCCTTCAAGCCATATTTTGAATTTGAATCTCCCCCCTCTTTGCACATTCTCCAAAATGTGCTCAAGCTTCTTCCATTCACATCTTGACAAGTGGCACTTGCCCAATGGATGTTGAATGATCCCACATTCCTCCATTTTTCTCATTCCTCCATCTTGTCTTTCTATAAATAGAAGGCTTCCCTTTGTATTTTGGATCCACAACTTAGAGCAAAGTTACTCTCTTCACATTGATAGCTAATTTCATCCATTTCATATCAAGTGTTCATCATTTTCATGGTGTCAGAGCAAGGTTATGCCAAAAATTCATCAAGGAGCTTCAATAATCAACAAATCTTCATCAAACTTGCATAGGAGTTGGGAAAGGGCCAATTTCCACACCAAATTGGCACCAATTCCCCCATGGGATTGAAAGTTTGCATGTTTAAATTGGATTTCAATTAATTTCTTTGTTTTGTTCTTCAATTTCTTTCCTATTTGAGCATTGTATATGAATTTCATGGGGAATCTTGGTTCTTACTTGCATTTGATCTAATATTGTGTTTGTTTGTGGTGTTTGTGTAGGTAATAGGATTGGGGTTCTACATTTGGCACTAGAAGGAGGGCATGTGCTTCTAACACACTTGCAACAGAAAGTTTGAAATATGTTTGTCTGTTTTGCTATTGTTTTTGAAATATGTGTCTATTTTTTGACAAGCAGGCGGAAGGAACCTATGTTTTTGATGCACTTGTGATAGAAAGTTCAAAATATATTTGTATGTTTTGTGACAGAACATTAGATTAAATTCTCTTTCTGTTGTTTTTTATGTGTCTGTTTTCTGAAAAGCAGGCAGAAGGAGCCTATGTTTCTGACGCACTTGCGACATAAGTTTGAAATATATCTGTTTGTTTTGTGACAGAACATTAGATTAAATTCTCTTTCTGTTATTTTTTAAATATGTTTTTTTTCTGACAAGCAGGCGAAAGGAGCTTATGTTTCTAATGCACTTGTGATAGAAAGTTTGAAATATATCTATTTGTTTTATGTTTGTGTTTTCTGACAAGAAGGTGGAAGGAGCCTATGTTTCTAATGCACTTGTGACAAAATTTTTGAAATATATCATTCTGTTTTGTGACAAAACATTAGATTAAATTCTCTTACTATTTTTTTTTGTGTCTGTTTTCTAAGAAGCAGGTGGAAGGAGCTTATGTTTCTAACACACTTGCAACAGAAAGTTCAAAATATATCTATCTATTTTGTGACAAAACATTAGATTAAATTCTCTTTTTGTTGTTTTTTATGTGCCTATTTTCTGACAAGCAAGCAGAAGGAGCCTATGTTTCTAACTCACTTGTGACAAAAAGTTTGAAATATCTGTGACATTGGAATTGAGCATTGGAATCGAGCAAAAGTAAGCAGATTGGAGCTGAAGAAAATTGAGCATTGAACTTAAAATTGACAAAGCATTTTTAAATGCTTAGGGCTTCCATTCTATACTTTCATTTTCTATTTGAGGCCTAACTCACCTCGGTTTTTGGTTTAAAATTAACCATTGATTTAATCTCTTCAAGATTGGTTAAAATTGAACTTAGAAACTTACTAGCTTTTCAATTTGGTCTAAAAAATGAACAAACAACTTTCACACTCAAAATATGGTGCTTAAAAAGAATCCAATTCTTGCTTTGAAGGATTAAAATGAGCATGTGCATTTGGTGTTTTGTAATATTTTTCACAAATTAATATCATTCAAAAAGGTGTATGCACTTCTCTCATTCTTCACGATGATCTTGAGAATCAAAAGTCTTTTTGTGATATAAAGTTGTCAAAAAGATTGCCTCCACATTTCGATTTGGGTTTAAAATTAACAAATCTTACGAGTGTGAGTGGAACATATCACGTTTGTTCTCTCTTTGTTTCTCAATGAAGATTGATCGAACTACAAATGTGTTTGCTCATTTTTTTGTTATCTTAGAGGGCCTGACTTCTGGGGAAAAGTAATCACCCAAGGGGACAACCCAACCAAGAACACGCTAAAGCCAAGTGACTTCCAACCGATATATAAGTGTGGGTACTTGAGGAAGGAAAGTATCACGAGGATTGTTCCAACAAGAATGGAAGCAATGGTCTCTCACTGCATGGATGATCCCCTATGAACAAAATGCCCACATTAAAACCCCTTGTTTAAAAGGCCAAAATCCCTATCTATTTGTTGGTACAAGAATGGTCATTCTAAAGCTGCCCCACAATTTTATGGCTTTTAGTATAAATGAGAAGTATGACATGGAAGATTCATGGGTATTGATGCTTGGCTGACCCAATAAGTGAGTGCACTGTAAGGGGGAGCATGTGTGGTCAAACATCTAATCATCTGCTAAGAGTAGGCATAGCTAGATTTTATCCAAGTGGGAACTCAAAAAATACCATCTTTCATATCCATAGGGTTGTGCATGTTCATGGAAACAAAACACTTTTATTGATCGTAAACATTGGGAAAACAAACAAACAACATGAGCATCAAATTTTAAACCATTTAGGAGAAGCAAATATCCTTGAACAAATTCAAGTGCTATTGCTTGCCCTTGGGATTCTCATCCTTAGATAAAATTTTCCTTGATTTCTTTGATTTCAACATAATGTGCTTTATGGGATGAGAAGAAGTTAGGACATTAGACATCTAGTTTCAAAAATCTAAGCAAGAAAGTGTTTGTGGTAAAATCAATTCATTAATCAAGATGAAATCAACTGAACCCCACACATGTGCTTGTTTATATTTTTGCTTGTGGTCTTTTGAGCAAACATCGATCTTTTGTTTTGGAGTACTCTTAGGGAAAAGCATGTTCTTCAAAACCTTGGTCTTGTAAACAAGTCCCTCTTTGGTCCCTCTAGGATCAAAACAACCAATCATTTCATCCATCTCAAACACCAATTGTTAGGGTTAGAGATGGCAGATCTAATAATTAAATGCAGATTTTAATTAATAAACAGAGAAACTAAAACATACACAGAATAAATCATAACACAGAATTTAACGTGGTTCACCCAATCTGGGCTACATCCACCAAACCGCAGCCATCCAATACTTTTATTATCCAGTGTAAAACCTGTTACAATCTTGCGAATAATCGTATTTTTCATCATACAGTAATACCCATCTGAACCCCTTTTTACCAAGCTTAGAAGCTTCCATATTTTTGGGTTCTACAAAATCGGATTTTTCTTTTTTCATTGATTTTCCCCTTTTTGGTGATCACGCGAAAAAGTAGGAAGAAATTTTTTCTCGGTACCACCCCCGGTAAGGTCAGATAAAAATGATACCATGGCTAGGCTATAGAGTATATCGTATCATACATAATCCCTCCCACTTGGACCGATTAGGCTCCACACCATCACAACCTCCACGAGAGATTCTAGACAACTCTTGCTGCAATTCTGTTCCAGGAAATAGTACTGGACCTTTGCTCATTATACTTGAATTCAACCTTCTTGAAGGCCAGAAGTTGAAGAGAGTTTCAGCTTCTCCCTTGGCACCGCCTTTGTAAACATATCTGCGGGATTTACATCTGTATGTATCTTGTCCAACTTGAATTGTCCATCCTCCAACACTGACCGAATGAAATGATATCTCAACTATATGTGTTTTGTTTTAGAATGAAAGGCAAAATTATTTGCAAGATGTATAGCACTCTGGCTGTCTGTAAACAAGTAATTTCCAACCTGTTGTTTGCCCAACTCATCTATGAAAAGTTGCAGCCATATCATCTCCTTTGCCACCTCTGTTGCAGCAACATACTTTGCCTTTGTGGTGGATAAAGCAACCACCTTTTTTAGTCGAGAAATCCAACTCACTGCTGTCCCACCAACTGTAAATACATAACCTGTGGTACTCCACCTGGTATCTATATCCCTTGCTAAATCTGAGTCAACATAGCCTTTTAAATTAGTATTAGAGCCCCCAAAACATAAACAATTATTGGATGTAACTCTCAAATATCTGAGAATCCATTTTACTTCATTCCAATGCTCAACTCTGGGATGACTCAAATACTAGCTAACAACTCCTACAGCATGTGCAATATCTGGTCTAATGCATACCATGACATACATTAAACTACCTACAGCTGAAGCATATGGTACCTTGGACATTTTTTCTTCCTCCTCTTGTGTCTTTGGACACATATCCTTAGTCAATTTAACATGACTAGGCAAAGGTGTGCTGACAGCTTTTGCATTCTCCATATGAAATCTCTGCAACACCTTTTCAACATAATTAGCCTGAGATAAAAACAATTTTCTATTTTTCCTATCTCTACAAATTTTCATACCAATGATTTGTTTTGCTGCCCCCAAATCCTTCACAGCAAAAGACTTTGCTAACTGTTGTTTCAACTCACTTATGTGATCCATGTTAGACCCAACTACAAGCATGGCATCAACATATAAACACAAAATAATGTAGCTGTCATTATCGAACCTTTTAAAATAAACACAATGGTCAGAATTACACCTATTGTAGCCTTGCTCAGCCATAAAACTGTCAAATTTCAAATACCATTGCCGAGGTGCTTGCTTCAAGCCATATAAACTTTTCTTCAATCTGCACACTAGTTTCTCCTTACCTTTGACCTCAAATCCTTGTGGCTGATCCATGTATATTTCCTCTTCCAAATCACCATGGAGAAAAGTTGTTTTAACATCAAGCTGTTCTAAATGCAAATCTTCAGTAGCCACAATACTTAAAACAATACGAATAGAAGTCATTTTAACAACAGGAGAAAAAATCTCATCGAAATCAATACCCTTTTTCTGTGCAAATCCCTTTCACAACTAATCGGGCTTTAAATCTTTTCTTACCTCCATCCTCCGCTTTCACCCTATAAATCTATTTGTTTGGTAAAGTCTTTTACACCAGCAGACAACTTGTATAAATTCCAAGTCTGATTTTCTAGCAAGGAGTCCATTTCTTCTTTCATTCCATGCTCCCACTGAACCTTGGTATCCACCTGCATAGCTTCATCATAATATTCTGGTTCACCAGCATCAGTTAACAGAATGGTATACAAAGAGGGAGATAATCTTTCTAGAGGTCTACTTAACCTTGAAGATCGTCTAACAGGAGTTTATGGTATTTGTTGCTGTTGTTGTTGCCCAGCATGAAGAACCACTGAAACATCATTGTTTGGAGTATCATCCAACACTACATAATATTTTCCTTTCTTCTCATGCTGAAGCAACAAATCTTTGTACAACACTTTCTCATTGAATATGACATCCCTGCTTCTCACAATTTTCTCGATTTTCAAAACTCTTGCCTATGCAACCAAATTCATCAATGCCATATCCAAACAACACATTTTCAGATTTTCATCGGCTTGGTTCATTTAGAACTACATGTGTAAAATGCTTCCACAACCGGGTTTTGAGAAAGAATAACTCACCTTCTTACCTTCATGCTTCCTCTGTAATACCACAACCCGGTGAGGATTAGAAGGACTGACACCAAATAAACAGCAGTGTTTAAGGGGCCCTCTCTCGGCCATACTTTAAAAGGTAGTCCAACATAACTCATAGTCCGTGCACGCCCATTATTGGTCTATTCATGCGCCACCACCCATTTTTCTCGCGGGAGTCTCTGGAACTGCTTTTCTGCCTACGAATACCATTAGGAGGAACAATAATCTTCTAAATTTTCATCGCAATACTCACCACCATTATCGATCTGAGACATTTTTATCTTTTACCTCCATCTCATTCTCAACCAAGCTTCCTGTATTTTTGAAAGTCAAATACACTTTATTTTTTCCTAAGGAAATAAATCCATACTCTTTCTAGTTGCATCATCAATGAATGTAATAACACAGTAGCCAACGAGAGAAGATAATTCGAGTTGGTCCCATACATCTATATGCACAAGCTCCAATTTCATCTTTCTTTGCTTCCCATCCTTGGAGAAAACTAACTCTTTTTGTTTTCCATATACAACTTTCTTGCGTAAATCCATTAACACATTTTAGACTTGTAAAACATTATTTGAAATGAATTACTTTCATACCTTTTGCACTCATATTCCCAAGTCTATTATGCCATAGTGTTGATTCAGAGTCCACAACAATAGCATGATCTTCTACCCGTTGAACTGCAACAATTGTTCCTGAACATTTACCTTTTTTTGTAACAATTGAAGTAGAAGGAACAATATGACTCCGTATAAATATATAAGGCATACCATTGCACCTTCGCGCCACTAAGGCACCCTTGTATCTCCGCTTTATTACTAAAAAGTAACAACACAACCTTTATTATCTAGGGTGCCTCATGAAATTTAAATTTTTGCTTAACTTTGGAACATGCTCACCTCACATAGAAATACCATCTTCATTCCCATAACTTAATCTTCAAATCTTCCCTTTCCAACAATCCTCGATGTGGTTCAAGTATTCCTCAAATAAAGCCACCCAAAAATCTCCTTGACATAATCTAAGAAAATAACTTATGGCAGAAGAAGCCCCTGAATCTAACACCCAAGAATCATTTCTACCATTATCATGGAAAGAATCAAAGACCCCTACTTTATTTATTACTTTTATTTACATTTGCCTCTTTATTTCTTCATTTTTGTCTCCTTTATTTTTCCGAGCCAGCAATCTTTCTGCATGAGACCCGCTGCACACAAGACCAGCAATCCTTCTGTCTCTAGATTGGGACTTTCATCCTTTGATTCTCTGTGACTTCCCATGACATCCGCAGACTATTTCTCCTTTGCTTGCCTTTTCTTTTGCATTCAAAATGATCGCTTCCCATGGATGTCCACCCGAGCCCTACGCATTTCGCTCAAAATAACAACAACATCATCAAACTCAAATGTATCTCGAACCAACAGAATCACACAATACCAAGCTATTCTAGCTTTTAGGCAAAGAACATGTAATCAAAAGAGCCTAACTTCATCAAAGTTACCAAGCAATTGATCGCATTCATATTAAACTTACTTAAAAGTTTGATTAGTAAATCGACCCAATTTCTACCATTTTTCATATTAAATAAATCCATAAGAAATACCATTTTATTCGAAAAGGAAGGCTTTTCATATAATCTCTTCTGTGGTTTCCATCAACTCTTGAGTTGTCTTTGCTTTTGAAATAGTGAACGCCCACTATTTGTGCTAGGAACAAACGAATACTGCCAAGAGCCTTTCTATCCAAGATCTCCCAGTCCTCATCTAACATTGCTGTAGGTTTCTTGGTTTTCCCTTCCAATGGCCGCCATAAATCCTTCCGATAGAGATAGTCCTCCATCTACATCTTCCATAACTGATAGTTCTGCCCGTTAAACTTCTCAACCTTCTTACCCTCGTCTTCCATTGCTCCCACTCAACCGTGAGATCTGAATTCCAAATTGCATCCTCCTTGCATGTATTGATAATCGAAACACAACCCACCTCGACAATTACCTTGTTAGGGTTAGAGATGGCAGATCTAATAATTAAATGCAGATTTTATATAAAAACAGAGAAACTAAAACATACACAGAATAAATCATAACACAAAGATTTAACGTGGTTCACCCAATCTGGGCTACATCCACCAAATCGCAGCCATCCAACACTTTTATTATCCACAGAAACTTCAAGAGGTCCTATAATAATCACATTTTCATCATACAAGAATACCCATTCAACTCCCTTTTACCAGTTTAGAAGCTTCCAGATTTTTGGGTTCCTACAAAATCTGACATTTCATTGATTTTTCCTTCGGTGATCACGCCAAAAGTAGGAAAATTTGGGGCTGTCACCAACCCTGTCAGTTTCTACCGCCCTCGACCCTAAGGTCAGGGGGCCGGGGTGTACAGTATACCATGGGCCATATAGTATAGCATGATCAGTCGCCACATACCAACACCAATCAAATCCCATCTCACAAAAAACTCTTAGAATCTTAGAAAAATCCTTCATACTATACTTTTGGAAAATCCTCTAAATCAAATCAAAATCATCTTATTTGATTAGGTGTGTGTAGATGAATCCTTCTTCATACACTTAGTTAAATTATCACCTTGTCGATAAATTTATTCCAAGAAAACATCTAACCTCTTGGATTTTATGAGTTCGTTATCAAATCAAAATAAAAATAAAAATCAAATCCAAATCAAGTCAAAATCAAAATCAAAATCAAAGCCAAAATAAAAAATCCAAAATTCCTAAAGTCTAGTATCCCTCCAAGGTTCCTAAAAGTTTAACACCCATATCGTTCACCCCTTTCATCCTTCATCTCATCATTGGTCCTAAATTCCTTAGAGGTCAACAAGGTCAAAACATAAGAAAAACATGGAATATAAACTTGGTCCATACATCATGAGTGATTTAAGTCAACCAAAATATCAAAGCCTTACAATTCCAATTGATTATCGAAACTCACATTTATACAATCCATACATGGGATCATTATCTTCTACAAACCTCAATGGTACAACAAATGGGAGTATGACCAGTCAAAATTTTGGAACACCTTTCCCGATAGTAAATTTAAATCCAAGTCCAAACCTACAAATCTATCAACCAAACACCCAATGCATGAGTCTTCAACAAAAAAACATTATCCCACCAAATTCATACATGGAAAATGTGAATACACCAAGTACAATTTTACCAAACATGAACATTTCAAATCCACACTTGGTAAACTTTGGGATGGATATGTTTTTGAATCATATGAATGTTGTTCAAAGTCCAAACAAGATGTTAACAAATCCATGTATTGATCCAAGTCAAGGTAACACCATGCAAAATAAAAGTTACCTAAATCAAGGAAATGTGATTGACAACCAAAACAATGTTCAAATTCAGCCTATAATTCCAAATCTAAACATCATCCCAAATCAAAAAATTGTCCAAAATCAATTTTTCCATGAGCCCATACAAACACCACAAGTGTGCATTCCAAATCCGCTTGAACAAAAGACAAATCAACTATATCAAGGGTTTCAAGATCAAATTGCTTCACTTGTCAAACTAATTGAATTATTGAGCCAAGAGACATCTTCACTCCAAAATCAATACAATCTACCATTGGTTGAACCATGTCATCAAAGCATTGAGTTGTGTCCACAACCACGTCAAGAACAATATCTCCAATGCTAAGAAGTCGGATATCAAGATCAACAACATCAACAACAAGCCCAACGTCCACATCTCCAAGATCAATCATCATAAGGTCAATTTAAAGTACAAATCTAACAAGGTAACAAATGAAAATACACACTACTTGGGAAACCAGTCGAATCGATCATGCAATAGTTGGTGCAGAAAAAGCTCATCGCAATTCCCACCTATGAAAATTATCAAGAGCCCTTAGTGAAACCACCATGGTACAATGAAAATCACCTTTGTGATTTCCATAAAATCAAGGGACACACAACATCAGATTGTATTTGACTCAAAAATCTCATCCAAGACCTTGTTGATAAAAAAATAATAACTATTGGGGACAATAAATTTTCAACCACTAGTGATAGCATTGACAATCTCCCCACCATAATTGTTGAAAACAATGATCAAGATCTATCTATCAATGAGCACCTTGAATATGTTTCTACCTCATCTAAAGATCAACTCAACATACATCAAGAGTCACTTTTTGGTCATGATCAAAACCCCTCAACAATATCCAACAATCATATATTCAAAGGAGTGTTAACATTATTTGATCCTACAATCGGCGATCCTTCGACCAATGATCATGTTGAAAATGTCTCTACATCACCTAATGAGTTAGAGGACATATCTCAAGAATTTATTCCAAAGCATGATCAACATATGTCACCAAAGTCTAGCAATGGTCCTTTCCAAGACATATTGACATCCTTTGACCTCATGCTTATAGATATTGAAGAAATCCTCAAGTCAACACTTGATCCAAGTCGACTCAAAGATCCAGAGGATATTGAGCCACTTCCCATTCATAATGAAGATATCCAAGGACCCTTTGAAATTGAACCATGTCAAGAACTTGATCTAAAGCATGTCAAAAGAAATTCCAAAATTAATTGAGATCAAGAATTTGTATCTCCAAGCTACTACAATGATATAATGGGCACTCTCCTATCTCTACAAGATGTCACAAATGATGATCACATCCACATAGCACATACTCCTCCATCTACCCATGAGATGCTTTCTATGGATGGACATGTAGATGATCTTCATTCAGAACAAGATTCCTTTACTCCTGACATTATTACACAAAAAGAGCAAGTTACTGATTCCTACAGTCAAACTAAGTTGTCAACATCAGGATCAGATATATCCCAAATTTAGACTGAGGACATCATGTATGAAGATATCCAACATTATCCACTCAAGGAAATAGGTCAAATAGAACAAGATATTTCAGAGTTAGCAAAGTAGAAAATTGAAATAACATCATTTGTAATGGTTATGTATCAAAGAATACTTACCGAACAAGACATCTAGAAGAAGGTAGAATCAAAGAACAAAGGTGCTACTACCATCATATTGGGGGAAACTATGTCTCAAGCAAACATCAACATAGGGAGCACGAAAATTCCTTATGATGAAACTGATGTCAATACTACAACCAACCACATCACAAATCTTATCCACCCATCACCCCATCTACGAATTGGGACCAACATCAAAGGAAAAAATTGAATCAAAGCACGAAGAATCATTACTGAATTTGACTCCATTTTTTGACAAGCGTTCGTCAGTATTTTGACAAACATTTGTCAGACAACTGACGAACTAACAAAATAATTTTTGTCACCAATTTTTCATTTAAATTTTGATGAAGAATTAAACATCAAAACAATGGCCTAGATTCGTCTATCGTTGGCATCATAAAATGGCTTTGTTGTTCATTGGAATATTGATGACAACTTTGTGTATCCACTGACGAATTATAACCAAAACGCAATTGCAATGCCTCTTCCAAAGCATCGAAACAACACTAGAATTTCATTGCCATTTCGATGAAATGGGAAAGTAGTTATGACGAAGCCTTCATCACAACTATAGCAACTTCATCAGACCTTTTTGGTGATTCGTCAGTTTCCTTTGTTGAAATTGCGACGAAACAATGCAAAAAATATTTAAAAAATATTTGTTGAAATGTACCATCACTGAGACTCTTGGCGATGACCACTAAAGCCAACCCATCAGTGAGAGATCAATCATCGAAAAAAGATAGGAAACTCACTCTAATAGTCCATGTCTTGCTGATGACTTTCTTTGACAAGATAGATCTAATGTCACACTGATCTAACCTCTTCAGGAGTTTCAAATAGACCTACACCATGTCATCGTAGAGACTCTTGGAGATAACCACCAAAGCCAACCCATTGGTGAGAGATCAATCATCGACATGGGATAGAAAACTCACTCTAATAGCCCATGTCTTACCAATGACTTCCGTCAGCAAGACACATCCAATGTCACATCAATCTGACCTCTTCAGAAGTTTTGAACACTGCTAGTTATCAGCAAGACATTCTAAGGGTCTCGCCAATTAAACAAGTGTCTAAGAGAAAGTAAACAGATGGAACCTATTAATTTTCTTATTTTGGGGTTCTTTAAATCATATAATAGATACCATCTTCTTGTGTAATGTACTTATATTCATATTTGAATTTGAGACCAATTGTCATTGCACATTCCATTTTACTTGCATAGAGTATTCTATAAGCAATATATTGATAATTCCAAATGATTTATGGTGTTGTACAACTTTACCTATCATCACAGTTCTGTTGTTCCCCCCTAGAGAATCTTGCAAAGACAAGTTTACAATACCAAGTCAAATAATATGAAAAAGACTTACTTCCATACAAATTAAATTATTATTCTCACAATGGCAATTGTCTAATCACAACAACAATTCTATAAAGGTTATGCATGCTTCATAAGAGATGACTGGTCATACATAGAGACTGCAAGATGCATAGAAAAATCATTACACTTGAGAACAACCAAGGGCTAACAAGGGAAGGAGTTAAGAAACGTTTGGATTGAAGAGAAAATGTGTAGGGAAAATGTTGAGCAGTGTCAAGAGAACAGAGCTTGTAGAACATATTCTTGACCTAATCAAGCTCTTAAACAACTTAAACAAAATTAAAATACTAACACATACATGAGACATGTAATGAACTTCCAATATCTGCTATCTTTTTCATTAATAGAGAGGTAGGTAAAGGAGAAATAATTATAATTGCAACACTATTCATAGTCCAGTAAATTATGTTCATAATTTGTGTTCAATGGACCTCAGTTTTATCATTATACTACCCATCTAATACCATATTTTAATCTAGGGTTTAACTATCTCAGATCTAAAGAAGCACCTTCAATTAACCATTTAAAGTACTATAAAATAAGGTAATACTTTTATTTGAGAAAGAGTGGGTACACTTGTAGGATTAAAGTTCTTGCAATCATCAGGATTTATTGGTACATAGACACAACCTACAACATATAAAGTAATGGATGCTTACAAGTTAGTGAAATGGTCCTTAATATGTGACTAGTTTGCAAATTGATTGGTAAAAAATAAGGTTACAAACAGATCTACATAAAAAATTATGAGGGAAGACTACTGTAATCATCAAAATAGATGAAAAGTGCAAAGGAAAGAGTCGAGCTACATCTCTAGAGCCTAAAAAAAACACATGCAAGAAACATTAAAAAAAGAACAAACCATTGATTAATACAAAATGGTGCCTTCATAAGTGATTCATATGCTTTCACACCGATGGGGTGACATTAAGAAGATTTTAGTCTTCCATGAAATTAACCACTCTACAGAAAAACCCTAACCACTATTATATACCCATGTTCCAGCCGAGGTGGTATAGAGCAAAATTTCAATGCAATGCTAAAAATATCAATGTGTGTGTAGGTTTGTATTATCAAATATCATTTCAAATAAGGAAAATACTAAAGTGATGTTTTCAATTTCAATCTTCACATAGGCTCCCTTAATGCTACACATGCATATACAAGCATTATTCGAGCTCTAAAATATTCAAATATTAAGGATTTAATTAGCTATAAGATGGAAAGTTGTTGTTTAGATATAATCCATCATCTTTTACATATCTTTATTCACTCCTAGTGCTTTAGATAAATTTGTGTAAATGAGACAAAAATGTGAATCTTTTATGACAAAGAAAATTCTTAAAAGGAGGGGGGAGAGAGCAAAGGGTAGGGAGCAAGAGAATGCTTGAATGTATAGCAAAGTATAACATTTTGATCATTATAACAATAAAACAAATCTTAAGTTTGAAGCATTAATATCATTTAGAACATTTATGATCAAGAATGAATGCAAGTAGAGAAATTTTTGCATACTTGCAGATGGTACAAAACTTCATGGTTAAGTGGAAGCCTCCCATCAACAATAAGATCCAAATATTTGTGTATCTATCTCAATCGAGCCTCTAAACCCTTCAGAGCTGTTAATTTTTCCACTAACCCGTTATGCACAAAAGTAAAATTTTAGAGTTATGTCACCACTAAAAATAGAAGAAACAAAGCTTTGAAACCAAATCCACACATAACACAATGTGGTATTCATACAAAGCCATACAAACAAACTAAACTCGAACATTGGAATGGAAACAATCAAATTATGATGTAGAGCATGGATCTGGTATAAAGAATCATTTTCGCCACCACAAAAGAAAATTAGTAATTTTCTTTCATCTTTGGTATATTGGTTTGATGCTTCAAACGATGCATTTCTTATATTGAAAAGTGCATTACTTTATTGAGCTTCTCTTTGTTTCGAGAATAGTTTAATATTCTCTACTTAACAGGGCCAACCATGTGACGGTGGAAGCTCATTTGGCCCCTCCCCCCCTCACATCACTCTCAATTCCCCATACCCAATCATATAACATTAATAATTCATTCATCCATTAATAGCATATAATATCTTATCTATTAATATATTCATATCTATTCATTAATATATATATAATATTCATTCTTTCGCTTTAAATATATTAATGTACATGCTGCTGATATGATTACAATCACTTTTTTTTGTTTCTTTTTTAAAGCTAAAAAAATCTGAAGTGGAGTATCATTTTCTAAATCATCTATCCCCCCTTTAGTTGTTATGCCCTCTTTTCATGATCTTAATGTATGCCTATTTGTGTGCTCACGACATGGATGTTGTTGCAAGGGGGGGTCTGCTGCAATAATAAAGAAATGTTAAATTGATATATTTTATTATTATTGTTACAAGTATTTCATTAATTAAAAGAACATTAGAGTGGTTCTCTTTACTTGATGGTTCCACATCATGTTCATGAACTTCTCTTATAGACTCATGCTCAATATGTTGAACACCCTCTAAATCTTGATCTGCAGTTGAAACATGAAAGGTTACATTAATTAATACACCAATTGAAATTAAATATGTTTAAAATAACATTAGAGTGGTCCTCTTTACTTGATGGGGACACATCATGTTCCTAATCTTCTCTAGCCTGATCATGCTCAACACGTTGATCATGCTCTACATGCTCTAAAGTTGAAACACAAAAGGTTACATTAATTAATGCACTAATTGAAATTAAATATGTTTAAAAGAGCATTAGAGTGGTCCTTTTTACCTGATGGGGCCACAAGATGTTCCTGATCTTCTCTAGCCTGATCATGCTCAACATATTGATCATGCTCTACATGATCTAAAGTTGAAACACAAAAGGTTACATTAATTAATACACCAATTGCAATTAAATATGTTTAATTGTATTAATCCATACTGTGTTTTGTATAGCACATGAATACATCCAGTACTGGGATGCACGCCATGACCTTCATCTGCAGGTTGTACTCCACCCTCACCAGGCTGCATTTCAATGTCATGTACAGTATTATCATTACTTGTATGTTTAAAACAAATAGGCATGTAATTACTTTATGGTGGAAATTAATATTGAATAGATTACACAAGTATTCAATTTTAAATAAACTTTATTGAGTTTATTTACCTATGTGTTGGATGCAGTGGAAGATTGTGTTTGCCTAGTCAAGACTCTTAGGTGTTCAGCCACGACTCCATAGCCTTGCTAGAAGGAAATCTTCAAGTCCTCTTCTGTGGGAACTATGTTGAATTCAAAGCCTTGCATTTTTGCATAAGATCATTAATTTTGCTTCTATGGTGTGATAAAACCAAAATTGTTTGCAATTTATTATTTGGATGCAATATTTCATTTATTGATACTTACAATTCGTGCGACTAATTTCATATAACCACCAGAGCCAATTTTATGTTGCCCATGTTTTTCTAGTCTTTCCTTTGTTGCCTTTGATGTGTCAGGTAGCCTATGAAAGGTTTGAAATACGTAAGATTATGTAAAAATAAAGAGTAATCAATATATGATTACATTGTTAATAGTATCACGTACCTTCCTTGGCCCGGTGGTGTATTTCCTTTTTTCTTTTCAGCCTTCTCCTTTCCATCTAACACCAGGTCCTTCCACTTCCTCTCTGAAATCATGGGGGGATGCTCATACTTTTTGTTCTTCTCTAAATGTGACCTATATTGGTCCCTCACATATTTTAGATAGGTACTAGCTTTCTTAAGGACCTTGGTTCAATTGAATGTTTTATCACCAAACAACACAACTAAACGGTTAATGAGTTCATATTTTAAATCTTGATTTTGGGCATTCCACCATGTATGTATGGTGGGCCCGAAGAGCTCCAGCGTAATATCACTTAAATGTTTATAAAAAAAATCATTTCCTACAAAATGATCATGGGATCAATAGTCTAAAAAGAGTGATCAATAAGTAAATTTCAATTGGATTATATATAATAATAATTAAAACATTTTAAAGTACATGGGACCTTCTCTATCTTTATGGGAATGAAATCCTCGATCACCACAAATGTGACCGGAAATGTTCTCATATTAGTAATACAGGAAGATCCAGGAAATCTTGCTAAAACATCATCAGTACTAGTGGCCTCTGCATACCCGGGTACATGTCCTGATGCATGTTTTGGCATGTGTTCGCTACCAGAGGGTGTACTAATGGATGCCTACATGGTATGTGTTGTCAAAATTTCAAACAACAATATAGGCATGGATGATGGGGTCAAATGATGTGATGTATGTGTAGGAAGATCAGGATGGACACTTGTACCAACCCCTACTCCTCGGGCAGCATTTGCAATACCCTAATCATGGCTAGGAGCATCATGAGGATGCAAAAAATCCTATTAAAACAACACATATTTTAGTTCATGACCTAAAATAGTACAAAATATAAAACCATGAATGAACTAATGTTATAATTAAAGACCTCATGACAACTTACTTGCAAGTTTTGTGCTCTCTCAGTCAATATTTTAACCCTCTCTCTTATCTCATCTGTTTGAGGCACTATGAATAACAACTTAAGGATTTCATTGCATTTTTTGTGGGTCTTCCTTATCATATCGAGAGGGTTTGTTGAATAAGCAATGTCATCATCACATAATATTGACTGTACCTCCCTATGGATGCTCTCGTCTACTACTAGTGCCTTTCCCTGATCAGTCAACTGCAACAAGAATATTAAAAATATTATCGAAATTAACCCAATAAACTTATGAAAGAAACATAATAATAAAACATTTTGCTCATATCTAATTTGTACAATTACAATGAGGTAAACCTGTCGGGTAGAAGAACCTGAAGAACATTGTGATTTGTGCTCTGGGCCAAAGACTTCCCTGTACGATCAATGTCCTATTGTGACCAAAATTAAATATAAAAAAATATTACCGAAATGAAACCAATAGACTTACGAAAAAAAACATAAGAGTAAAATGGTATATTGGAGTCATTAATTGGAGGTTGGTTAAAATGGTACATAGTACGTACCACCCCCATAGTAATTGTGTTTGTAACTAATCGATTCAAATTGTAATCGATTAGCAACTCTCCCCTGTAGTTATTGATTTTATCACACATACGAATACACAGTTTCCCTCCACACCTTGAATATGCAATTGGGTTGCTTATTTGTTGACCTAGGTCATGTACCATTTATAAACCCTACAATATTATTTGATGTTTTTGGCCTTTTGTCAATGTACATAGCCACTCCTTTATTTTGGTCCTTATCTTTTAGTTGTATATAATTTGTTGACAGTGCATACCTACACATACTTTGTGCATATCAAACCAGTGGCATCCAATCTTTGTAACTGTAATAGGGTCTGACATACTCCATCAATTCATTAACTTTGTCGTAACAAACCTTTATGTAGTCATGCAAAATAGGCCCAAACCATGTAATGGCGATCGTGTTATGCGATATATCATCTCATTGACACAAAAAATAGTGTTTATTGGAGGAAGTTCCTTAGGTACCCATTTTTTCCATAGATGTTTGTACCTCAAGGGCACCTCGATGTCGCCTATGCTCTCATCATCATAAGAACATGACCCCCTTCAGGAAGAAAAAATTCCATGCGTTTATAGAATTTTCTTCTAATCTTTTGACCTCTAGTTGATCTCCCTCTTTTATACCTACTACATGTCCTGCTTTCCTCTTCTCTTCCTGAATTTCCCTTGCTCGAGGAAGATAGCTATGACAAATACCTATTTGGTGGTACCTGCACTCATAAGGATGTTGGATGAATTTCTTTCATGGTGATGTGATCCTAAGGTGACATTATGATTAATCTATCATTTCATCGCTAGAATTTCACAGGTTATAAGGTAATCAAGTCTTGATAGATTGAAAGTTATTGTTACTACCATCCAAATGTGTCCATCACAAATCAAATCTACTTAACGTTTTAGCTCCCAAACTTTGTAACAAGTGTTAAATGTGCCTATGGTCCACCAGTTACACAACTAAGGCCTCAAATGTATTCTCTAATTGCAATCAAAGGACTTTTTCTTTTCATTCAAGTAAATAAACTTGAAGGGAAATACCACCAAGTGGTTTATTGGACACCTACATGACTAAAAATAGCAGTAAATTTACATTTAATTTCCATATGTCTAAGTTCTCAATGGGGAGGGAGTGTGTACTAGGCCTGGTTAAGTCATCATAAGTTTATGCTTTGGCAATAATTTTTTTTTAAGTCATCTTAAATCTTCCTATGTCTAATTGCTAGGAGACTTTTGGTATGTTTTAAGGTAGGATGAGTGGCTGCATCAATGTTCTAGTTCTCTATGACAAGGTTTCAACACCTTCAAATAGTGAAAGTTAGTGCTCATGGTCATTTGAAACAACAAAATTTTGATTATGTTTGATGGCAGGATTTGATAACTTAAAATATCTCTACTTCAAAACAAAAATATCTCTAACAATTCTAAGACCTATAATGGGATGGCCACCATCCTAGGAAAGATTCTTCATTCTCACTTTTAGGTGTTAAAATTTAACAATACCTTGATTGATGAAAGATCCCAAAGAGCCTTTCTCCATGGTATCCAAGTACACATAGTAGTGGTCTTCTCTTATACAGTTGGACATTTTAAAGAACTTAGCTAGGAATTATTCATTTAACCTAAGGTTTTCTCATAATGCCATCATTGGAAAAGTATGATCAAATTCTTCTATTATGAAGAATTGGTCTATGTGCCTCTAGTAATCACTATAAATGTTTGTAAGGATAAAATGACTAATTGCATCAGGTAGGAGAGAATCAACTTTGAGTTCTTCAAAGATTATATTCCTCTATTCATAATTTTAAGGGTTGTGTGTGGAGGAGGTTATCACTACCAAGAAGGGAGGAGACCTTTCCTTGCATATGTTTGTGGTGGAGGTATTAAAGAAGAATTGTATGCCTCTATTTCCATTCATTAGATCTAGCTTAGCCTAGCATATACTTGGGCTAAGTCTACAATTGCTTGAGACTCATGCAATGAAGGCTATGTGTGATGAAATACTTGACCTCAACCAAGATGTGGGTAGATTATGGGAGTTTTTCCAAGACCTGAGGGTTAGTCGATAAAAGCGTGAAAGACTAAGCTATTTTATTTTTTCTGTCTTATCTTATACCATTTTACAAGAATGGGGGTGCCAATGTACGAGAAGATCTTTGGAAACTAGGCATGAAAATTGAAGGTTAAAGAGAATGGGGGTGCCAAACTTACAATACTCATTGCCCCTTGGTCATCGATTTTCCCTGAGTGCCCTCAACCTTGTCCTCAGCACTGGTATTGACCTTGTTTTCACTCCAAACTCTTCCTCGGCATTGATATTGACCTTGTTTTAACTCCAAACCCTTCCTCGGTGCTGGCATTGACCTTGTTTTCACTACTCCAAAATTTTCCTCGACGCTAGTATTGACCTTTCACTTCTCCAATTTGACAAGCTACAACCTGGTTTCACTAGGTTTTAGAGTATGTTAATTAAATTGAAAATTATGGTGCCATTTAGCTAGGTTTTAATATTCTACAATATAGTTAAGTATATATTAGCTATATTTTACATAATAAATAATATAATTATTCAATTTATTATAATTATATATATTATATTCTTTAACAAAATTATTAAATATGTATAAAATTATTATAATTAATAATTAATAATAAGTATATTTTTATATAATACAAAATATAATTAATATAATATATATTTAATATAATAGTAATATATATGAATATAATATTAATATGAGAGAGAGAAACTAAATTTTGATTGGTTGTTTCATGTCAACAATCCAAGGATGGCATGTGTCCTTGGGGAGTTATGCTCAAGGTAGCATGCCATTTGATTAAAGATATGATAGTTCTCCTTTAAGACCTCTTCAATGTACCCATTGCACACTTAAGGAGACAAAGATAAATATAGGGAAGAAAATATATAGATAGAGGGAGATAATGAAAAACATACAAATAGAAAGGGAGACAAAGAGATAGAGAGGGTAGAGATAAAGGGAATAAGGATGAATAGATATAGAGATATAGGAGGGTGATTGATATATCTCTCCTATCGCTCTTTATCTCTCTGTATCTCCACTATCTGTGTCGCTCCTCTTCCCCTCTGTCATTGGGCTATCTCTGCCTCTCCTTTCTGTTCATATCTCTCCCTCCATCTCTCTATATATCTCTATCTCTGTTCTCTTTTTTTATCTCCTCTCCTCCTCTCTCTATCTCTTTCTATCCATATATTTCTCTACCTCTATCCACGATCTCTCTATATCTTTCACCATCCCCTCTATCTCTCCTATGCCCCTTTCTATGTCTCTCCCTCTCTCTATATATATATTGGGTTATCTCTCCTCTACCTATGTGCTTCTCTCTCCTTTCTGCATATGGCTCCTCTCCCCCTCTTCTTTCTCTCCCTTTTCTACCTATCTATCTCCCTCTCTTCTCTCTTTTCCTCTTCAACCTATCTCTGCCTCTCTCCCCCTCTTCTCTATCACTCCTCCTCTACCTATCTATATCCCTTTCTCTCCCTCCCCCTCTCTATCTCTCACCATCTCTCCCTCTCTATCCCCCCTATCCATCGACTCTCTATCTCCCCATCTCTTCCTTTCTCTTCCCATATATCTCCATCTCTCTTTCTCTTCTCATGTGTCTCTTTCTCTCTCCATCTATCTCTATCTCCCCATATATTAACTAAGAAGCCATGCAAGCATACAATAGTATATGTTGGTAAAACCATAATAGTGTTTTATTAAACTATAAGTAACACTTATCCTTCTAATGTCAAGCCTTCTTATAAAAATAGTGTTTTATTAAACTATAAGTAGATTATTGTCACCACTCTTCATTCAACATTAAATGCCAAATTTAGCAATTTTTTTGTTGCTTTTGTCAAGTTTCATTAACCAAGCTACTTATTGGGTTGAATAAAGTTGTGTTATGACCCTTCATCTCTTTAAAATAATTAGACAATATTAGCAAAATCAGGAAGGGGAGAAAACAAAACTCCTTCAAAATAGGGGTATTTGTGGGTTTTTTGTTTTTCTTTGTATACTATATACTTAGTTTCTCTACGATAAATAAGTCACTTTAGATCATTTTCTTAGTTGTGTATCCTAATTAATATAGAGTAAGCTTTTTCATTTTAATTGACTACTACATAATAGTTTATGTGTTGAAAGAATTGTTTCCATTCTTTGTAGTTTTTACATTGGAATACAACTCATATTTAATTTCATAACCCATCTAATCAAATCATAACCTATCAAAAAGGAAATAGGAATTTTCTAAAGAAAATAACACTTGACCCAATCATAAGTGTATGGCCTTCGCAAAAAGGAGTGATCCACCTTAGCAATAACAACTATTTAGACCTAGTAGGTTCAACTCAACCAACCTATCAACCTTCCTTTCAGAGGCTTCCAACAAGTTTAGAATGACCAATTTAAAAAATTCAAACAACTCTCAAATCCTGGCAAAGAACAGAAGTCATATTTCACACTTTGACTCCTTAAATCCTTGTACTAGTGAAAACCTAGTTTCTGTCCAATAACTCAAAAATTTCCCAAAACACTAGAGAAACCCTTGATGGTTTTAGACACCAATTTTGGAGTTATTAAATATATTTCAAGGGAAAGTACAAGTGATTTTGCAAATTTTATAGTGATTTTGCACTCGTTGATTCCCTAAAGAAAACCTTATCTTGAGTATAATCCATCATAGTCACATATGATCACATCATTCTTGACCATTTGATATCATGAAAAACCTCCAAAATCTAGTATTCAAATAACCCATATTGGCAAGAATTTGTGCAGGTCTCTCCTATTCATAAATCATTATATTCTCATTTTCATCAAATCGGCGAAAGAACAAAAATGTCACACCGATCGGATTACATAAGAAGATACACATCAGGATGACACGGTCCACAGTCTCACCGATAAAGAGATTTTTTGAAAAGACAAGTTCCATTGGGGTGAAATGAAAAGGTCATACCGAGCATATAGGTCTCACCAATGAAGTTCCATAGGCAAGAAACCTCTCTTGTCTCATTGATCAAAGCAAAACAAGTTGTATCAGAAAGAGTCTTGGTGACATGAGATTGAAGGAATAATCATCAGGGAGACTTATAACATTGGGTAAATTACTGAATGTCTTAGCGATACACCATGTCTTGCCAATGAAGACACAAATAGATCAAGATAGTCGTCGGGGTGACTCTTGGTGACATTTATATGAATCAGATGGATAGATTATGTGATATCGGCATAATGTCTCCCCGACCAAAAGAATGTTTAATGAACGTTATTCAAGCCTGAATAAAATGATCACCCAAATTTTGAATTATCTTTCCGATAGAACACTTGATGTGACAATGGGTAAATTTGAAGATCACATATGCTCGTGTTAAAATCTAAGATTACTAAAGAAGACATATTAGAGAGATTGGCTTATGGTCTCATCAATGAAGGGAATCTATCGGCAAGACAAGTCATCTCGGCATGAAAAATATATGTTGGCCTGAACGTTTAAGTCTCACAAATGAAGTTTCATCGTCGAGACCATCATTTATTTCACTGACAAGAGCACTGGGAATATATCGGCGAGACATGTGCCATTGATGTAAATCCTGAATTTTCACCTGACCCACTCAGTTACACTGACAAGAGGATATCGGCAGGAGTTCTAGCGACATATTCAAGACCAAAAGAAAATTTATCGGCGAGACTTATAACATCGGAGGAACCACCGAATGTGTTAGTGATACTAAAATTCAGGTCGATGAAGAAACGAATGAACCAAAATGATTGTCGAGGTGACTCTTGGTGATGTATACGGGACAAATGTTAACATTGGTTAGATGTGTAGAGTGTTACCCCGATTTGTAGAGTATTCAGTGAATGTTGGTTGGGGCCTAATGTATAGGTGGCCCAAAGTTTGAAGGTGTCTTGCCAATGAGTTCATTTGATGTGACAATAAGGAATTCAAAAATCTGTTACATTCGTGCCTAGAGTTAAAACATTAATGGCACCACAGAGTATAAGTAATTTCATAAATTGAAAGGAAATCATTGCAAAATGAACATTATTGTGAATTGGTAGTGAAGGAAACAAGGAGACAAACAAAGGGCTAGAGAATTGTTTCAGTTGAAAGACCTCAATCAAAACTAGTAAGTCCTCTGCATTTTAACTTTTTCATTTCTGCAATTTTAAGCAAGTAATACGGAAGCCACTAGCTTGGGGAAGTTGAAAGGTAGAAAAAAAAAGTGAGAGAAATCACCCTAAGAGTAAGAAGCAAAAAGTTGAGTCTAGAATTGAGCCAGAAGGTACTAAACGAAAGCTAAATTAATATTTAATTGACTAATTGCCTGGCTCTAGGTCCAGAGGTAGGCACTTCATGCAATTGAGGGTGAAAGTGGATAAATTGGACGACAAGTGCAAGCACATAGGAGATATTTGGACCCCAATAAGAGGCTATGAATTTTTTAGATTCCACTTTCAACGAAGAGATCGTTTTGAGCCAGTTTGTAATCTGTGGCATCTAAATTTGGGAAAAATGGTTTGCCCTAATGTGTTTGTCAATATAGAGCTAGTAAAATTGTTGGCCACCCACTATGACTCAAAACTTAAGGCCATATGCAGACCATCTGGGAAACCATTCATATACATATCAAAGGCTTCAATAAATGAGGTTTTTAAGTTGGAAGGGTGGTGTAATGAGAAAATTGTGAATGAAGAGTTGGAAAAGGAGTTTTGGAGAATGGACACCACTTACAAGGGTTGGAGGTTTCTCTTACATAGAATTAAACAAGATGGTAAAACTATCCCACTTGACGATGGTGATGGGCCTCCATTCCATGTGGACTTATTCGAGCCCTATATGAGATATACCTATTTCTCGGTAGGACAAGTGTTGGGTATGGAAGTTCCTAAGTATATGTCCATTGTTCCCATGGTAATTGTAGCTGACATTCAATGTCATAATTCTAGGTTATTTGACTATGCTTCATTTGTCTCCAAGGGACTTGACTTAGCATTGGTGGAAATCAAGAATAAATCCCTTGTTCTGCACCTTAGGCATTATTCTCTTTTAATGCATCTAGTATTGTACTTCGGACAAGAGTTAGGGATTTGGCCAGAAAAGTTGAAAGTTTCACAGTTTGATAAAGAGATAAAATTGTTACCCATTCAATTATGGACTGTCATTTGGGACAGTAGGTTTGCTAATTCTAGTTTCATGTATTTTGAAGAATATTTTGTAAAGCCAGTATATGAATTCTACAATCATCCTTGTGCACACTCAGTGTCTAATGAAATAAAATGCTTCCCTAGACCTAAGGACTTTAATGGACCAATTGATCACAATTGGGGAGACTGGTATTGCTTGGAAGATGATACTATGGTAAGGGTGTTTGGTTTTGAGGATTCCCCATTCATTTTTCCTAAAACAGTCCTAGATAGGATTGCATATTTGGAAATTGTAAGACAAATGGATTTTTCTAGTTTCATGAATTTTGGTTCATTCAAAAAATAGGCATTTATGCCTAGTACTTTGTGCTTTGGTGATTTTACTGTGCTTGAAAAGGAAGGATATGATTTGATCCTTGACAAATTAATGTAGTATAATATGAATAAGGGTCCACCAAGACAAGGTTTTGATCTAGAGGGATATATCAATTATGCCAAACAAAGGATAAAATTTGGATGATATGATCATGTGCCTTATCATTTTGATGACATGATTAGAAATTTGGAGGCAGATGAAGCAGAGAGAGTGGTGGAGGAATACAACCAAGGGTTTCCAGATACAGGGTTCCCTTTTTCTGGAGATGAGGAAACTAGAGAAGATATGCCATGAGACCTACCCAGTAGGATTTCCAGATTAAAAACTCAAGATTACAACTACCCTCCTATAGAACTAAGTTTTGAAGAGAGCCAAGATACAGATACCAAACAAATGGCATATAGGTCATTTGTAGTAGAAAATGAATTTGTAAATTCTTTAGAATTCAAATCTTTCTTGTATAAGAAAAAGGGTAATGAGATAAGGGATACAATTGATAATATTACACCAAGCAATGAGGAGCAGCTACTAAATAATTTGAAATTAACTATGGATAGAGAAATGGCTAATATGACCCCCAACAAAGGAAGGAAAATGTTAGAAGATGTTGGAGTTATGATCTTTCCAGGGTTGGATTTGAATTTTGCATTGGTGTTTGATAGCTTCTTAAAGGATAATAGTGCCACACACAAGCTTAGTATGGAGGGGGTGATAGAAATATATGTTGGATCCAAATACAACCTAGATGAAGGATCACTCATGATATGGGCCTTGTATCCACCTCATAGAAATTCAATGGTGATTGATACTGAGAAAGCATTTGGACATGTCATGAATCTGAAGGTTGGAGACGTAGATCCTGTGGTGACTAAAAACATTGGGATTAATGTGGAAAAACTAAATAAATCCCAAATACAAATGTTGAAAAAAGAAAAGGAAATGTACAAAATGAATAATGAAAGGATCATGAGATAAAATGATCGTTTGAAGGACATGCTAGGAGTCATAATGGGACCTCCTAAATTAATAACACATGGTGAAAGCTCACAGGTAAAATATCATTGGGAGGAGTCAACTGCATATTCACAAGGTAAATATGATACACTCACTACAATAATCAAAAAAAGATAGGCCAACTTAACGATTTGGTTGAATAAGCTATGGGGAGCATATTCAAAGAACCATGTTACAGGGAAAGAACATAAGAGAATTGATGGAAGGATTCAAGAAAAATTTCCAGAATTAAATGAAAGAGATGTTCATGATAGTGTGGCCATTGGTATGGGTAACCAAATTATAAAGAAACATAGGGACTATTATGAGGAACTGCAAGAAGACGCAAAGGGGTTGGTTGATATTATGAATATGGGACTGCCTACACTATTTGAACATGGAGAAAAGTTGAAAGAGAAAGCCAAGTGGATCAAAGAATGTGAATTGATGCCGCAGGGAATTTTGGAAAATGCCCCAGGGAAGGATTCAACATTGGATGAGAGCTGCGAGCACAACGAAAGGATGATAAAGGTGGAAATATCGGCTAGTAATGCATTAGGAGATGTCAATACTCATGAACGGTAGGATTATTTAGATCATTTATCAAATGTTCATCTATAGCTAAATAGAGTCTAATCTCTTCTTTTAATTAGTTAAGTAAAATAAACAATTTGTGAAGGGACATGTCCCTTCCAAGTTTTGATGTATTTATATATGTTCCATAGTAATGCAATAGATATAGGTGTTAGGAGATATTCAGTAGATAGCTTTCTAGAAAAATGCTTTCATATACAAAGACTTAGATGCATGTATTTTGATGGAGTAAATGAAGATATCTAAGTTGTGGATTAAGATTTTGGTATCAACTGTTTGTTAAATTTATGCATTTATTTGATTGTCTCCATTATGATGCTTCTCTATTGTTTAAATTGATATAACAAATTTATACTCAGTTTATCATTATACGTTTGCTATATATGTGTGATCTGGTTATTCGGTTCTCTCAAGTAGGAATTAAAATCTTCTAATCAATCATAGCAATTGGGAAGTGTTAATTGGATTAATAAGAAGAATCACATAACCAGAATTTCCATTCTATCTCAAGAAGAGTTTGTCAATTATTCACTTGCACATTTACACAAGTTGTAAACAATTTTTGTGCCTGACAGTTTGAATTATTGCCATTATTGAAATCCACATTTGTAGTTATTCATTGGACTCCATATACCCAATAAGGTACTAGTCTCCCCTTGTATTCTTTTATAATTTTCATTATTCTTATTTATTTCTCACTTACATTTACACATACACATACATATGTATTTATTGTTTTCATTTATTTCTCATGTAGTTTAATAGTTTGATCGATTTCATATTATGTGTTGAAGACTTTAGAACTTCAATTACATTAATTTATGGATATGTTGTATCTATAACACTACAAAACTATATGCTCTTTGCATTTACACTCGCATTTAGAAATACACATTTATATACATAGATATAGATTTCTTTAATGATATGTTGCATTTATTGTTCTAGGAGAGCATACAGTAATTGCATTTACATTTACATTTAAAAATACATATGCATACATACATACATGCATACATACATACATATATGTGTGTGTGTGTATCATTTATATTCAATGTTCAGAAACAACCCATTAGGTCTGCACATGGATAAAAATTCATAAAATCAGATCTCCCATACATATTTTGTTGAAACCTAGGCTTGAACCTCTCACATGCTTTTCTTCACAAAACTCTTGAGGACAACAGCTATACCTTCTTTATTTCTCATCCTACGCCCTATTCATGCATCCTAAAATTACAACAGTATCCATGGGGCCTCTTACACAAGCTAGAGTAATCACAAAAGTGTGAGCCCTTTATATCATGTTTGGACTACAAAACCCTCAAAATAGAGATGCTTAGAGGTTGTATGCTAAAATGAAGCTTTCTAACTCAATCAACCTTAAGCCCTTAGATCAGATTCAAATCAAGTTAGCACATATTTTCATGACATGAAGTGGTTCACATCAAAATATGGTGCATGTGTGTCTGATGTTATAATAGAAAAATATAGAATTTTTGAAGCATAGATTTTTAGAGATGTGAGAGCTTGTATTTTAAAATCCTCAACCATCAGCAACCATTAAATTGTACTTCTTCCTTTTTAAATTCCTTTTCACCTCAACCAGCTGAGACAACCACCTCTACAACTAAATTTTTAATCTTTAGCATGATCACATGAAGCATAAAACACACTAATTTCAAGGTTGTTAACATCACTATTGAAATGTTTTAATTTTTTGACCTTACAAACATTAAAAAGTACATCATTAAATTAATTATGTAATGGCATAAAAATTAAAAACATCATGGATTAATTATGTAACCACATAAGTCAAATATAATTCTATCAAGAAATTAATATCAAATAGATAATATAATCGCATAACTCATACATTTCAATGTCATTGATATTCTTCTTCATCCAACTCTTTGTCTGTATCATCCGATCTAGATTCAACATTGTACGGATTGGTCATATCATCATCATCATCATTGATATCAGTTTTGATAATGTCATCATCCATAAGGATATCATCTTCATGAACATTAACTCCTACATCATCATGATCTAGTTCCTCCTCTTCAACATCTTCGTCAGGGACATCATCAACTAATTGTTGATCCTAATCATCATCTACATCATCTTCTAGTTCTTTGTTATCTTCTTCTTCCACCACATTATAATTTACCGGCCTTCCTCTTGGATCATGTCTAACAACAAATGACCAACCTAGTTTACCTGGAACCTCTGAGTAAAATACCTGCTCACATTTGCTTGGAAGAACATAGGGCTCATTTCCAGCTTGCTCAATCGACCTTGTATTAACCATGGTAAATTCATTATCATGTTCACTAACAATTCTCTCAGGATCATTTTCATTAAATCGCAGCCTGTACCATAGGACGACCAACATAATTAATCTGAAGGACTTAAAGTCACACTCAAGTATATCATCCAAAATCCTATAGTATCAATCTTCTAAGACTTTTGGATGTATGTCGCTTCTAGATGAAATATTAGTCATCTGAAAGACTGCAGTTATACCTGAATCACAATTTTTCTTCGTGTCATCCAACTTTTTGATTCAAAATTTACAACCATTGCACCACATAGCCTTGTGGTGTTTCACTTGCAATATGTCAAACATGTAAAAATTATTACAATATCGTCAATTGATAAACATATTTATTCTTAGAATGTATGCAAGAAAAAATCTCATATATATACATCAATATAATTGAAATAATTAAATAATATGGGTGATTAATATATTTATACATACCTATTTATCTCTTAAACCATATGCTAAATCAATTTCCCTTTGTGCAACATAGGAATCTCCATTACAATGAGCTTCTTTAACCAATGAAGCCACACCTTCCCATGTTAATGCATGACCAGATTATTGACATCATTCAATC
>VDFB02271358.1:390893915-390981991 GCA_007258455.2 Sequoia sempervirens | reverse complement strand
TCTTTAAAAAAATAAAAAACAACATAGAAGATTTCAAATTTTCCCCTGTAATCCTAGTTGAAGAAAAAATCCAAAAATCAAGAAAGGGTTTGTTGAATCTATGCTCTACTACCATGTTAGAATTGTGAAAAATATGAGCCACAAGATCAAACAATGAACAAAGGCACCTTACACTCAACAAAGATGCAAACAATAATATGCAATATTCCCAACAAGAAAAAGCTACAGAATGAACCTCAAGAGTCTTCAAAGATATCATGAGGTCTCAAAAGGTTATGATAATACGATGAGGTTTGAGTGCTTTATAGGAGTAACCCTAAATGATAAAGGAATTAGATCATGACAAGTGTTAGCATCACATGTGATGAGACAAAATGATATAATAATAGCTCACTTTAGTTATCTTAAAAAAGCACTACTAGGTTTAGCTTAAGTGAATGAAATAAATTAGAATAATAATTAATTAAAGATCAATTAATTATTAGCTAATATGTGATTACTCTAATAATAGTAAGCTTTAAATTGGGATATAATATGTGTTTCCTATACCAATTGGTATGTTTTATAGTGTTACAAGGATCATGTCCATGAAATATAGACCAAAAAGATGGAGGTTTGTGCAACTTAGGACAATATAAAATTTGTATATGGGCTTCTCACATAGAACAAGGAGTTCAATATGGATTCTCTTAACAAGGAGTTCAATATGGGTTCTCTTAAATGGTGTAGAGTTCAAGCCTAAGGAATAGTGGTAGCCTTTTAAATGAAACAATCAAATGAGGCTTATGATGATAGTCTACAGACCCATGTATATCCATGTGATGAAATAATTATCCATGGCATAATGTTGAAGAAATAATCCTAGAGACCTAAGAATGGGAAGTGTTCTACCTTTTGAAAATAAGCTAAATTAAGGCAAGTTAAGACAAAAGTCAAAAAGATATGATAGAATTGTTCACTATAAAGGAAGATAGTTCCATTCAATACAAAAATTGTGGAGTATAGTTGTCATGAGAATAGGAAAGTATAGTACAAGTGATAGTTAGAGGACTATCTATAAAGGTGAGAACTACTAAGATGATAGTAGTATTCATTATTGTAAAGACAATGAGGTTTCTTCAAAGAGCACAATGATAAAGAGTGAGGAACTCATGATGGTGGTTAGAAGATATGGTTGTCATCACATACATGATAGTGTTATAAGGAACTTGCATGACAATTAGTCTTAGACATGAAGAAAATGAAGAAAAAACTCAATAGATAATAGTGTGCCAAGGCATTCTTAGAAAAATGAATTTAGAGAAGTTAGTGGCAAAAGAATATGAGAGTATGGATATAAGTGAACCAGAATCAAGAAGACTTGAATATTCCAATGGAAATCTATTATCATGTCAAAGAGAACAGTGCCAAAAGACCAAGTGCTATTAATGATCTTTAAACAATGACAAGGATGTGGCAAGAAGACAAATGATAGTGTTCCATCAAAAGATAATGAGTAAAGCCTTGAAGATTGAAAAACCTTATTGATGATAGTCATAAAAGAAATGTCAAGCTTTTCATAGGCAAGAACATGATAGACACTCTATGCACTTAAAAGAGACAATCATAATGAGGATTTATATCCTTATGAGAAGTCATTCATTTGAAATGAACAACTTATCTATCATTTATTGTTTATTGACTATGGGGATGACAATAACAAGGCTTAACTTGACATCCTATCAGAATTCGTTCATAGGTAGCCATGAAAATACATGCTAAAAAACTTCTAAGTGAGGCTACAAGTCATGAAGAATATGAAGACATTCTACAATGGTAGTGCATACATGTGACAGACTATAAGAAGACTATTAAGATTTTTTCTATATAGGGGGCAATGAACATGATAGTGCTTCAAAGAGAATCCCAATCAACTGATCATGCACTTCCAATTAGTTGGCATATTGATATGGTTGTTTTTCTACAAATAGGTGAGTACCTTCAAGGTTTCAACTCATCAAACATAAGGTATTTTAGGTTGTAATCTATACCTTATATTCTTGTTGATGGAATTGTATTCAAAAATTACATTAATGGAGTTCTTTGAAGATGTATTGATCAAAATAAGACTCAAAAATTGCTTCAAGAATTTCTTAATGGTCTTCTAGGGGGTCATTATCCACCAAGAACAACTATTATTAAGATTATGAGGGATGGTTATTATTGGTTTGATCTATTCAGGGATGCTCACAAATGGGTAAGGAGTTGTAAGAAAAACTTGATACTCTTCCTCTTACCCCATCCAAACAAACTACTAATTTGCACAGTGGGGTTTGGACTTTATTGGCATGATAAATCCGCCATCTAGTGTTAGTCATAAGTGGGTTTCAATAACAACTGATTACTTTACCAAATGGACAATAATAGTTTCCAAGAAGGATTCCATTGAAGCTTCTATTTTGGACTTCCTCGATGGGTTGGTAATAGGGTTTGGTGTTTCGTTCACTATTATTTCTAATAATGTTAAAGGTTTAATAGGCACACAAATTAGTGAGTGATCTATTAATAACATTTTGTTTCCACAGTCCATGATAGATGTGAGCAATATTTCTAGAATAACTGTGTGCAAGTTTTTACATCAACGTTTTGGATCATACTCCATGATCCATCATCAGGATGATAGAAAGTGAGTGATCTATCAAACAGGGATTTTATTTGAAGACATCTTCAAATTATTTCCCTCAAGGTAATGGTTTGCTTGAGTCTACCAATAAAAACCTCATTTGGATCATCAAAAGGATAATAAAAGACAACTAAAGGACTTGGAACACTAAGCTCAAGATAGCCCTTTGGGCTAATAGAATCACACCAAACAGGGTTTTTGGTAGCTCTCATTTCATGTTGGTGTATGGTAGGGAAGCAAAAATTACATTGTCACTTGAGTTTCCTTGTCTTGAACTTGCCTCATAGTTGGAGATGTTAAAAAATGATGTTATGATAGTGAGGTTAGCTGAGTTAATGAATTTGATGGAGGTAAGAGACCAAGCAATGCAAACTCTTGAGATTCATCAAGAAAATTGAAGAAGACATTTGATAAAAAGGCCCTTGATATGGTGTTTCAAGAAGTTTTGGTTTTGAAATGGGATGAGGATGGAGAAAAATTTAGGAGACATACCAAGTTTGATGTCATTTGGAGTTGCAAATACATCATCGCCAACTATAAGCAAGCTAATGCATTGCAATTTCCAAAGTGAATAATGAATTTATTCCTATTCCAGTCAATGTCAGGATACACCTCAAACCTTTCTTTTGAGGTTGGTTTTCAAATATATATACATATTGGGTCAGCTATCCTAGTTAATAAGTGATGTTGAACATTGTAGTAGTAGGTTTATATCCCTCCAAGTGTTGATTATACATGTTTTTGGTTTCTTGTTGTAGTTGTTGTAGGATGTTTTTGTTGTTTGTTGTTTGAAGGAATTTTAGTTGTTTGATCAATTCTAAGGTCTTCACAAATAAGTATTACCAAGTTTATTCTTGATTCCTATTCCTAATGGAAACTTCAGTTCATTGGTTCTTACTATTTAGCAAGCAAACACATCTGACAGGTCACTATAATGTTGATTATATTTGGTTCCTTGACTCAAATATCATTGTTTTATTAAGTGATAATATGAAAGTAACTATGCTTAAAATAAACCTAATTTTTTCTTAAGTGCCCGTGTCTAGCTTTAGGAGGGAAAATACCTTGAAAGAGTCAAAGGTTTTTGGAGACTTTAGGGGTAGTTTGTTTTATTTGAAATAGGTTGACTACCTTCAAGGCACAAAAAATACACATCATTTCCTTATGTATGGCACATTGAAAAAACAAGGAGAAGATGCATGAAACATTTCAAGAAGGAAAGGTTTCAAGGGGTCATACAAATTGTTTCCATGTGGTCAAATGCCTCCAAAATGAAAGTTCCACATGGGAAATTATATGTCTCACTAGATCTCAAATGCCTTTGTCAAAGATATGTTTGTTGGTAAAAGATGAGTCTTCTCATTTAAGTTTTTTTGCATAATGGATAGCTAGGTTTGTAGGCATATAAAGAGTTATCATAATGCAAACAAGATTGCTAAAGATTAAATCCTTGTCAAACATCATTAGAACTTCTATTGAATCACTTGAATATTATTGTAGACACTTAAAAATGTCTTGAATGGTATTACACACTTAAATTTGATATATTAACATTTTTTCATCCTAAAATCCATCCTCTTTTCGCCTGTTTAAAATTAAATAAAGCCTAATTATTTAATTAAATGCTTCATTTTCATCTATTAACCTAATTGACCTAATTGGGTTAATTCACCCCCACACACTAACATTTCATCTCGTTTGATTAAATAATGCAAATTATTTAATTCAACCCCTAAGTCATCTTATTTAATTAAATAAATCTAAACTATTTAATTAAATATCATTTTGCATTTCCCTTTCATTATTTATTTAATGAATATTGAATATTATTCTCCATCCTCACATTCCTCTAATTTGCATAATTAAAACCTTGCTTTAATTATCAAATTACTAATTAATTCTAGCTCTCCCACTTGCAAAGGGATTGCACATTCCTTCAAAAAGGGAATATTCCTTCTTGTGCACTCATTCAAATTTCTTTAACTTGCACATTCAAATTTAGTTTTAAATTAACTAAATTGGTAATTTCCTTCCATCCACTTGCATAGGGAATATTTCAAAGGAATATTCTCCTATTTGGCTCCAAAATTGGAAGGATTTCTTTCAAACAAACTTTGTAGCAAACTTTCAAAGTTGTTACAAAGTGTGTTTGTTTGAATCATTCTTAGCCCTTGATCTTTCCTTGATCCATGTGATCTTTGATTTTCATCCATTGATGAGAATCCTTGATCCATTTTTCACCCTCCTTTTTCATCTTGACCATTGATTGATCTTTTCAATCTAAGCCCTTGATTTCTCAATTGCAATTTAGTTTTACTTAACTAAATTTCTAATTATCCTCACCTTCCCACTTGCAAGGGAATATTTGTGGAATGTTCCATCTTTTGCACATTCCTCCAAAAGAGAGTATTCTTATGGAATATCCCCTTTTATGCACTCATTCCTCCAAAAGATCTCTTAACCTCTTCCTAATTCTTAGGAAGTGTGTTTGTTGAAAGCTAATTTGGACCATTGATTAAATTAATTGATCCTTGTCAGCTTTCAACCTTGACCATGGATTGGAATCCTCAATCCATGTTTCATCCTCCTTTCATTGTTGACCATTGATTGATCAAATCAATCTTATCCATTGATTTTTCATTTGCTTTCCTATATAAATAAAGCACATTTGGAGACAAATGGATTCACCTTTTGAGAGAAGATCCATGTTATTGAAACTCACACTTAGCATTTCATTTGAGCATCCATATTATACACATTTTCATACTCCAATTGCTATCACTATCTTTGAGGACAATTGGATTTTATTACATTCATTTGAGAGCATCTTCTTCAACATCATCCAAGATTATTTCAACAAAATGAGATTGGGTAAGGGTTGAATTCCACACTCGAAGTAGGACCAATCCCCTAATGGGATTAGGTTTGTTGAGTTTAATTAGGATTCTTTGTGCAATTTGAGCTTTATTTCAAGTTTTAATGGTTTCCTAGTTTAACTTTGCAAGAATTTCATTAGGAATGTAACTTGATTTAGCTAATTACATTTTTTAAAATTTCTTATTACAATCATGTTTAGCTTAGTTAATATTTACATCCACAATTATAAACCATCATATCACTTTGTATATGCATTTATTTTTTTTCAAATAGTCGTAAGAGTCTATATTATCAAAAGGGATTATGGTTAGTCATAAGGGTTTGTATCATCATGAGGGGGTTCCTAGATAGACTTAAGGGGTTTCACTCAGCCATGAAAAGTCTACCAAATATTTAAGATTTCTCTTTGTCATCAACAATTTTTTTGATCCATTATCATCTTTAGGTCAAGATAGTCATGTTATCAATAGTAAGAAGATCTAAAGCCATGTCAAACCTATTGTTGGTTAAAATCCTATAAGAAAAAGTGGGTGTAAAGGTTAGTAGATTGTATGAAAATAATTCAAGCATCATAGCCTCTTTAAAGAACTATCAACATGCTTGAAACCCTATGAAAATTAGTCTCATAGATTTTGGATAGCTCTAATACAATGGGTAAGGTCAATCTTTGTCAAGAAGATAAGGGTTGTGTCTCTAATGCATAAGTCTTCCATGTACTTTCCAACACTAGCATTTGAGCCATGTTAGAATTTCTTGATGAAATAAGCTCCTTTTCATAGTAAATGTTTGCTCCTATCATGTCTATAGAGATAACTCTACCCTAGGATGCTCATATGAAAGTATGGTTATGACCAAACTTTATAAGAACTCATGAAACATTGAGAACTATATGATGAGTGAACAGTGGTTTGATCTATGGGTTAGCATTTTAAACACCAAAGGAGGCTATAAGATGTACAAGCTTGCCAAGGGATATAAAAGAAGCTTCACTAAACAATGAAAATAGTGACATTCATCAAGTGAATAGTCAAATAATAGTGAGATCACAATTAAAAGTAGTCTATCAAATGAGAGTACATAGTGTAGATGAAAGTAAGCTATTAGTTAAAATTTTTGAAGGATTTTGTTATGTCAAAATAGGTAGGGAGGTTCTTTGAACTTCTCTCAAATCCTTGTCCAAAAAATTGATAATTCCATGTATAATCCTAACACCAATGAAACCCTAGATATGCTTTGCATCAATTTTATGATGAAAAGATAGTAGTGTCAAGGGATTAAGGAAGGTTCAGGTCTGTGGTGGAAAAGAAAGAAAACCATAGTGGTAGCCTATGCACTAGACCCTAGGGTTTGTGTAAAGGAGTCTTGGGCCAAACCATAGGGTTTATGTGATGAGTTGATCCCATGGTTTGGAGCAAGTCAAAAGGTAGTGGTAGACACTGTTAAATAAGTGTTAAATAACAATTAATTTCCTTTAAACCTATGCATGACAGTATGCATGAAAGCAGCGAAAATCCATGTATCTATGTATGACAATTATGAAAGATAGTAGTCTATAACAAACAGATCAATGTTAAATTGAGTAGTCAAGTGATTTATAAACAACAGTGATATTCATTATTGAAAGGGCAGTGAGGTCTCTTCAAACCATACATGAGCTCTTGTAATGAGAAAGAAATAGAGAGGAGGGAGCCTATGAATGACAATTATAAAAATGATTAGGGAGTCACTACAGTAAACAAGGAAATCTATGAAGATTGTGTGATAGTATGCTAAGGAAGTCTATCGTAAAGGATGGTGAAAAGACAACATAAGTCAAGCCTTTTCATGGACAGCTCAGTCAACATAATAGTCTTTAGTAAATGGCAGTGTATGATAGGGTTTCAAATGCATGACAGTATTGCATGACAAAATCTAAGTGTTAGAATAATGCATAACGATGTTAGGAGACAGTCTACACAGCTATAAGGAAATCAAATGATAGTGATACCAATGCCACAAGTCAACAGTCCATGAAGGATAGTGGAAAGATAGAAGAAGTTATGATTGCTTGCCAAAGAAAGATAATAGTATGAGGTGATACATTTGTAGTGTATGTGAAGACATTAAAACCATGAAACCTAAATGTCGGTACCCTAAGTGTTAAAGGTAGTGAAATTTTATGGAGAATGCAAAACATTCATCAAGTGTCTATGACATCGCATGAAGGTTATGTAGCATTATTGGAAGAATGTACAGAAATAGGTGACATAGACCTTGGTGATAGGTGTTTAAATTCATTGGAGGTTGATGCTCAGGTGTCTATGATAATGCCTATTTTCAATTATGGATCTAAAGAATATTTGATGGATAAAAAATATAGAAAATGATACCATGATAGTGAAGAAACATGCATCAAATGTAGGATGGTGTGGAAAGAGTATATGATAGTGATTTATAGATCTCTAGTGAGCAGCATTCTGTAAGATCAAAATGAGAAGATTCTAGTACAATCTACAATCAAGTTTACAATGGCATTCTACAAAGTAGCAATCTATGACACTTAGCAGTTAAGAATCTTAGTCTTCAAGTGAATAATCTATGGGTGGGAGTGAATAAACTAGTTCCTATCTATTACAATCATGGTAATAAGTGTCAAAAGAAGTGAGATTCAAATTATTTAAGTTTGCCTCACAGTGATAAGGTGGTGTTCTATAATTTCATCCATCAAACATTCCATTAATGCAATGTGGGAGGGACATTAATAGGAGAGGATGAGGTTGTTTTAAGCCTTAAAGAAGACTCGATGATGAAATCTTCTTTCCATAATGGACGACATGGTGTTCTTGTGCTGAACAAGGTAGTTTCAAGCAGTCAAGCATAGGCCCTAGATATCCATGTAGAGGTTAGTTGGAGAGAATTTATCAATTCAAGGACACTTGTCACAACATTTTTACCATCATGCAAGTATAGATAGGGGGATAAATAAAAACTGTTAGACCTTGTTGGAGGCAATTTTCAACTTTGTAGGGATAGTTTTTCAAGTTCTTTGTTAAGAAAATTCAGCACACCTCATTCCTATGCCCAACATGATGGAGTGGTGAGGATAATTTTAAGGAAGCATTCAAGTTAATAAATCCTTTCCAACGCCCTAACAAGAATTTACAATTTAATTCTCAAAGAAAAATGTGCCCAATATTCTCTCTAGGATGTTTTGTACTTTCCATGTTACGTAAAAAAGAAGTTATGTAATTAACCTCGATAGGCTATTATAGGTGGCAAATCCCACCGGAAAAGTCTATTGTCTGATGTCAGTAAATTTTTCATGCCTCTCCCTGCCGAATTGTAGGTTTTCTAATTCCAATGATGTAGCGAACGATGCTCATAGATCAGTACAGTTGACCCTTCGCTTTCCTAAAAGCCCAACATTTTTTTACACTAACAGGCAATTCTCTACACCATTAAAGCTCAAAACCCAATGAGCTTGACCAACCTTCTGCAAAAGCCATCTATAGTTGCTAACCGTCTTTTCTAGCTTATAGAAGAAAGAAAAAAGCCACCAAACAAATCTTCAGATGGCATCAAGTAGACCTTGGCATAGAAAATGTGGTAGAACGACGCCTATAAGTACACAAAACGCAGATTTCAGACGCTGCCTTATGTCACCAGGTATGGCTTCGGGTGTGCTTGCATCATTCCACACCTTTTTTTGGGGTCTTCATGCTCGGCCACCAAAACTTCACTGTATGCAATAAATGTTAAGAAAATTTATATGGCTCTCACCTGGATGCAAGGCACAGGGAAGATGGACGAATTTGGCTGCGTGTTTCATCTCTGTGTGGTTTTTTATAGGCATTGTCAACATAGTTTTGGATTGGACTTTGAAGTAAAGGGAAGAACATAGACCATTGGCAAAAGCCCTTCAGAGATTTCGATTGTGTTTAGTTTAAATTGTTCATGAGTAGTTTGGGTCAGTACTGTCATCTTCCCAATCTCGAAGCTTAAAGGCTCTACAGAACCTCATACTGACTTCAATTAATATTTTGTTTGTGTTATGTTTATAGTGGAGTGGAGGTAGCATAGCATCTCTGCACGAGAGGCGTTGAAGTGACACCCACCCGTGCTTCTTTTCATTTGGACAAGCTCAACAATCAGTGAGCCTTCAATACCTGATTTACATTTTGCTTTTCTAGTTTTTTACTTTTCAATTTGAAAATTCTACTTATTTTGAATTTTGTATGAGGCCAATGATTGGGAAGGTAGATTGTGATTGTAAACACTCATGTTTTGATTGCTAAAACTGAAATAAATCAACGGTAGTTGTGAATTACGTTGCTTGGAAGAAATTGAATGAATGATGGTGTGCTTGGATTGTTGAAATCTCTGGATGGGAGGAATTCAGAGTTTTTTTGTCTAACATGGTTGGGGACATCACACCTCGTTATTTAGTCTATGCGCTATGAGAAGGATACATGTTATCAGAATGATGGAGTTAGGATCGATGGATGATGCATGGTTTTGTTCTGTAGCTCTCAGCATTTTACAAATGCCTTTATTGTTTAAGCTAACCTCTTGTTATGGATTCAAATACAAAGAGGGCATGTATGAAAGCTCAATGAATGAATTCAACATGTTTGATCTAGGCAAGAATGCTTCGATTACAATAAATGAGAAGTACCGAGCTCTATGGGTTCTAGTAGAGCCCTCCACGAGGGAGGAGTTTAGGAACATGATTTAGAGTATTGATAGGAATGACAATGGGCTTATCAATTTTCTTGTGCTTAATACCATGATTGTAGTTGTCGCCTGTGCAATGGGAGCCATAGTAAGAATCTCTTGAAATGCCTATCATGTAATCTTTTGAAGTAATTCGATGCAGCTTAAGTCTTTTTGGAGGCGATGAGGTTTGGTTCTTGGACCAAATCTAGAATTGTAATTGGAACATGCCTGCTCCATCTAGGGAAAATTACTTCGGGCTAAAATTACTGAAAAATCATTTCCCATCTAGGGAATTTTCAGTTTTTTTTATCATTTCCCATTATGTTTGATCTAATTTTCACACTATTTAGGTGAAATAATTCTTCCATTAGGGTTTTGTTCCTGCTTTTTAGTGAAGAAAATGATTCTTATTTTTGTTTTTTGTGGTTTTTTTTGCAAATAGCTTGTTTTGTTTATTCTGGAGAGAAATGCCTTTTTGTTGTGAATGATGCCTCATATTTCACAATAATATCACTATATTTGGCTTTCAAGCATCACCTCAAGCAGATTTCAACAAAAATACTTGTGGATTCTTATTCAGGAAAGTAATTTTAATTCTTTTGTAAACTTGTTGAAATGATTTTTTGGAGATTTCTTCATCTTTGCAATCCTTGGAATTGTTTTGCATAAGAGTTTTAAAGAAACTTAATGTACAATTACCTATCACTTTCATTCATTTTTTCCCATTTACTACTTTCCTATTGATGTCATCATTTTATGATTGATATGTCTGAAAATTAAATTAGATAAGTACTCCAAGATTAGCACTACTACATTGAGTTTCCTGTTAATGTTTCATTCATTCTTCCATCTCATGCTTAATATTTGAGACTCTGTTATAATGCTTAAAGAACTCATAAAACTATCACAATTTGTGTTTAAATTTTTTACATCTATTGGTTTGTACACTAGAATACCTAAATTATTGAGAGTTTGTTTTTTACATGGGTGACGGAAAAAATTGAATCTTATTTGGCAGGCTTTTCTCACAAAAGGATCCTGAACGTTAGATGTTCTAGGAAAGCCAAACATAAAACATTTCAACAAAGACTTTTTTCCTCTTTGCTCTTCTTGTTTTTTACTACACGATATTATCATGTGTCCTTCCTTGTTTGACTCTACTTAAGTTTCTTTACTCATGCATATTCTATTTCTGCTATAATTTGTAAATCTCATGAAATATGAGTGGGTGGAAATCATCCATTGTCAAATGTTATCATTTTAAAATTTGAATAAAGTTGAGGAGTATTTCTCTTCTATTAAATCCCTTAAGTATCGTGCTCAGAAAATCAATCCCAATCTAGAGCCATTAACCTCAAAAACATTGTGTGCTTGAGGAAAAGACATTTTGAGTTGCTATTGTCTTACGCCTTTGCCTGTGCATTTATTGAGGAAGGGAGAGGATAACCCTCTTGTATGCTTTTAAAAAGGGTAAAAAGGAGGTGGCATTAAAGCATGCATTTTCCACAATGGTCAGTTGTAGATAAAATCTAAAGAAAAAAAATGAAAGGATAGATACAAATCTGCTTTATGGTACTCTTAGCTAGAGTACTTTGTTTTAACAAGAAAATCATTATCGTTATCATACACATGTCTATTTAAAGACTAAATTTTAAACTTTACTTCGTTGAATCCTCTCTAAAAGGAAGCAAGGTATCATGTTTGAATAGTATTGGTATCAACGTATATCCCTTGGGGTCAGTGCATTTTGATTTGTTTTTGAAAGAAATTATCCTCTTACATACAAGACAATCCTCCTCCCATTAATTACATCACTTTATATCTTCAATATTATGTTGTAAAACCATTTAGCATAGCATACCGATTTAAATTAAGTTCCATTTGTTCATATTCAAATCTTCTCGCACCCCATCATCTATTAACTTTTGCTATGAATAGTTAGTCTTAAGAAAAGCAATTTACATTTTCTTGCGATTTTTGTCCCTGCCCTTCAATATATTGTCGGAGTATATCCTGCTATCGGTGTAACCATTGCACCTCACTGGGGTGCCAGCGCTAGTTTAGCCGATAGGCTATATTATGCATGAGCTTCCGGCCGGGAAGTTGTCTCACACCGGAATTGCTCATGCTGGGAAGTTTTGTCGAGTGTTTCTAACCACTAGGAAAGTGACCACCAACGCATTAAAAAAACCTATGTTTGGTAATGCCAAGTTTTACTGCTACTGGCACGCTTGTGCATACACATCTCATTCTCCCTGACCCCGCTACACAACTGCTTGGCCACCGCTTGCGAGCTGCTTCGTCACGGCCAAGGCTTCGTATAATTCTGCTTCAGACCTACTCACCGTTTACTGCGAATCGACTAATGTACTAGTTGTGCCGCCATTCGTTTGGGTTCGTGTCTTGGGTTTGTCTCATTGGAAAAAAAAATCTCCTTTGCTAGGGTTTAGTAAGCAGCAAGAGGCAATTCCTACATTTTCCTATCTCAGGTTCATGCCATGGTCTTCGTTTTTGCTTAATTTATAGGAAAGTCTCAACCTGCACTAAATGTATCCAAATGCTTTGGTAGGGTTTCGTTTAGAGCAGCAAGCAACTTGTGCAGAATCTCCAGTCATTCTCCACACAAGGTATGCATTTTTCCCAAACGTCCATCTTCACAATTCAGTTTTCATTGTTCACCCTGTTTCTGAAAATGTGATGAATTTCTCTTGCATAGAAGCTATAGGTTCAAAGAAGAAGCTTTACATACCAAAATGTATAAAATAATGTTGTGTGGTAATGAAACCACTTGCCTCTGCAAGCCAAAATCGTTGGTCACACAATTACTTGTACCAATTAAAAAACAGCCCTAATGGCTGGGAAACCACCTTTAGACCACAGAATTAACATTCTTTTTGGTATTGTCCTTTTCATGCCTACAGCCTACACTTTATGCCACATTCAATTCTGCATACAAGCTTATTTCTTGATCTCTTTATGGTAGAATTGATCCTTTGAATAAGTTGTGTCTACACTTTGTGCATACACTTAGATCATATCCAGTGCTATGTGAGCCCTTAACCTCCCAGCCATGCTCTGAGCCTCGCATCATTACATGAATCTTATGTCCAAAACTTGGCATCTTTTGGAGCTCAAACAAAATAAAGTGTGCTCTGCTTATGGTTCTTGTGGTGAATACTAAAACCATTTATTCATATTTAATGCACCAAAACAGTTGGGGATGCAAATTAAGCATTTTGTGGTTATATTCAGCTTAGAGACACTTTTAAGACTATCTTGAGGTTTTTACAGATAATGTTTATAGCAATGCTTCAATTCACAGTTTTTAAGAATAATAACTTCATTTCTTTCCACATAGTCACTGAACTCTTTTGACAAAGATTCTTTCAAGTTGGAAGCCTGCCTACATGTTGAAAAAGAAATGAATAAATTTAAGTAAATTCTCAAAATAGGGGAAAATCTGTATGTTGGGTATAAAGTCTCTCTGGGAAAAACAAATACAGAGAGTTCTGCATGTTGAATGCAAAGTGCAAACTCCTGGTGACTCAAGAAAAAATTGGAATAGAAGAAGTCCTCTGTCAAATACCAATCCAACACCTGAAGCATCAAAATTGCAGAAATTTTTTTGGCGCTCCTGATTAGCTGTTGTAATTTGATGTAGTCATAGTCCCATTTACCTACTTTACCATTACTATAATTCCTTTCTTTCTCTTAAACAATCAAATCAAATTAGTTTACTGAAAGACAGAGAAACAAGTAGCAACCTGCGAGAGTGATACAAGTTCTGGCAATATCATAAAGGCTTCATAGCCAATATTTCCCTGCATCACCCAACCCTTCAATTCATATCATATCTTTGAATTTCCAGCCTGGCTGTTACCAAAAAATAACTTTTCTTTGAAAAGAGGGCTCCTGCCTGCCACAATGCACTAGAGAACGGGTACATCATGACCCTCCACCACAATTTCAGCATCACTGCAATCTATGTCACTGCCAAACAAAAGAGACTCAATATTTGCACTAAGCTTTTGCAGTGCACCAATCTCAGACCCATTAGAGGCTCCTCCAGGGATTGGGAAAGAATCCACAGAATAAGCCCTTGTTTCCCCCATACCAATATAAACATTTTGTATATATGGTTATAAGTAAAACACTAATTTTGTCATTTACATACAAGTTTTTCATCCTCTAAAAGGCTATTCCACAGATCTCCAATCATCTTGCTTATTGCTCTATCCTTATCTGGTTGAGTTGACTTCAACCAAGCTCGTTGCTCAGCAAAGAAAAAGTTATAGCCAGTTCTGTTCTGCCTTGGTGCATCGGGATCCTTCCTAATCATTAGCTTCTTTTTCCGCCTATGTTCAATCTGATGTTCCATGACAGAGGCTTTGAGCTCATTACCCATGCTATTCATAAAAGGAGATACAGTTGCATGCTGTGGTACAGTGTTGGAAGCAGGAACGTGGTACAAAACACCCCTCATTTTCCTTGTCCCAACTATCACATTGACTAGGTAACCATGCTCAAATCTTCCATCAATACAGCTAGTAACAACACTTTCAATAGATGATGTCGGGTCAACTGCATCAAAGTTGTATTTATGATTAAATTTATTATTATGCATAAATGTTTACAGTAGTAATACAAAGGTCAGTCCCTAATCATTGAATTATTTTAAATATTGGTTACAAGCATGAAACACAGGTTGCACTTAATTCTGATTTTGAAACAAAAGATATAATTGATCCTAATTCTGGAATAGAGGATGCAGTTGGTCTTTATTCTGAAACAAAGAAGTGTAGCCTACCATTAAAAGTGCTCTCTTTGAGCTATAAGCTATCCATTTTTAGACATGGCCTTCCTAATAAACAGTGCTTCAAGTGCTTGCTTGCATTTTGTACAATGGTAAACTAACTTATTGATACCATCAGTACCAAGAGATAATTTTAATGAAAATGTTTTTATTTCTCCTATATAATTCCATGCATTAATTCATCAATAATATGGACCAAGCAGAGGAGACTCTAAAGCTATAATGAGTTCAAGCAATAAATATCATGAACAGAAGGGGATTAAGGTTTGCAGTTAAATTCATCAAAGAATCTGGCATGTCCTCTCTATTTCATAAATGGTAGATACCAAAATTCGTTAGAATTCATGTAGGAAACAAGAGCACAAAATGCAAGTTTGACACTACTAAAAAATAGGAAATTTCCAAAATTGGTTATCTTGTGGTTGTGGTTCTCTCTCATCATTTTCTTAATCCCAATAGAACCATTGACTCTAAATCCTAATATAATTATTCAAGTCCTTCTAACATGTCATCTCCATGTGGGAAATGGACTTTCTTATCATCTATAATATTTACAGTTGTTCACGCATTTAATAGATGCTCAATAGCCAAGCCCTTTTGGAAAATGGGCTTCTAGCAGAAATTAGTCCAATTCTTAGAACCTCCATCTCTCTAAGGGCTCCTTACTTGAGGAAAACTAGATGACCAGGGATAGGTGCAGCCAGTTATGACACAAGTCAACTCCTCTCGAAGTAATGTTGCTTATATTAGATATGTTGGTCTTTTTAGGAAGACAAATTCCATGTAACCTTATTGTAAGATTGTTGAAACTTTTCTGCTTCCTGAAGTAATATAGGTAAATGGCATTTTGCAATAAAAATAGGAAACTTCAATTCCTCTAGAGTAACGTGTTTTAGAGTCTGCAAATATAGAGAGAAGCAACAAGATAGGTGAATGTGTAGTTTATAGTTGTCATATAAATGTTTCTATAAAATTATAAAAGTTTAGGCTAGGTAACTATTACATCATTTAGTGATTAGGAATTAGGTTTTGGAACAATGTTCTTCATTTCTCCTGCAGTCAACAATGCCAATGAGGAAAAATGAGGGAGCTTGCAGGAAAAGCATTACATACCTTAACACAACAAAATTCTTAGCACCCACCAGTATTCAATGCATACCACCTACTGCTGATTTTGTAAAAGTAATCCTAGCCTGGCCTATCTAAACATATACTGAATAGTACATGTAATACCATCTTCATTTACTAATTTGGCTGTGTACAGATTAAAAAATAAAAACTCATTCAAACCATGGCAAGCGACTTAAATATTCTACATAAAATATCTCCTACACTAATTAATTTCTACGAGGCTTCTTTAGACTAAATTCTGTGGTTAGTTATTTATTGTTTACTATTTGCTAGAAGAAATACTGACATAACACAATCACTATTTTCCATGATGTGCAGGGATCGGAAAGCTGCTGTCTCCATTGCCTCATGCATGAACCAAAAAATAAACTGCTGGCTCCAAATCTATGTACATAAATTTGTAATTTGTTTCATATATTTGTAATTTGTACAGATATTTGTAATTTGTAAGATATTTGTAATTTGTAAGATACTTGCAAACTGTTTCAATTCGAAGCACAGTTATGTATACAGCTCACAGGAAATCTTCCATTGTCTGATGCATGAACCCAAAAAAAACTGCTGTCTACAATCATTTTCAAGTAGTCGCAATATCAGATTTAATAACTCTTTTCTCACAGTTCATATACTTCAAAAAACTTCTTTGACTATGGAAGATATGCAGCAGCAAAACTTGGGCCGGCTTAACCGGCACACTCTAAACGTTGACTGCTTAGGTGGCTGGTCCCACAACTCCCTCAACCCGAATCTTTCCCGTTCAATGTAGCACTATCCGTTTTCACATTTTTTTCGTTTGTTCGGTTTCTACCGTAGGGTTTAAATGCTCCCGTTTCCCGCCTCAAAATCCACGCACTATTTTGTCTTTCGAAAACCTGCTGTTTCACATTGAAGGTTGTTTATTACTGCGCAGTATAAGATGTCTGAACACAGTGGCTGATGAAGGTGTGTCTAATTATTTCTTCCATGCTTACGTTGTTTAAAAACTGTATATTTTCTATGTTTTAATTTTCTCATTTTTTCTCTGTTGATGCCAAGGAACTAGTTTTCTACTCTGTTTTTTAAGGGAGAGTTTTATATGCAAAGTAACGTGCAAAGTAAGAGCCAATCTATTTGGCTGCTGACTCTCTTATTGACAGCGACGAAGGTATTCAGAACAACCATCATCTGCTGAAGCTCCTTGATTGCCTAGTACAGTTGCTTTAGCTTACTGCGAATCTCTTCATGTATTCCCAGCCTGTCCCAAAATTGAAGCTTTGGAACAGCGTTTAAGTATCCATAAAAGCATAAAGGGTAGGGGGTTTATGTCAAATGTGGTTGGAAATGGTCTGGTAGACATGCATCCAAAATATGGAAGCATATACAAAGCACGTGAGCTGTTTGACCGAATGCCTCAAAAAATTTGGTTTCATGGAATGCCATGATTGCAGGATATGCCCAAAATGGATTTGTTGAAAAGGCTTTAGAAACTTTCAAGAAAATGCAATTGGCAGGTATGAAACTAGTCTCGCAACCTTCGCCGACATCCTCCCTGCCTAGGCTAAAATGGGAGCTTTTGAACAGAGTATGGACATACATCAGAGGATAGAGGAATTTTGTTTGTAGTTGCAACTGCCCTGGTAGACATGTATGCAAAATGTGGAAGTACAGACAAGGCACGTGAACTGTTTGACAAAATGCTTCAAAGAGATGCCATCTCATGTCCAATCCTATGATTGGAAGGTATTCGCAAAAGCTGTTGAAGATGTAGGGTAATGTCCAGGTGCTTGCAAGTGGAATGCACAAGCTGATGAAGGTGAGACAAGAACGGTAAATTCTGTGTTACTTGAAATTGATACAGAAGATCCCTTGTGTGATTTACCTTAAGAATAATTTCTGCACACGGATTGTTTCTGAGAGTTTGGTTTGAGAGTAAATTCTTCTAGAAAATTGTTTCCAAGAGTTTGAGAAAAAAGCTTCTTTTTTTTATTTCATTAATTTAAAACATAATGGTCAATAATTGTTGTTCAAAGAAATTTTGACAATTTTTTTTTGTTCAAAATGGAGTATTTTTGCTCTACTACCAATACCTTTGAAAGGCTATCAAATAGTTGTATGAATTTAAATTAAATTTTTATCAGCTCTTATATAGAGTTATTCTTAACTTTGGTCAATAGTAGTAGGGTACTTATTTATCATTTATTTGTAGGGATGAGGTGTAAGATTGATATTGATCATTTGATTGTTGAAGAGTGATATTTAAATAGAGTGTACATGGACCATCAAACAATCTCTGACCAAATTTAGATATACCTTAAGAAATTTGTTTCACTATTAAACTCAAAATAGTTTTTTTTTTTGAAGAAGAAGAAGAAGAATTGAATAACAAACTTGGAACAATCATACACATGAAGTACACTCATAGTTATACAAATGAAAACTAGTATAAGGAATCATAACTTCATAGTCACAAAAAAAAAAGATTGAAACATTAAAATTAATAAAAATACACTTGATTGCATATCCATGTCATTTCTCATTTAGATTTGTGCTTGTATTTATGAAATGTCTTAAAATGTAATAACATATCCATAAGTGGTACACTTTTGTGCTAAGTTTAGGTCATGCCCTAATTCTCTATCAACCTTTATTAACCACCATTCACACTTAATTTGATATATCATGCAATTTACGCATTATGATAGCACCCTCAATCACACTTCCATACATTTGCCTCTATCTCACAAATACCATTTTACCCCAAGGTGCACATTGAGTGGCTCAAGATTGACCTAGTTCAATCTTGTGATGTGTGACAATGAAATTGAAACTTACATTTTTAAATTTAAATTATAAGCTTCATACCTCTTTCTACTAGTTGTTGTGTACCAACTTCAAACATTTTTGTGTGACATTTTGCTATGCCATGGTTTTAAAAGATATTCAATATGCACTTAATTTCATGTAGAGAATTAAAAGGGATTCCATTAGAATACACTTCATATTTTAAAGGGAAAAATTTTCATCTCCATAAAGGCCAACCACATGTTGGTGAATGTTGTCTTTAATATCTCTCCTTGCTATTAATCCCACCCACGAAAGGGGTTTGACTTAGGAGAACTCATTCATAGATTGAGTCAACAAACTTTGAATTGTTGTCCTTAAAGACCATCTTGATTGATTCAAGTATAAAAATGATAAAGGTGAATAGGTTCTTTTGTGCATATTTTGATAGACATATTATGCATCATGTTGATAATGAGATTTTCCCTTTCATGTATCCCTACTGGAAATTTTAAATGTAAAACTTGATTTATAAAATAATTTGCAATTAGCATGAGGGTATGTGCAGGATCATCATGGAAAAAAAGGCCCTTAAGTGGCAAAAAATTTAGAAAAATCAGAGTTAGGAAACTTGACGTAAAAATTTGAATAAGTTATCTATATTATTTCAAAAATATGTAAGAATAGAATCTTTAGCAAATTGAATGTAGTTTTTAAACTACTAGGTTTGTTTAAAAAAAAAAAAAACGATTTGGTAAAAAATTGAAATTTCAATGCAGTGGTACTTAAATTTCAAGGAAAAATAATAGTGTCTATCTAACCACCCTAACCACAATAAAATGATAATATTTTTTATAAAATTTTAGATATAAGTAGAGGACTCATGTCTCAATGTGATGCATATTTTTTTGTAATTTTTTCCAAGTAAATAATTAATTATGAATTTTTTATTACAACTTTTTAAAAAAATAAAAAAACTTGTATGTCTACCACTTTAACTTTGTCAAAACTTCATGAAATTCAAATTTTTTTTTAAATCCTATAGTATGCAAAGCATAGAATGTGACGCATGTTTTGGATTCAAAAAATGTGATACCGTTTGAAAGCTATAGATGTTTTTCAATCAGTTTATCAATTAGGACTTTAGTCATAATTTGAATAGAAAATGAATAATAATTAATTATTCAAATCAAAGTAAGGAATAATTTATATCAGTGGAAAGTTGAGAATGTCCTTTAAAAACCCTTTTTGTTTCATCAATTTTGGGTACAAAAATAGTCGTCAGCCACATACCCATCATATTGCCACTTTTGGCCCATCATGATCTTGCACATACCGATGATTATTATTTTGCTTGAGCTTACAAATGTTCACATATATGAATTAAGGCATAAAACAATTTGAAATAAAATGAAGACAAGAACCATAGATAGGCACACCAAGGTAGAGAGATTTATATGGAGGGTCTTCGAAAACTATTTTCGTGGAGGTAGTTTTTGAAGTGATATGAAAAATAGGCTCACACTATAATAATATGCATTATGTCATACCTAAACAAATATTGAAGGAAGAAGCTTTTTTTTTAGTTTCTAGAAACTTATTTTTCTTTTCTTTTTTTATTTTGAGAATTTGGCATTATAGACTATGACATTGACAAGTTGTAAAATTATATGCATAGGGTGCAGTATAGATCACTACTTATATATGCTATTGGGGTATCTATCAAAGATTAGTTTTATGATAACATGGATATTTAATGATTTTTTCATAAAATCAACATATATAATATGAAAAAATGGAGGAGGTGAGAACAAGTAAAAAATAAAAGGCAAGGAATGATTCAAGTAAATGGAAAGATTCTTGACCAGTAGGAAATGGGAGAAGGGTGCTCACAATCACATTTTCCATTTCTTATAGTTCTTTTGTTTGGATTAATTATGGTATCTTTTGTCTATGTTAGGTTAACCATTTAATTACAACAATATAGTGGGCCCCTTCACAATTATATGCATTTTAATTGATCTCTTTGAGCAATTGGAAAGTTTCATATTCAATGCAATAACAACATCCCAAGGTGTGACACAACATTTCAATTGTCTTTGGATGGATCATCAATGGAAAAATGCATGAGGTGGTATTGTACTTCACGCCTTATAAACCATAACTCAAAAATCTAATAGCTTTTGGGAGTTAAAACAATTCTTAAGAAGTTCAATGCTTATGGGTGCTCATTGACCATTTGACATGTATATGATCTATTAGTCAGTTGATGAGCCAAGCCTACATGATGATACTTCATGGATTTGATACCCATGAGTTCCCCAATTTAAAAGCACTTCAAAATTGGCCTTCATTCTCTAAAATAAATAGTAAGATAGAATAACATAAGCAAAAAACCTCTAAAGAATGTGTAGGATCGATTAAGGATTGATTTATCGTCAATGAAAACACAATATCTTGGTAGGGGATTTGTAGGTAAATTTGACTTCTTATAGTTGAGTGCTTGATGAGGAGGGATAGGAATAAGGAAAAATCTAACCTTAAGGATGTAATTGGCCATGCTACCATTAAGGCTCTAGCCCTCCCTAAGTTAATAGAGGTAGTTGTTGTAGGTGATATCCAATATAAGTCAAGATAGAACTTCTAATATCAAATTCGAATATTTAGAAGAAATTTTATGCCAATCTTTAGAAGCAATCTATATCTAGTTGTAACCAAAAAATATATACATGAGATATATATAATTTCATAACATATCATGGGGCTAATGATCATGTTGATGATAGGTAAGGAAAAGTCATTCTTATAGTCAATGAGTTGGATGAAACATGTACCTCTAGTAGTTTCTATCTAGTTTTCTTTGATCGAGAGAGTAATTTGGGGATTGATCTTCCTAAACTTTTTTTTTAATAGTTTGGCATCAAGATGTACCATAAGGTGATGAATTATTAGAGGTAGATAAAAGCCAAGGATATCTACATATGACTAGGAAAATATGTTAGTATAATTTTAGAGGATAGAATTGATAGTTTCCTATTTTATGGGTCCCAAGGTTGTTGCAATGTAAGTAATCTTTGAATTAAATCTAGAGGCCAAATATTAAGCTCATGTGTGTCTTCAACTAGAATTATTGACTAACACTGTCACTGCAAAGATGTTGGTAGTAGGTCAATTTCTTCAATGATTCATGTCTCACAGAAGTTTTTATCAATTTAAAATCATTTCTTGTGATCTTCTATAAGGATGTTATTGTAGATCCAGGCCATGAATTTAATGATAGCCTCATCATTCTAAAATGTATCTAGACTTGGTGCATGCCTAATGACTTGGTGCAAGAATATAACTCTCATTTCCATCACATTGAAAGATATTAAATTTCTTGCAACCTTAGCCTAATAAAAAATATACCTTAAAGGGGGATTCATTCCATTCTCTAATTTATATACCTCATTATAACATAAGGGTTCTTGATTGCCACTGGGTGATGAAACCTAAGTCAGGCCCACCAAAAAGAAACTCAAAGGACTAACCACTTGCAACATGAGGGAAGAGTACATAGATGGCTTTATCCTTTTAGGGGGAAACACAAATTTATTAAAGGGATGAATTTGATTCCTAAGTTTTCCTTGTGGTGTAAGGGAAGAGCATACACACTTCTATCTCATGCAAACATGAAAATAAAGTTCATCAACCTTAGAAATGAAACTGTTAGATATGGAGACAAGTGTGTGCAAGGGATACTTTTAATTCCCAAGGGCACCTTACAATGTGAGGGAAGAGAAAACACACCCTTGGACACACAAGGAAAGCAAAAAAAATCATTTATTTTAATCAAAATAATCAAAAGCACATAAAATGGATGTAAAATTATTTCTTGGTCAAATGAAACTACAACCCACACATCAGTAGTTTGATGTTATGATTGGTATTTAAACAAGTGAACCTAAAAATGGGTTAATAAATGACACAAACAACCCAAGAATACCCCTATAATGATTAGGCTTAGTAAATTAATCTAGAAACATAAGCCTTGACTTTGGTCTCTATGCCACACAATAAAGTGAGATAAGATCATTGAAAGGGACTTCGTGGGTGAAATCAACAACAAGAAAAGTAAAAGAATAAAGTGAAGGATATCTCTATAATTATTGATCATTGTGTCAATACAAAAGCCAAAGAAATTATAACTAAGGTTAATTCAAAACAAGAAGTCCTATGATTTCCATTTGAAAGGAAATAAATTAATTTCTAAGGTATATAAGAGTTCCTACATTAAACTAATATAGTTGTGTTTCACCATGTTATATCCTATACATTTAGATGCATTTATTTATAAATTTATAAGTTTAATAATTGCATATATTTATTATAATAGACATGATATATTTTGAACCTACAATAGAAATTAAATGTTGATGTGAATGGGGTGTTTTACCTAATTGGTTCATCACCTAGGTCCTATTCACACTAGTTACTTAAGTTTATTTAGGAAACACATAAGATATTTATTACTTTATGTCTCAATTCATAATATTAAGACACATGTCATAATATTATGTAATCCTACATCTCACCTTAGTCTATATAACCAAGTAGTTCTCTTTGTATTATTAATTCATCCTCATTGAATATTTACATCATTTGATAAATAACATCATTCTCTCATATTTGATCTCTCTTGTTCTTTCATTGAAGCTCCTAGATCTTGGGTGGCTACACATGTTTAACAAATATTTCATTGTATAGAGCATTTTATACCAACTCTTACATTAAACAATCATGCAAAAAGATAATACTAATACAATTGTACATAGTTAAAATGTTAGAAAGTGAGACAAATGAAAGATTATCCTTGAATTTTTTTAGGCTATTAGCCAATATAGTGATTGGTTCATTTGATTTCCTAAATTCACTTATATAAAAATAGAAGGATAAGAACTTTATCAATAGATATTCCTAGCATTAAAAATAAGATGGAGACACATAAAGATATGAAGGAGCCCAAAGTCCTCTCTACCATATCTAAATATGTTTCAAGATCTAAGATTGCTAAAATAGCTCCTCCATTAGTGTATAAGGATGATAAAGAATTAAGAGTAGAGGATTATAAAATTACTATTAGAAACATGGGACAACCAACCAAAGATCAAGAAAAATAGGTTCAATTAGTAGTTTCCATTATGGCCTCAAGGATGAATAAAGATGAGAAGATAAAGAAATAATTAAAGAATTTGATAGAAAAATTGTAAGCATACATCAAGCAACTAGATACTCCATTATAATTGATAGATGGATCTCTTTCTCCTCTAGTAATAATATACCAACAAGAAATATCCTTCCTAGAAAAATGAAGAAATATCTTCACTGGGGCTCTCTATTTGTTGGAAATTTCATCCTCTCCCAATTTGATCTCCATCAACAAATGAGCATGGTCAAGCAAGCCTATGAGTCCAAAATGACTAGATAAAGGAAAAAGGAGAATAGTGCCCCTACTCGCGCCTCTGTTAGGTCCACATATGATCATGCACAATAAATAATTAATGGTTGCACATATGACACCTAATAGGGATAAGGTACAAGGATTTATGCAACTACATGACTACTCAATCCATGTAGGGGAATGCATTTATTAGAAACTTTTCTAGAGGATAGAGTAGAGTTGATGTATAAACATATAATAATAAACAAAATTAGTACAATGTAGTATAAACTAAGCTAGAAAAGGCCAAGTTGATAATAGGACATTGACAACAACTAGAGAATCTTGAGGAATCATAGAGGGGGAGGATAGATGAAGATACTAAGCTACAAAAATAATTAATGGAGCTAAGGGATAATGATTCTCAATAATTATAGGTAATTAATTAATTATAGATAGAGCTTCAACTCACTAAGAAATTGTTGGGGCTAACACCCCTTGTTAAAAAAATGTACTCATCTTTTTGGGCCAAGCTTGTGGAAATGATGGTGGAGATAAGTTTTGTGTTGAAGTTCATTGCCTCCACTCAAGCCCTAAACACAAAGTGAAGGATGAAGTGGATGAAGTGTTCCTATCCTTAACCTCCAAGGTTCCTCAAGGTAAAACTCTAGTTGAAAAAAATTCTATGATCTTCCAAATGAGAAGCTAATGACAATCAATATGCAAAATAAGATAGCAACAATAGAGAAGGTCAATGAGGTGCTAAGCAAGAATAAGGACACTCTAAAGTGATAGACCTAGTTAGCCACTTAGAGTAGGTTATGAAAGGATTGAGGGGGCACATAATATCTTTGGTTCAATAAGGGTTGCTCTCCTAATTGTTAGATAATAAAATACTACTCGAAGAAGAATAATTGAAAGCAATGTTCATAAACAAATTTTAGGGCATGGGCACATATGTCAAGAATCAAATAAATAGAAGCAATCATTTATCTACTTGCATATTTATTTAATTCAAAGAAAAGGTTATTGTGGAAAGACTTGAAGATATATCCCATCAAGATATCATTGTACTAGATAAGCCCTTTTAGACCTTCAAAAGAAATGAGTGTCCAACTAATATAAAATGGGAGTTTTACAATCAACCTTGGAGAAAATCTAAGTATTCTATTGTTCAGTACTATTTCAAATATATATATATATGAGCATTCCCGTGCAAGCTTCTATTCTTCCTCACATTTGAGAATCCCTTACGAGTTACTCAATTTGTAGAGATTTTCTCTCTGTCTACCCCTTGAGGACAATTTTTGGGATAAATATTTTGGATTTCTTCCCATTCTTCTTCAATGTATTTGATCAGCAAGTGACAAGATCATAATTTTCCTTTCAATTTACTTAGTTCTATGTAAGTTGTAAAATTTTCAAATACTTCATAGGTTTTAGTTTTGATGATATCATCAAGTATGTTCACACCATTGATCATTTGAAGATGTAATAGGAAGTGTAAAGTTTTGAAGTTGATAATTTTGACACTCTTCTCTAGTGCATTATTGGTCAATCAATGGGCACATCAACATAAGGGCCCCAATTTGTCAAGTCTAAATGACCACAAAGCTTTCAATCTTGCTCTCATTGAACTAATGGCATAAACGACATTTCAATTGTTATGTCTTGCAACTTGGATATAATATAGTGAGCTAGCAAGGACATGTGTCCCAAGTCTTCTATCTTTCAAGAGAAAAGTAAGAGAAAAGAGTCAATACCAAGTGATGCATTTGTTCATAGTGCGTTTCCAAAATATGTCAATGCAATAGGTAATTACCCTTGTGGTATTAGCTAATTGATGACATGACAGATAATGAGGTGGGCTCATTTTGTTTTTTATCAAATAAAATAATGCTTTAATTTTTTATTCATGACACTAGTGATCATTTTGTAAGATAACAATATACATTTCTTCCAAAAGGTTGTCAATCTAACCCTAAGGAGTTGCCCTATTGCTCAATTTTTTATACTTGAGCACTTGTATGGCCACTAATAAAAAGGAGCATTTATAGCATATAAAGATACACAAAAGAAATAGTTGGCACCATGATTCTCTTCATAGAAATGACAAAATTAACACATGTTTGTCATTATATATACCATTGGCTAGAAATAGATTAGGTACAATAAAGAAAAGTCTTCAGATTTGTTGGATATGATTCACAAAGATACCTATCAAATGGGCCAACATTATTTGAGAGTTGAAGATGAAAGTGTATGTTGATTTCTTCCTTCTAAACTACTTTTTTTAATACCATTTTATTCAATTGTGCTGATTTTTAGCATGCATTTATTTCAATAATAATAAAATTAACACTCTTTCGTATAGGTATAAGTATAAATATATATGTCGTATTTTATATCTAGATCTTTTGGTGAAGGTGGGACATAAAAGTTTAGAGAAAGAATTGTACTATTTGAAACTTCAAAGAAGATTGAATTTGTAACAATTTAAATATTTATACATCTCTCTACCTTGGTGTGCCTATCTACATTTGTAAGCTCAAGCAAAATAATAATCATGCTAATTGTAAATTATTTTATAAATCAAGTCTCACATTTGTAAAATTTCTCATGATGTATGTCCAGTCTCTGATGTATGTCCATACCCTGTTCGAAAGCTCCCATTTTAGCCTAGGCAGGGAGGATGCTGGCGAAGGTTGCAGAGACTTGCTTCACACCTGCCAATTGCATTTGCTTAGTTTCTAAAGCCTTTTCAACAAATCTATTTTGTGCATATCCTGCAATCATGGCATTCCATGAAACCAGATTTCTTTGAGGCATTCGGTCAAATAGCTCGCGTGCTTTGAATATGCTTCCACATTTTGTTTGCTTGTCTACCATCATTTCCAACTACATCTAACAAAAACCCCCTATCCTTTATTCTTTTATGGATGCTGAAACCCTGTTCCAAATCTCCCATTTTGGGACAGGCTGGGAATACGTGAAGAGATCTGCAGTAAGCCAAAGCAACTATAGCAGACAATCAGGGGTTTCAGCAGATGATGATTGTTCTCAGTACCTTCGTCGCTGTCAATGAGAGAGTCAGCAACCAGATAAATTGGCTTTTACTTTGCAGGTTAATTTCACTGCATATAAAACTCTCATTTAAAAAACAAAGTAGAAAACTGGTAATGCATTCCTTCCATTGACAGAGAAAATTAAAACACATAAAATATATTTTTTTTAAACAGTGTAAGCGTAGACGAAATGATTAGATACACCTTTAACTCAAGGTTGCCTGGGATTACAGCAATATTTCGAATTCTAAAATAGTGCGCGGAATTTTTGAGGCGGGAAACGAGAGTGGGTTAAACCCTACGGTGGAAATGGCAAATGTGAACAGCTACGAGAACGGGAACGGAAAGTGTGAAAACGGATGGAATGCTACGGGAACGGAAAAGATCCAGTTTAAGGGAGTTGTGGGCCCGGCCACCTAAGCAGTCAACGCTTAGAGTGTGCCGGTTAAGCCCGGCCGCAAAACTTCAGATATCAAAATCTGCAAACAAAAATTTGTTTCCACTTGGATTTAACAAAAATTTGTAAATTGTTTCATATATTTGTAATTTGTACAGATATTTGTAAGATATTTGCAAACTGTTTCAATTCGAAGCACAGTTATGTATACAGCTCACATAACAAAAATTTGTTTCCACTTGGATTTAACAAAAATTTGTAAATTGTTTCATATATTTGTAATTTGTACAGATATTTGTAAGATATTTGCAAACTGTTTCAATTCGAAGCACAGTTATGTATACAGCTCACAGTAAATCTTCCATTGTCTGATGCATGAACCAAAAGAAAACTGCTGTCTACAATCATTTTCAAGTAGTCGCAATATCAAATTTAACAACTCCTACAATCATTTTCAAGTAGTCGCAATATCAGATTTAACAACTCTTTTCTCGCAGTTCATATACTTCAAAAAACTGCTTTGACTGTGGAAGATATGCAGCAGCAAAACTTCAGATATCAAAATCTGCAAACAAAAATTTGTCTCCACTTGGATTTAATAATATATACTTCAAGATTTAACAGCAAACACAACCTCAACAATATTCAACAAATTATACAAAACTATCAGCGTATTTCTAATCTCTGATTTTCAGAAAAAACAATTGTAGCAAACAATGTACCATCTGAGCAATGAAACATTAATTTTTTTTAGAGGAGAGGAATTGGTAGTTGAACATCTTAATTTTGCGCCTTTCAAAATCCTACGTGGAAATTTCAAATCACTCTCAATTATTTATAGTTGCTTGCTTGGAAGTCCTCTGCTTATAACTAAGGTTTTAGAGCCACATCATCAAATATGATGCCACATCAGCATGCTTTTTGTCAAGGTGTGTAAAAAGACCCAAAAAAATGAGACCAATATTTGTGCATTAAATCATGTTTTATTGGTGAGCTGATGTGACATCACATGATTTGTTGTTTTTTAGAGCTAAGGAATACATTTCATTCAGTTATGGGTAGTCATCATCAACACTAACAACTTTAAAGTCACAACTGTTGGTTCAATGTTGTTAAAAATATTGGGTATTAAATCAACAAATACTATAACAACTATTGGTTTTGTATTGTGTATTATTGAATGCAATAGAAAATTTTCTTGTGGAACACTATTTTCCTTACAATTTCTCTTCATTTCAAAACCAATATAAAGATTAAGATGTTTTGTATGAAATATCAGCAAGTCATTATTGTGCATGTAAACTAATACATAAGTCCTTTAAATTCATTTTGGCGTAATATCATATATATTTTTCATTTTCAATTTAAAATCCATACTTTTTTCTCATGTGAAAAACAAAATAAATAAGGATTAGTTTCAATTTTAGGAAAGGTTAGTAGAATGGGAACCAACTCTTCATCCGGAGGTTGATCCCAGGTTTCAAGTTCCACAACTTGAGAGATCATCTAATGTGTCACTAAATAATTGAGTTAATTACTCAACAAGGATGCTTATTCAGATTGATAACAGTGGATACAACAACAATATCACAATTTAACCATCACATTATGCCATGAATGATATATTTATAGTATAATTATTTGATATATAAAATTTCATATTATAAAATATATTAAATATTATAATTCATTAAACATTAAATATTTTATTAAATATATATATATTTTATTATATACATTAAATATTTTATTAAATATATCTCCATCATTATATACGATATATTTTATTCTATATAATACATTGAAGAGAAAAATACTAATATATGTTATTGTGTGCTTACTATGTTGAAATATGTAGCATTTTTATATGTAATATACATTGTCAAATTGTACATTACAACATTATTTAGTATTTTCTTAATATGATCATATTGTATATATAAAGGTTGGGAAGGTTAAAGAAAAGAAAACTATTGAATTGTACTAGTTAAATGCATGAACTTTCTTGCAATTAGGTTTTTGAACTAGAAACTTAATTTTGATTCATATAATTTTTCAAGTATTCATATAATTTTTCAAGTATGGTGTACAAGGATGTGCGTCACTAGTAAACTTTTCCATCATTTGGTCTTTTTACTCACAACATGTACTTCTATGGCATATTGCATTTCATCTCATCTCCTTTTTGTGTTACCCATCCTTTCATGTTTATCATACCTTCCGTCTCTCACAACTTTGCCAACATATATCTTTTTGCATGTTGTTGATACTAAGTAGCATTGCACATAGTAATGGCATATATTATGTGATTTCTTTTTCTACCTTGTAGCTTTCATTTATAAAAAAAAAAACTCACATCCATTGTCAACATATACCTTTTGCATGTTGTTTATAATAAGTAGTGTTGCACATGACAATGACACTTAATTTTTGTTATGTTGTACCTTGCAACTTTCATTTATTAAAAAAAAATTAGTCAATTTTACATTGATTTTTTACTTGGTTTTTAGTAGGTATTATTAAAAGAGTTTGAAGTGGGGTGATGTTAAGAGACACTCTTTAGGAACTTAGGAGGCATTATAAAAAGAGTTTGAAGTGGGGTGATGCATTAGTCAATGTTGTTTGTTGTTTGAAGGAATTTTAGTTGTTTGATCAATTCTAAGGTCTTCACAGATAAGTATTCCCAAGTTTATTCTTGACTCCTATTCCCAATGGAAACTTAAGGTCATTGGTTCTTACTATTTAGCAAGCAAACACCTCTAAGAGGTCGCTATAATGTTGATTATATTTGGTTCTTTGAGTCAAATATCATTGCTTTATTAAGTGATGATATGAAAGTAATAGGTGCTTAAAAGAAACCTCATTTTTTCTCAAGTGCCCATGTCTAGCTTTAGGAGGGAAAATACCTTGCAAGAGTCAACGGTTTTTAGAGACTTTAGGGTTAGTTTGTTTTGTTTGAAATAGATTGACTACCTTCAAGGCACGAAAAATACAACTTGTTTCCTTATGTATGGCACATTGAAAAAAACAAGGAGAAGATGCATGAAACATTTTAAGAAGGAAAGGTTTCAAGGAGTCATAAAAATTATTTTCATATGCTCAAATGCCTCCAAAATGAAGGTTCCACATGGGAAATTCTATGTCTCATTAGATCTAAAATGCCTTTGTCAAAGATATGGTTGTTGGTAAAAGAGGAGTCTTCTCATTTAAGTTGTGTTGCATAATGGATAGCTAGGATTGTAGGCATATACAGAGTTATCATAATGCAAACAACATTGCTAAAGATTAAATCCTTGCCAAACATCATTAGAACTTCTATTGAATCACTTAAATATTATAAACCATCATATCACTTTGTATATGCATTTAAAGTTTGTCAAATAGTCATAAGAGTCTATATTATCAAAAGGTATTTTAGTCAATCATAAGGGTTTGTATCATCATAAGGGGGTTCCTAGATAGACTTAAGGGGTTTCACTTAGCCATGAAAATTCTACCAAATATTTAAAATTTCTCTCTATCATCAACAATTTTTTTGATACATCATCATCTTTAGGTCAACATAGTCATGTTGTCAATAGTAAGATCTAAAGCCATGGCAAACCTATTGTTGATTAAAATCCTATAAGAAAAAGTGGGCGTAAAGGTTAGTAGATTGTATGAAAAGAATTCAAGCATCATAGCCTTTTTAAAGAACTATCAGCATGCTTCAAACCCTACAAAAAGTAGTCCTATAGATTTTGGATAGGTTTGATACAATGGGTAAGGTCAATCTATGTCAAGAAGATAAGAGTTGTGTCTCTAATACATAAGTCTTCCATGTACTTTCTAACACTAGCATTTGAGCCATGTTAGAATTTCTTGATGAAATAAGTTCATTTTCAAAGCAAATATTTGCTCCTATCATGTCTATAGAGATAATTCTCAGCAAAGCTATGTCAAACCCTAGGATGCTCATATGAAAGTATGGTTGTGACCAAACTTTCTAAGAGCTCATGAAATATTGAGAACTATATGATGAGTAAACAATAGTTTAATCTATGGGTTAGCATTTTAAACACCAAAGGAGGCTATCAAATGGGGGTCTAAAGATGTACAAGTCTTTCAAGGGATATAAAAGAAGCTTCACTAAACTATGAAGATAGTGAAATTCATGAAGTGAATAATCAAATAATAGTGAGATCACAATCTATAAAATGACAGCACATAGTGTAGATGACAGTAAGCTATTATTTAAACTTGTCAAAGGATTTTGTTATGTCAAAATAGGTAGGGAGGTTCTTTGAACTTCTCTCTAATCCTTGTCCAAAAAATTGAGAATATGTTATTCTATGTATAATCCTAATACCAATGAAACCCTAGATATGCTTTGCATCAAACTTTGCGATGAAAATATAGTAGTGTCAAGGGATTAAGGAAGGTTTGGGTCTGTGGTGGAAAATAAAGAAAACCATAGTGGTAGCCTATGCAATAGACCCTAGGGTTAGTGTAAAGGGGTCTTGGTCCAAACCATAGGGTTTATGTGATGAATTGATCCCATGGACTGTAGCAAGTCAAAAGGCAGTGGTAGACACTGTTTGTTAGTGTAGAATATTCTGTTAAAATGTTTTTCTAGATAAGTTTGTTAGTTGCTAAATTTTTAGGATAATGATTGCTTAGTTGTGAAATCTTGCATGGAGTTGCATGCCTATTTTCTAGTTGATAGTTGCCATTCTAGAAGGCTCATCTCTTGCTATATATATTGTGCTCATTCTTAAGTAATTATCAAGTTAATAATCAATGCAATTATTTACAGTTTATTCTTTCTTCTCGATTTGTGCAATTCTATAATTTGCAACTCTACTAGTATTTCTGAAATTTTCCACACTGTTAAATAAGTGTTAAATACCAATTAATTCCCTTTAAACCTATGCATGACAGTATGCATGAAAGCAGCGAAAATCCTTGTATCTATGTATGACAATGATGAAAGACAGTAGTCTATAGCAAACAGATTAATGTTAAATTGAATAGTCAAGTGATTTATAAACAAAAGTAATATTCATTATTGAAAGTGTGGTGCGGTCTCTTCAAACCATGCATGAGCTATTGTAATGAGAAAGGAATAGAGAGGAGGAAACCTATGGATGACAATTATAAAAATGATTAAGGGGTCACTACAGTTAACAAGGCAATCTATGAAGACTGTGTGACAGTATCCTAAGGAAGTCTATCGTAAAGGATGGTGAAAAGACAACATAAGACGAAGCCTTTTCATGGACAGTTAAGTCAACATGGCAGTCTATAGTAAATGGCAGTGTATGATAGGGTATCAATTACATGACAGTATTGCAAGACAAAATCAAGTGTTAGAATAATGCATAACGATGTTAGGAGATAGTTTGCACATCTATAAGGTAATCAAATGACGTGATACCAATGCCCCAAGTCAACAGTCCATGAAGGATACTGGGAAGATAGCAGAAGCTATGATTGCTTGCCAAAGAAAGATAATAGTGTTTATATCATTTGTATGAGGTGACAAGTTTGTAGTGTATGTGAAGACATTAAAATCGTGAAACCTAAATGCCAGTACCCTAAGTGTTGAAGGTAGTGAAATTCTATGGAGAATGCAAAACATTGCTCAAGTGTCCACGACATTTTATGAAGGTTATGTAATATTATTGGAAGCATGTACAGGAACAGGTGACAAAGACCTTAGTGATAGGTGTTCAAATTTCTTAGAGGTTGACACTTAGGTGTCTATGACAATGCCTATTTTCAATTATGGGATCCAAAGAATATTTGATGAATAAAAATTCTAAAAAATGGTCCTTTGATAGTGAAGACACATGCATCAAATGTAGGACGATGTGGAAAGAGTGTATAATAGGGATTTATGGATCTCTAGTGAGCAGTGTTCTGTAATATCAAAATGAGAAGATTCAAGGACATTCTATAATAAGTTTACAATGCAATCCTACAAAGTAGCAATCTATGACACTTAGCAGTTAAGAATGATAGTCAAGTGAAGTGAATAATCTATGGGTGGCAGTGAACAAACTAGTGCCTATGGATGATAATCATGGTGAGTAAGTTCCAAAATAAGTGAGATTCAAATACTTTAAGTTTGCCTCACAGTGATAAGGTGGTGTTATATAATTTCATCTATCAAACATTCCATGAATAATGCAATGTGGGAGGGGCATTAATAGGAGAGGATGAGGTTGTTTTAAGCCTTAAAGAAGACTCGATGATGAAATTTCCTTTCCATAATGGAGGACATAATTTTCTTACGCCCAACAAGGTAGTTTCAAGCAGTCAAGCATAGGCCCTATATCCATGTAGAGGTTAGTTGGATAGAATTTATCACTTCAAAGACACTTGTCACAACATTTTGACGATCAGCAAGTATAGAAAGGGGGATAAATAACAACTGTCAGACCTGGTTGGAGGCAATTTTCAACTTTTTCAGGAATAGTTTTTCAAGTTCTTTGTTAAGAAAATTCAGCACACCTCATTCCTATTGCCAACATGATGGATTGTGAGGAGAATTTTAAGGATTCAAGTTAAAGAAAGCCTTTCCAACGCCCTAACAAGAATTTACAATTTAATTCTCATAGACAAATGTGCCCTATATTCTCTCTAGGATGTTTTATACTTTCCATGTTACGTAAAAAAGAAGTTATGTAATATACCCAATCTCTGATTTTCAGAAAAAGCAGTTGTAGCAAACAATGTACCAGCTGTTATGTAACCTTTCTGAGCAATGGGATATTAATTTTTGAGGATTTGGTAGTTGAGCATCTTAATTTTGTGTCTCTCAAAATTCTATGTGAAAATTTTCAAATCACTCTCAATTATTTACAGTTGCTTGCTTGGAAGTCCTTTGCTTATAACTAAGGTTTTAGAGCCACATCATCAAATATGATGCCACATCCGCATGCTTTTTGTTAGGGTGTGCAAAAAGATCCAAAAAAAATGAGACCGATATTTGTGCATTAAATCATGCTTTATTGGTGAGCTGATGTGGCATCACATGATTTGTTGTTTTTTAGATCTAAGGAATACGTTTCATTCAATTATGCAATAGAAAATTTTCTTGTGGAACACTATTTTCCTTGCATTTTTTCTTCATTTCAAAACCCATATAAACATTAAGATGTTGTGTATGAAATATCAGCAAGTCATTATTGTGCATGTAAACTAATACATAAGTCCTTTAAAATTCATTTGGGCGTATTATCATATATATTTTTCATTTTCAATTTAAAATCCATATTTTTTCTCATGTGAAAAACAAAATAAATAAGGATTAGTTTCAAGTTCCACAACTTGAGAGATCATCCAATGTGTCACTGAATAATTGAGCTAATTACTCAACAAGGATGCTTATTCAAATTGATAACAATGGATACAACATCAATGTCACAATTTAACCATCACACTATGTCATGAATGATATATTTAAAGTGTAATTATTCGATATATAAAATTTCATATTATAAAATATATTAAATATTATAATTCATTAAACATGATATATATTAAATATTTTATTCTATATAATACATCGAAGAGAAAAATATATGTTATTGTGTGCTTACTATGTTGAAATATGTAGCATGTTTATATGTAATATACATTGTCAAATTGTACACTACAACATTATTTAGTATTTTCATAATATGATCATATTGTAAATATAAAGTTTGGGAAGGTTAAAGAAAAGAAAATTATTGAATTGTACTAGTTAAATGCATGAACTTTCTTGTAATTAGGTTTTTTAACTAGAAACTTAATTTTGATTCATATATTTTTTCAAGTATGGTGTACAAGGATGTGCGTCACAAGTAAACTTTTCCATCATTTGGTCTTTTTACTCACAACATGTACTTCTATGGCATATTTCATTTCATTTCATCTCATCTCTTTTTGGTGTTACCCATCCTTTCATGTTTATCATACCTTCCTCCCCTCACAACCATTGCCAACATATATATTTTGCATGTTGTTGATACTAAGTAGCATTGCACATAGTAATGACATCTATTATGTGATTTCTTGTTCTACCTTGTAGCTTTAATTTATAAACAAAAAAACTCATAACCATTGTCAATATATATCTTTTGCATGTTGTTTATAATAAGTAGTGTTGCACATGGAAATAACACTTAATTTTTGTTATGTTGTTGTACCTTGTAGCTTTCATTTATTAAAAAAAAATATTAGTCAATTTTACATTGAGTTTTGACTTGGTTTTTAATAGGCATTATAGAAGGAGTTGAAGTGGGGTGATGTTAAGAGACAATCTTTGGGAATTTCATAGATAAGGATTTTTTTCCTTTGTTCAATTCCCAAGCAAATCAATTTAATGGCAATGAACAAATATATAAAATACTAGGTAAGCATCATTATGCCTAGGATGTGCTCTATGATGCTCATATGTGAATGTTTCTCTACTCGTGAGGATAAGACATCTTTCTCTAATTTCAAATGGATAAGGAATATCATTAAATATGCAACATTCATAAAAGCATGCTTTAAATTAGCACACAATAGTTAATGGCAAAATGATTGTAAGGTTCAATTTTGATAGAGTTTTAAAAATGACTTAACTCAATTAAATATAGGAAAAAACATTATTGTATTAGAAATTGTTATATCTGCACAATCAAAATCAATTTGACGAGTTCTTGTGGAATTGTCTAAATTCTTTCTAATCTCTCTCTAAATCAAAATAACAAATGAAAGATCTCAAGATCAAACTAACCTTAAAATTGAATGATTATAAAAATAAAATAACAAAAATATAAATCATATTTAATATAAGAATATACCATTTAAAATTTTATTATTATGTAAAGACCAATCTAATTAAAATAAACCAAAAACTTTTAAAATTGAATAAACATACAATTTTCACCCATATATTTTTAATATAAATATTATTTATATTACCAAAATTCAATTGACTACACCATCATTCATGGCATATATAAGTAATCTTCTAAATGATATCACTGAAACCTAATCCCATATGAAAAATGACATCATACAACTACCAATAGGGAAAATTGTATAATATTTTCTAATTGAATTGCCGAAACCTAAGGGAGTGTGACTTCCCGGTCATTATATCTTTCATGACAAATGAATGTTTTTTTATTTAGTGGAATAATATTGTATTGAGCTAAGCATAAGAGGAAAATAAAAGGGAGCCACATAAACCTTAAATATTCATGACATTCCCCTTTAATGTGGGTTAAAAAAATTGACTACTCCTTAAATAGTAAGAAGTGGTCAATGACTAAAATTTTAACTACATTTTTGTTTTCTATAATGTATATTTTATTTCTATGTTATGGAAACAAGTTTTGTATCAATATATAATGAATGAAAAAAATATGAGATGACTTCAAATGTTTTCTAGGTTAAAATGGTCTATAAGAATTATTATCAATATATTTGTAAAATTATTTTATATTATTTTATATTTAATTTTATAAATTTAAATTATTTTATTAATTTAAAAAATCGTTTTTATTAGAAATTTTGTATAATAAATAAGAATTAGGATACATTTATGTAATGTGATATATTTATTGTGAATTCTAATTTTATTTTATTTTTAATAATTGAGAATTAATATAGTTAAAGAAATAAAAAATATATATAAATAATGTTTTTTAGTTTATTAAATTATATAATTTTAAGTTAATTGAAATATAATATAAATTAATAAAAAATACATAAAATTATTCAATTAAATTTAAATAAAATATCATATAAAATATGTTATAATATTGAGAATTGGTGCATTAAACAATGTTGATTAGAGTTTTTCATTAAAAATTAATCTTTTGTAGGTTAAGCAATGTTGGGACTATTTTTCTGATATATAAGTTTATGTTAATAATATTTTGATAATGGGGAGTGTTGTGTAATCAATCCATGATTTTGAGATGTGATTAAAGAGCAGGTAAATAGTAAGTCTTTTGTCTATTTCTCATGTTCTTATGAAAGAACATACTCAAACTATGTTTTTGTTTTTTATATCAATATAAAAGAAGTGGTCCCCAAAACAACAAATCATCAATCTATATATAGATAGATATATAAATATAATAGATAGATAGGAGGATACTAATTGACATAAATATCAAATTTTAATAAATCTATGTGATAATATTTTGTATAAAGAAGATGTTAAATGAAAATAGAATGGATCTACTTTATTCAAATTATACAACTTATTAGTTTAAGATTATTTTTTTTTAATACTAAAAATTTCTACTTTGTTTTTATCTTTTATGTCTCTTGATGTTTTCATTGATTTTTCAAATTGTCACTTATTCCAATCCTTATTCCAACTTTTTAAAGTCTTAGATGAGTTAAACACACATGTGAGTATTGACAAGAGACCTCTATTGACCAAGTTCTAAAAAATTACATTTGTACAATGTATAACACTTTTTAAAGTTTCACTTTCAATGAAAAGTATGTTGACTTTCATAGAAGAATAAGATAAAATTTATTATTTTTAATTTTGAAACTATTAATAATATATTATTTTAATTTTTAATTTTTAAATATATTTATTTTTCATATTTTATTTATGTAGAGGATGATCAGTTTAATGAAATTATAAAACAATGTTTTCTTTATTTTTATTCTAACATTCAATATTTTTTATAAATAAAAGTCTATATTATCATTTATAAAATAGTGTTACACATATTTACAAAAAAAAATGGGTGGAAATAGTCACACCTCTAAAGTCTATATGGGACAATAGCCTGGAACATTAAAATATAAACAAAATTGTTAAGTAGGGAAAACATTCAATGTTATTAGATTTCCACAATCCATAAGAATATCAGTAGTTATTTCTGGGTTTGATTGTGTGTAAGCTTTTTGAAACAACGTTTCGGATCACACTCCGTGATCCATCATGAGGATAGAGAACTCAAGAAAACATTAACAATAAGAAGAAGAGAAAGATCCCAACATCAAATTTATTCCATACATTAACAAAATAGACTTTAAACTCATAAAAAACATTCAATATTTTTTAAAATAATAAATTATAATAAAAAAATTACACAAATTTAGTAAATTCCCAATTGTCTTCTCCCAAAGATCAAGGCCAAAACCTCCCAAAGACCATCCATCGGCCCCATATTTCTTCCAATTGCCTACCTAACGTTTAAGTGAATCCCTTTTTCTTTTTTAGAGATTCTTCATTAGCATATCCACGTTGGCACCCTTTAGATTGTGCTTTTAGATTGTGCCAGTTGTTTGTTGATCTATGAAAGACATCAGATGATGTGACTGCTTTCGCATCGAATCCCTCTAACGGTGGGTCCCATTTGGGGGCTTTTAATATGTTTGACTGTGTGGTCAATCTATGTGACCTGCTCCACCTATGTCTAACACACGCCCCACTTACCTCAAACATCATTCATCATTCACGATGAGCGGTCCAGATTAAGTCTACCGGATCATGCAGGTTCTCCATTCTTATATGTAAATAGGTGGCATCTACATACGAAGGAAGTCATCACGGTACTATTTACCAAATGCAAGAATTCCTAAAGACCCAAGCGTGTCGTCTCTTACTTGCCCATTCAGAACTGAAGATATGCAACACACTTTTTGGGGATGTCTTTTTGTTAAAAAATAATGGTATTCTATATTTAATGATCTACCAGCTATTTTCGAGCATAAATTGAGATAAATTAAGCATTATTCGGGGTTAGGCTTCATGATAATATCATTGCGGATAGTATTAGATATGTTATTTTGTTGTATTTGTGGAGAAACAGATGTAAAGCAATGTTTAATAACCATAATGATCATCTGAAATTTATAGTTCTAAAGCTTTAGTCTGATATATTTTACTATTTTGTTTCCTTGTTCTCACAATTGCAGGCAAAGACTGAAAAGAATCCTACTTTGAAGTTCCAAATCCAACAAATCAAAATTTAAGTGAATCGGTTGTTGAATAATAAGAAAATTTACCTCGCTCGAACTCTAAAGTCTCGGCGTTCACAAATGAATGTTCCGATATTTTTAATTGTATGTTGTTCCAATTTATGTTGGATAATTGTTGTTGTTTGATAGTCTTTGTAATTTTGGACTTGCTGGTCTTGTTGGCCCAGATCTATTGTTGGATTGTTTATGTAATATGTCAATTTTGTTTTCTTGTTTTTGTGTATTGTTTTAATTTGCAGTTTCTAACTAAATTACTTTTTTTGTAATATGTATTATTTCAATAAATAAAAAGTGTGTTGTCTCTCATCCATTGATCTGGCATCAATCAGAGATCATCTTGCTTTGGAGGGCTCTCCTCACATCTATCCCTTCATTTACTTTCCCATTATTTAGTTTTAAAATATTATCAAGCTCTTCTAGTTGTGATTGGAGGAGGCTTCTCATGGTTATATAAATGAGGGCTTTGCCCTCTTGTAAATATCTTTCAATATTTTAGTATAGAATCAACTTTTGGCTCCCTATATTAGAAGGTTGGGTGATCATGATCTGTTAATCTCTAGGAAATGTGAATGTATTTTAGTATTTTAGTTCATTATCATAAATTGAAGTGAATTATTTTAGTTAATTATCATAAATAAATGTTTGCATGTTTATATATGTCTTTCAAATTGAAGTGGATTATTTGTGTGTATTGAATATCCACTGTTCACATATGTTAATTAATGGTGTTCTATCACAAATGAGACTAAAGAGAGTAAGTTGAGATAGCACCACCACAAACACTCATTTATTTAGGAAGGAGGTTTGATTGCATGTTGTAGAGGAGGTTAACAAGTCAACCTTATTTGTTTTCCTAATCCTTGTCTTCCTATAAACACTTATCCTCCTTCTATGCCTTTTCCTTAAACTAATTAGTATAGGGTAGGTTAGATGTCAAAATTGTTTTTGTTCCACATCATTTTAGGTGGTAGCAATAATATGCATTTCATTCTTTAAGTTCTATGTCTAGAATAGAAAAGGAAGTATTCCTTCTCTAGAGGTTCACACAATTTATTCAAAAGAGAATTTATGATGTGTAAGACCCCTGTCTATTGGAGCTTCTTATGTACTAGTCAAATTCAATGGACATATTTTCATTACATAATGTAAGTGGTGGCCATGGTTGTAAAAGCTCAAATTCTTGGGTGACTCAATACCCTTTGCTTGTCTTTGAGCACAATAACCCCTTCTTATACCTCCTCCATGAGAGCTTTATCTCCTAATGCCTATAGGTTAAAATCCATTGCTAATAGTTTGACTTTTTGACACACCAAGTGGGAGTTGAATCAGTCTTCCTACTAGTTTTGATACTTAAATCATATTAGTGGATATTGTTTTATGGTTCAATTAGCTGCTCCCTCTAGCTAGTGAAGATTGGGAAAGCTTTTTCCTTTTTAAGAAGTGATCATTCACTTGGTGACTCCACTTTTCTAACACTCTCATAAATTGTGTACCCTTGCATGAGACAAATTTTTACTAGGTCACACATGAGAGACTAATTTCTAGATATGTTTGAACTAGAAGAGCTTCTTCTTAGGAGAAATCTTAAACAATCACCTTCTCAAGGCCTATCTCCTCTAACACCAGTCATTGTTGCCTTTGTGAGGAATGAATATTTTATCTTGTGGGACAATGGTGGCTCTCTCATGATTACCAATTAGGATGAGCTACCCCCAATTTTATAAAATACCCCATTTTATTCAATGGTGGAATTTTTATCACACCTAGAGTGTATCAAATACATAGCTAACACCTACTCCTTGTACCATATTGTTGATGAGAATATGGCTTTACAATCACTCACTAGGTCTCTTTTAGGATTTAGGATCGTGACAAATTCGACATGCTTGAACCTAGTAGTATTCAAAATTGGGATAGGATCAAGAAGCTCCTTTGTGAATGTTTCAAATAAAGAGAGTTTGTTTCATTATTGGAACATATATCTCACATCAAGTCATCCCCTAAAATGTCTCTCTTTGACTTCAATATGCACTTATAAAAGACTAGGGAGAGGATTTATCTTATTCTCTTAACACTAACTAGTGTAATCTTCATCACCATCAACCCTTATATAAGCACTTTAATGATCTAATCCCTACGGATACCAAGATAAATGATGCATTCAATCTAGCCTACAAGCTAAAATAGATTATTTTTGGTTGGAAAGATTACTGTAAGACTCGCTATCTCTCTTCTTGGATATTTCTCCCTCTTTTCCCACTCAATCATTTTTGGTTCCTATGTAGGTGTAACACCCTCCCCTCAATCCAATACCTACTCATTCAATCCATCTCAAGGAAGCATCTTCATCCATTTGTCCTAAAAACTGTCAATTTTAATAGTTCTACTAAACATGATTCAAATCATTACCAACAAGAAAACCAATAGGGAAAAACATTAGGGTTAGCAACCCTAAATATATCAAGAAAGTGACCATCTAGTCTATCAACCAATTTTTAGTCAACACAATGACAAACTACCCAAGTTTCTCACTCTTCCCCTTGTCCTCATTTGAATCCACCTATACTAAGAAATAATGGTCTATCCAAAGTTATTGTACCAGCTCCATTGCCAAACATTAATACAAAGGAAGTCTTGAATCCTAGATATCATTGTAGTTATTATAATGTCAAGAATTGTGCATAATATGAGGACCACCTAAGGTTTTCTTTGAGATTTCTCACTATGTAGGACCCCAATTGTTTTACCTTAATTGGGGATATTTATTCTATCTTAATTGAGGATCTCCCCCAAAGACTTCTTGGGTACCTCTATTGTGTCTCAAATAAACTTTATAGATGAAAATATCCCTAAACCAAGAAAAAATGTGTTTGTTAATAAACCTACTCATGATCACCTCACTGGGCTAAAAGGATAGTATTGGACAAAGTAGGGCACCATAGCGATGTCTTTCCTTCGTCATAGTTTAAAAAATTAAGATCCAAGTTCTTGAAAATCCTAAGGTAGCTTCCCTACCTCCCTCAAAAGTAACACAAAATGGTGTGGTTCATCTCGACCTAGTCTAGAAGGTCACTTTGGATGCCACCACCTATAATACAAGTTATGTTTCACATCCTAAGCTTATTACTCAAGTTCTGCTCCATATTTTGTAAAAGTCTTAGGGGGATCATGTGTTCTAGACATCTATCAAGGTCAATTTGATGAAGATATATCTATCAAACTTGTCTAATTTAGAAGCTTTGTCTCTTCCTAGACAAGTCAACTTACTAAAAAAACCCTAAAATGGTAGAAGTAAGGTTGAGTAATAGAACATGAAAATTTGAAGATCCATTTGATGTCCATGTTGCTAAAGGAAATAAGTCAAAAACTAAACTCAAACCCTTCTACCTTATTCCCATTATCAAAGATAAACTTGTTCACATTATTTTTTTGACTCCAAGGTAAGCAGGATTGTCATTCCAAAGTCAATTATTGATGTATTGGGCCTCATTTATAATTCAAAATGTATTATGATGGCTCAAAGTATATGGTTGGAGCAAGTGCAAGTGTTTTTCTTGTTTCTCCCTTTGGTAAAAATCCTTATGCCTCTTCCTAACTCGAATCCTACTACATGAATAATATAGCCAAATATGAGACACTCCTTCAAGGATTGTAGATAGTTGAGAAATAAGGTATCAAACAACTATCTATTTATAATGACACTAAGTTGTTCATAAGATAAAATTTCATTCCATCTATGCAACCAAATATCGCTTGATGAAGGCATCTAAGCACCAAGCATGGGATTTAATTGAGAGCATTGATGAGATTAATATTTAGGAAATATCATAGTTCCAAAATAAATAAACTAATCAAATGATTATTGTAAGCATAAATTTTGACCTTATTTCTCATATTTTTAACTAACAAAAAAACTTTGGGGAACAATCATATGTCAAGACGATTGTTCGCCTATCTACTTCTAAGAATGACAGACACTGGAAAGTCTTTAACAATGATAAGGACATTTTTTTTGCTCATCCAAAACAAGGTTGATTTTTGAAATGGACTAGGAGAGAAACTAACTATATTTTATGGTGACCAATATGTACACTTAGGTCATATAAACCTACAAAGAGTTCTTGCAAGATGAGATTATCTACATACTTAGTTGTGGTGATATGTGCTTAAATTTATTCAATAATGTGATATAGTATTTATGTTGGCTAACATGTGGTGATGTTAGATGTGGTACGACATACATGGTTTTTATACATGTGGGGGTGTTATGATATTGATCACAAGTGATCTAGAAGAAGGAATCACAACCACATATGAGTAAAGTATTTATTGAAGCATGATCAATGATGCAGAAGAATGTATGGTAGAACTATAAATGATGTGGAATAACTAAGATTAGTATAATATTCTATAAGATGGCACAAGGTACCATGATAATTTAGGAGTAATATTATGTTGGTGTGAGTTACCACACCAAGGAGCCATTAGTGGTGCTTATATTAAAAGCATATGTGTGTACCAAAAGTTTAAAGGTTGCAACTAGACTCATAGTGTGTGGCAACAATAGAGTGTACAAGGCGATTATTCATGTATAGGCATCATGCTTGGTTACTTATGTGGTATTATGATGTCATGCACGATCATATTATAGTTGCATGACTCCTGTTCCACAAATTGGTTGGATAGTTGGATAGTTAGACAATTGGTATTCTCTTTAATACTATATATATATATATATATATATATATTAGTTTGTATGAATGTGCCAAGGTAACCCAATCACTTGACTATTAGACATTAAATAAATGTAAACATTATTGATGTGTGATAATGAAAGCAATTGTATCTAAGAAGGATATGTTGTAGCTTGAGATCTAAAAAAGATTCAAAAGACCTTATTGTATTATATTAAATGTTGATTTTAAATAATATAACTGTCAATGTCTTTTTTGGTTGGTTTTCTTTGTGGGTTTCCCATCTAAAATATTTATGTCTTGTGTAATCTTTTGGATGCATACTATTCCATTTACTTTTATACATTTTTTTAGATAGATTTTGTAAGTTTTATTGGAAATTAAATGAATACATAATATTAAGTTTTCATCATCCTAATCTATTGACTATCTAAAATAGGGGTTAAAATCTATAATATTTGGTATCATGTGTAAGGTTGTTCTTTTGATGGTTGTACTACTTCATTGGAATGCAAACCCAAACATGTGTAGTGGTAAACCCTAATAACAATTAGTTTATTGTAATTCATGTATAACTAGAAAGGAAGGAATAATTTGAGAGATTATGTGAGAAGATGGAATAGTATTAAATATATAGATAGCACATCAAGATTTAAAATTTACAAATTCAATGTTCAAAATTTTAAATTGTGGAATTTGAAAATGGAGGATCTTCTAGTGGAGAGAGATCAATGGATTATGATGTCTTCTCCATCCAAAGCCTTGGATATGTTTGATGAAGACTAGGTAAAACTAGATAAGAAGGCTAGGAGTGCAGTTTGGTTATATATATTAGATTTTATGTTAATGAATGTGTTTTAGGAATAGATGAAAATTTTATTTTGGAAGAAGATAGGTATATTATATTAGTGAAATAGTTTGGTTAGTATAATTATTTTGAAGTTATATTCTTTGAAAAGGATGGAGGGAGACTATATAGTTGATCACTTGAATAATTTTTATGTGATTTTAAGTCAAACTACATCAATAGGAGTCAAGGTGGATGAAGAAGAAAATTTAAAAAAAATCTTAAAATTTTCATGGGATAACCTTATAATGTCTATAAGAAACAATGATATAAAACTTAAACCAGAAAATATTTTTAGCATTTTGTTAAGTGAAGAAATTGTGAAAAGGTCCATGTGTAATAAATCTTTTAATGCCCTTATTATAAGAGGGGGGTCTATGGAGAAGAAAGGTAAGAAGAAATAGGAATTAAGAATCTTGACGTGAAGACATATCTAAATCTCCAAGTAATTCAAAAGTATAATTTTAGAATTATAACAAGAAGGGTCACATAAAGAATGAATGTAGCTCCAAGAAGGACAATTCCTCTTAAAATCCTCTAACATTAATGAATATATTAGTGATGCATTTGTATCAACTATCATTATTGGTGATGATTCTTGGTTGATTAATTTGAGTGCTTCTATTTACATGAAACTTCACAAAGAGTATTACATTATACCAAGAGTAATGAAGGTGTTTCTTATTCACAAAAATGCTTTGAAGATTGTTAGTTAAAGAGAATTTAGGGTTATATTCATAAATTATAGAGCACAAACAGTCTTAGATGTACTACATATATCAATTTTGGCAAAAAAAAATGTAATATTTATGTCTAAATTGGATGACTCAAAAATTCATTTCACTTTTGATGGAAAAGGTTATAAATTAGCTAGAGATAATGTGGTGCTTACAAAAGTGGTGTAACATGGTACTTGTAAAGACCCACTTGTCTAATAATGAAAAAAATCATAAATATAACAAATAGGAATAAATGATAACTTGTTTATTAAACGTTTTAAGTGACTTATTTATTAAAAATTATAAGTATATTAGTGGTTTTTTACAAAGATTGTCTCTATGAAAACAAGCACATGAACTTAGATGTTGAGGTTGGCTATTTGAATTTTTGGCATGTTGGCTAAGGTTGAATTGAGCATCTTATGTAGGTTGCATATGTGAGATAAGGAAGCATGGATTGGGATGTGTGGTTACATGGATCTCATTTTCTTGTTCACATGGAGGAATGCAACCAGGGTGCTTGATGCTTTAGGAGTCTTCTATGGAAATTCATCAAGTGCATTGTATTCTTTTTTCTTAAGATAATAAATTGAGTGTATAAGTTCTTTTGAAGGATGGTGTTTTCCCTTGAGAGGGTTTTCTCAAAGTATATCTAATGTTTTTATGGTATGTTTGTTTTTATTTTATAATATATATTTTGAATACTTATTTTGCATATTTTTATCTCACAAAGGTTTTGTAAAAATGATTTATATTGCTGAAAAAGTAATGTTTTATTATATTACTTATGTTATAATGTTTCAATAGTGATATTTCCAATTACTCAAAAGACACATATAAGTTTAGAACTATTATTATTTTATTCTATAATGATCTTGTGACTATGAGAAATGTTCATATATTGGGTAAATGGACAAGAATACAAAAGACTTTGAGCTTTATAATTTGAAAAAATAAATGATTACACATTTGAACTTTGTGTCTCATATGTACTTGATATTACATGTTTTCTTATGTTATATGTTATCATTTATTTTCTTGAATGCTGCCTTACAACCTGCAAAAACTTTGATCATTGTCTTCACTTACAAATTATAAAATCTATTCTTAGTGTAGGGTTAGTTGAACATTGAGCTTTATATGATTGAATCCACACTTCTTTATATTTTATTTTTACTTTTCTAAATTCTTCAAAAACCCCAAAAATGCAAAAATCTGCAAGTGTACAACCTATAAATATTTTCTAGTTTTGATTTATACTAAGATAGATAAGAACAAACTTCATTCAAGCAAGAACACACTAGTTGCAGGTATGCCAAGGAGTTGTATTTCAATGCAGTCACATTTCAAATCACCCATAACTATAGCATCATCAATCCCATGGCTTCAGGCATAAATCCATGCCTCTAAAGGGTCCACATGTACCTGCAACTGCCTTGAAGAACTTCCCAAGCTCAATACATCCATAACAGGGCATTCTATGGTTGTCAATATGTGCCTGCAATTATTTGATGTCTTTTGAAAATACAAGGTTGCATGGTGCGGGCACAATTTGTATTTGCAAAATCTGCCAAATAAGTGTATTACAGGCGTGCAGGTAATGGGAGCATATTTAGAGTTTATAATATGCAGAGGAACAAGATAAGTTAGTCCCATAAATAAAGTAAGTTGCAGGGGCTAGGATATATTTTGAGTTTTACATCAAATGCAAATGGGGGTCTGTGGATGAAGTGGGGCACAGGGACAAGATGTGGGTTTTCGGTCTACAGTGAGGATGCACAAGTTTGAAAGCAAAGCAATGGTGAGGATGGGGCATGGAGCGCACATTGTTGTTTGTAATATGTAAATTATAAAGTCCAACTACACTCTGTGACATGGGCTTGATAATAGTGTTCGGCAAGGGTGATCAGAAAGTTTACAAGTTCAATCGAGGATCATTGGTCTAAAAGTGAAAGTGGTGGCAAGGGGCAAGGTGCAGAGCATAAGTGTAGTTTACAAAATTCATTATGCAAATTGTTAAGTGTAAATAGAATTTAAAACCCACCATGCAAAGGGCTTATGGGGCTATAGAATTAATTTGTATATTGCAAAATATAAATTAATATAATTCTATTCAATTATAACGTAGAATAACTTGTTAACATGAATATCGATTTTTAAATCATCAAAATCAAATTTGGTATCATAGTGATGGATTCAATAGAGTTAGACAATAAGGTATGGAGCACAAATATTTATGGGTCTGATTAAAAGAAGTATAAGATTGGTATAAGTGACGGGTTAAGTATGGAATTAAGGTAACATAAAAAGCATCGTGAAAATCATTTTTGATGGCATAGTGATGGACCCAACAAAGTTAGACAACAAGACATGGAGCACAAATATTTATGGGTCCTTTTAAAAGAAGTATAAGATTGGTAATAAGTGATGGGTTAAGTAGGGAATTAAAACAACACAAAAAGGTATAAAGTTTGCATTTTGAGGTCTACATAGAACAAATCCTTTACCATGTTACTACTGAAATCCCTCTCTCATTCCATCATTTTTCATGGTTTAGCTTCTCCTTGTCATCTTTATTACCTTCTATTAGTTTTTTTCTTTTGTTGTGTTTGAACCTCCTTATTGTAAAAATATGCTTACAATCCTCTTCTTATCTTATATCTAAATAATTTTTTCTCATCATAAAATTTTCATCTTTATGATATCTCTATCTCGTATCATTCCTCTGTCCACTTGCACACACCATTTTAGTGTAGAGATCTTCTCACATTTACATTTTGTAGGCACTCAATTTCTACACATACCACTTGAAACACTCCATTTAAGACCTCACACACTCAAACATTTTGTGTTACTATGGAAGCTAGACCAAGCTGAATAACAGACTGATGGAGGCATTTTCCTTTAATACCCAATGGTTTTTTCTACCCTTATACTTCCAGTACAAATAGCTTAATATCAGAAGTTATGAGAAGATTATGCCAACAAAAAAGGATAAAAAGCAAGTAACTTTCAAAAGTTACAAAGGATTCAAAGTAAGAACACAAATACTAATACCTAAACATGAGCACCCAACACCTAAAAATGAGTGCGCCCTCAAAATTAAAATTATCTTGAGAAAGATGATGATGGTTGGGGTCCCCCTGACGTCACTCTAGACCCCCATATAAATATATTGAGAAAGATGATGATGGTTGGACTCCCCCTAATGTCACTCTAGACCTCGCTGATGTATGGGGGAAATCAGATGCTAGGGACCCGCCACCCTCTACTAGCAGTACTATGACCGCTTGATGGCCTTTTTATTTTGATGTTTTTGTAATGTTTCCTGCTTTCTAGGCTCCACCCATGTGACTTTGGCTTTCTAGGTGTGGCCCATGTGACTTTTGGGGTGTACCTTCTTACCACCCAACCTGTTTTTTGTGAATATGTATGATTATCTTTTATTAATATAGATACTAATACCTATTCATCAAAAAAAAATTAAAATTATAATAATTTACTAAAAATGATCAAGAATGATGTTGTAACCTTCTTAAATCCATTTTCAACATCTATTATTAATTCAAACATATTCTCAATCCTTATTTCTTTTCTTTTTTCACTAACTTAAATCTTTTCAACATTCATTTCATTTTTTATGATTTAATATATTAAATTATATCTAAATATTTATGATATTATTTTTTTATTTAAGGGGTAAACGCTTTTGACCGGAGCTATGAACCGGATACAACCATTCAACAATACCACCCCAACAGGATTTGAACCTTGGTGGAAAGAACAACAATGCCACCAATAAACCATCACACCATGCCAATACCAACAAATATTTATGATATTATAAATATCATATAAAATCTAATTTATTTAATATAATAATCATATAAAAATTTAACCCTTAAATATACATTTTATCTCTTAAATATACACTTTATCTTTTAAATATAACCTTTTCAGCCTTAAACACTTTAAATGTCATTTAAAAAAAAATAGAGTTTTTCAGAAGTAAAGAACTCTCTAAATATAAACTACATTTAAAAAAAGGTCTCTCTTTTTACCCAATATACACATACAAACGAATCTTTGACCTTGCAATATTATATATTTTTTTATTGTATAAAATATAAACATAACAATTTTTATTTTATTTTTTTGGGTAAAACTTGAGGTCCTTGAGCTTTTAAGCCTAAAGAGGTACATATTTTTTATTTTATTTTTTTTTGTCTTTGAAGGTCAATGAGAAAGAAAATGATTGTAGACCTACCTAATAATTTGTCCTTTATCAAATGTATTGTATTGTCACTCTATCTAATAATTTGTCCTTTATGATAAGGAGAAGAACCTAAACTTTACCCCACATGCATATCATGCATCCAAATTCAAGGAATTACAAGGATAAGACAAGCCCATACCATTTGTGGGGAATCATAATAAATAACCAACGTGGAGATTACACCTTCAAGTGATATTTGGGTTGTTGGAGAAGTTGAATATGATTTATAAAAAAAATATTAAAAATTAAATTTTGTTGAGTGTAATTTTTATTAATATTTTTTTGAATCAATAACATAAGAATTTTTAGTCTATTCTTATCTGAGTGAGACCACAAATAGAGGATCTCATCCCTATCATGAACACATTGCATTAATGCAAATAGTCCAAAATCATGAGCACACTAGTCCAACGAGGGTTCGAGCACAAAGTCATTGGCATGAAAACCAATAGTTTCAATGTAAGGTTCAAACACAAACACAATAGATCAACAAGGGTATAATTCATGTGAACACAAGGTTTGAACCTTTGTGACTACAACCACAATGCATAAGACTTATTTTATTTAATTGAGAGTTATTTTATCTGCTTAAGAGATATTTTATTTTCTTAGGAGTTTTTTTTTACTTTAGAATAATTTATTTGCTTAAGAACTATTTTATAGTTTTAGTTCTTAAAATAGATGTTTTAACTTTTAAATAGTTTTTAACATTGTAATAAAAACTAATCATATTTTGTACAAATTTATATTTAGTAATCAATTATTGATGAAGACATATGCATTGGTTAATAGGGATAATGTTATAATCAACAAATAAATTATTTTTATAAACTAAATTAGTTGTAATAATAAATTAGAGATAAGCACTAGTCATGTGTACTACTTGGCCTATATAAATATAGAATTTATAACAACCAATATTAGTAAGACTACGCAATGGCTAGTGTTATCATTGTATTGTGATCCACTATATATTGTAAGGCACTCAATTCAAATGGAGATAAGGAGTAGTTACTACGTAATAATTGGAGCATACAAGAATAAGTTAAACAATATAACATATCCTACTCTCAATCTATACAACACTCAAATTAAGCATAAAAATGAGTAAAATATGATGAAATCATAAAAGATTGGTTGTGTTCAAGGATGCTAGATTTGATAGTATGTGAGTGTCTTCACTAGTAGCATAACATTACATAAGGCCTAGATATGAAAATGACTTAGGTTGAGGTCAATTTACATATTTTTTTCTCAAGGATTAGATGGCTAAGATTAAAAGAAGAGATAAAGGGTTCATATTGGTTGAGACCACTAGTTAGATGAGAGAAGGAAAAAAAAATTCAATTGGTGAATGGGGAGGATTCCAATATTCAAGGGTAATCTATGTTGGATAATCCCCTTGGAGAAAGTGGAGGGATGAGATGCAAAAGGGGTTCTTTGGAGTACCTTAGAGGGATGGGTAAGTCATTTGACCCATGTGAGATGGTTCCAAGACCCATGTCACATGTACAAAGAGTTCATGTCAATTGTACAAAGGTCATACTTATGTACACATATAATGATGTCCATGATTTGAGGGAATTTGACCAAAGTTAATGTCTACAAGTGAGGGGTTAGTGAGTTAATTAATTTTAGTTCACTAATGAAAAGTGGATGGAAAAGACGATTAAACAAATAGATTTATTTATTTAAGTTTTAGATAGGAGATAGGAGAGTTAGGTAAATAAATATTTAGATTTATTTACCTAGGTGGACATTAGAAGAATGATGATTAAGTGATTTTAGGCTAGAAATGGGATTGGATGAATAGTGACCTTATCAATTAAATAATATTTTTATTGTTTAATTAATAAGGGGATAAAAACTAGACAACTAATTAGATAAATAGATATTTATTCAATCAATTATAGAGGAAATGGTCGGTTAATTAGGTAATCGATGATGTGTCAATTTCAGGTGTCTACACAAATGATATTAGTAAGTCATCTTGTTTAAATGGTGTATCACATGTAGAGAGATTATAAATATTAAATTCTAGACATTACCCTAACCTAGCCCCTCCCCCCCACCCCTAATATATTAGCATATCACATGTAGAGAGATATTAGAAATATTAAATTCCAACCATTACCCTAACCCAACCCCTACACCCTTAATATGGAATGTAAATTAGATGTATTAGCTAGAGCAAATCTAAGCTCTCTAGATTATGAAAAGTATGAAATAAAAAAAAATAGTCTTGGAAATTGGTGGAACTAGGTAGCTCAATTAGAATTTGGTACTTGGATCAATAAGGAATTAGGAGAAATAAATCTCAATTGGAATCCATGAGGGAAGGATGGAGAGATCAAATTTGAGACCTATGGTTAGTAGTCCTCTCTCTTTGGCTTGGAAGTTAATTGGAAGCCTTCTCTCTATGGTTGTAGTATAGGTTCCCCTCTATGGAAAATTTTCCTATCTTTTTATGGAAAAAAGATAATATCCTTCTCTATTTTATGATGAACATTGTAGTAGTAGATGAAGTATTTTATTGAATCTCAATAGTAGCAAACTACTATTAGTTTCTTTACCATATAAACAAGAGCTAGTTTACCTTGCTCTACCTATAGATTTTTCTAGTTGTAAAGTCTCTAACTATATCTAGTAGATATGGTTGAGAACTAAATCATTCAATGCACTCCCCCTATCATTACTGCTATCTATAATAGCTATGGTTGTGGGTAGAGGTGGTGAATAAATTTGATGTAAAAATACACATAAGTTTTAAGAATTCTAGGAGAAGGATGAGGAGGAAGTAACTAATTAATTTATACAAGAAAGAATGTCCACCTAAGTGAAGTGTTTTGAGAGTTGTAATTTCTCTATTTGATATATATGGAGGAAAAATGACCATGTTAATTTCTTGGTAAAAATTTTAATTGAATCAACCAAAATAAATAGATTGATTTCAAGTTGATATTCTTCCTTTGTCAATGTTGAATTGATAAAGCAATATGACATGTTGTTAATATGTTTATAAGAGTAGTTCAGTAACAACTATGCCTCACTTCATTTCATTCATTCTCACAATATGATACCGTTTTAATGGTTTAGAATGGTTTGTCCTTTCCTATCAGTGAGATGGGCTTTAGCACCTTACATAAGTGAGCTAAAATGTGAGCTAAAGATATAAAGGAAAATTCCAATATAAAGGTAGGGGGATATAATGATGGGAATGATAATTTATTAATTGGTTTGGAAATGCTAAAATAACCAAGATGGATGCATTTCTCATTCATAAATAGAGAAGGGGTATTCTATCTATAATTATTTTAGTAATAAAATCAGTTAGCAGTGTATACGAGTTATGCTCTTTGTGGTGCATGATACGAGTTATTTTAGTAATAGCGTCTCCCACTTTTTGGACAAAGTGAGATATTGAAATCAATTTTTTTATCAAAATTTTACATTCTATCATTCATAACAACTAAACCATTAAAGATTTGAAGATGATGTCAACTAGTGATTTTTGGTATCTCATGTCTATATTCTAAATTAATATTTTTTAATTGAAAAATGATTTGTAATTTTTTTATGTAAGTTATAATTAATTATTTTTTATAGTTAATAGCATTTTAAAAAGTGGCATTTATTTCATATCACATAAAAAAATAATAAAAGAATAAAATTAGAAATTTTTAAACACATATTAGTAACACTAATACCTAGTGCACAAATGTTTTTTCATAATTTTTTATTGTATATTTTATTTTTTATTAATTTTTGAAATAATATTAGTTATAATTTAAACATAGGTTTATTTTCTAATGCTTTTTAGTTTGTATATATATCCAGATTAACTTCTTGTTTTTTCTCAAAAATGAAAATCAAGACCTAGTGTATAGATTTTTTTAGAAATTTTCCTTTTTTTTTAATTTTTTCATATCTATGGAATAAATACCTTAACATTTTGTGAAAAACCTATGTTCATTAGAAAATAGAAAATAAATAGAATAATCAAATTAAATATATTAAAAAATATAATTTTTGGAAAGCTTATATTATGGGCTACATATTATAAAGTGGAATTTCTAAATGACTTCATTTTTCCCCCAAAAGGTGAAGAAAACTCATTTTTTTGTCAACATCTTGATAGGTGCTTGTTGGAAGCTTGAGTTGTTTGTGAGTTGTTTGGGTGTTGTCATTGATCCCAACCCCTTATATGGAGAGAGTGTTGGAATGTTGTTGGTGTTGATGATGTCAACCCCTAGCATTGGAGTTGTTGGAAGCCTAGAGTTGTTGATATTGATGTCAACACAATGTTAATGTTATCATTGATGTCTTACTTCAATATAGTTGCAGAAGTTGTGTTTGGAAAGATAGTTGGACGTGCTATAGTTGATGAGAGATGTTGCAGATGCTACAAATGTGTTGCAAATATGTTAGTAGTGTTGTAGTTAGAGTTGGTTCACTTAGTTTCCAAGTGCTTTTGAGAAAATTTGAATAAAAGAGAGTTCAATGTGACAGAGTGGTGTTTAGTGTTTGCTTCACATTTCTTCATGGTTGAAGATATTCTTGCATGGTTTGGATAAGATGATCAAAGGTGTTCAAAGGTTCTATAACTAGAGTTTCAAGTTTTAGATTGTTTTGCAGTGAAAGTTGTGTTTGACAGTATGACTATTTTGTGAAACAAGGTGTCTGGGAGAATTGCTCCACATTTGTTCGCAATGAAGGTTCTTGTCTTGTGGATATGGGAACACACTTATATTGTATGTATATGAATTTTCTTGTTCAAAGTTTTAGGTGTTTTATTTTGCAAGGCCATTTGGTGTGTTGGATGTTTGTACCAATGTGTCTAGTTGCACAAAATAAAGGTGTTCTTAAGTTTCAGGTGGTTGCAATAGTAGTGGTGAATATTTTGATGATGTGGAATATTTTGAGATGTTTTGTAATGTTTTTGTGTGGTCTGCGAGATGTTTTCAGACCTGGAGAGGCATGTTTGTGGTCGCTTGTTAGTGTTAGTGCAGGTTTGGCCGACTTGGTGTGCTACTGCTAATTACAATGGATGATTGTTGTTTGTGGAAGTGTTAAGAAGAATTTCAGTGTAGATTTGGGCCCCAACTAAGTTATGGTGTGGTTTTCCATCACTTCTTTATACCATGGAAGTGTTTGGTGTCGACCTATTTGATGTTGCACAATTGAGGTGCATACATTTCCTTAAGGCTAACCTAATTGAGATTGTTTTAGGTCATGGTTGGTATAAATACAATTTGAGTTGTGTGAATTAAGCAGAGAGTGTGTGTGATGTGAAAGATACGAAAGTAACCAAGTGTGATGATCTGAGTGTGAGATTTAATGCTTATGACTCCTAGATGTAGTGAGCAAAAGGTGTCTACATTTTAGTATGTTGAATGAGTTATTTTTTCTTCAATAGAATCGTATCTTCAGTATAAGAAAAATGCATCATTAGCAGTTCAAATTGGTAGTGAGCCACCCATTCCTCTATCATATTTCTTCTAGACAGTGATTTCTTTAGTAGTGAGCCCTTTGGTAGTGAGCCTATTGTATTTAGTGTTGCTATTAATTTATATTGTGATCTAATCCTCACCATTATTTTTCCCTTCTTGGGTTTTCCACATAAATCTTGTGTTCTTATGTGTTTGATGTGTTTGCATTACTGTTTCTCATGTTTACATTCTGTTAATGCATAATAAGGGTTTAAGGGATAATAAAGATCTAAATGTTAATGAGGGTTTTGATGTTTTAATGTATAATTGATTCACCCCCCCTCTCAGTTGTCATGTGCATCTAACAATTGGTATAAAAGCAAGGTTCCTTGGAAGAAGCTTAACCACTTGAGGTAGATCCATATGGCACATAAGGATTAGGATCCCTTGATTGATGGGATGAATTATGCATTCTAGAAATCCATGATGAAAGGTTTCCTTGTTTCCCTAGGGTTTGGAGTTTGGAAGTCAATTGAATATGGATATATCATGCCCACTAATGGTTTGAAAACTAGTGATGAGATCAAGGCATATGAGAACAATGGAAAAGCAAGGAATGATCTCTTGAGTGGTCTTGCTGATTCAAAACTTATGAAGGTTATGAGCTACAAATCTACTAAAGAAATATGGAAGAAGTTGAAAAGTGTCTATGAAGGAGATGATAAGGTCAAGCAAGCAAAGATGTAAAATTTGAAGACTAAGTTTGAAACCTTAAGGATGTCAGAGGATGAAGATATTGCAAGCTACATGCATAGAGTGGATGAATTCGTCAATGCCATTAATAGCCTTGGTGGAAAACTGCAAGTAGATAAGGTGGTAAAGAAGGTATTAAGAACTCTTCCTAAATCTTATAGTCATAAATTTGTTGTTACTGAGGAAGTTCAGGATTTAGATCATTATTCTAGAGATCAATTGTTTGGTGCTTTAACTACTTTTGAATTGAGAGAGATTGGTCAAAATTATTCAAGAAAAGAGATTGCTTTTTTAAAGCTGGAAAAACAAAGGATGATGGATCGAATCCAGATGATCTTGATGAGATAGAAGCAAATTTTGTTAAGAGATTGAAAAAGGGGACTAGAAAATATAGAGGTAAGTTGCCTTTCAAATGTTTCAATTGTGGAAAGATAGGTCATTATGCTTCAAGATGTCTAGCCAAAGTTTCAAATCATAAATATAAAGATAATAAAGTTAAATCTATCAAGAGAAGTTATTGTGTTAAAAAATATGCTAGCATATCTGATGATGAATCTGACAACCTGGATGATGAAAATGATGAATTCTTATTCATGGCTCTGAATGTTGGAAATAATTCTACTGAATCTAAAAGATGTATGAAGGAAATTGCTCCAGAAATAGGTCACAACATCAAAAGAACTATAGTGACTTCTTTTCATGCTAGAGAGGAGAAAAATCACTAGATAATTGATAGTGGATTCTCAAATCATATGACAGGTGACAAGAATAAGTTTGTTAAACTTGAGAAATTTGAAGGTGGTCTTGTTAAGTTTGGTGATGATGCATCTGCTAAGATATGTGGAAAAGGTTCAATTAGTTTTGATGGAAAGCATAATACAAATGATGTTCTTTATGTCAAGGGTCTTTGGCATAATCTTCTAAGTGTAGGACAAATGTGTAGAAGAGGATACAATCTTGTATTTCAGGATGGTGGTTGTGAAATCAAAAAAGGAAGCTTTGGAACTCTGGTTGTTGTAGGAATAAGGACACATGGGAATGTTTATCAACTCAAAGGTGCTAATGGTAAGTGCTTTATGACTCAAATCAATGAAATTTGGCTATGACATAGAAGAATGTGTCACATAAATTTTGATAGTTTAGTGAGGATCAACTCTACTCAAGTTGTGAGAGATCTACCAAGAATTGCAAAGCCTAACAATGTAGTTTGCAAGGAATATCAGGTTGGGAAGTAAACAAGAAAGAGGTTCAATATCAAATAATATTGTACCATAGGACCTTTGGATTTGGTGCATATAGACCTATGTGGACCTACAAGAATAGGAATCTTTCAAGGTGACAGGTATTTCATGTTGTTAATTGATGATTACTCTAGAATGACTTGGGTAACTTTTCTTAGAGAAAAATCAAAAGATCTAAAAAAGTTTAAATAATTAAAGCTATGGTTGAGAATGTATTGGATATGAAAATCAAGTGCTAAATGTCTAATAGAGGTGGAGAATTCACTTCCAATGAGTTTAACATTTTTTGTGAAGATCATGGGATAAAGAGGCATTTGTCAGCCCCTAGGAATCCTTAGTACATTAGAGTTGTGGAAAGAAAGAATAGCCACCTATTTGGGAATTAAGACTCATAATAAAATTCCTTATCTAGAATCACTCATCCTTTTGGTACATGGGTACGTATCTCAGGAGTTGGGTGAACTTTTCCCAATATTCATTCACTGAAGGATCTCCTTGCTTAAGATTCTGGAAAGATCAATGAGCTTCTAATTATAGAAGAGTTGTGGTAACCATTGTTCCTGCAAAATCTTCACAAACTTGCTCCATGTTAGCCTCAAGGAATTGAGTCCTAACTCCATTTTCTTATTCATTCACGAGTTGGATTCTTCTCCTGCCAATTGGTAAGCTCCCCATACAACTTTAGTTACTTCAGAGTAATTTCTAATCTCAAAGTACTTTTCCATATCCATAAGCCAAGCTTCAACCGCATCCCTAGTAGCACTACCCTAGAATTTAGGAGGTGATATTTTCTTCATGTCACATGACAACTCATTGGCCAATCGCTTCCTTTTAGTTCCTTCTGACTTTGAATGTGACTCCTCACCCTCTTGTTCACTTAGAATGGGTGTGATCACGAAAGTTATCCCCTTCCTCTTCATTATGAGGTACTTCTTCATTATTATTTGGGACTTCTTGTTCCACTCTTTCTTTACCCCTTATTGTTCAAGGTTTCTTATCCTTGCTCTTGTTTCATCCATTATAGGCAAGATGCGATCCAACTTAGCTTCCTCATTCTCAATACCTTGTCCTACTTCTTGACTTCCCCCCAATGTTAGTTCGTGTTCTAACCATTTTCCAAGAACAATTTACCTTGAGGTTTCATTTAATTAGATCTAAGAAAGTTTACTTAACGTTCTACAAGCATTAAAGAACAATCATTCATACAAAGAATATCATAAAGAACTTTTACACAAGTTTTTCCAAAAACATGTTTTTATTTCAAATTGATGAAGGATTTCAATATCCTTAAGTTTACATAGAGTGGCTATTAAGATAGTCTAAGGGAGAGTATCCCTTGGATTCACTTTCAGATACATAGCTACGTGGGGCATAACCCTCCAATTTTTGCTCATCTCTATCCCAAAAAGGGTAGTATCCCTCATATTTATCTTTTGATACATAATTTTGAGGAACATATTCCTTCAATTCGCCACTTGAGACAATTACAATAATCCACTTGGAGTAATATTAGATATTAGATGGAAAAGTTATATGTCAATTTGCATACATAATTATTATGTTTACCTTCCAAGTAATTAGAGATGGATTCATTGGATTAATATATACACTTGAAAAAATATATTATTTATTTATTTACTCCTTTAGGGATAACTTGTGAATTCCTTGTGATTTCCTATCATATCAAAAAGAAGTTAGGAATTATTATGTGCATCCAAGTAGTTATGGTGATTCAAGTACTTTTTGATGCAATCTTAGATATACTTAAAAAGTATTGAAAAATAGAATAGGTGGCACCAAAATATGTTTGATGTGACATACATCAAGGTTCTAAAAGATAGGGCCTTCTCTTAAATTCGTCCATTCACGCTAAAAGTGATTTGAGTTACATTTGGAAGTATTGAGCATGGTCTCTAAACATTCCCTTAAAGCTTCTTTGCCAGGATTTTAAAGCAAAAATGGGTCATAAATGTTCTAATATTAAGGAATTTGATCTTGCAAAGATCAAAAGAGACATTAAAGAGATTAGGAAGAACCTAAGTGAGTTGCAAGTGGATGCCATGTCCCTTAAAAAATATGTTTAAAAATATATAAATAGATATCATTGAGAAAATCTCCAATCTTAAATGATAAGAGATCAACTAGATGCCATGAAGAGATTCACCAAGGTTAGTGTAACTAAGAAGTATTAAGCATACCCCACTCAACATTATGTAGAAAAAACTAAGAAAATTATAAAATAAATTTGCCACCATTTATAAATCACTCCTTGAGGATAAAATATAGTATTTTTTGTTGTAATTGTTGTAACCATTTTTTAATATGAGTCTAGGACAAGTGTTAATCATTAGAGTGAGATGAACATTGTCTCTTACTATAAATGTGAGATATCTTCTTTGCTTAATTTTTATCTTTTTTCTATCTTAATTTTTGTAGTGTTGTTTACTCTAGAGTTAAAGTCTGGGGAGCTGAGTATAACATGCTCTTTTTATGAAGTTTTATGTTTTAAACAAAGATTGTAAAAGATCTTTTGAAACCAATATATGATAGATTTTTTGCATTTAGTTCTTCATTACTAGCATAACATGTTTCAATAAATCTACATATCTATGAGAGCATTTTGTTGTTGTTGTCATGATTGATTGGTTTTCTATCACAATAGAAACAAAATCTTTTTGGTTTGATATATGAGATGTTGTGGATCAATAATGGATTTCTAAGGATTTGTATGCATAACTTGATTCATCTTTTTTAAGATTGTAATCTCTTAAAGGAAATAGTGAATTGTATTTAAACCATTTGAATAATAAAGATTTATGTCTTGTTTGCATTAGGTTTATAATTTTGAATTTGTATCCAAAGGAAAAATCCATCAATCCTAAGTAGTGATGATCACACTTTAAATCCAATAATATTTGATATCTATAAATTATACTGTTATATCACTACAAATCATTGTAAGGAAATAAATAATCAATGCACTAATCTCATTATAAAAAATATATTTATTTTAAAATCATTTGTTAGTTGTAAAGTGATAATCTATTTAAAGGTTGTTAGCTCAATAGAATAATAAATATTAGCATGGAAATGTATTAGTGACAAATAATGAGATCATTTAATGTCATTAAGGTTTAATCTTTGTTTGTGGTGTGTTTTATCATTTTTTAATTTTATTTTGAAAGATATGAAAGGAAAAACCCTTCCAAGCCCTAGAGAGCTTAAAGAGTGTATGAGGTTGTGCACACTCTTGTTGATTGGTCTAAATAGATTATGATTTGATTATAAGACCCACTTGATTTTAGCTTAAAGAGTGTATGAGGTTGTGCACACTCTTGTTGATTGGTCTAAATAGATTATGATTTGATTATAAGACCCACTTGATTTTAAACTAACTTATAAGAGCATTGGCATTTTGAAAATTAGATTTTGTAGTCATTGTGTTTAGAGTTGTCCATCTTGTAAAGTAAGTTACTTTGTGAATGTTTTTCCTTTCTATTGTTGGAAAATGTGTCTCAATTTTGCATTCCTAATTATTTTCAATTTTAATAGTTTTGCATGTATTCATTATTTTATTGTTTATGTATTTTATCTTCATTTGGGAGAACTATTATCTCATTTGGAGGTGACATGGAATTCATATTTACTAGATTTTGTTCTCACATAAGGAGGTATGCATCTCAAGTTGAGGTGGCATCTTTTGGCCATGTGCTAGCATAATGCAACCTATGTTTAAGGTTAGTATGATAAGAGTTACATATGATATACTCTTATGACATGCAAGAGTATGTAATAGGGAGGTTACATTAGAATATGACCGACATTATAGTAAGCTTGGAAACTTCTCATGGATCATCTTTGAATAGGTTGAATAGGGATAAATTGGGGCACCCAAGTTTGGTTGGTCGAATATGATAGATTATAACAAATATAAATGTGTAAGGAATATGCTAAAAATAGCTAGGAAGACCAAGACCAAATAAGGGTATTGAATTTTGGACCAATGCTTTTAGGTGACATGCCTCTTATGGTTTTATAAATTATTTTCTTAAACAATTAATGGTAATCAATTCAAACCTTTCCTATTTATTTTAATGCTTCGAGATATAACTTTCAAGTATGTATAGTGATATTGCCAAAAACATTCTAGAATTGTATGTTGATGATACTTGTATAATATGCATAAATTTGATTGTAATGTAACTATGGTTGTTGCTAAATAATATGTGGTTCTACTTTTAGAGTGTGGGATTTATCTCTCGTATATTTTTTGATATACAAACCCTCATGTTGTGGTATATTACTTATATGTGTTTTTCTATTCTCTAATTGTAAATATCTTGAATTTGTGCAACACTCTCCTCTAATATTAGCTTAGTAAGTGTTTCCACATACCTTGCTTCCTTTCACCCATGAGGAAAATATCAAAGCATAAATTCTTTTCTTTGTTTCCCTAAAACAATATGTTGTAGAGGATGTATGGCAATGACTAAGCCCATATGTGGATGAAGATTTAAAAGGAATTATCATTTTTGCCTATTTTCATGTGTGTAAAGAGTTTTAACTAAGAATTGGTAAGACAAAGTTGACATCACTATTTACAAATTTCATAGAGCTTCCTTTCCACTCCCTTGAAAAATGTTTTTTCTATGCATGGTTTTAGGGAAACTTTGAAAATGTAGTAGCACGATGGAAAGGAGAAACATTATTTGCATGATAAAGTGATCTTAAATAGATGCTTGAAGAGAATGCTTGTCACTTTGTATTTGTTAAGAGGATTTTTGGGGCAAGAAGGAATTACAAATACAAAGGCCTTTAGGTCCTAAACCACCATTGTAGTAGTTTTCAAAGAAAAACTTAAGTCATAGATTGTAGACCTTCATTTTGGATTGATTGATCCAAATAGCTCTTCTAAAAGTGCAATATCTACTAGTTGGAGACAACTTAGATGAGGAGAACATGCAACAAGATGATACTCTTGTAATTAACCTAGGTGAAAATTTTTAGGCCATGGATACACTAGAAAATTCAAGTAGTTTTTGAACAAAGAAAGGATATAGGAGTTTATTGTAAGAAATTGGAATTATGTGTAGACAATTTAAATGTAATCCACAAGGGATTGTGGGTCTCTAATATTTTTATGTTGCCTTATTTATCTTACAAAGCTTGGTGCATTAAAAAGAGATGCTATACCTATAACTTTGGGTGTACTTTAGTTATGTAGGGAATTTTTAGGCAAAATGTGAAATAAGAGAGGAAGATAATTGTCCTTGAGAAACTAAGTGTGTTAGGACCTGCTTTCTTCTAGTAGTCATAACTTGGGGAAGGAAATTGTTTTGTAGCCAATTTTCCTTTTGGGTTGTTGTAGGTGTTTAGTTTCAATGTTTCTATTTTTGTCAAGGCTTGGACTAGCATAGGTAAACAATGTTCAATAGCATAATTTGTTGCTTGGTATGATTGAGTTTGTAGCTTTTTACTTTGAAGTGTTATTGTGACATTGGTTGCTTTTAATGTAGATGGGTGACACTGTAGATGTCCAACAAGTTTTGATTTTTAATATTTATAACATTATATAAAAAACATTTATATTTATAGATGAGAGCCTAATACAACCCTTAATTTAACAATAAAAAGAACCATTTTCATTTCTATGATTTTAAAAAAGATGTAAAAATATTATTAAATTATATTAATTTAAAAAAATTATAAGTAGAAATGAAATTAAACAAATTTTTAATTTAATACTATTTTGATCATATAATATGATAAATTTATTTATTAGATGTGAGCATATTTGCTCTTTTTAAAATATATTAGAATATAATGAACAAGCATACATCTAAACTAGTCTATCAAAATCATGAAATTTTAAAAAATTCTACAATTTTTATAACAATTGATTAAAAAAAAAATCACACTAAATATAACTCTCCTTCTATTAAACTATTGAGGGTCTAATAGAACCCTCAGTTTAACAATAAAAATAACTATCATCATTTGAATGATTAAAAAAACACGTAAAAATATTATTAAATTATATTAATTTTATAAAATTATAAGTAGAAATGAAATTGAACGAATTCTCAATTTAATACTATTTTGATCATATAATATAATAAATTTATTTAATAGATGTGAACATTTTTGCTCTTTTTAAAATATATTTCAACATAATGAACAAGTATGCATCTAAACTAATTTATCAAAATCATTAAATTTAAAAAAATTCTACTTATATATTATTTTATAATAATTGATTAAAAGTTAAAAAAATTCACTTAATATAACTCTCTTTCTTTTAAACTATTTAATCATAATTATAAATTGCTCATTACTAATAGAGATATTTTAAATATATCTATTTAGAACTATTTTATTTACTTAAACTTATTTTATTTATCACATGTTCCTTATTTTGAAAATATTATGTTTATTATTAAATATTACTACAGACCACCTCTTGATGCTATTGTAAAATACCTCTTAACATTAATAAATAAAAATAAAGTTAAATAAAATTTCATTTCAATATAATATTTTGTCCACATTTTGTTAATATTTTTAAAATTAGAAGATAAACTTATCATAATTATTTAAAAATCCTAAATATATAAAATTATTTTTAAAATAATAAAAACTAATAATATATACTAATGATAACCGACGACTATTAATCACCGTCTGTCTAATTAAAATGACTAAAACCTACTTAAACAAATCCCATGAAAACAAATTCAAAATAAATGAATTATAGTTTGTGGACCATGAAAGCCTAACGCTTTAAACAAGTTGTCATAAAACAAACAGCAGCACAGCCGCCTTACCTCAATGTCGCTGGACATGGTGGGTTTCAGATTTGTAACAGTTAATTAACACAAAAAGAAATCCCTTAAAGCAAATAAAATAAAGGCAGGGAAAAGACCCTGAGAAAAAGTAGGTAATGAAAATACTGTTAAAAAAAAAGAACAAAAACCAAGGCAGAGCGCTTTGTTACGTAACGGGCAACAAAATGGCCTTCAATTATTCTTCATTTCTCAGAAATGAAGTGTCTCTGGTAAAAGTATCTGCGCATAAATTCTCTTATGGGAAGAAGATCATGATTTTCAGCTCAACGTCAACCTGAGCACTTTTTGTGCTATTTTTTTAGCCAATTGTTTTCGTTGTTATGCTAATGTGCTGCCATTTTTCAGGGCTTTAGATCAGCCTGAAAATCAATTACCGCAGCTATTTATTGGTATAGAGAGAAGACTAAAATGGAATTGACATAGTTCGGTTGCAAAAGATTTACTGGGACTTGTCGCAAACATTATATGAGAATATACCCATTTGATTTTTATTCATTTTGGGTTAGCATTTGTTGATTTACATGGAGGAGGAAAGAGCTCAGTCTGTGAGTACAGAGTCTCAGAATGGTCAGCAACAGGATTCAAAACCGCCATCTACAGAAGCAGATGGACGCGGGAAGCATCGCAAGCAAGTAGAACTGAACAGATTGAATCAGGAGATTCGGTACCTGGAGGTCAGTTTAAAGCTTAGTTTTACCTCATTTTAGTTTTTGCTTGAGTTTTATGGAAAGGCGCTAGGATTTTATCAGTTAAATAGGTGCTGAATTTATGGTTTTGGCTAGAATTGGAGGTTACTTTTCTGGCCATGCCAAGTGGGGTTTCAGAATTTATCTAATTCAGGTAACCCAGTATGATGGATACTGCTGTTTTTGAACGATGAAAGTGCATCAATCCCTTTCGTTGATGGTTTGTGTCAGTGATATTGAACTTGTTACCACCTAAGTGGTATTGTAGTTTTTTTGAGCTGGTGAGGTGCAGGGCTCAAATCCTGCCCCAGGCTTATCAGAATACCCTCGTTTAATGCTTGGCTTTGGATAATCCTTACTGGAAGTATGCCATCTAATTCTAGAGGAATCACCCAAGTCTTACAAACAGCAAAAGCCTGAAAGATTCACCTCTGTAGACCCGCCAAGATTGTTCTCCCTACCCAATTGTGCAGTATCAATTGTCATTAGAGCAGATTAATCATCTTCATGGCATGAATCACACGAGCAACCATGGTGCATGTGCTAAGCACTAGATCATGGTCCTGTTTCATTGTAGGTCTGATGCATTTTGTGCGGAAGTAGCAGAATGAGATGGATTATCGTCCAGCTGTATATGTTAGCTGGCATATTTGTCTCCTGTAAAGTTACAAGCTATGTAGTTTATTTTGAGGAAAAAATTAAATCTATGGGAATTCAGTCACACGTTGAGTTAACAAGAGAACTACCAGTTCAACCTTTTTGGCATTGGGCCGTGGGTGTATGTTGCTTTGTGCAGTTGACTGTGATGACTCAACTATTGCATCTAATACCAGAGGATTCAGCTGAACCTTGCAGAGAGTAAAAGTAAAATAATCTCATGTCTGTAGACCCACAAAATTATTTTGCCTACACAATTGAGCATGGCTGGTACCTAAACCAACTTGCCAGCTCAGCTTATTCTCTGGCTAGGGCTTTCCCAATGCAAGTCTGGTTTCTCTTTTGGAAATCAAACTCATGACCTCTCAAGGTGCATATGCCAAGGGGTAGATCATGACCCTATTTCACAGTAGGTCAGATGCATTATGCGTTTATGAAACAAGACGGATAATTGTGTACTTATATATTTATATATACTTCGTAGATATATCTTTATGGCATTATGGACTATGCAGTTTCGTTTGAGAAAGCATGCCAAACTATGGGATTTCAATCACACGATGAGTGGCAAAAGTAACCACTAGATCAACTTTATTTGACGTTAAGCCCAGAGGTCTATGTAGTATTGTAAAGTAAAAAGAAATTACATTAATGGCCTTAAATCGCAAAAGTAGCTCAATGTGACTCTAAAGTACATCACCCACCAATAGTAGGGAGACAAAAGTGAGTTCCAACTTTTAAAAAGAAACAAGAATCTATAAGTTAAAATCTATAAATATAACAAAAAAAGAACCATGTGACTGTATGTGAAGTGACTTTATCACCAATGCTTGAATGATAGCCATTGATTGGGTTATATGGCTTAGCATTTTTTACTGTGTCAGGCTATATGTGGAAGGAACATGACACTCTTGTGAATTAACTTGAGCATTTGTGGTTGCAAAATGGAAATCGCTGCCTTCTAAACCATCATTTCATACTTCTCTAGCTGTTGAACTTTAGAGGGAATGTGATTTCATTGTACATATATACAAGAAAGCTAGTTACTAGACCAGTCGACCCTTCTGGAGGGTTTTTAGAAACTAAACTCATAAAAGCTGCCTTGCTTTATATTGAGGGTTCATAATCACAGGTCAAAAAACAGTGCATGCTAACCACTAGTTTTGTTTTGGTTGATTTTGTGTGTAAAATTTAGTAATTCCTGTAGGACCACTTAGGGAATGTTGTCTGCTAACTACAAAATCAGCCTTGTTATCAAATTTGGTTTTATAATTGTTAAATTTGGGCCAGAAGAAATTGTTCTTGTTGTTAAGTTAGTAATTGTAATGTGAACTAGTTTTTGTATCTTCATGTTGTATGCCAGCCCTCCTTGAGAGGATTTTGACTTATTTGACTTTATTAGTTATCAAACTGATCTTTGCCACTTTTAATCAGAAGCAGAAAAATGAAAATTTGAAGTATTTATCTGCTATAACCGCAGTTCTTTGAAATGCTTTAATCATGGTCATTTTAATGTGTTTTCATTTTGAACTTGTACTGTAGTATCCAGAGTCTTATTGGGATTCCTGCATATGGCCTTGGTTGGCAGGAGAGTGGGATATTATTGTCACTTTTCAAGAGATTTTACCTTTGTGGGACATTGAATGAAGCTGAAGTCAATTCCAGTTAGGATATTCCATCTCTTAATTGTGATTTTTATTTGGTTAAATTAATGGGGGTTGGCAATTGGGGCCCTGCCCCAAGAAAATACATGAGAAAACCTCAGAAATAATCATAAAATGCCATCTATTTGAACTAGGGTCACCAAGAAGCCAGTTCAGCATTGTATGGCATGGCAAAAAAGAAAAAATTAACAACTATCCGATCAATGTATTGAGTTAACTGACCATTAAAAGAAAAGGTTTTCTAAGGCTAGGGCAACCCAAAAACATAAAACAAACAAACCGAGAGATAAAGGAATCCCTAGGGGCAATCAACAACCCATAGATCCCCTGCCAAAGTCTGCAATATCCAGGCCTATACCCTTCTTACCAATACCAAAGAACTCTTCTGAAGTGGGAGTGTCATTTCCTATAGCACCAACTCCTTGTGAACTTTCCGGAGAGGTATTATAATAGTTCTCACCTCTTTGCTTATGCAGCACCAGAGAGGGGGAGAGTGTCTCAGAGGATTCCACCTGCTAGGAGGATGATGCATAATTCAGGTGACCTGGGGATGGGGCAATTTCCTTTGATATGATTCAAGAAGCAATCTGGGATGATCTTCCTAGAAATCCATCAGAGATTACCTTTAAGGGATGCAAATAATCAAAGAACTCCTTTATTTATTGCTTCCAAGCCTCTAAATTTGCCTCCAAAAGATTCATCTTTACCTTTAGCTCAGGTGTATGACCCTCAAAACTACCATACATTTAGCACCTACATCCTGTACATTCAGCAGAACATAGTTAAGGAGTTCAAATGCCTCTCCACACGACTCATCTACAAAAAATCCTTCTGATAACTTCATGAAGCTCTGAAGCTGAGTGTTTGTGTGAAAAATTTTCTTTCTTACAACCGAGGATACATATTTCAGGGCGTTTTAGTCAAAGATGCTGATTCTTCCTTCAAATCTTTGGTTGAAACAAAGCTGCTGGGGATAATTGGAAGCCACGTACGAATACTGTTGATGTAGCAGAATTACCTCAATCAATATGGATGGTAAATAGAACTAACACAGCCAAAAGAGAGATGGTGGAAGAGAAACACAATGAATTGGGACAGTGTTTTGCATTAAATCAAGCATTAGGAGAGCCTTCAGCACGATGAAGACCAGTGCAAGCAATAATCGATTGCAGTGCTTGGTGTATGTAAAAGATGTTGCTACTACATGTAGAGACGCATAAAATCCTAAGATATTAAGCTGGGCACCTTTATTTGAAGATAGGATCTTGCCATTAATGGGGGATGTGAGGAAGGATCTTGGGTGAAGTTTTCCCTATGATGATGTCCTGAAGGCCCTTTCAAGATGGTTGAGAGAGTGCAATACTTAATCCTAGATGATTTTATCCAGGGCTTGCTAAATGCTAAGTAGTTTACTGCCTTACTGCCCTCTCGATAGCAAAGAAGCCAGTGCACATTCTTAAAATTTGCAATTGGTGCCCTGCCCTCTCTAAGAAATGAATCGGATTGCCAATTCATATAGCCTCCATTTGTGAATCAACTTCCACAATCAATTTTTCCAGTTTGAGATTCTCTGTGGCTTTAAATTTCTAATAGCTTCAGCCATATTGCTAGAAACAACACCAAGATTAACTGATAAGGCACTCAGAAAAGAACCTGGAGAATGTTTGATTAAAGCACCTGGCCCAGGTAGACTCAGATTGCCATGGAATTCACCATTAAAATTTAGCTTCTTAAATCCCACTGAAGCAATTGACCACCTTGCTTCACTTTGATTCTGTGTACTATGACTTATCACTATTTTGGGTGCTCTCGTAATTTCTAGCTAGCCTTGGTTTCAGTGCTAAGTTGGGATAAAAAATGTCTATATTTGCTTTTATGCTGTCAATTAAATTTGCTTATCAGTCATGTCTTGTTTTTATTGACTATTCAGCATTTTACAGATTTGAATGTTTACTTGGGAAGTGAAATTATTGAACCAAGCTGAACCTTATATATAGAAGTACAATTAGTTTTCTAACATTTCCGTTGTATGGTATTAAATCTGGTAGATATGGAGTATTTTCAAGCCTTAATTTTTAAAATTAAGCTTTCATTTGGTCAATTTTGTAGACTTTCTGGTTCTTATTTTTTTTTCTTCTATGGCAGTTGCATTAGAATGATCAAATTTCTTCTGTTGGTAGCACAATATTGAAAAATATGTCAGAATAATTGCAGATTCAAAGGCAGCTCATGACAGTTCAATCCTTTTCCCACATTTCAATAAGAAAATTGTCTTTTGCTACAACAGATTATTTATCTAAGTTATTGGTATGGGCTTGGGTATGGGGGTTCACCATTTTTTAGGACCTTGGGGTGTAGTATGGCTTAGGTATGTCTATAAAAAAATATAAAAAATGCATCTGAAGAAATTAGCAAAAATATAACAAAACACAAATGATAATTCAAAATATGAAATGAGTCTGATGTATACCACATTGGGTTGTATTATCCATCCGAAAAAAGGAATATATTCAGTGTTAGTAGTCAAATGCAAGAACTGTGTGAATAAATTGTCATATTGATCTTTGTTGAGAGTATCCAAGTTAGCAATTGGTTCATTAGAACTAAACAATAGGAGTAGCAGCTGTTTAGTTGCGTTGTTTTTATGTTACTTATTATCAATGTTCTATGAAAATCTAAACAGAAGCATACTAAATTACTACTGATAATTGATAATTTAAAAAATTAGATGATTTGTGACATATGATATCACTTTTTCAGAAAAGAAATTATACAATGGTCATAGTGAAATTGAAGAGCCACGGCAATAAATTGTCAGATTGCTTTTCATCAAGAGCATCCTCATAAGCAAGTGGTTCATTAGAACCAGACAGTAGGGCTACCAGAATTTTAGTAATGTTTTATTTATTTATTTTTAATATTTATCATTTTATTTATATATATTATGAATGTCATAACTGGATAGACTGCTTTCTAATTACTGTTTCCTTAATTATGACAGTCATGGTAGTGAGAATAATAGAAAAAGGTAGGAGGAGGTACCCACTAGTCAGACCAGATTAGTACCAAAAAAGTACTAATATGGTTACAGGGTCCTCTAGGGCAGTTCTTGGTAATTTAGTTATTTACTAGATAGAAGAGTGGTGTTATATTTTGACAGGGTCATACATTTGATGATTTACACGGTGAATAATTCCTATGTATAACTGATTAGTTCCAAACAAGGTTTTATCTCTAGAACAGGGCATCGAAGGTGGAAAGGATAGAAAGTGTTTTTGTGAGTTTTATCCCTAAAACATAGCATCAAAGATGTGAAGAACAACAAAATATTTTTGGTTCTTATATTATTTTCCCCTAAAATGACTCAGCCACAAGTTTGGAAGGGATAAGTTGTAGACCTCAAAGCATGGAGTGTACCATTTATGCTCCAGTTCGGAGTTTCTTGTTATATTCTAAAGCAAAAGGAAGGCAGCTTTCATACACCACAGTTATTACCATTGGCATACATTAACTATTTTACTATTGTTTCAACTTGGTTTTCTTTTTCTATTTTGTATCTATTTTGAATTGTGAGAGAGAACAAATCCAAACAGTGAGAAAGATCTAAACTATCTTATAAAACTGGATAATTTTGTTTTTTTAATTTGTTAATTATTTGCTGTAGAGAAAAGATAGATTAGCAAAATAATAATAAAATTTCTCAACAACCGTAGCCAATTTTTAATATACCATTAATCTATCCATGTTTAGCTATACCAGCCAAAACCTAGAAGCACTAATTGTGGTTTCTATGCCTATTCCCAAATATTAGTAAATAGTACTCATGTTTTCTATTTTATGATATACACAGGATTTTTGCTCTAGAAATATGGTTGTATCAAACATTATCTACATCTGGGTACTTCTATAAACATATACCTGAACTTAAACCATGGGGATCAATAGTTGAGTTCCTCTCAGCAGATAAACCTTCCCCCTAAACATGCCAATGTTTACAAGGCAGCTATTTTAGATATCAAAATGTCCCCAAACAAAGGGCTATGAACAGAATCTCAAAAATGTATGTCATGGCTTCTTGTTTAACAGTTTCTTAATTTCATGAAGCACCTTAATTTTTTAAGAATTCCCTAAGGTATTACAGCTATAGCTGTAGACTTTCAACCAAGGTGACTGCTGTCCTAATGTTCTATAACCAGAATTATTCTTGTACATTGCATCAATCACACAGCAGTTGAAACTTCAAACCACGAAAGCATAAAAATCAAATACACACATAATTACACCTTCAAATCAGGTCTTCATTCCCTTGAAAAATTTACTGTTAACAAGACAGCTGCACAGTATTTTATCACTGTATATCTTTCTTCTATCTTGTGTCTATTAAACACCTTCAAATCAGCTCTTCATTCCTTTGAAAAATGTACAATGAAACCTCTACAAACTGTTAACAAGACAGCTGCACAGTATTTTATCACTGTGTATCTTTCTTCTATCTTGCATCTATTATACTATGTAGCTGAAAACCTAATCTTCAAAAAGCTCCTTATCTCTTGCAGGAGATGAATTGGAAGAAAAGTCTATATCATTAATTTATTTCTACACTTTATTAGACTTAATTAGCTAAATAAAAGACTTCCACTTTTTACTAAAAGTGAAATGCAAAATAGAACAAATCGAACCACTTCCAGTATGTTCAAATTGAACCTCTGCAGAAATTCCTATCCAAGATAGAAAGTTCAACAGTCCCTCTTAGTGAGGAAGGAATTCTGCATTAATCCAAGTTTGTTCCTAGATGCTTCAAACTTCCCTTTTGCTAAGGGCTTGGTCAGAATATCAGCTATTTGCTAATTTGTGGAAATATACTAGAGCTTAACTACTCCCTTTTGAATCCTGTCTCAAATGAAGTGATATGATATATCTGCTCTCTATGTGCATAGACCTGTCATGAAACATTGGATTTTCAGAGATTTTGACACAACTTTGTTGTCACATTAAAGGATCGTGGGATCCAACTCTTGATCAAACAATCCTGCAAGTAACTTGTGAAGCCAGATGGCCTCAAACTTGCAGTACTGGCTGCCATGTATTCTGCCTTTGCTGAGCTAAGTGCCACAGAAGTCTACTTCCTGCTGAACTAAGATATTATTGCTAAACCCAAGCTAAAGCAACACCCTGAGGTGCTCCTCCTATCTGCTGCACTACTTGCCCAATCCAAGTTTGTATACCATTGCAACTTTACATCACAAATCTCCAATGTTGAGTTTTTTAGCTTGGATAGAAACTTCCACATAGGTTCATTTTGAATGTGTTGGAAGTGGTTTGCGTTGTTCTATTTTACATTTCATTTTTAGTAAAAAGTGAGATTCTTTTATTTAGCCAATCAATTCTAAGAAATTGTAGATATACATTAATGATTTAGACTTATATTTCAACTCATCTCTTGTAAGAGATAAGGAGCTTTTTGAAGATTATAATTTTAGCTAAATAGTATAAAGATAGGCTATGGAATATGTATACATTGATAAAATACCATGCAGCTATTTGGTAAATAGTTTATAGAGGTTTCCTTGTGACCATGATATTGATGAGTGGATGGTGTGTAATGTCCATCCACCCATCCATGATAATGATGCATCTGTGTAGTAAACCAATGGCCTTCATTTCCTTAATATCTTGAAATAGTTCTTATTGAAGCTAGTAGTCTTCAATTTGATCTCCCCTAATGGCACATACAAAATACTTGCTTTTGCAACCTTAGATGTGGCCTCCTTAACATAGTAGCATGGGTAACATTGAGTGAAATGCTATTGGCAAAGAAAAATTTGCCAATGGCATCATTTGCCTCAGCTTTGGCTTGTAGATTAACAACTTTACCACTAAGTTGGGAGTTTAAGCTAAACTTGTGGCCTTAGGTTTCCCCTTAGGGTCTATTGAACCCTATGCAAAAAGAACAACTTGTGGCTGTCTAGGAATAGTAGCAGGCATGAGATGTCACGGCTATATATTTTCATTATCTCAGCCCTTTGTTGAAGTGAGTGTTGACCACATACCACAACCCCTTTGCTAGTGATTTGAAGGAGATATATAATTCACTCTTGGGATGTTGTTGGGGCATTCAAGGCCAAAAACATGACATTTCCATAGGTGAGTCTTTGCTGAATTATTAGCTTTGTTGGAATCTAATCTTGTAGGAAATTACTATAAAGGGGCTTTCTTGTTGAATTGACCCTCGGCAGAAACTTCCAATAGCTTAGAGAGGCAATTGAAGTTCACAATACTCCCATCTAAACTACTTTGATTGCTCCCCTTCTCTCTTGCCCCATCTATATTGCCATTTTTTGGATTCCCAAGCTCCTCACTGTTAGTTACATTATAGGTGATGGAACCCTTGTAAATTTTTTCTTGGCCTTGGTTTTTCCCATTTTTCTGAGCTTCTAAATGGTCTATTCATGGCTAGGGCTTGTCATAACAGTGCCTAGGGTTTCTTTTATAGCTAAAAACCCTCTAAAACCCTAGCATTCATGTGCCCCTAGTGCTTTTGTTTTAATCCTGCGTTGACCTTTTGTTGCTCGTTGCTGATATGTTAAGTTACAATGTTACGTCCTAGACATCGTCTGCATACCGGCCCCTTATTCCTGATGTTACCAATTGAACCTGCGAGCTTAAATATTGTATCAAACGCCTGTTGATGTGGTGTTTTGTACACTTTCTCAACACAGGCAGTGCATAGGTGCACTACCTCTCTTGAAAGGAAATTCCCAACAAAAAATTGCCAAAAATTTCCCCAAGGTCTCTCGGGTGTTAGATCATGACTTGCATGGAATCCCTTAGTTGATGTTCAATGTGATTTTGTTGGTAATCATAGGGAAGACTTACGTGCTTAGTTGGATGTGAGGTGAATCATACGGAGGAGTTTCTAAAATGGAAGTTAAAGTGCAGTTTGCTGCAGGTTTGAACAACAATTATAAACTCTTATTCTATCTTAAGATTTAGCTTTACAATGTGCAATGAACCTTAGTATAGGTCACTTATTAAAAAAAAATAAAAAAGGTAGGGAAGAGAGGAAGTTCTTAGACTTGAAACTACGAATGAATAGTGATCATGGAGGGTTCTACTATGGACAACTCCCTTAAAACATAATTTCACTTAACCAGAAAATTCATAGTATCATGAAATTTGTGCTATCTTCTAAGGACTGCAAATGTTTTACCATTCATTCATGATGAACATGCATGAACAAAGATAAAAGGTTTGGAGCAGCTTTCGATTTTAAGCCCAGACTAACTTTACATAGCTATCTACCATCAGTAAACAGCAAAAAGTATGGACTAGAAAGGCATCAACACAACAAAAATCTTCATAAACATTGAACATCATCACTAAATCTATCAAAGCAATCTAAAACTATGCAGAATAGCAAAGAAAATCTAACTAAATCATCTAACTATGGGAGATGAATCATGAAACATGCAAAGAAACTCAGAAATCCACCAAAGTCAATGTATTTCTATTATAATTTCAGTAGCATGTCATTACAACAACTCAACCCTCTTGAAAATGAGAGGAGACCCCCCTATTTATAGTGTCCAAAAAGTAGAATGAATGGCCAAGATTGATTTGCATTGTGTGGCCAAGATTCACTACAAACTAGGGTTCTACTTACCCCCCAAATATATTACATTTTAAAATACATTTTGTCTTTTTCCCTATTTTGTCTTCTAGTGGCAACACTGTAGCATTTTGTCTTTTTGCTAATTGCCATTTGCTACAGCTATTCTGTAAGAAATTCTTCACTAATAATAGGGTTGCCTTCTTGCTTTTTCAAAGCTGCATACTCCATGAACTTCAATATCAGCGGTTGGAGCTTATCAATCTCCATAATTTCGGATTGCAACACTTGGTAACTCCATTGTTTGGACCGGTCAGTGAGCTTTTCCCAGTCTTCATCGTACTTGGCAGTGTGATCCCTGAATAGCTCAGATTAGGCGAAGGCTCGGGCAGCAAAACTCATGAAATCTGTGGTGATCTTGCCTGGCATTCTATCCTACATTTTCTTCTGGAAATGAGGCTTTATCTTTTCCGGATCAATTTGGACAACAGGCATGTCGAACCCCGTCATTAGCTTCAGATATTGAGTGCAATCTGCCCTAACATCCTTGGCCTAGTCAATATTTGGATCCACCTTGTTAGAGTACCTGCTCCAATCTTTCCTTTCGATTTTCGAAATCCATTTTCCACGACTCCACGAGCCAATAATCATCCTCCTTGAATGCGAGCTCCTCTTTCCAAGTTTTCTTTGGCAGCTTGAGCATGGCCTCAATTTTTGGGTAAGTAGACCCATATATCCTTAGGAAGTCAGTACAGGACTTCCTTGTGGCCTCAAGAGACCTTTGTAGCTCCAAAAACTTGTTTTCTGTCCTGACAACCCAACTAATGCCCATGTTTTGAACATATATAACCTGTCGGAACCAGTCCTCTGTGGTCTTAGCTAAGCTCTTCCTTTGCTCAAGCTTATCTACTTGTTCCTTAGACAGTAGCTGCGGCGGGGCCGAAGATGTGGTAGGCTGTTCTTCTGCTGATGACCATTGTTGGATATATGTCGTCAAGTTAGCTAGCTGTGCCTTGAGCTCATCCTTGGAGATCTTATCTTGCTGTATTAAATGCACCACCGTGGCAATAGACTCCTGAAGGTGATCCACCTTTTGCTCTCTTGAAGCAACTCCCAAGTCGATGGTGGAGACGTTGTAGCTAATTCCTTCTTCTCCCACCACTGGTGTAGCTACTTGCATTGCTTTAGATCTAGAGACATCCATTGTCGAGGGATCCAAGATTTGGAGGCCGGAAATACGTTAGCAGATAGCCGCTTGAAATGCTAAGTGGAAATCCATTGGCGAAGAGTTTGATGGTCGGAACTCCGGCGAGGGACGGCCGTTCGGGAAGAGCAAGCGCAAGATGGAAACCTGAGAAGGGAGATCTAGAATCCTGGGGCTGGTGAGAACGAAAGATGGCCGTTTAAACTTGGCCATTGCAAGCACGTGAAGCGGTGAATAGGAAGGTGGGTTCCGAGTGGCGGAAGGCCGAGGGCCTTTGGCCGTTTGAAAACAGCGAATGCAGTAGGGAAACCCAACCAAGGAAATCTAACAGGGTGGACCTAGAAAGCGCCAAGGATGATGGCAGAGGCAAACCGTTAAGGGAACTCCATGATGACCTAGGACCTAGAAAATTTGGAGGGAGGAAACATGGTCAACTTGAAATAAGACCTTAAAGGTACACTAACTATATGGAACACCAAAAATGGGGGCACACAAAATGAGGCGGCGCCAAAAACGACCCGACAAGGCAAAGGAAAGAGAGGGTCCTTTGTTTCGAACGAGGCGTGTGTGCTGAAGGCACAACGACGCCTAAGTCTTTTGTATGCGTCTTCATAAAGATGGTCCCTCATTTCCTAGTTGTGTTAAGTTGTTTTAAACACACGTGCTCAAATTATACCTTAAGTTGTTTGCGCCTTGACCCCACATGAATAAAATATTCAAGAAAAAGACTGCGGAACCAATCTAGCTCTGACAAATGGCATTATTTTATTGTTTTCCGTAGTTTTGCAAAGAATTTTTCACTAAGGCAAAGGTTGCTTGTAGAATTGCAAAAATGATGACACATGGCAAGTTTTGAAGTATACACTGCTGCAGGACCTTGTTGAAGGCCCCACCAATTCCATGTGGTGAAATTTGAAGCATTTTGTTGTTTTGTGTAGCCTCTTAAGGTGGGCCCACAATCACCCTGTGGAAGTGCAAAAATGGTGCCACGTGGCATATCAAGCACTGCTGGTAGCAGCAAAACCATTTGCGAACCCCACCACACCATGTGGCGTTGATTCAATGGCTTTCCGCCATCTCGTTGAGCATTTTTATAAAGGCTTGTATACAACCATGAAATTGCGGGAAGGTGACAAGTGTCAAGTTTTTCTCTATTAAAGGGACACATGTTGGTTTTTGGTTACTCTTGGCATGAAATAAAGGTTTTAAAGCTCAATCATTTGATGCCACGTGGCACAATCTCAAGGGCTTTTTGCTGTTCCGCAAGCTCTTTTTAGCGACTTGATCTTGAGGTTGCGGAAGTGTAGAAAGCTGCCATGTGGCCAAAAGCGATTGTTGCTCCCGACAGTGTGCCTTGTGCTCAACTGTAAAGGTGGTCCTACATGGTGGATTTCTATTGATCAAAGATATTTTCAACGCATGTCAAAGAAATTTTCATACTGGTCAAATCTATTGCAGCCGTCAGATCGTATCTTTTGTCCAAAGATCAATGACTTAGGTTTAAACTTAGGAAACGGGTAGATGTGTGCTTTGGCTTGCGTGAGCTAAGAGTAATGGCGGAAAAGATGGCTTTCATGCCAACAATTAATTATTTTTCTCCATAAAAGCTGCAATCCGAGCAATTGAACTATTCACTTAAGCATTCCAAGCATCTAAAGAGGAGAATTTGTAGAGTTCAAGAGCTTCCTGTAGCAGTTAGGGTTTCCAAAGTGCAAAAACAAGTAAGTTCATCTATAGCCTGAAAATCTCTCAATTCGCTATTGAAGGGTCTGCAATTGTATTGAATTATGTTCTAGAGTATTACATTGAGCTAGGGTATTCGTTTTTTGTAAGAACCCTTGCTTATTCTACCCTAATTTTTTAGTTTGTGTTGTTTGACATTTTGTCAAACACCTTGCATGCAATCTGATTTTCTGAATATGCTGATGCTTTTGGATGTCTATTTGTGATTTTTGCTTTATATTTTGATGAGCACTGATATAAAAATAACACCATACAAACATATATTGAAACACAACAAGATAGAACATAAAAAGCTTCTTATTTCTCCTTGAAAGCAAAGTATATTAGACTTGTTGACGGGTGTTTTATGACCATAGCAACACAGAATAAAGTTTCCCAACGGTCACTCTATCCTCTCTTGAACAAAATCTCTTGCATGCTAAGATTGTGAGAAAGATCATGCATTTAACTCCAAGGTTCCTTCATGCAGTGGACAGTCTAAGTTGGCTTGATGTGATTTGCTGGTAATTTCAAGGGGGACTTATGTAATTGTTCAGCTAATGATCAAAGAGAAAAGGGATTTTGTGAGATTTGAAAGGTATGTCAATGTAGCACGAGTTTCCTAAACTAACCAAAAATGTATTGAATTGAATGGTTGCAGGGATTAGAAAAGCTATGGACTAATCTATGTGTGGTACGTGGAGATCAACTTTCACAAGCCTCAACTAGACTCCGCTTTGCCTCACTTCGGACAACTTCCACATAACTGGTGCAATCTTCAAGGGGAGTAACTAGAAATGTTAAGATTACAATTCAACAATGAAGACACCGTCACGACGACGCATACCAACATGAAGATCATAATCGAAGTTAAGTCCACACTATTCCAGTTGACCACACAAGGCGAACCCATCGTCAGTGAGCCCGCTAGTGTTATGGATAAGTGAAACTTGCTCAAATTAAACACCACATTCCACAACTATCATCTATTTGCATGAAATAAAAATCTATTTTACTCTAAGCTATTTTAAGAATCTATGTGAATTGGAAGGACGAAGAAGCCTCGCTAGCTACCCAACAACTTCTTACAAAGTATTCAATGAGAGTGTTCACAACAACTTCTTACAAAGAATTCAATGGAAAACTTTCCTTCCTCTCCAATCTAAGCTAAGCTATCAATCTATGCTATCTCTCTATGCTCTGTCTCTAATCTCCAATCTAATCTAATCTAATGAATTACAAATGAGGGGGGATGCCCCGTTTATAGATGGCCAAATCTAGTAGACGACTCAGATTGAATTACAATGAAGGGCTCAGATTGAGCCACATAAGCCCTAATCCTAAAAACTGCCACCAAGAAGAGTGAGGTAATAAATGAGCAAAGATTCCCACCTTCTTCCTTTGACCACTATGAGCAATTAATGTCCACTTTCCTTCTAGAAGATTCTCGTCTAGAAACACGTTCCCATTGTCCTTCCCTTTGACCGCAAACTCGATTAATTTGATCATCACAACTTCCACATCTTGGACTAAATCTAAGCTCCGAGACGACTACTTCTTTCTTCTGTGTGATGGTGATTTTCCTCCTTGTTGCCATTGCATCTTGGGTTGTGCGAAGTGTGTTGGAGAACATTTTTTGAATCAATACCAGAGAAGTACTTCACACTTGAGGAGAATTCCTCTACTTTGTCCTTCAATCCATCCTGCTGTCATGCTGTCATCCTTTAAATTTGAAGTGCCTGATGATGATCTCTAACCCCTGGGCTTTCATTATTTCTCCATCTTGATCTTGAAGGATTTTCCTGTCTTGGACTCGACCATTTCTTTCTTGCCACCTGCCCCCCTGAGTTGGGTACATACTAGGTCTTTGTGGAGAAACTCCAACACTTGGCCGTTTCTTTCAACATTTCCCTTCATGGTATGGGTGCAAATGAGACATCATGGAGGAATTTGAAACATGTAATTTTATCCTTTTCCAAGGTTGTGATGTTGTTTTGGAGTATTTGCTCCATCGCCCCAAGTCATCATGCCTTGGTCCCAGTGTTCATCTTGCAAAACAATTAAAGAGAAGAGCATCAAAACACTTTATAATATGAATTCGCTTCACTTACTTGATTTCCATGCTCCGATTTCCAAGACCTGGTTGATCTCTGGATCATTTATTTTTCTAGCAAACTTTGCTTTCTTCATAACATCTTGACCATGGGAACATTTAACATTCAGGTTTGGAGTATCTCAATGGCTTAGACAAATTTCATCTTCCTCAAGGGCGTATTTAAGAGATCTTACTTCAAGGGCGTATTTTCATCTTGTTGCTTCACTTTCATGCCTTGGAAAATTTTCATATTTTCATCTATCTTCTCTTGAGTATCACTTCTTCTTGAGGGAGTCTTCTTTTATTTTCATGACTTAGACAAAACTCAACCCATCTTGAACTCAGGCGCATTTTACCCCTTCTGTCTTCTTTTTTTTATGCCTTAGAAAATTTTATCTATTCGAGCCTTAGGAAATTTTATCTCCCCTTAAAATTTTTTATCAATCATAAGGCAGGTGTCCATTTTGAAATCCCAAGCCAAGGCGTAATTCATTCAAAATTTATTTCCCCTAGAAAATATTCAAGAACTCCCCCCTTAGAAAATATTTTTCAACTTTATACACTCATAGGTGCACATAAAGGGGTTCATTTAATTTTTTTTGTTCACCCTTGAAAATATTTTTCCCACTAATGTTTATTCTAACCTCTCTAGCCCTGGGCGCATTTGGAGATGTTTGCTTCACATTTCAATGCCTTAGCAAAATTTCTAATCATCTCCTTAACTTGGGCACATTTGATAAGGTCATCTCCCATGTTGTCTTTGCCTTAGAAAATATTTTCAAACAACTTCTCTATGAGGGCGCATTTACTAGGTAGCACTCCATTTTTTTTTTTTTTGCCTTGGAATATTTTTCTTCTCTCCAGCCATCATGGGTGCATTTAGGGGGGTGTGCTCTTATTTTCATAACTTAGAAACTTTTTTCTTCTTCACTCCTTGCTTGGGCGTATTTTAGGGGTGGTACTTCTAGTTCTCAATGCCTTAGCAAAATATTCATTTCAACTTGATGCCTAGGGCGCATTTAGGGTGGGGTCCTGCTAGTTTTTGCAACTTAGAAAATTTTCAACTAGCTCATCCAAGTTGGGCGCATATGGAGGGTGGTGGTTCCATTTTACCATCACTTAGAAACTTTTCTGATGCCTCACCTTGCTTGGGCGCATTCTAGGGGTGGTAGTTCCATCTTCAAGACTTGGAAAAGTTCTCTCAAGCCTCCCCATTCTTCCTAGGGCGCATTTCAGAGGTGATGCTTCCATTTTCATTGCCTTAGTAAAATTTCAAGCCACCTGCTCATCTTGGGTGCATTTAGTGGGTTGTGCTTCCATTTTGAGTTCCTTAGAAACTTTTTGATGGCCTATCTCACCTTGGGCGCATATGAAGGGTCCAACTTCCACTTGATGCCTTAGAATTTTTTCAAACACCTCCTTACACATGATGGGCGCATTTGAGGGGTGTTGCTTCCAGTTTTCAGTGCCTTAGCAAATTTTCATGCCCCCTGTCTAGCTTGGGCGCATTCTGGAGGTGGTGATGTGATGCCTTAGACAAAATTTGTGCTTTCTTGCCTCCCTCCTAGTCTATCTGAGCACTTAGCCAATTTCTCAACCTATCGCCTTCACTGTCTATTTTTAGTAACTCCTTAATTCTTGCACTTCTGCAACTCCTCCTGACTTGAAACTTTGCCGACGTGATCCTCATGACCTAACTGTCTTGTTCACACCTGCCTCTCGTGCTAACCGGCTATTTTTAGCCCTGTTCTGGAGGTGACTTACTATAAATAGTAAGTATGCAGATCGTGTTCAAATTTCACCAATAGATTCCTTGAAGGATGCTGATCGTGATGGGATACATCAGTTTTTTGTTTTTCTCGAGTTTTACCCCTCATTTTGAGTCCCGAAGTTGGAAGCCCTAATCTGTTTTGCATGTGCCTCAAATGACCTTCGTTGGACTCCGTTTCTGCTCTAGACTGCTTTGTTCGTGATACTGAAGTTTTGGGGGTTGCCGGAGTGAACCTACTAAAAATAGTAAGTGCCTCAAAAAGTGATCAACTGACTGCCGGATGTGTTTGCATGTCATACTGCCTGAGAAATCTCAAAAAACCTAGAAAAACCTAGAAAATTGGTCTGCATGCGAGCACCTGCTAAAAATAGCAAGTCCCTGAAAAGTGATCAACTTGACTTGCATGTTACATCATCGCGAAGCTCTCGAAAAACCCATAAAGAATACGCTGACATGCATTGGAAAATCATACATGCAAACCCTAAAAATGGCTCCCGAAGCCAGGACTGCTAAAAATAGCAAGTTGTCAAAATTTGCTCAAATTTTGCGTGTAAGTACTTTGAAGTGTTCTAAATGTGGTGAAATAGTCAGAATTTCAAAAGTCTCGAGAAAAAGGTCCCAAATTGAGCACTTACTAAAAATAGTAAGTTGTCAGAATTCAGTGAAAATTTGATGGGAACCTGCTGGAAGCCTTTTGATTGCAGTGCCAAGTTGAGACTTCAATTCGCTCACTCAAATTGACCTCAAATTGGCCATAAGAGTACAAACCCTAATTTCACAGACTTAGCCAACACTTTAACTTAGGCTCAAAAGATGGGCACATCCTTGGAAAGACAGAGGGAATCGAGAGAGACAGCAAGAAAACCAACAAAAACCAAAGCCAAAAGACCCGAATGGAGCAAAAATTAGGGGGTTCCCATTTTGAATGGGGTGATGTGTGAAAAGGTCACAACAAGACTTAACAAAGTTCTGATTTGAGTACAACAGCAAGGCACACAAGTCTGATTTTCACACCTAAATGAAGTCTATTGATAATGCAAACATACCCGGTTACAATGAAGTGATATTGGACAATAAGAGCAATGATGTGAAGAAGATAATGGTTGAAAATGGACTGATTTTCTGAGTATTTTCAGACCAACAACTCCTCCAATGCAAATCTAGAAATGAATCTCCCAAACAATGCCTTTAGCAAAGACCAAATCCTCTCCAATGCAAATCGGCTAGGGAAAATATGAAACCCTAGAAACCCTAGGTTGAAATGTATCCAAATAATGCCAAATGTAGCCTCCAAACCCTAGCTTCTATAGTCTGAAATAATAATACTGAAATCTGTAATTTCCTCCAAACCCTAGTCGCCCAAAATAGAGAAATATTCATATAAAATCTGGGACAGCTTCAAAATTTCTGAAACCTCCTCCAAATGATGTCAAAAGGTGTCTAGATCTTTCTGCCCAAGATAGAAAATGCATAAGAAGTCTTTAGCACTTCAAATCTGCAATTTAGCTCCAAAAATGGGTTCAAACCCTAGCTGGAAATGACCCCAAACTGCTCACAAATCTACAAATAAGTCCAATAGTGAATCTTGGATGAATCCACCTCACAAGTAGGATTGGGTTTTCGTCCAACCTACGAATCTCCAAGGGTTTTCGTCCTTAGAGCTTGCTGCAACTGAATCCTCAGTTGAAGATAGAGAAAAATCAAGTTTATCAAATCCACAATATGCTCTGTGGGCAAAATTTTCAGATTAATTGCAAGTAGCATACTAAACTAAACCCCAATCAACAATAGAGAACAAAGAAAGCAAGAAGCATAAAAACATGAAACAATATCACCTGGTCTTCAAACCTCCATTGATTGACCTCTACTGGCCTTCTCCATCTTGCTACAAATTGTATGGTTGCCCTCAGATTGAAGTATTGTATGCTCAAGTACCCAGAATTCTCAAGCATGCTGTGTGTGTCTAAGTTGCTGAAAATGACTGTGTGTGAATGAATGAAAATGACTAGAGAGAGACCTTTTTTAAAGAATGCCAAATTGAAAATGGATTGCCAGGATTAGAAGTTGATAAAGCCCTAAGATCAAAGGCTATATTTCAATGTGATGAGCAACATTAGGGTTAGGGCAACATTAGGGCAAGATTTGAAATGAAAGACTGAGATTTAATTGAAAACAATTAAATCAACTGTGGAGAATAAATGAGATAGGAAAAGAGGTAGTTGGAAAATCAAATAATAATAAAATTATTTGATTTATGGAGGAAAGTTGGCTTTTGGAATTAAATAAGACAAAAGGCAATAAATAATTATTTTAATTATTTACTTGTGGGATGGAAAGTGGGTTTATTTAATTGAAGGAGAAAAGGATAATGAACAAATTAAATAATTAATGGTAATTATTTAATTTGTAGCCGAAAATGAGTAATTAAATAAATTAGAAATTTATTTAATTATTGAAAGAGTAGGGATTAATTAGTGACTTATTTAAATAAACAAATATAATTTATTTATTTAAACAATCATGGAGGAATATAGGACATGAATTAATTAAATAATTAGAAATTATCTAATTATTTAATTAATAGTGTGAAATATGACATTAGGACATAATTAAATGATTTAATTATGAGAGGAAGAAGTGTAGTTTGACATAGAAAAATGTAGTTCGGAGGCCTAGGTCATTTTTATGTGTCTACATTTTGCCCCTCTTTGACATAATGCAATTTATCGTGTTTTGTCAAAGAAAACAAGCCAAAAAATATTTTTTAGTGTGAAGATAGGAAGATGAAGGATGACGAGGAGGTAGTGGTATGCCCCCTCGAGTGGACAAGCGGGTTCAAAGAACATGAGTGTGCTCTCGAAATGGATGAGAAGACTAGAGGATGAAGGAATAGAAGAAATGTTAGTGCAAAAGACATGGATGTTAGGACAAAAAAAGAATACTTCAATATTTTGCTAAATAACATAATAGGCAGTGCATAATCATCATTGGGCAGTAAAATGTGACAAATGAACAACAAACACCATGATATGACATAGACCAAGGTGTGCAAGGTCATCCACTTGTGAAAAATAGACAGTCGCAGACAAGGAATGTCCTAATTTATACTAAGGGCTATGTTGCCCGTCTTTTTGTCAAGACACACCGTAGACAACAATCAAGGAAAAAATAGGTCATGAGATGTCATCGCACCTCTAAATCCTTCATGGGGCATCTTCAAGGTAGCTAGGAACATGATGAGACAAAACAATAAAAAGATAAGACAAAATAGACCAACAAAGTCAACTGCCATGCAATGTGTTTGCCAATATTTGTTTGTCGAGGGTTGATTGCTTGACAGTTTGACAGTTTTGACAATTTGACGGCGCCTAGCGTTAGGAAGGACACATCTTGAAAAGGCCAATGATGATGTGACAGAGCTTGTCGTCAGGAAAGACACATCTTGAAAAGGCAAATGCCATTTTGACGAGGTCCAATTCCAAGAAGGACGCATCTTGAAGGGGACCATAAAGTGACAAGGTTGACATTGTTTTGGCAATTTGACTAATTTTTGACTTGATGATTGATTGGACTATGTTGTTTGTTGGTTCACGATTTGAATGTTGACGTCCAAATGATTGTTCCATGTCCGAGTTTGACTATGTTTGACTTATTTGACCGACGCGACGAACCCTAAAGGACTGACCTAGGTAGCCTCGGGGGCTCATCGACGGATGGCCTTGCCTATGTCGTAGACTCAGAGGCCTCGTAGTTCGACATGATTGTTGACTTTTGTTTTATTTGACTAAGGACTGTGTTGAATGTTTTTGATTTATTCGACAAACCCTAAGGGATAGACCTAATGCCTTGGGGGCATATTGACAGATGGCCTTGCCTATGTCCAGTCATAGAGGCAACGTAGTTCGACAATGCCAAAGATTGACTTCGACTCTGCTTTTGGGATTTTGAAAGTTATTTGGATGTTTTTGTGTTTTTGACATATTTTGATTATTTTTTGATTTTTGAAGTTTTATGATTTTTTTGTCTTTTTCGAATGTTCTGATTTTTTTTTTTGCTTTTTGTCGAATATTTGATTTTTTTGTCTTTTTTCGAATATTTGATTTTTTTGTCTTTTTGGGAATATTTGAACCTCCAATGACCAATGTAGAATCCAATGAAGCGCAGTGTTAGGAAATGTGCCCCCAGTTAGGTTTGGGATTGACCATTAGGGATGGGATGGGACAGGAGTTTATTATGGAGGAAAGATGGAGGAGAAAGGACACAAGACGTCAACCACTTGAAAGTCATGATAGAGATGACCAGGTCTTATGATGGATGTCAGATGGGAGATGATAGAGAGTAAAGGTGTTGTTATGGATTAGGGTGGAAGACCAGGTAGAGTGATAGTAGATGACGGAGCAGAAACTGACTACGCATGGCACCTGTTTGCTAGGTTTTCACCATGGTACTTATCCAAAGTGCCACCAAAGTGGTTTTCACTATTGGACGGATTATTTCTCTTAACTATTTTCATGATTTTTTTATTTCTTTTTGTTGTCACCAAGATGCTTGTTTGCCAGGTTTTCATCAAGGTAACGATTTTTTTTTATTTTTCACCTTTTTTTTGTATTTTTATGGTTTTAGCATGGCTCTCTAAAGCTATGTATAGAACTTGTGCAGGTGCAAGCTGTTGATAGGCTCGGACAAAGGTTCCCCTTCAAGTGTGGACAACTGATAAGCATCATAACCAAAAGATGTTATGACATATGGACCCAGCTAGTTGGGCTCAAATTTGCCAGGTTTCTCACATTCTACTTGATTTTTCGGATTCTCCATCAACATTATGTCACTAATGTTGAAGTGTCTAATCAAAACCCTTTTATTGTAATTGCGACAAAGGCGGTTTTGATATGCCTGTAGATGAGTCAAGGCCCTTTGTCTATGTTCATCAAGCAATTCTAACTCATGCAATTGGGATATACGATATTCCTCATCATCAATAAGCCCTTTCATGGAGACCCGTAGGGAGGGGACTTTGACCTCAATAGGAAGGATAGACTCCGAACTAAGGACTAGGGAAAATGAAGTGGCGCCAGTGGGTGTGCGGATGCTCGTGTGATATGCCCATAGGGCAGGGTTAAGCTGAATGTGCCAGTCACGGCCAACGTCATTGACAGTCTTTTTAAGAATTTTGATTATATGCTTATTGGATGCTTCAGCTTGGCCGTTGCCTTGCGGGTAATATGGCATGGAAAAGCGATGTTGAATGTGGAATTTCTCACATAACTCACAGACATCCTGATTTTTGAAGGGACGACCGTTGTTAGTGATGATGGTTTGGGGGACACCATACTAGCATATGTTGTAATTGAGGATGAATTTGGAGATTTGTTTACCGATAATGTATGTCATAGGGATGACTTCAACCCATTTCGTGAAGTATTTAGTGGCAGTGATGATTAATTGATGGCCATTTGATGAGGTGGGATGAATTTTTCCTACAAGGTCAAGTCCCCATTGGGCGAAGGGCCATGGTGAAGTGATGGGTAGCAACACCTACGTAGGTGCATGAATGAGGTCGCTATGTATCTGGCATTGTCGACATTTCCGCACAAAGTGATAGGCATCTTGCTCCATTGTAGGCCAGTAGTATCCTAGTCGCATGATCTTTCTAGCTAGGGTTAGACCACTAGAATGGGCTTTGCATATACCTTTGTGTACTTCGCGTAAGGTAGTTTGTGTTTCATTAGTGTCGAGACATCTGAGTAAGGTGATGTCAAAGCTGCGTCTATATAAGGTATCACCGATGATGGCATAGTGAGCGGCTTTGTGGAGGAAGTTCTTGCGTTGATTGTTGGAGAGGTTGGATTGTAGGGTCTTGGAATGTAAATAGTCATAGATATCCTGGTACCAAGGGGAATTAGGGCCAACAAGCTCACATACCATCTCAGACTCATGAATATCAAAGGCGGGGACCAACAACTATTCCACTAAGAACTCGTACTGCTTTATTTTGAAAACGTGGCACTTGGCAAAAGGAGATGTCTGTAAAGTACTGCTTGAAACTATCAACCATTCGTTTGTTTGGGG
>VDFB02271358.1:390815887-390893815 GCA_007258455.2 Sequoia sempervirens | reverse complement strand
TTTGTCGAATATTTGATTTTTTTGTCTTTTGTCGATTATTTGATTGTTTTGTCTTTTTTCGAATATTTGATTTTTTTGTCTTTTTGGGAATATTTGAACCTCTAGTGACCAATGTAGAATCCAATGAAGCCTAGTGTTAAGAAATGTGCCCCTAGTCAGGTTTGGGATTGACCATTAGGGATGGGATGGGACAAGGGTTTATTATGGAGGAAAGATGGAGGAGAAAGGACGCAAGATGCCAACCACTCTGAAAGTCATGACAGAGATGACCAAGCCTTATGATGGACGTCGATGAGACCTATAGAGAAAGCAAAGCTACGCTTGTTATGGATTAATAGGGTGGAACACTAGGCAGAGTGATGTGAGATGATGGAGCAGAGACTCCACTGGCCATTGGCAATTTGCTCAAGCCGTGTTTTCACCATGGCATTTATCCAAAGTGCCACCGAAGCGGTTTTCACTATTGGACGGATTATTTCTCTTAATTATTTTCATGATTTTTTAATTTCTTTTTGTTATCACTAAATGCCTGTTTGCCAGGTTTTCATCAAGGTAACGATTTTTTTGATTTTTCACCTTTTTTTTGTATTTTTATGGTTTTAGCATGGCTCTTTAAAGCTATGTATAGAACTTGTGTAGGTGCAAGCTGTTGATAGGCTCGGACAAAGGTTCCCCTTCAAGTGTGGACAACTGATAGCATCATAACCAAAAGATGTTATGACATATGGACCCAGCTAGTTGGGCTCAAATTTGCCAGGTTTCTCACGTTTTGCTTGATTTTTCAGATTCTCCATCAACATTAAGTCACTAATGTCGAAGTGTCTAATCAAAACCCTTTTATTGTAACTACGACAAAGGCGGTTTTGATATGCCTGCAGATGAGTCAAGGCCCTTTGTCTGCGTTCATCAAGCAATTCTAACTCATGCAATTGGAATATACGATATTCATCATCAATAAGCCCTTTCATGGAGACCCGTAGGGGGGGGGACTTTGACCTCAATAGGAAGGATAGACTCCAAACCGAAGACTAGGGAAAATGAAGTGGCGCCAGTGGGTGTGCGGATGCCAGTGGGTGTACGAATGCTCGTGTGATATGCCCATAGGGCAAGGTTAAGCTGAATGTGCAAGTCCCGACCAATGTCATTGACAGTCTTTTTAAGAATTTTGATTATATGCTTATTGGATGCTTTAGCTTGGCCGTTGCCTTGCGGGTAATATGGCATGGAAAGGCGATGTTGAATGTGGAATTTCTCACATAACTCACAGACATCCTGATTTTTGAAGGGACGCCCGTTGTCAGTGATGATGGTTTGGGGGACACCATACTGGCATATGTTGTAATTGAGGATGAATTTGGAGATTTGTTTACCGATAATTTCAACCCATTTCGTGAAGTATTTAGTGGCAGTGATGATTAATTTATGGCCATTTGATGAGGTGCGATGAATTTTTCCTACGAGGTCAAGTCCCCATTGGGTGAAGGGCCATGGTGAAGTGATGGGTAGCAACACCTACGTAGGTGCATGAATGAGGTTGCTATGTATCTGGCACTGTCAACATTTACGCACAAAGTGATAGGCATCTTGCTCCATTGTAGGCTAGTAGTATCCCAGTTGCATGATCTTTCTAGCTAGGGTTAGACCACTAGAATGGGCTCCGCATATACCTTCAGGTACTTCGCGTAAGGTAGTTTGTGTTTTGTTAGTGTCGAGACATCTGAGTAAGGTGTTGTCAAAGCTGCGTCTATATAAGGTATCACCGATGATGGTGTAGTGAGCGGCTTTGTGGAGGAAGTTCTTGCGTTGATTGTTGGAGAGGTCGGGTTGTAGGGTCTTGGAATGTAAATAGTCATAGATATCCTGGTACCAGGGGGAATTAGGGCCAACAAGCTCACATACCATCTTAGACTCAGGAATATCAAAGGTAGGGACCAACAACTGTTCCACTAAGAACTCATACTGTGACATTATTAGGAATATCCAAAAGAGACCCAATAGTGGCCATGGAATCTATTGCTTTATTTTGAAAACGTGGCACTTGGCAAAAGGAGATGTCTGTAAAGTACTGCTTGAAACTATCAACCATTCATTTGTTTGGGGTCAATTTCTCGTCCTTAGTATCATAGTCATCGTTGACTTGTCGAATGACCAATTGTGAATCACTGAAGACCTGTAGACTCTCAATTTTCTATTTTATTGCCATACGCAATCCTGTCACCAAGGCTTCATACTCTGCAATGTTATTAGTGCACGGGAAGGCTATCCTAAAAGATTTAGGGATTGTATCACCTTGAAGGGTAACAAATAATATACCTGCACTTGATCCATGATTAGTATGCAAGCCATCAAAATACAATTTCCATGTTACTCCCATGTCTAGTGTGAATATTGACTCGTCAAGAAAATTTGAAACCAAAGGGTGATTGGCTTGTGTGGGCGCGTGTACTAGTTCGTCAGCGATGACTTGTCCTTTTATTGCCTTATGCTCCACATACTGAATGTCGTACGTTGAGTATGATGAACCATTTAGCTAATCATCTTGTTAATGTTGCCTTACTGAGTAGATATTTCAGAGGATCTATTTTTGCCACAAGCTTAGTTTGATGGTTTAACATGTAGTGTCTTAACTTTTGAGCGTCGAAGACCATTGCAAGACAAGCACGCTCAATTGGATTGTAGTTAAGTTCGTATCCCACCAATGTGCGACTAATATAATAGATTGCTTGTTCTTTTTCCTCATGGTCATTTTGAGCCAACAATGCCCCTAGTGCGGTTGATGTGGCTGAGATGTACAAAATTAGGGGTTTTCCATCAATTGACAACATCAGGACAGGAGGTATCAAGATGTACTCTTGTATCTGCTTAAAAGCTGCCTCACACTTGTCTATCCAAATAAAAAGCTGCCTCACACTTGTTTGCCCAAATAAAAGAACTCCCTTGCATAACAAATACTGAAAAGGTTGACATTTATCTGCAAGCTGTGTGATGAAGCGCCTAATGGACTGGAGTCGGCCCTATAATGTTCAGAGTTGACTAATTCCTTTAGGTGGAGGCATGTCTAATATTGCTTTGACTTTTGCCGAGTCCGCTTCAATGCCTCGACGAGAAACAATGTATCCCAAAAGCTTTCCAGATGTCATGCCGAAGATGCAGTTCTTGGGATTTAGGTGGATGTTATATTCTTCTAGCCATTTGAAAATCCTATCCAGAACTCTTAAGTGATCAACACATGTCAAGGATTTTGCCAAAAGATCATCAACATAGTCTTCCATCAATGTGTATAAGATCATGAAATATGGTGGTCATAGCTCTCTGATAGGTTGCACCTTCGTTTTTCAGTCCGAAGGGCATGATATTCCAATAGTATGTGCCCCACGGACAAGTAAATGCGGTCTTTTGTTGTTCTTCAGGAGCGATACAGATTTGATTATACTGCGAGAAGCCATCCATGAGGGACATCTCATAGCCGGCCGTGAGGTCTACTATGATGTCTATATTTGGGAGTGGGAAGTCATCCTTCGGACATGCTTTGTTCAAGTTCCTGAAATTTGTGCAGAGACGGATTTGTCCATTCAGTTTGGTCATTGGTACAAGGTTTGAGATCTAGTCTGCATAATCAATAGGTCTTATGAAACCGACATCCAATAATTTCTTAAGTTCAACTTTGACCAACATAGCTATTTGAGGGTGCATTTTTCTAAGCTTTTGTTTGACTGGCTTTGCATTTGGATGCAATGGTAGATGATGCAGGACCAACTCGGGGTCCAATCTTGGCATATTAGCATAAGACCATGCGAAATTGATTTGGCATTTCGTGAAAAATGCTTGAAATTTCGGTTTTTCCTCTTTTGTCAGGGATGCTGCAAAGAGAATAGTCTTAGGATTATTTGTAGTACCGATGTTGACTTCCATTACGTCTTGAATCTTCGATCAACATCGGGGGTCTCTCTTGATTGATAGGGAGAAAGTCCAACCCTCCATCCTCGGGTGCCTCAGAGAGGTTTTTGGCCCTGGATACGTCCTTTTTTTTTACTTATGCTTGATCAGAAGGCGCTTTGCTGTTTTCACCTAAAGAATAGTCATTTTTTATTTAATTTGTCATTTTTGCCACTAGAGGGTGGGATAGTCTCACTGAAATATGCTGCAGCGTCAAGATCTATAGTGAAGCCAGCCTTATGGTCCCCATGTGATATGCCCTCTCGTAGTCCCATACATTCAACAATGGCCTGATCATTTTCAAATATGTCCAAGTTAGGTGGATCTTGTTGGTCCCAATTGATCAATTGTGGGTAAACGAGGGAGATGCCATCATTGGTGTTAGTAAAGGATGGGGAAGCAGCTGATAGGGTAAAGACAGGTATTATTGGGGTCCCACAAGGATTCTATCAATGCTCTTCCATCTGTGGTCTTTGGTCGGTCAAGTTCATAAAAGGAGTCAACGCGAATATTGATATCTACGAGGTTGGTAAAGGATGGATGAGGTATGTCAAACCCCTGAAAGACATGATCAAGCTCATAGTTGTTGGTGGTGCAAGAGTCCCACTCATATTCGTTAGAGTCGGTGTCACCATAATAGATGTTGGTAGGATCCTTAGATGTTTCAATGTCTTTCGAAGCACTCACATCCTTATTTGAAAGCACCTTACTACTTGGAGCTTGAATCTTAATTGGTACGAACCCTAACCCTGAGTTTTTTGGCTGCTTAAGAGGCATCAAGGGTTCTCTCACTCCATTTTTATGTATATCGAGCCCATTGATTCCATCATAACCCTTTTTTTTCATGAGCTCAAATCCTTTGCCATATTGTTCTATTGGTAGCAACGACAGATCTTCTTTGTCATTGTAAATCCATGCTGAAATATCCTCAATGTCTTCTTTGTTTAACTCTCCCCAGCTTGTGAATGTGGTGGTAGGAGGAACTTTAATGACAACTTTGGGTTATCTTAAAGCAAGGCCTACCATAAGACTTGGGAGACTTAGGTAGCTTTGTGATGCAATAGACAGTGTTCATTTGATACTCGCCACAACCTTTGTCTTGGATCTTGATTTTGGGGTCGACAGATGGGGTTTTGGATGTGGATGATTTAATGAGGGTGGACGAATCAACGTAACTGGATGAAGTGGATGCAAAAGTAGATGTAGAAGCTTCTCAATTGATAGACACCTGGTGTTTGGGAACTCTCCTTAAATTAGTGCAATATTGGAAAGGATCAGGATCGCCAATGATCGAACTTCGGTGCCATTATACGAAAATTTCAAGCATTGATGATAGGTGGAAGGCATGGCTTTCATGGCGTGAATCCAGGGTCTATCAAGGAGAAGGTTATATGGGAGTTCAAGATCCAATACTTGGAATGTGGTGTCCATAACTGCGGGTCCAACCCCGATAGGGAGTGTGATAACACCCTTGGAAGAGCGTTCTTCGTCATCATAGGCCTTGATTACAATACTTTTGGTTGTTTCTACACATGCTTCAGAATAGCCCAATACCTTGACCAATTTTAAGGTGCAAATGTTCAGTCCAGCTCCGCCATCTACTAGGACTCGTTTGACCTTGTGTTGATGGAAAAATACTTCAAGGTGCAATGGATTGTTATGGTGAGACTTTTGTGTAGAATAATCTTTGTCGAAAAAGGAGACATGGAGTGACTCGCCCAAGTATCCAACCATGGTTTCAAATTGGTTGATGTCCAGGTTCGTAGGAATGGAGTTTTCCTTCAAAGCCTTATCGAGGATAGCTTTGTGTTTAGATGATAGGCATAACAACTCGAGGATAGAAATCTATGCGGGTATCTTGCGCAATTGGTCAACAAGATTATATTGGTCTTTGGATTGTGGCTACTTTGAAGAAGGACTAGATAGAGTAACCTTAGCCTTGCGAGTAGTGACAACGCATTCAGGGACCTTTTTAATGGTGATTGTGTTGACATAGTCATTAGTGTCATGGAGGTGATCAATTATCTTTGAGTAATCAAAGGCAGTCCTGGTATAATTGGCCTGATTGTCTATCTTTCGACCTGAGGTGGAGGGCTTTCCCGAACCATGGTCTTGTAGTGGATTCTTGAAGATTGTATGGTCTTGATTAGAAGTTTGTTGTTGTCCTTCGACTTCTATGGAACTATTTTCAATTAGGTCTTGGATTATGTTCTTCAATTGACGACATGATGAGGTCTTGTGCCCTTTGATGCGATGGTAGTCACAAAAGGCATTGTCATCCCACCAAGAGGGTTTGAACTGTCCTGGGCTGTATGGTTTGCGCTCTTGGAGTTGTATGACATTTGATTGTACTAGGTTCTTTAGGACAAATTCAATTGGTTCCGGTAAAGGAGTGTATTGTCTTCATGGGTATTGCCTTGGTTGTCTTGGAAGTCATCGTTCTTGATTATTTTGCACTGCATTGGCTGTGTGGTCATTCGGGTTGGGTGCGTCAAGAGTCAATGTGTGTCTTGTTTTGTTCATAGCTTTCGCATCTACGACTCCATCTTTTGTTACATTCTTATTGTGGGACCAAAACTTTCTTTTGTCGTTAGAGGTCTATTGATTGTGGGTGTTTTTGTTGCCATATGTAAATTCACCTTGGGAAATTAGGACCTTTTCTCATGCCTTTCTCAACTAAGTCTGCAAATGTGGAACAACAATGTACTTGTAGTGGGTGTTTCAAAACCTTAGCCCTTGGAGTAGTGATAGCGCATTTAGGGACCTTTTTAATGGTGATTGTGTTGACATAGTCATCAGTGGCATGGAGGTGATCAATTATCTTTGAGTAATCAAAGGCAGTCCTGGTATAATTGGCCTGATTGTCTGTCTTTCGACCTGAGGTGGAGGGCTTTCTCGAAGCATGGTCTTGTAGTGGATTCTTGAAGATTGTATGGTCTTGATTAGAAGTTTGTTGTTGTCCTTCGACCTCTATGGTACCATTTTCAATTAGGTCTTGGATTATGTTCTTCAATTGACGACATGACGAGGTCTTGTGCCCTTTGATGTGATGGTAGTCACAAAAGGCATTGTCATCCCACCAAGGGTTTGAATTGACCTGGGTTGTATGGTTTGGGCTCTTGGAGTTGTATGACATTTGATTGTACTAGCTTCTTTAGGACAGATTCAATTGGTTCTGGTAAAGGAGTGTATTGTCTTCGTGGGTATTGCCTTGGTTGTCTTGGAGGTCCTTGTTCTTGATTATGTTGCACCACGTTGGCTATGTGGTCATTCGGGTTGCGTGCTTTAAGAGTTGTGTCCTGTTTTGTTCACAGCTTTCACATCTATGACTCCATCGTTTGTTACATTCTTATTGCAGGACCAAATCTTGCTTTTGTCGTTAGAGGTCTATTGATTGTGGGTGTTTTTGTTGCCATATGTAAGTTCACCTTGGGCAATTAGGACCTTTTCTAGTGTCATGCCTTTCTCAACTAAGTCTGCAAATGTGGAACAACAATGTACTTGTAGAGGGTGTTTCAAGTTTAACTTGAGGTTTTCTACGAACACGTCCAGTTTTTGTTTTTCAAGAATTCCGATGGGACATTAGCTCACCGTACTACGCCATCTTTGGAAGAAAGTAATGAAGGGTTCTCCTTCATCTTGTGTCAAGTGGCATAAGGTAGCAATTGTGACATCATTTTCAATGTTATAAGCATAATTCTCCATGAATTTATTCGCAAGGTTGTCCCATGACTTTATAGACCCTTTAGGTATCAGTGCAAACCATTCAAGTGCAAGCCTCGTAAGATTTCTGGGGAAGAGTCTCAAAAGGTAGGAGTGATCATATGCCACATCCACACAAGCAATGGTGAATTCTCGTATGTGCTCGAGAGGATTGCTCTTTCCCTTATACTTGGTGAAAGTAGCGATAATATACCTAGGAGGGAAAGGAGGCATGTATATGCTAGTGTCATATGGGTAAGGATGTAAATCATGTGGTGAGTATGTCTCCCTGTTTGACACTTGCAGCCCCTCCACTTGCTTTTGTAGGGCAGCCAATTGAGTAGTCAAGGCGTCTATTATGTGGGATTGTTGGCAACATTGTTACGAGGTCCCATATTTGTGTTGTGTGGTCCCATGTTTTTTTGAGATGACATGTTTTGATTCGAAACGTTGTGCATATGTGGTGGATTTTGATTGTGTCTATGAGTATGAACGTGTGATGTGTAAGTTGCGACGTGGGAGGTGGTTGAGCTATGTTGCATTTGTTGGGTGTGTTGTCCATGTATATTTTGGTTGCTGAAAAAGGATCCATGTGTGTAGCCATATGATATGTTAAGAGGTTGTGTTGTTTGTGATCCTTGTCCTTGTTGAAAAGGATTATAACCATGTGAAGTGTTCGTATTTTGACTATGTGGGGTGTTCGTGTTTTGTCCTTGCAAGGTGTTTGTATTGACATGAGGACCTTATGACATGGTGTTTGTGTTTGATTGAGGTCCTTGGATGAGAAGTCTTCTCGCCTTAGGTCTACCAAGGATGTTAGATGTGGAGGCCCCTATGGCCTTAGCTGATGACCCATAGGGAGTAAATGCCGAACCAAAGGGTTGCGTTGTGAATAATGGTTGTAATGTGGTTTGTGTCATGTGTTGTGACATAGATTGTGTCGCAAAGATGGATGAAGTGTTGGTAGATGTGGTACTTTGGGTTGTTCCAATGGAGATGGAAGTGTTAGGTTGTGGTGTAGATTGTCCATGGCTTGTTTGTGTGTTGTTCTTGGGTGACATTGCTGCTTGTAAGGTATTGACATCAAATCCTTGAGGTAGTTTAACTCCTTAATGTAATGGTTTGGCTAAATATCGTTGAGGGTCCAACATGACAATTTCGTCCACAAGAGAGGCTACTTCAGGATTTTGTGCGGTAGCCTCTACTTCTTCTATGAACACATTTCCATCTTTGTCTCTAACCACAAATTGTTCAAAAGGATAAGATGTAGAACCCAAGTTGACATGGTCATGACTTTCAAGGTTGGTATTGTTGTGAGGATCATTAGTGGTATTGTCAAAGTTGAGGGTGCTAGTGTAATTGTAAAGGTCATCATCGTCATTAAAGAGATCCATTGCTCGACGTTTCTTTTGGAATCCAGTTTCAACCATATAAGACTTGCTCAAAATGAAGGTGGAAGGTATGAGACTAAGACTATGTTTTTGGTATTTTTTTGAAATAAGGTATGCCTAAATGTTATGCAACTATTTTTTTGGTATTTTGAGGATAAAAGATGTCTAATGTATTCAACAATACTAAAAGTGATAATGATAATGTGGGATGTTATGAAGTCTAAAGTGTATGATAATGCTCTTTTAGGTCTAAAATGTTGTTGTATGAAGGATGCAAATGACCAAGAGGTGATGGATACCTATGTGAAAATGAGAGATTCACTGGTAAATTGCAATGTCTATTAACGGAGAAAAGAGTACAATATATAGCAGCTACAAAGCAATATAGACATTTAGGAAACCAACTACTTCTAACTACCTACAATTGTAGATAGGATTTAAAGAAATCTAAGCTAACTAATTACAATATATTATTGACCATTAACTATATAAAGAAATATTATTCTAACAACCTATAGTGAACTTGAGGGCTTAAACACTTTTGAAAGATGCAAGAATAAGATTACTAACTATCCAAGGGTAAAATTGAAAGACGTATGTAGGCCTTAGTCATGTAGTGTCACTCGAAACAGGGTACCTACCGTAAAATGTATAAGAGCCCCTAGTAGAGTGATTAGAGCCTTAAGTGGCTTGCTGGATGTTCGCAAGGTGCCATGTCCCCGAGTAATTCACTAAGAACCATTGTTTTAGTGGCCAAAATATTTTTTCACTTGCTAGCACAAGAATGGTCGTTCTGAAGCCGCCCCACATTTTCACCGTTCATGTGTAGAGGCAGAAATTCCTCTTTGGGGAATTGAGACTTGGTGTGCTCGAGAAGTGAGTGTCGTGGAGGGGAGCCAGTGCTACCAAGTCTCTAGCTGTCCGCCTTGTTTGGTTGGCTAGAGAAATCCAAATGGGGATCTAGCGAGTGGTCTCTCTTGAGAAGCCTAGGGTTGTACAAAGTGCTTTCAAAGTGTTTGCCATTTCACACCAAGATCAAACTCAAACATTGTGTTTTATTTGTCTTTCAAACAAACACGCAAATAATGTTGGAGTTATGGACAGACACTGAGAGGGGAGGCGGGGGGCGGTTTGAATTAGTGTCTAAACTTTTTCAACTTCGACCAAGATTTTTAATTCGGATTTCCTTTTCTTTAAACAATAGAGTAATCACTTTTGAAAGCACAAAGATATGACAACATCAACTCAGTCTATTAGACAACTTATGAAAATATGATTTGAGTGAGATATCTTGCATTCGCCAAAACATAGCTCAGATTTGATCTCAATATTACTCTGATTAATGCATTCATGAGTTGAATGTAATCATTTATAAACAGAATTGAGAACAGTAATAATCCCAACAGTGAACTGAAACAACAACAACACAGAAAAGCAGAGAGCATACAAAAGAACAAAGAGACAAAAGATTTGCCGAGTGGAAAACCCTCCTGGGGTAGAAAAACCACTCCTAAACTGCCTTATTAGCTTAATCTTCAAAAACCACTATTAACAATGCCTTATAGGCTAATTTCTGAGCACCAACTCAAGGAGCACCAACCCCTCATTTTGAAACACCAATTTCAAGGAGCACCAATCCCCATTTTGAAACACCAGTTTCAAGGAGCACCAACCCCTCAAAATTATTTTCAGACCAATAATAAAATATCAGAGGATTTCTCTGTTTTCAGTTAAGCTCATAACACTCTGCTTCTAATACCCTAGGAACAATATTCCAGAATTACATCCAGTTCCCTCAACCTTTACAGTTTTTCAACACTGGTTTTTTATATACATTTCAAGTATGTCTGTTAATAAGAAAGTCTTCAGAGAATGCGTTTTTCAACAGAATCTAAAACTCACTTGCTAATTTTAGCTGAATAATGACAGTTTGTAGATGATGGTAATGCTTATCCAGAGAGCTGCAAATCATCCATTATTTCAAAAACGCAACTGCTCAAAAAAAGAAACTCAATAAATAAACTGCCATGTAACGGTTTTGAGATTCGATGCCAATCGATGATGTCGGCCATAGTGTTTGAGTCTTCGTTAACCATTTGTTGAGACATCCAGATAGTTTTGCCAAAGGCAATTAAATCGCCAGACATTCCTCTTAGATATCGCTTTCGCCATGACCCATCAGAGTCAAGGAGAAGACATAACGAATACATTATGTCACGCCGAGAGCCATGTGTTATGTTCTTTCCAATCACTGAGACATAAGAAAGTTTCTCACCGAGATCCCCTTTTCATTTCATTCACTGTCGCTGTAACCTTTTTATATCAGAAAGACCCTATGTGTCGTTGTGACATTCTGTTGTCGGGAAGAAATTTCGTAGATTTCATTAAGTTTCACCGAAAGACTTTATCCCTTGTAAGTCGCTGTAACATAATGGTTCTCTCTCTGATGCATCCTTCTATCTTATGAGTGTCGCTATAGCATACCGTCATCGGGGAGACCTCTCGTAGAAAGCTTGAGTCATACCGAAAGTCACCAACCATCTTGTGTGTCGTTGAGAAAAATCAATCTTCATGCCAACAAACCATGGAACCATCTTGTGTGTTCCATTGGCGAGACCGGAGGTCACTCACCGAGACCTCACGCCGAAAACCCTAACTCTTACCGAGATGAATACCTTTATGTTGTTGGTCGGTATAAGAATTCAAACTCGCCAAGACCTTTCTTCAAGCACATGAGTCATACTGAAATGTTCCTTTTGTTTTATGCATCGCCGAGACATATCAATGTCGGGGAGACCTCTTGGAGAGCACACTATGTCATATCGAAAATCTTTATCCACTCTGAGTCGCTGAGACAATACCAACCTCTCGCTGAAAGCCCCACATAAGACTTAGTCAGCAAGACCCAACAAAGTCGTTGAGACATTACTCCGAATATCATTAACTCATTCCGATATAACCTTTGTGCACAAGTCGGTAAGACACCACGAAATCGCTATGACATTTCATTGAAGCCACAACCTTTGCCGATAAGACCTTTCGGTGCACGGTCGGTGAGACAATATGTCTTCGGTGAGACCACATACCGAATACAACACTCCTGCGGATATGTTCCTTTTCCTTCGGTCGGTGAGACAAAGTAAGTTTGCCAAGACATTACAACGAAGAAAAACCTCTTGCCGATGAGCACCCTTTGTTGCCGGTTGGGGAGACATGATGAGTTTGCTAAGACATTATTCCGACGGTATAACTTATGCCGATATGATCCTTTTCTTGTGCTGGTCACCAAGATACAAAGCGCTCGATGAAACAACATGCCGATAGGGATTTCTTACGCCGATGAACCTCCTTATGTATTAGTCGATGAGACCCGACTCATTCGGTAAGACCTCTCCCCGGTGAAAAATACTCATGCCGATAGACGTTTCCTTTATCGCCAAAACCATGTGAATGTCACGCCAAAAGCTGCCTGTATGAAAAAACAAATCATCATGACATCAGAAACGTCTTGCTGAAAGGCAACATAGACGTTTATCAGAAAAATGGATTAGGGAGACCCTAGCATTTTCACGCCAAAATGTTCTTTTTTTGTCACTGAAACAAAGTACAAATAAGATAACCAGAGATTGCACGAAGCTCAAACTGAACAGTACCATAAGATATTAAAATTTTGAATGTAAACTGTCCACTGAATGCCAAGACATGTAAACCATATAGACAAAACTGTACCTAGATAAAGCATGAGAAACCAATCTGAAACTATCAACAAGTAGAATCAACTGAAAGGGATTTTGTCATCAAGGACAAACCATATGATCACAACTGAGATCCAACAAATAAACCTTACACTTGCAAATTACAACACTTCACAACATTACACCAAGCAACATTTTCAAACCAAACAGTCAAAATCAGGTCAAACTCTTGCCAAAATCAGATTCAAACCTTTGAGATCCATTTTCAGACAAATTTCTTGTTGTGATTCCTGTTTAAAAGCAGAAACTTGCTCAATTCACTTTGCATATCATTTCCATTATTAGGTCACCATTTTAGGTACCTTAGCATCCTCATTACTTGCATACCTCAACATCACATTAGGCTACCTTTTTCAAACTTTTAGGCTTGACACATTGAGGATTTTTAGGATGGAGTAACTATCTATACCTTGGCACAAATCATTGCTTCAACAAAAGATTGTCATTTGACCAAGTCACTTTTTAACTTAGTCCTTTGTCATTTTGGTGATAATTTCCTACTTACAAGTATAGTTGGGAAACTCACCTGGTTACTCTTTTCACTTGTCCTAGACAAAGGCCATTTGACAATCCTAGTTGAAACATTGGTTTACCCATGGATAGCTAGTAATCCTATTCTTACATCTTTCAAAAGTGTTTAAGCCCTCAAGTTCACTATAGGCATCCACCACCGCTTGGTTGTTTGCATCCTTCATACCACAACATTTTAGACCTAAAAGAGCATTATCATACACTTTAGACTTCATAACATCCCACATTATCATTATCACTTTTAGTCTTGTTGCATACATTAGACATCTTTTATCCTCAAAATACCAAAAAAATAGTTGCATTACATTTAGGCATACCTTATTTCAAAAAAATACCAAAAACATAGTCTTAGTCTCATACCTTCCACCTTCATTTTGAGCAAGTCTTTTATCCTCAAAATACCAAAAAAATAGTTGCATTACATTTAGGCATACCTTATTTCAAAAAAATACCAAAAACATAGTCTTAGTTTCATACCTTCCACCTTCATTTTGAGCAAGTCTTATATGGTTGAAACTAGATTGCAAAAGAAACGTCGAGCAATGGATCTCTTTCATGACGATGATGACCTTTACAATTACACTAGCACCCTCAACTTTGACAATACCACCAATGATCCTCACAACAATACCAACCTTGAAAGTCATGACCATGTCAACTTGGGGTCTACATCTTATAAGCAACCAAAGACACAAAATCCTTTTGAACAATTCGTTGTTAGAGACAAAGATGGAAATGTGTTCATAGAAGAAGTAGAGGTTGCCGCAAAAAATCCTGAAGTAGCCTCTCTTGTGGACGAAATTGTCATGTTGGACCCTTAACAATATTTAGCCAAACTATTACATGAAGGAGTTAAACTACCTCAAGGATTTGATGCCAATACCTTACGAGCAGCAATGTCACCCGAGAACAACACACAAACAAGCCAAGGACAATCTACACCACAACCTAGCACTTCCATCTCCATTGGAACAAAAACCTAAAGTACCACATCTACCAACATTTCATCCATCTTTGTGACACAATCTATGTCACAACACGACACAAACCACATCACAACCATTATTCACAACGAAACCCTTTGGTTCGGCATTTACTCCCTATGGGTCATCAGCTAAGGCCATAGGGGCCTCCACATCTAACATCCTTGGTAGACCTAAGGCAAGAAGGCTTCTCATCCAAGGACCTCAATCAAACATGAACACCATGTCATAAGGTCCTCATGTCAATACAAACACCTTGCAAGGACACAACACGAACACCCCACATAGTCAAAATACAAAAACTTCACATGGTTATAATCCTTTTCAACAAGGACGAGGATCACAAATGACACAACCTCTTAACATATCATATGGCTACACACATGGATCCTTTTTCAACAACCAAAATATACATGGACAACACACCCAACAAATGCAACATAGCTCAACCATTTGCCATGTCCCAACTTACACATCACACATTCATACTTATGGACACAATAAAAATCCACCACATATGCACAACGTTCCGAATCAAATGCACAACGTTTCGAATCAAAACATGTCATTGAAGAAATCAAATGAGAAGAAAGTGGAAGATATTTGTGCAATAGATGATGAAGAAGCAAATTTTGTGAGGAAACTAAAGGGTCAAGGAAATACATGGGTAAACTACCCTTCAAATGCTTCACTTGTGGTAAAATTGGACATTATGCAAAAACAAGCCCTTATTCTTATAGTAGTGATAGTGAAGAAGTGTATAAGCCAAAGAAGGGAAGCAAAAATAATAAGTATCATAGGAACAATAAAAAGGAAAACTTTGGAAAGAGCTTAAACACTTACAAAGATAATGATTCTTCCAATAACTATGATGTGGAAAGTTGTGAAAATGAAATGCTATTCATGGCTGAAGTAATAGAGGATAATGAAGACAAGAATTAAAACTGAAAAGAGGAGATAGATCATGGTCCAAAAGATTTGGAAGAAGAGTTGGAGTTTGCTATAAGCGAGATTGAGAGGTTGAAAAGGAAAGGTCAAAGAAAAACTAGATTCGAAGAAGAAAAGAAGAAATTTATGGAAACCGAGAAATTAATTTCAGCCCTGAGGCTTTAAATTGAGGAAAGGAAAAGGATAGAAGATTTAACCAAAGTCCAATTAGAGAAAAAGAAAGAAGGCTGTGAAATGCTAGAATCCTAGATAGTTTCTTTAAGAAAGGAACTAGAAAAGACATGCTCCAAGTTGAACAAGAACCTCAAGTTTGATAAGAGTACCGAGATTTTGGATGATATATTAAATATACAGGTCACCATTCAATAAGAAAGGACTTGGATATGGAGAAAATCAAATGGATAATAAAGATGACACCAAAGGGGCACCAAAGAAGTTAAGCAATGAAGATTCCACAAAGACTTCTAAGAAGACAAACACTCCTCCAAAAGTTAACAAAGACAATTACAAGAAGTCCTTTCCTTCAAGGCAAGTGCATCCATACAGGTTCAAGAGTACCTTTTATGGCTATTGCTACTCATGCAATCATTTTGGACATAAAGCAAGAGATTGTAGAACACATGTGAGATATGATTATGGTTAGAACAAAAATAGAAGATCTTATGGAAGGAACTATAACTCCTTTGTTCCTTTAGTGGATTATAGTGTTGTATGCTACAAGTGCAATAACTATGGACATATAGCACGATATTGCAGAAGTGGTTTTGTGAAACCACCTAGACAGGGCATGAAGGAAAACACCATAGATAAACAAAAGGAAAGAAAGTTTACAAAAGTATGGAGAAGGAAACAAAAGCAAAATGATGAGAAAGATAAATCTATGGGCATGCAAGATACACTTCATACACAATTTTGAGAAGCATGAATTCATGGGGGAACCAAGTATAGCATTATCATTCAACCCTATGGAGAAGATAACTCAAAATGAAGTATCTCAAAAATTGAAGAGAAAAATCTACTTATGCAATGGATTGGTATCAAAAGAAGATAATAAATTGGTATTAATTGTTGGAAATTGTGATATTAATGTCAAAATGAAGATGTTTCCATGCAGAGGATAACAAAAAAGCAATCAAAAAACATGAGGAAGAAAAGAAAGGAGAGAAGACTTTCACAAAGTAAGGATGATCTTCGTTTAGTAGCCAAGATATAGAGGAAACATGTTACTCAAGTAATTTAGAAGTCAAGAGAAAGAGGAGTATTAGAGCAAGGGGGAGCATAGTCGTTGACAAGGGGAGTAGTACATTCTCATTGCATTGGATAAGAATGGATGTCTTCCATGATCCATTTATGGATAGTTGCTTCTTGAACTTCCCTTTTCCATTGATGTCAAAGGGGAAGAAATAGAGTAAGGGGGAGCAATACAAAAGGAAAATATTTGTGTTGTGATCAATGAAAAAGGGGGAGATTGTTGGAAATATTGTCATTGATATCAAAGTCGCTTAGTTTAGATTGTTGGAAATGTTGTCATTGATGTCAAAGGAGAATTGGTCTCAAAGGAAATGTCAAAGAAGAATAAATGCATAAATCAATGTAGATTTGAATATATCACATAATCATGTTTATGCTTTGAAAAAAGCTAAATGATACTGGTAGAAACTAGCACCATGTTTATAAGTCTTTGGCAGCTCTTGACAATTTAGTGGGAAATGGCTCAGAACATGTTATAGATAATTTTTGAGAGCATGCTTACCAAATAGTTTGACAGTGAAGTATTTAGCGCAGAAGAAGATAATGTTGTTATGATGATATGAAGTATGCTTTAAAAATAAAAGGAAGTAAAGTCTGAGTTTATAAAGTCACCAAAAAGGAGGCATAGAATTCTTTATAGAATACGATTAAAAAAGATTAATAAAAGACAATGCATATGATGCAAGTGGGACTCCCACAAGCATAAAACTAAAAAATCCTATGCCATTAAAGCAGAGACTCTCTGCCCGCACTCACAAACTCAACACGAAAGCTTACACAAGCATAATAGACAACATAGATGCTGATTTTATTTGATCTTACAAAATCCTTACAATCTATATCATCAAATTGATTACAGTCTACAACAAAATTACATCATGGTCTTTCGAAATTCATAGCAAACTATTTTCCTCTCATGCTCTCTGCTTAATCTCCACGATCTCTACAACTGGGAATCTTCATTTCTCATATATTTCTAGAGCAATCCGCTTCTCAGTAATCCTGACAACACATTGACTGCCACCTCCATCTCTATTTTCTCACTCACCTTTTTGCATATTCGACGTGCTATCTCCATGAATGCCCCTACCAAATTATTTTACTCCAGTCTTTACGAGTTTTCCAAAAATAATTTTTGAAAACTGCCTGTGAGACCTTAAAACTGCTATAGAGCAAAAACTCAAATTTTGAAAAAAAAATCACATGAGAGGTTTTCCAATGCCAAGAAATGCCTGAAAAAACCACAACACACCAAAAATGAGAAAATAAAAAGAATATTTTTGTGCGATGCAGGATTGCCCATGGACCTAGATGCTTCTGCATCAAACACACCGGGTAAGTTCAAATGTTCCATGCGTTGAAAGCTCATGAACATTTGGATGAGCTTGAGATGGTGATCCCATGCTTATTCTTGATCCATATGTCCTTCATGTCCTCACACTCTTTCTTCTTCACTTCATTATGGACTTCTGCAACCCCCTCTTGTCTCATCTTCCCTTTTCCTTTACGCTGTTTTCTACTTGCACTCTGTAGGGTTTCATTGCTCATCTCCTTTTGTAAATCTGATCATTGCTGTTCCATCTTAATATCATTGCTATTCTTATGTACCTCCCTTGTACCTCTATTCTTAGGAGCCTTCTTTGAACTATTTCCAACCTCTCTTGCAACCTTTATCTTTGGTTTTTCTGACCTGCAACAATTCATAGGACTGCTGCCCTGCACTCCCTTCTCTTTCTCCTTCAATGAACTCAAAGTATACTTTTTCCTGTCTTTCACAATGGTGTACAAAATCTCTCTACAATCATAGATAGCTTTTCTATCGAATTGCCAAGGCCTTCCTAACAAAACATGACATGCACTCATGGACATAATATCACATAAAATTTCATCTTTATAAGGACCAATATGAAAATTTATCAAACATTGCTCTTTCATCTCTAACTCATGATCTTCTTGCAGCCAACTTACTTTATAGGGTTTAGGATGCTTAATCCTCTTCAATCCTAGTTTTTCTGCTATCTCCTCATAAACTAAGTTATGTGTACTACCACTGTCTACAATAACCTTACAATACTTACCTCCTGATTTTCATACAGTATGAAAGAGACTCCTCTAAGATGGTCCATTCTCGTCTTTGCTTGGATTCACCAACACTCTTTTGAACATAAGGGATTCTCCATGTTCTGGTTCTACCACCTCCTCTGGTGATGCTACGCTCTCCTTGTCTTCTTGCAGCATGTGATTTCTTGCTGCATCTCTCTTACTGGTTTTTTGGTGTATTTGTGGACACTCAAAAGCTCTATGTCCAACTTCCCCACACTAGAAACACTTGCCCAAGAACTCTTTGCTACTGTTGCCACGTCCTCTTGTTGAATTCTCTTTTACTTGTGCTCCTTTGTTCCATTTTGGGCTTGTTTCTTCTTCAAAAGTTTGCTTTCCTTTGTGGCTGCTTGGTTGTCCTCTTTCTATTGCTATCTTTCCCTTTCCTCTTGAATTATTTTGCTGCCTTCTATTTACCTTTTCTTCTGCTTTCAAAGCATATTGGTAAGCCTCTTCAACAGTAGAAATCTTCAACATACTCATCTCATCCTGGATATTGAATCAGAGTCCATTTATATATCTAGCCACCTTCTCTCTATCCATTTCATGATGTCTTTCTGTTTTAAATTTTGAAGCTTTTTGAATAGCTCCAACTCATAATCTCCTAGAATAAACTTTGCCTTCAGTCTAGCAACCATCTGTCTCCACAGTGTTATTTTCATCTCACCATTCTCTACTCTTTCTTTCTGCAACTCTTTCCACCACAATGCAACATGTCTCTTAAGCTTTGTTTGTGCCAACCTTACCCTCTGTGGGTCTCTAATATTTTCAAACTCAAAATAATCTTCGAACTCTTCAATCTAATCTATTAGATTCTCAGGATTCAATGTGCCTGAAAAATTAGGGACTTCCATTTTATGGCTTCTATTGATTTGGGCTATTGCTCTTAGAAATCTTTCTTCTCCTTCATCTGTTGGCTACCCAATTTCTCTCTCAGGCTCCTCTATAACTTTCTCATCTTTAGCATGTGCATCTTCAAGCTCTGGATTTCTTCCCAAACCTGCAGCTATATTTCTTAGCTCTTTTCTCATTTCATTGCGGAAGTCTTCTAGCATTTTCTCTACTCTTCCAGGTATTATCCTTCTCGAAGGCATCTCGAAATCCTCTCAACCTCTTTTCTTGTGAAGCTATTGTTTTTCCAGCTCTCTACAGCTACATGACTTCACACACCTACAACAATCTCTGGAGCTTTGAAACAACTTCAATCCTCACCCACAGATCTTGGCATAAGCTGCCTCACATTCGGTGCTCTGCTTATGCACTCAAGATCACTCGCTCTGATACCATTTGATGCAAGTGGGACTCTCACAAGCATAAAACTCAAAAATCCTATGCCATTAAAGCAAAGACTCTCTGCACACACTCACAAACTCAACACAAAAACTTACACGAGCATAATAGACAACATAGATGCTGATTTTATTTGATCTCACAAAATCCATACAATCTATATCATCAAACTGATTACAGTCTACAACAAAATTACATCACGGTCTTTCAAAATTCATAGCAAACTATTTTCCTCTCATGCTCTTTGCTTAATCTCCACTTTCTCTACAATTGGGAATCTTCATTTCTCATATATTTCTAGAGCAATCTGCTTCTCAATAATCCTGACAACACATTGACTGCCACCTCCATCTCTATTTTCTCACTCACCTTCTTACTTTCTCCCTACTGCCCCTTCCATTCAAACTCCCATAAACATTTCTTCAGCTCCTCTCTAACTCTCCCACAATTTTTTTTTTTTCTTAATGCGCTCAAGACAGTCCAAAAGTGGGCTGCCTTCTCCCTTCCTCTATGCCACCTCTTTCCCACTTTCCCTGCAGCAAATTACTCTTTTTGTCTCCCATATCTTTCACATAGCTCCACCACACCTCCCACGTAGCCCCCTTTTCAGTTTTGAATGCTCAAAATCCGTTAAAAATGAGTGGGCAGCCTATCCTAAATTCCCACGCAGCATCTTCTTATCATTTTAATGGCAGAAATTAAAGCCCAAATAATGGGCAACCAACACATTTCCACACTACTATCCTGCTGTTTTTATTGCCTCATAAAAGTCTGAAAATGGGGCAGCTTACTTGCTCCATTTCTCACGCCCAATCCCTCCATATTTTGGCATGGAAAATATTTCACAAAGACCCCTTCCAAATGTCATAAAGCAGCCTTTAATTAGGTGTTAGAAACCTGTCCCCTATTATTTTTAAATTGCAGATTTTAACCTGGAAAGGACACATGGAAAATGCCTCCAAACAACCTGTAATTGGCATTTTAAATTGGAATAAATTTTGAATGGTAGCATCAAATTATTTTCATCAATCAATCCAATTAAATTATTATAAATAACACCTTAATCTTGGAATGATAATCTGGAAAGAAATAATTGACAAATTGCAACAGAGTGTCAATCAAGCGTGGACGGGTGCCCACAGGCAAAAAAAATCTAAGTTCTCCTTTTTGCACGAAAATTGGCGAGTATGTCCAAAACGATGTCCCCAGGGTCCTAGTGAAATGATTTTTCTTCAGCCCTCTAGAATCTTGATATTTTAATTTTTTTTGTAAATTGCCAACATTTTTTGACAAACTTCTCAAATTAAAATCTCCCAAACTGGAAAAGGTATGACTTTGATTCTTTTTGCATATTCGACATGCTATTTTCATGAATTCGCCTACCAAATTATTTTACTCCAGTCCTTATGAGTTTTCCAAAAATAATTTTTGAAAATTGCCCGTGAGACCTTAAAACTACGATAGAGAAAAAACTCAAATTTTGGAAAAAATAAATCACATGAGAGGTTTTCCAATGCCAAGAAATCCCTGAAAAAACCACAACGCACCAAAAATGAGAAAATAAAAAGAAAGTATTTTTGGGTGATGCAGGATTGCCCGTGGACTCGGATGCTCCTGCATCAGCATAAAGAGCAGCAATCCATTGTGAGGGCAGCGATGGAGATAATTGTATGAAGAAACAATAATTAATAAAGATTAAAATGCAACAATTGAAGAGGCTGCGATTAAAGTAATTTAAAGGATTAAAGTTTCTAAAAAGACAACGCTAGGTATAAAAAGACAAAAGTTATATAAGACAAGTTTGTCTTATTCAAATTTGTCTCATTCAGATTTGTCTTAAATGATGAAAAGATACGATTTATCCTTGAAAAGATGCGATCTTTCTACAAAGTCAAAGAGGTGTGATTTACTAATGAAAAAGTGCTTCACTTTTGAAGTGATGCGATCCATTGTGGAGAAATGCAACTTCAGATCTTCAAAAAACAAATTAATTAAAAATTGAAGGGGTGCGATTTTTCTCTTAAGATAAAAATGTCAGATTTTAAAAATCTAAATGGTGCGATTATCTTTGAGAAGACAAACAATAAAACATATCTTAAATGGTACGATTCAAGGGACATATTCTTTAAAATAAAAGGGTGCAATCCTTGATCAACATATATATATATATATGATTCAAGTCAGATTTGCAAAAAGAGTGTGTGGGAGAATGATTATGTAAAAGGAAGAGCAGAAGTATATATATCATATGTGTGAGCTTTAAAGAGGCAAGTTACATCACAAAGAAGGAATTAAATTGAAGCAAAAGCAGATCTGTTGTGAAGATCTCATTTTGATTGCAGATTTTATAGAGGGATTATATGCAATATCATAACAGATTTATAAGAAGCTTTATAGCAGACCTTTGAGAAGAAATTTTTGCATATGAAGAATATTTAGAAGACAAATCCTTATAGCAGATTTGGATAAAATATTCTGAGGTAATTATATCAGACCCAAGAGGAGAATTAAGTGCAGACTGGGTACAAGTTTGAGAGATATATTTGAGCAGAATTGTCCATCACCTGTTGAAGAAGCAACATTGAAGGTGGAACATGTTAAAAGGTGCAGGACAACTGAGAGAGGGGGAGGGGGGCGGGGCGGGAGGGTGAATTAGTTGTCCCAAAATTCAAACTTAAAACTTCAAAACTTATCAATTCCTCAACCACACTATTTTGTTATTAAGTATGAACATGAAACACAAATAATAGAAAGTAAAATCAACACAATGAACACAAGATTTTTACATGGAAAACCCAAGGAGGGAAAAACCATGGTTAGGATTAACTCACAATATAAAGTAGTTCCAAAACCGAATGTGTAAGGTTCACTGCCTTGAAAGGAATCACTATCCAGATACAAAAACTCACTGCTTACAAAAGATTCACAAAACAAAATTGGGCTTTACAGCCAAATGAATTGAAAAAGTGCACCTAACAAGTGCTGATACAGTTTCGGTGATGCTCAATAAACAGACTTAACACACTTCATTATTTTTGCTCTTCTTCAACTTCGCATTCACTACTTCTTCATCGATTACACACATACATACACATTTAATCTTCAACCCTGTCCAATATATATACTCGATTCATTTGCAAACATCAATTAGGTCGGCCTAATTAGATGCATTTCCTTGTTTATCAAAAATACCAACTTGTCTGCTACAAGCATTCACAAAATCTTCCCAAAAGGCAATCCAAACGTCCAACACGCTACATCATGTCGGCATGGACCTAAGATAGGTCGCACATATATCCGCATAAGTAAAATTAATTCACCATCTCACGACTTATCTAAGAAGTCGGCCAGAAATATAATTCATTGCAAAAAGCAATCAATAGAATAATGCCAATACACTGTACGAGCATGGGGGCACACGAGATTCTGATCATACATGCCTTCAACATCCATAAATTGTTTCCCAAAACCGCAAGCAACAATTGTCAACTGCGGAGGATTGCAAATTAGAATACCGGAGTGTGTAGCTTGAATACCAATTCAGATACTAGACCAAAATACCGAATCAAGCACTGACAACACAAAACTGTAGAGATGGCTATTCTTCTTCATTCTTCCAATAGAACATTGTTCTTGAAGTTATTATCTTTTGCTAAGTTGGTGCTTGGCATTGGGGGTTGGTGCCTCCAGTAGGTTGGTACCTACAAATTAAGGGGGTTGGTGCCTACAAATTAAGGGGATTGGTGTCTCCTGTAGGTTGGTGCCTACAAAGTTTGTAAAAGAAGAGTTTATATAAGCAATATTTTGCCGTGGTTTTCTCCTGTAAGGGTTTCCACATAAAAATTGTGTGTTATTGTGTTCTTCTCATGTGCATAATTAATTGATGTTGAGTGAATGGTGTTATTGTGATTGGTAAAAGTTGCATTACACTGATTCACCCCCCTTCCCCACCCCTCTCAGTATAACTGTGTGCTCATCACAACTTTTACAATTTATAACTTTGGAAATCATAGAACAATAATCAAAGTGACCACTCAAGCAAGATCTTACAATAGAGAGCACAAGATGCACACACAATTTTATGTGGAAACCCTTGTGGGAGAAAACCACTAAAAAATATTGCTTCTATGGGAAACTTCTTACAACTTTGTAGGTACCAAGCCATAGGAGACACCAATCCCCACAACTGAGTACCAACTCAGCAAGAGACACCAATCTCTTTGAAGATGAGGCACCAACCTCCAAAAGGATAAAGTGATAAGTGTTTGATCTTCTTCTTGAATCAGATTTGATCCACCGCCGCAAATCTGCTCAAAAGGCTTCTTGAAATCTGCTCATAAACTTCAATATTTTCTGCTAATAGGTGTGCAATAATGCACTTTTGAATCGTCTCATAGTCTTTGATAATTTCTGATCATAAGGTCTGCAACAATTTGCCAATAATATCTACTCATAGGTTTGCAATAGTCTTCATTAATATATGCTCATTTATGCTTGTTAGATCTGCTCTAAGGTTTGCTTATAAACTGCTTGAATGGGAATGATATTTAGTGAATTGCTTGATAAAAAGACTTCCAAATGGTTTCTTATTTATACCACGCATGCACCTCTTCACCCAAGAGATACACCTCTCTAAACCAGGTCGGCCAAGGCGGCTTTTTATTTATTTTATTTTCCTTCACCAAGGTAGGGCATTCATCTCCATGAGGTCGACCCAACTAAAGGGTTTTTATTTAATTAATTTTTATTTGTTTTACAAATGTGGGCGCCCAAACCAGTGGGGAGGTGGGGGGAGGAGTGGGGGTAGAGGTCGACCACACTAAGAAAAATATTTTGCAAGAATTAAAACACTTAAGAGGGGGCACCAAAGGCTAAGGGTTGACCAACATGACTATTTTATTTTATTTCAATTCCTTCCAAAATTGGGTTGATCCATGTAGAGATAATTATGTAATTTAATATATTTAATTCCATCACTTCTATTTGCATAAGGTTGACAGTGATCAGGCCTCCTTGAATCACTTTGACGTAAATGACAACAAATTTCCAACAATCTCCCCATTGATGGCAACCTTGCAACAAGACCATACGTTTCTCCCTGACTGAAATGCTTCCCCTTACTCTACTCCTCCCCCTTTGACATCAAAGGCAAAGGCTTTCTTGGGTCAAAAGATAAGTCAATGAATAGCTCTCCCTGAGCACATGCTTCCCTTGAAGAACTCAGTGAATAGATGAGAGTGATAGCACTACCAATTTCTCCCTAGATACTCAAAAGTCTCATTTGGAAGAGGCTTTGTGAAGATGTCCGCAATCTATTCCTTTGTAGCAACATATTCCAACTTCACTTGCTAATCAACAACCTACTCTCCTAAGAAATGATATTTGATCGGAATATGCTTTGTCCTGGAGTGCATCGTTGGGTTCTTTGAGATGTTAATCACACCTGTATTATCACAAAATATGGAAATGGGATGATCAAATTCCACCTTGATATCCTTCAAAGTTTGCTTCATCTAAAGGACCTAAGTGCAACAAGAAGTTGCTGCAACATACTCCGCTTTTGTTGTAGACAATGAGATTGAAGCCTGTTTCTTACTCAACCATGATACTAGACTATTGCGAAGGAGGAACGCACATCCACTTGTCCTCTTTCTATCATCAACACTGCCAGCCCAATCTGCATCTGTATATGCTATTAGGGCGAAATCTTCACTTCTTGGATACCACAATCCAAAATCCATAGTGCCTTTTAGATACTTGAATATTCTTTTGACTGCTTGCACATGAGTTTCCTTTGGTGCTACTTGAAACCGTGCCACCAAACCAACTGCTTGCATAATATTGGGCCTTGTAGTTGTGAGGTATAGCAAACTTCCAATCATGGATCTATACATAGTCTAATTTGTTGTAGGAGATTAATCATCTTTGCTCTATGTACAACCAGTAACAATAGGAGTACTTATTGGATTATAATCTTCCATTTTGAATTTGTTTAACATCTCTTTGACATACCTGGTTTGAGAAATAAAGATCCCTTTATCCGATTGAGAGATTTACAAACCAAGGAAGAAAGATAGCTCTCCTAGCATTGACATCTCGAATTCCTTTTGCATGTTGGAGGCGATGTCTTGGCACATTTTATCACTGTTACCACCAAAAATGATGTCATCAATATATACCACAACAATCGACAACTTATCTCCTTCATTCTTGAAATACAACTTGCTATCCATCACTCCTCTTTTGAAGCTTTGCTCTTGAAGATACTTGTCTAACCTTGTATACCGAACCCTTGGGGCTTGCTTTAGTCCTTTAAAGAGCCTTTTTCAATCTACAAACATAATCTTCATTCTCTAATAGAATGAATTCTTCAGGTTGTTCAATGTACACTTCCTCTTCCAGATTTCCATTTAGAAAAGCTGATTTGACGTCCATTTGATAAACCTTGAAATTCTTGAAACTTGCAAGGGCTAAGAACATTTTGATAGCTTTTAATCGTGCAACAGGGGTAAATGATTCTTCAAAGTCTATTCCTTCAACTTGTGCATAGCCTTTCCACACAAGTCTCGCCTTGTTCCTTGTGACTTCCCCATCTTCATTTAGCTTGTTTCGAAAAATCCACTTGGTTCCAATGACGTTCTTGTCCTTAGGTTTTGGGACAGGGTCCCAAGTTTCATTCTTCTCTATTTGATCCAATTCTTCCTCTATAGCCTTGATCTAATATTTGTCTTCAGTTGCTTCTGAGAAGTTCTTTGTTTCAACTTTGGAAAGCAAACACAGATTTGCATGTTCTATTGTATTGACAAATCTTCTTGTTTGAATTTCTATGTATTTGTCTCCAATTATTAGATCTTTAGGATGGTTCTTTTGAACAAATCTAGATAGTGTCTTGGGTGGTGCCTTTGATGGAGTCTTCAGATTTCTTTGCTCAACTTCTCGGTTTTCAATTTCTTCCCCTGTTTCTTCTTCTTTGCAACTTTCTTCCTTTTGATAATCAATTTCTTGTACTATCTCCTTTTGATGCCTTTCTTTGTCAACCCTCACATTTGCACTTTCAACAACTTTGTGCAATATCTTGTTATAGCATCTATAAGCTTTGCTCCTTTTGGAATATCCAAGGAAGATACCTTCATCACTTTTGGAATCGAATTTTCCCAAATCTTCTTCATCTCTTCTTATATAGCATTTGCTTCCAAAAACCTTGAAGTATTTTATTGATGCAGCCCTTCCCTTCCAAAGTTCATATGGAGTTTTGCTGTTATTCACCATTTGAGGTTGTCCTTATTAATTCTTTGAAATTGTGAGGCTTTGTCCTCCTTGTTTTCCTCTTTGTTTGCCTCATTTTTGCTTTCTTCCCTTTTATCATATTCTTTGTTCACCTCCTTTTTGTTGGAAATTTTGAGGGCCATAGCTTAATTCTTACTTTCCAACATCTTTGTAGTTTGTGAACTTTTGCCATCAAAACCAAGACCACTTTTGATGAATGGGGATCTTTGTGAGTTGATAAGATCCTCTAACATTTCAAAACTTTTATCAAACTTTATGTTTCTGCTGAGCTGATCTTTAGTCTTTTCTAGCTCCTTCCTCAAGGAAACAATTTCAGATTCAATCTTTTTACACTCCAATTCCTTTGCTTTTAGCTGATCTTCTAAAACATCTTCAATGCGTTTGGTTTCATCTGCCTAAGTCTTAAAATCCATAATTATCTTTTTGGACTTTTCATCGTCTTCTCGAATTTGGTCTTTCAACTTTAAATTCCGCTTCTTGTGTCTTTTGATTTTGTCTATGGCGATGTTAAGTTCTTCCTCAAGATCTGCTATAGTATCTTTCTTGCTTTCAATCTCTTTATTCCCTTTGTCTTCACACCTTGGAGCTTCTTCTTTTGTTTCCATGGCCATGAAAATAATTTCTTCTCTATCACTTTCGCAGAAGCTTTCATCACTTTCCTCAAATGATCTATTACTTCCTTGAACATATAGGCTCTTCTTGTGCCTTCAAAAATTCTTCCTTTCGGATTTCCTTTGAATGGACTTCTGTTATAATGACTTTTCTTTCCTTTTCCCTTATCATAATATACTTCTTCGCTGCTACCACTTCCAACCTGTGGACATTTGGCAGAAAAATGACTTGTATTAACACAATTAAAGCATTTAAGAGTATACTTACCTTTTCGCTTGATAGTTCCTTTATTGAATTTCTTCATAAAGTTAGCCTCTTCCTCATCACTTAAACTTTCACTTGATACGGGTCCTTTGTTCTTCATCCTTCTTGATGCTTTGAAGGGAGCTTAGCATTTTGATGATGTTCCTTTCTTAGTCCTCATTTCGTAAGTGATATAAGTATGCTATGTAACTCATCCATCTTCAAAGTGTTTATATCCTTTATTTCTTCAATGGCGGCAACTTTCACATCAAATCTCATGGGTAGAGATCTTAAAACCTTTTGCACAATAACCTCATCCTCAATCTTTTCTCCTAGACCACGAATGGTATTTATGACTTCATTCACATAGAGAAAATAGGCGGTGACATTCTCTTTGTCCTTCATCTTCAAGCTCCCAAATTGTCTCTTGTGGGTTTGGAGCTTTTCCTTTTTCACTTTGTCATATCCTTCATAAGTCCTTTGAAGCTTATCACCTCCTTTGCCAATGTGCATTGCATGACTTTGACAAATTTTGATTTAGTTAGACCACTTAGAAGTGCATTCATAGCTTTAGCATTGTTCTCACTAGCCCTCTTTTCAGCTTGATCCGTTGGTTGAGTAGATGGTGCCACATAGCCATCCACAAGATATTGCCATATATCAAATCTATGGGCCATCAAATAAATGCGCATCCTCATACTCCAAAAAGCATAGTTGTTTCCATCAAACAATGGTGCTTGGCTCGAAAAAAACCCTTCTTGACTTGCCATGTGTGTTCTTAAGATCTTTCCTTCAAGCAGTTAGTCTTTTTTGAAGGAATCTGGCTTTGATACCAATTGAAGAAAACACACACTCTTATACTGAGAGGGGGGGGTGAATCAGTATAAGACCAACTTTTTCAATTTATAGCTTTGGCAATCCTAGAGCAATAATCAAAGTAACCACTCAGCAAGATCTAACAATGGAGAACACAAGATGCACACATGGTTTTACGTGGAAACCCTTGGGGGAGAAAACCACAGCAAAAGTAGGAATCTTCTTACAACTTTGTTGGCACAAACCCACAGGAGACACCAATCCTCATAACTGAGCACCAACTTGGCAAGAGATACCAATCTCTTTGAAGACAAGGCACCAACCTTCAAAAGGATAAATTGACAAGTGTTTGATCTTCTTCTTGAATCAGATCTCATCCACCTCCACAAATCTGCTAAAAAGGCTTCTTGAAATCTGCTCATAAACTTCAATATTTTCTGCTCATAGGTCTGCAATAATACACTTTAGAACCTGCTCATATTCTTTGATAATTTCTGTTCATAAGGTCTGCAATAATTTTCCAATAATATCTACTAAGAGGTCTGCAATAATCTTCATTAATATCTGCCCATTTATGCTCCCTAGATCTGCTCTAAGGTCTGCTTATAAACTGCTTGAAGGGGAATGATATTCAGTGAATTGCTTGATAAAAAGACTTCCAAATGATTTCTTATTTATACCACACATGCACCCATAGTTGGAAGACTCGCCCCAAAGAAAAACTCGCCAAGCCAAAAATTGGAGAGTTTTTTAAAACTCGCCAAAAACTCGCCAAAAACTCGGAAAAACTTGGAAACTTAAAAAATATTTTTTTTTTTTGCAAAGCTGAGTTTTTTCGAAAAACTCGGCAAAAACTCGCGAGCTTTTTGAAAAACTTGGAAAAAACTTGGAAAAACTCGTCCTCGTGAGTTAAACTCAAAAAAACTCAGCGAGTTTTCTGTGAGTCCGCCAACTATGCATGCACCCCTTCACCCAAGAGATACACCTCTCTAAACAAGGTCCGCCAAGGCAGCTTTTTATTTATTTTATTTTCTTTCACCAAGGTAGGGCGCTCATCTCCATGAGGTCGGCCCAACTAAAGGTTTTTATTTAATTAATTTTTATTTGTTTTACAAATGTGGGTGCCAGCAGAGTGCGGGGGAGGGGGGCGGCGTGGGGTTTGGCCACACTAAGAAAAATATTTTGCAAGAATTAAAACACTTAAGAGGGGGCGCCAACGGCTAAGGGTCGGCCAGCATGACTCTATTTTATTTTATTTCAATTCCTTCCAAAACTGGGTTGACCCATGTAGAGATAATTATGCAATTTAATATATTTAATTCCATCACTTATATTTGCATAAGGTTGACAGTGATCAGGCCTCCTTGAACATTCACTTTGACATCAATGACAACAAATTTCCAACAGGCCCAAATTTGATGTGTGAATTTAACCACTTTACTCCCTTTGAATTTAAACAATTCCCTCATTACTTGAAAAAATATATCTTCACCAATCTTTAGTTCTTAATGTCAATCAAAATCTTTTCAAACGTACATTGAAAAACAGAAAGCTGTACCCATAATATCATAGTTAAGACAGTTCATGGCTACTATAATCATATGACCAAGTGGTCATGAACTGCAACGCATATCTTTCTTCATATGCATGTATCTTATTGCAAAATTTGCATCAAACATGATTTTAATGGGGATTAATTGCAATTTTTGTAATTTGATTAGGGACCAAATATTAGGCTTATAAATAAAATTGTCAATTTAATTTAGACACATTGGTTAATACTTATGTGCTTGTCAACTTTATGTTTCAATATAACGTCTTGTTAGCTGTGTCTCTTTTTCGTCATGTTTTGTTTCCACCAAAGAATTTGTGGGCAAAAAATTGGGATTTGTTGTTAAGTTTGAGGGACACATTTGTCTATATATGAACTTAAAATTCAAATGTACAAGTCAAGATATTCAAGCTTGTGTACACAATATGCTGCAGGAAGTGAAAGAATCAAAGTGATCAAATTGTGTAGGTTCAGCTTCTAACTACACAATTTTTTAGGTCTTGTAGTATTGGAAGAATGCTGTTCTGCTGCAAGATATAGAACTAGAAACTATTGGCAGAATTCATTGTTTAAAAGTTGGTTCTTTTGGATTCATGTTTTCAACTGGCTTGAGCATTAACTTTTTCACACATGCAGGAAGAATTAGAAGAACTGGATAAAACAGATAAAGCTACATCACCTTGCAAGGAGTATGTGATTCATGACCTACATGCTACTTCTGATTCAGATTCCAGACGTACATCTTTTTCTTCAATTTGCAGTGTGAAATCATTGAATAATAAATTTTTGGTTTTTTTCTTGCAGAATGGTTCAGATGATTGAGAGCACATCAGATCCTCTTCTTCCTATGTAAGAGCTTCTATTTCCACAAGCATTATTGCATTTTATATAACAATTCTCTTATATGGGAAAATAGGAAATCTAGAGTTGTTTTCACTGGAAGCTCAATTGCAAAAATAATTGTGATTTACGAATTTGGCAATTATTTTACTTTGTTTGCAGCACCAAAGGTCCAGCAAACCCAATATGGGATCGATGGTTTGAAGGACCAGTAGAGTCTGATTCCTGCAGATGTTGGATATTTTGAAGCTTAACCTAGCAAGGTGTAGAGTCTGATTCATGCTGATATTGGATATTTGATGCTTACCTAAGTTTGGACCATGGAATTCCCTTCCATTTCATTATGGGACCGTTGCAGTAGATTTGTCTAATTGAGAGTTTATTTTGAGCATTGATTGAGAGTTGCTTCCATGCCTCCATCTCATTTCTTTACTCAGTTTTCTTGTGCCAAAAAATCAAGATGGTGCCACCTTGAGGCATTAATGTTGTCAGTGACAACAAATTCTTCCTTTCATGCTCCCCTCATGTAATATTAGGTATCTGAGAAAGAACAATACGGGGAATCAAACTTTGGCTGAGTTGCCTCTTATTAATCAATTAAAAATTCATTGATATTCTCAAGCTGCTGTCATTGTCATAAAATGCTCTCATATTCATCTTGTAGGGGGAATATGTTTCTATTAGCTTTATTGAACAAACTGTAGCTGTTACAATGCAGGATGGCTTATTATATAAGCGGAATCAACGATACTTCCTTTTTTCTAGGAACAAGTCTATGACAATCTACAACCTATGCAGAACCGTGTGCTATCTTTAGTGCAAGCAAAAACTACACCTCTACATTGCTAAAAATATCAAACCGTTGCAGGCATTATTACAAACATAGCTATATGTCGTTACAGCTTAATATACAACAATAATTTTTTGGATAATTTATTTGCAACTGAATATTAAAACTTAAACAAATTCTGAAAACAACACAATGAATTCTGAAACAACACTTTATTATGAAATTGGTATTCCTCTTACAAAATGGAAACTTGCTGCATGCTCAATAGCATCATGAGGTTATAGCTTAATCAATTAAAAATGATAATCCAACCTCAAAATTTGCTGCTGGTCTTATGAAAAGTTGAACTGTTGAGACTAAGCTGGGGCTGCAAGTTTAGGACAAACTCGCTGTTGAAGCTTGATGAAAGCCTTCATATGACAAGAATTCTGAAACCTGTAGGTGCTGCTGATAGGCTGCTGTGTGCAGTCTCACCCTTCACGTCCAGGAATTCCTTTATTAGCTGTAATGTGGAACTGGAAGGTGCCGAGGCCCATTGTAAACTGATCTTCTATGCTGAAGCTCAAGCAAGTGTTGAAACTAATTGCCTTCTGGATATGCTAAGGCTAGAACTAGGTAAATGCTGATGCTGATGGCTAACTGAATACTGAAATTGATAAATTGGGCAATGCTATTCTCAAACTGGAACCACCAATTAGAACGCTGAGGGTTTTCATTCCTGGTCTCCCTTTTGAGATGTTCAAGGGTTTCTGTCCTTGAAGCTCAAGCAATCCTCAGGGTTTCCATTCTGGGACTGTGTGAATAAGTGCTCAAACAAGGCTTCAAGAGAAAGATGATAAATTGAATCCTTTCTTGTTGCCCCCTGGTGGCTTAAATTGGGTTCATGTGTTCCTAGGGTGGAGGCTTCTAGGGCCGCCACCTCATCAACTCATTTTGTTTTTTGGAAACAAACAAAAATCAAAATTCAAAACTTTCCTATTGGAGGTGGTCACTTTTGGCCTTATCCAAGTTGAGGTGGTCACTCTACTATATGCATAATTACTATTAACACAAAAGAATCATATTTTCTTATCTACATCATCTTTATTAACCACAATTTTGGTTGTAGAGATTGTAGTAGTTTTTAAGCTTTAGGTTTCTCATTGTGGCCAACAAACATATACTTTTTTGCTTTTTGCTTGTAAATTATTTCTCTTTTCTCAAGGAATGTGCAAAGGCGATACAATTGAAAATTCATAAATCACTTGAAAGACTCTGGTTCCTTGCTAACATTTTGCAAGGTTTTACAAGGACTTTTGTAAGGATGTAGACTGTTGTATTCACAACTTTCACTATTGGGTGTGTGTTGTGCTCTTGGGACAACCATACATGTATCAACGTCATGGCGTATATGAGTCCAGACCACGTAGTGTTACTATCAAGCTAGGTGAATGGAAGTATCGGATGCCCGAGGTGACTCCCACAAAATCTGCATCTTTAATTAGTGAAAAATAGTGTAGGTGTTTGATTGCTAAAACTAGAGCTCTTGTATTGCTAATGATTCAACTTGAGGATACAAAATCAGTTGTACTCAATGCACATGCCAAAATGACCACCACAACAAAGCAGCAGAAACAAATGGACCAGATATTGAAGCGGTATTTGAATGTGTTTAGTTCACCAGCAGGGGTACCATTGCATTGTCAAGTCAAGCATTCCATTGACTTAGTTGCAGGGACACCATTACCAAATGAGCCCATGTATAGGTCAGTTTTGGAAAATGTGTTGGAAATATTGTCATTGATGTCAAAGGCATATGGATGAGAATTGTCATTGATGTCAAAAGAGAAATATGAAGATACATTCTAGTTGCAGACAGATATTCTATGCGTGTCATTAAACCGACATGTATATATGGGTTTGGGAACCAAAGGCTCACCAAAAGATAGCAAAATAAGAAGACAAATATAAGAGGCCAAGATTACCATGAAAGTTGGCAGAGTATTTTAAATAATTCAATCCATTCAAACATGGAGTATAAGTTTGATCACACAGATTTATTATCTAAACTAAGACGGTGATTAACATCATTTTGATAGTAGCAAATAATATGATAAATGAAGTAATTAATAAATATTAATGAGCAGCGATAAATAAAAGATTGAAGGCAGCAATTATATTTATTAAGGAGTGACTAATAAAATAAAGGCAATGATTCAAAGAGCAGTGAATATAAGAAAAAAACGATTAATATTTTCTAAGGGCAGCGATTCATATAAAGCAAAGATTATTATTAATGGGCAAGAGCAGCGATTATATTGGTGAAAAGAAAGTGTTTAAGGAGAAGTTAAAGGCAGCGATGAATATTACAAGACAACAATTAATAAATTAAAGAGGCAGCGATCAAGATAATAGAAGGTGGTGACTCATTTTAAAAGAGTAACTATGCTTAAAAGGTAATGATTAAGAAGGTAAAAATAATGATAATAAAGCAGTGATTGATATGTGAGTTAAGGAGGTTTGTTAACAAATGGTCATATCTTTGTAAAAGATTGTGTCTTTTCTAAGAGATGTATCTTTTCACTTGAATAATGAAGATAAAAGAAAGAATTGTGTGGAGAGCAGAAGATAGTGAAATGAATTTGAAGTGTAGAAGTTGAGTAAGAAAAAGAAGGATACAGATCTGCATATTAAAAGAGTTAATGCAGATATAGAAGAGAGGTGAATGCAAATATATAGAACGATATGTGAAGATCTTTATGAAGAATATGTGCATATATATATATATATATCTAAGTTGCCGGTTAGGGTACGGGACCGGGACTGGGACCGGGTACGGGATACGGGTATGCCGGTACGGCGTTTTTTTTTTCTTGAAATCCGTTATGTTTGGGTACGGCTGTATATATATATATATATAAAATTAAAAATATACAAAATTGTAAATACATTTGAGAGTATGAAGAGTCTATGATACTTCATCAATCATCATTAAATCTAAAATCATTGATCAATGCTAGTGATAAACTACAAGCCTATAAACTTATAAAGATAAATCATAAATGCCAATTGGTAGTTCAAAATTCCAATACATGTCATACTCATATATTAATAATAAGTATCATATATGTCTCTCTAGTCATGATTCAAATGAAAATCATTACAACTATTCATCAATAATCAAAAGGTTCTAGATCATCATCATTTGGTTCAACATTATTTGAACCACAAGTAAATGCATTGCCAGTGCCACTTGTAGTAGCTGCATCATGTGAAAGAGTCTCAACATCATTTGAAAATGTGTTTGTGAGAGCAATGAAATGACAAAGGAGTGATAGAGTCATATTATAAAGGCGTTTTAGGGTTTTTTGGCACTTTAAGTGCTTTAAAAATTGACTTTTTTTTTGTTTTCAGCGCCCAAAGTCTATGGGAGCGTTTGGGCATGCGTGGGCACGACTGGGAGTGCCCAGCCACTTGTGGGATCTCTGTAGGTCCACTTGGAGCAGACCCACAGAGAATCCACAGGCGGCTGGGCACTCCCAACCGCTCCCCAGCAAGAACCCGTGCCCAAACGCTCCAGGAGCGGGCACGTAGGGCAAAAAGAGAGACCCCGGTAACATATATATATATATATATATGAAAAATATGTGCAGATATAATTGAGTAAGAGAATAAAAAGGGAGATCATCAAAGGAAGATTTGAAATAGGTATATGCAGCCCTGAAAGAGATTGAATCAGATTTGTGAAGAGAAGTGAATAGAGATTTGAGAAGGAAACTATATGCAGATATAAAAGAGGAGTAAATAAATTAAGGAGATCATAATATCCATCATCCATTGAAGAAAGCTACATTGTGAAGGTGGAACTTTGTTGTTAAGATTGGTATCTCTTGTTGAGTTCATGCTCAATTGCGGAGATTGGTGTCTCTAGTGGGTTGGTGCCTACAAACTTTACAATTCTGGGATTGGTGCCTACAAATTCTACAAGTGGGGATTGGTGTCTCCAATTGGTTGGTGCTCACAAATTGCATGAGGGGATTGGTGTCTTCTGTAGGTTGGTGCCTACAGAGATTGGAAGTATTATATATAGCATTATTTTGCCGTGATTTTCCCTCGCAAGGGTTTCCATGCAAATTTGGTGTTCTTATTGTGTTCTTAATTGTTAGATCTTGCATGGTTGTTGTTGTTGTGGTTGTTATTCTTATGTTTCTTTATATCACAAATAACATCCTTTGTGCGCAAACGAAGTTGCGCTAGGCAAAGAGAATGCGATGATGATCCAATGACAGAGATTTCGCGATGGTGATCAAACAGTGAATGCAAGACTACTTCACATCGCAAAAATTGAGTTCGATGCCCTAAGTGAAGTTGCGACAGGCTATGTGAGTGTGATGAAGATCTACGGTGACAATTTAAAAGAAGATCAATCGAACTACTATGTTTTAAAGTTGGATCGAATGAAGGAGATCAATTGGATCATGGCGTGAAGACATCCAATCAACGATCATAATTTGATGTTAAAGACCTCCAACGGCTATGACAATGTGAACAAGGGTTTCAATTGTAAGCCCACACAGTGAAAGAATTTAATTGGTTCAACTACTCCAGCGACCAATTTGGTTGGTGATTTGATATGCACGGCGGCAACACGGATTGCAAAGGAGTTCAAGATCAAAATCAAATTGATTATACAAGGAATGCATTAAATGCATATCTGGATTAGTGTTTTGCAGGTTGCCAAGTTTAGTAAGTTCATCGGATTTGTACAAGAAGCTTGTTGAAGAAGATTGCGTGAAGTAAACCCTAGCAGAAATTTCTAGAAAAAAATTGAATTATGTAATTAATCTACATGGTGGTGTGAGGCTCGTGGAAGGAATGATCTTTGGTGAATGGAAGAGAAAAGAAGACAATCAAATTTTTTTTCCAAGTGTTGATGCAACAAAGTGTGTGTGTGAGCTAAGGAGCGAATAGAGAATGCACATGTGAAGATTGAGTAGAACCCAAACAAAAATTTAGAGAGAGTATCAACAAGGGTTTTCATTAAAAGTGCAAAACAGAGAGAGGTGTTGAGCAGAGAATTCAGTTTTTGAGATTGCAACAAAGAGTTGAGCAATGGCAATTAAAGTTGCAACATTGAATTGTGTTGAATAGAACAAATTGTAATATTGTCATTGTAAATCTGATTGGTGGGTGCCATTAGATAACTAGGTAGGTGCTCTGTGTAGGGAGTTGGTGCTTCCTTGGAGTGAGTGCTCCTAAAACCAGGGGATTGGTGTCTCCTTAGGGTTAGTGCCCTTAAACTTTGTAATCAAAGATTTTCATTGAGGCTGGATTAGGATAGTAGATCTTAGCAACTATTCTCACCGTGGTTTTTCCCATCTTGGTTTTTCATGTATATGCTGTGTTATGTGCAATTTTGTGTGTGTCTATTTCTTTACATAAAGGGCTAAATTTTTAATTAATCTATTGATTCACCCCTAAATCAATCATTCAAGGGAGGAGCAAAAGCACAGTTGGACAAATGCACGACAATGAGCCTTTATGGAATTGAAAAGAAGGTTATGTTCAACACTAGTGTTAGCCCTTCCAAACTTACAACAGTCATTTGAAATATAGACAACTGCATATGAATATGCACTTGGAGCAATACTCAGGCAACATGGGCACCCAAATGCCTACCATAGTGAGACCTTTTTTGATATTGTGTAGATATCCTACTTATGACAATGACTTATATGCCATTGCTCAAGTTTGTAAACAATAGAAGCATTATATTTTGGGAAAGGGGACTATTATACACATAGAGCATAAGCCTCTTCAATTTTTGTAGACACAAGAACGATAGACATAAAAGGTGGTTAGCCTACTCGCAACAATTTCATCTCAACATCCACCACAAGAAGGGAAGCAGTAACAAAGTGGCATATTGTTTGAGCAAACCTCCAATTGTAGCCTTAATGGTGGTGTTGGATTCTTGTGGCCATCAAACAACAACTTGGGCTTAGCTATATGGTAATGACCTTGACTTCGCTGACACATACCAACAACCAACAATAGGTAATAATGCCTTTGATTTTCATTTGCAAGATGGAATACTCTATCACATGGGTCACATATGTGTTCCCATCGAGGAATGGGAGAAAATGATACGGTAAGCACACTATAGTCATGTTGCATGCCATTTTAGAATAGGTAAGGCCATTGTTGTACTTAAATATTTTTTTTTACTGGCCAAAAATGAATCATGATGTCATTTCATATATTCGTGCTTGTACTGCTTGTGCCATTGCAAAGCCTACCTACCACAAAACAAGTCTATATATACCCCTTCCTATCCCTAATAAACCTTAGCACTCAATTCAATGGATTTTATGTTTGGTCTTCCTACTACGAAATGTGGACATGACTGTATGTGTGTAGTGGTAGATAGGTTTTCAAAATGGCTATCATGGTGGCCTGTAAGAAGGGGATTTTTGCAGAAGAGACTACTAAACTATGTTTTGAGCATGTTTTGGTTCATTTTGGTTTGCCACATAACATCATTTCTGATAAAGATAGTAGATTCATCAACAATTTTTGGTCTTCATTATGGGCTAAGATGGACACAAAGTTGACATTCTACTACATTCCACCCCTAGACAGATGGACAAACAGAGGTGTTGAATCAAATGATCATTCACATCTTGTGGATGTATCATTCAAAGCATCCTCGTACATGGGACAAGAGCCTACCATATGTTCAACATAGCTACAACTGTGCACTCCATAGCTCCACTGGGCATAGTCCATTTGAGGTTTGTCTTAGCTATCGACCTTTGGCTCTTATGGATAGAGCATTACCAGTCATCCAACCCAACTTATCACCACATGCTGAGAGGGAAGTAGATGAAGCATCAAAATTTATTGACAAGATTCAACACATTCGGCAGTAGGTTAATGAAATCTTGTAGCACACCAATCAAAAGTACAAGAAAAGACATGATAAACATAGAACTCCTCATCAATTTTAGGTTGGAGATAAGATGTGGCTCCATCTATAGGAAGAGTGACTTCAAGGACCAAACAAGAAGCTTCATCCTCTTTGGTATGGCCATACACCACCATCAAAGAGATTGCTAAAAATGCATTTGAGATAAATCTGCCATCATTTTTGGGATTGCATCCAATTTTCAATGTTGAGCTATTGCGTCCTTATTTTCCTCCCTTGCTGGATATTTCAAAGGTTGTCAAGCACATTCATAATACATAATTGAATCAATAAATTATTGCTCCACTACAAAGTGATCATGTCATTGAGGTTATTGTGAAGACTTTGAAGAAACAACAAATTCCCCTCTATTGGGTGGTTCGAGTTGGTTAGTTCTCACACCAGGGCAAGTGGTTGACTAGGGAATAGATTGAAGCATGGTTTCCTTATATGTTGTAGAGTGTTGACGCAATGGGGCCCATTGCCTTTCAAGGAGGGAGGAATGATCCTATAGTAAATTAGGAGCACTTGGGTGGCATTGGCACAACTAGAGATGGAAAATATTGAAAATCCAAATTTTCGGTATTTTCTACATTTTTGTATATCACATTTTCAGAGCTCTTCGGAGTGGAATTTGGCCTTGAAACTATCATCAGTCCTTTGAAATGGATAGTTGAATGCATACTTTTCAAGGGACTGAAATTAGAGCTCTTGGAGATCTTTCCAACGATGTATAGAAATCCGGATTTTGACCATCGAGCTAGGAGTTATGACCCCGCCAAGTTGGGGTAGTTAACTACACATGTTTTTTTGAAAATTTCTGTTTTGTTTGTTATTTTTCCACATCCAGCTGTTCATTTCAAATTCTAAAGGATGTGGTGACTGTTGAAATTCATCTCAAATGTATAAAATTTCAGTTTGGAAGATAATGAATGAGTTTTTGGAGCGACATACATCTCTTTTCGAGTTTTCTGTTCTGTTTTCTTTGTTGAAAAGTTCACAATACTGCAGGTTGCACACCAAGTATTGTCCATCAAATTCTTAATTTGGATAAGGTGTACAAAGTAGTATACCCCTTCCTTTTTGTAGAATTCCTTGAGATGTTTTGAGAGAAACTCACTTAAATTATCAGATCTAAGTTCAGATCTAAGTGCATCGACTTATTTACTTGGTTGTTTTTCAACCTAGGATTTCCAAGCTTGTTGCTATTTTTGGATTTGTTTGTAGAGTTTTTGCATCAGCATTTTGGATCACACTTTGTGACCCATCATCAATATATTAGAAAGCTAAAGGAGAAACAATGGTTAGTTGTAGATCATTAGGTCATTATAATTAGAAATATTTAAGTATTTATTATACCTATTTTAAATATGTATATATATGTATATATATTTTCTTCTAATCATATTGTGGTCTTTATTAGACTTATCTACTCTTCTGATACAACTATATTTGTATATAGATTCTTATGTTTCTTCACTTTTAAGCTTCTCCTTGTGGTTTTTCTTGCTTTGTCATATTTTTGGCTTTTTAAGTTTTGTTTCTAAAAATAATGCCTTGTGCCTCAAACCAGGTTCAACCTTCCGCCCCCTTCTCCTCCTCCCTCCCTCTCCCTGACCCTCTCTCTCCCCTCTTTTTAACTTGTCTTGGTTTGCAACTAACCATTTTTGTTTTCTGTAGCTCTTGATTATCCTAATGATGGATCACAGAGTGTGATGTAAAACGTTGATGCAAAATCTCTAACACAATTGAATTTGGAAATAGCAATGAACAACATTATGGATTGTGGAAATCTGATATCATTGATTTCCAAGTTATAGAGTTAGAAAAACAATCAAACTTATTTTTTAGAAAATAAATCCATGTTTTCGTAGAAAAATCATCAACCAATAGCAAGATAAACTTGGCCCCAAAATAGGAGTATGTACTAAATCTAAAACTCCTTTGGTTTGCCATGCTTTTTTAGTATCAAGCGAGCGTCGATTTCGTTTGCTCAATTGATACCTTGTACATACATTTTGACTTTCTTGAATGGACAGAAGTCCATCCATGATATTAGTCTAAATGAGTGCAAACAAATACCTACAATTAAGGTGATCATACTTCTCATGCCAAAGTCCATTAGTACTTTCAACCAATGCTAGTGCATGTGTCTTTCTTGTTTTGTGATCAAGTTTATACAACCCCATTTCATCCATACCTATAGTAGTCACTTTGAAGAGTTGTTACCATACATTTGTTTCCTTGAAACTTTGCACAATGAGTAGTGTTGTTAGTAACATCATTAATACAAAGTCAGTTTTTGTTCATGTTGCAATCAATTTGTTATCTCGAGGAGTAGTTATGATACATTTGTTTCCTTGAAACTTTACACAAAGATAGCAGTTTTTAGTAATCTCACTAAAAGAAAGTAGGTTTTAGTTCATGTTAGGGACATATTGAACATCCATAAATTTATAATTAACAACATTGTTCAACATAACCCTAAAATCTCCACACCCTCTAACAAAATGAGTCCAACCATCACCCAAAAGAATAGATTCTCTGCTACTCTTGTCCTCAACAAAACCTACCTACCAATCTTTGTGACATGTATAGCATCAAAATGCTTGAGTTGAAGTATTAGATTGTTGACTCGATAGAATAGTTTTGGGACACCACAAATGCAAAATCATTTGTTGCTTCTCCTTCATCTCCCCCAACAATGTTTGCATACCGTCATCTCCTTTGGCCACTTGTAAGATCTTTTTGTTTCTAACAAATTTTTTCAAATTATCCCAATTCTCGACATTGGTAACCCTACAATTAGGATCTCTTTGATGAATTATTGCCTTTTGAAGATTCATCTAATCAACTAGTTACTTTATTTAACATGCCTTTTCTTTTAATTTGTGCATTGAATGCACTCTTTGTGGTGTTTGAAGTTATTGCTTTTGATTGTTCTTGCCTTCATTCCTATTGTAAGAGAACTATTGACAACTTGTCAAAATCAAGCTCTCGAGTCTCTGCAATCAAGTACATGGATTGGAAAACTCTGCATGATCAAATCAATCGAATCCTGATCATCTATTGGCTTTTTTATAGCCACAAATTAATCATTGAGGCCCGTTAGATGCAAAACATAGTTAGAAATAGAGCCACCTCCATGTAACTTAGTGGAAAACAAAAGATTTTTCAAATATAAAGCTCTCCTAGCTTTTGATGCATGATATTTAGTTTTGATATTTTCCTAAAGTGTAGTCACATTAAGCATTTTGAACCTTTGGGATTAGTGCATCTGCAACAAACAACATTAGAAGCACTAAAGCTTTTGAATCAGGTAAAAACTATGTCTAGATTGTAATGTTCCCTTTTGGGATCACCTTCTATTTTGCCCTAAAATCACAATTCCAGACAAAACCAATAGCAGATTATAGTTAAAGATACAGTTTCCTACACAAAATTGAAATGATTTAAATTTGGTCATGGAAACCTAGCAACCATGTTAGATAAATATTTAATTCTATGTCTAAGAAAGATTACCTATAACAATATAACAAGTCCCAAGGACTATGTGGGCTCAACCATAATGAGGAGGTCATGGTGAGGTGCCCCAAGTATCCTCCCCTTATGATCGAAGACCCTCTTCATTTACTTCAATAATTGATTCACTCGGGGATAGTTGGGAAGCTGCACGATAGGGTGCCCTTCTAGCAGTTCTCCCTATGACAAGGTGCCCTTTTAGCAGTTCTCCCTAATAGGGTGCTCTCTTAGCAGTTCTCCTTAATGCAGTCTTGCCTCATCCCTTCATGATCCATTGTCACTAAATTACTATTAACAACATCAGTAATTATATGCTACCTCTGTTAATAATATCTATAATTATATGCTACATAATATGCTATGATGTCAATGCTTAATGTTTATGATTTCTGATCAACAAAGCATCATACCACAGTGTCTGTTTATGTTATTGCACTGGTTGAATCTGCTGTATACTTCTGAAGGCTTATGCTGGTGGTTGATTACTCTTCTCCTGTTTATCTCTGCCTTAAAATCTCATTATATTCTATTATGTATATTTCTGCTCTATTGATCTTTATCCTTCTCTACTGATATGTCTTTATTTCTGCCTTAGATCTGCCTCTTTTCCTCTTCCTGTTTATATTTCCTTCATATATGCTCCTATGTCTCTTTTAATTCTGCTCCTAGATCTCTATGTCTGCTCTTATTTTCTTCCTCTCTTATATACTTATACTTTTTAAATCTGCCTGTCCATGTTCCCCCGATTCTTATTTCACACTCATATCTTATATCCTTAGGCCTTCATAAAAAGTGGCATCTCTTTAAAAGGAGATAACCTTTTGAGAAGTCACCATCCTTTGTAAGATGGTTTAATTCATAATCACCCTTATGACATACCATCATTGTCTTTAAACAATCCTAATTTCTGTCTAAATAGTCTTTATCGCTGCCTTGAACAGTCTTTAGTAGTTACCTTTAATCACTGCCCTTCCTATTCTTAATCGCTGCCAATATGAATCATGGCACTTAAGGTAATCGCTGCCTTTTCATCTTTAACTGCTGTCTTATACTTTGTTATTTGGTGTTTTTAATATATTGTATATTTGTTTATATTAGTTATTATTATATTATAATAGTACTATCAGATTGTTTATATTCATATATATCTTTATATTTATTTATTTATAGATCATAATAATATTTAATTTGTTAGCATTTTTATTTAAATATTTATAATGTTGTATTCGATAGTCATAATTATAATATTATCTTTGATAATTATAATTATGGTAATATTAAATGGATAATAGGTATTTTATTTATTCACTTGCTTTTTGATGCTTTATATCTGTGTTACGATTTCGGGGATATGACATAGATTCCTACCATTTTAGGACACTAAACTAGATTTTGGGTTTATGGAAACAATTAAATTGGGAGACTTGTAAAAACCAATTTACAAGGCTATTTTAGACCACATGACTGACATGCAATGTGGTAAACTTTTAAGAGAAATTTTTGAATCGTTTGAAAGATATTTGTGTTCCATGACATTAGGGGATAGGAACCATAGGATGGTAGAGGATGTGTTTTGGGATTTTTCAAATATAAAATTCTCCTAGCTGTTGATGCTTGATATTTTGTTTTGATTTTCCTGAAGTGTAAGCTGCATTAGTGGTACTTCAAACCTCTAAAATCAGTGCATCTGTGACATACAACTTTAAAAGGACTAAAAATCTTGAGAATCGGTTAAAAACAATGTCTAAATTCCTACCATTTTAGGACACTGCACTAGAATTTGGGTTTACTAAAACAATTAAATCGGGAGACTTGTTAGAGTTGAAACAAACCCAATTCACAATGATATTTTAGAGCCCACTAATGTGATGTGGCAATCATTCAAGAGAAAATTTTGAATGGTTTGAAAGATATCAATGTTCCATGGCATTTTGGGGATGGGGATGGTGGGAAGGCAGGGGTTTTATTTTGGGGGATGGCAGTCCAGGAGACATTTTTGGGGGACGATGGGGGAAATGGCAGAATATATATATGGATACTCAATTTTCTACAAGTTTCACTATCCATAATATTAAAATTGAGACAGTGACAGAAGTATAGCAGGACCAAAAAATTATCAGCAATAAGCATATCATGACAGCAGTGACATCAGTATGTGTCATTAGGATGGTGACAGTCGTACATATCTTCTAGCTGTATATTTCCACATGAACTGCCTCCTCAATTGAAAGTGTATACCATTTTATGAAGTTCATTTATTTGTATCTGGAAAAAAATGGTTCAACATAAATTCTCCAGCTTTGCATGATCTGTGTTTTGTGGGTGTGATCTACCAACTCAACAGAAAGTGTGTACCATTTTATGCACTTTACTCCAACTTGAAAATGGAATGTTGCCATAAATTCTCCTTGCCCTATTTCCATGTGAACTACAAGAACGAAGCAAACACATCTAGATCAGGTTTGAATGACATTATTATGACAAGGTATAGTGCTCCCTCAAAATAGGCATGGTCTGAAAGGTCAACCATGCATACATGATGTTTTATTATAGGCAAATTACAACTGGAGAGATCAATTCAGTTTAAGTATTTGCAGCTGTCATTTTCTAGGATTGCATGGCTAGTTTCAAATAAACACAAACGACTTGAAAGTCAAACATACATACATATTGTTTAACTATAAGCATAATAAAATAAGACTTGATTGGAGAATTGAAGTATTTACAGTCATCGTCTACTAGATCGGCATGTCGAGGATGCCTTTTAAAAATGTTGTTTTTACATAAATTCAATTATTTTTTGAAAACATGCAAAATTCCCATTGTTTGGTATGCCTAGATGTATCGGGGACAGTTGAGGGATGTCTTAGACATTGCCGGTCACCCTTGGGACTGCGAAATGTCTTGTAGATGTTTCTTAATGTTCTGTGCCATTTTGCGGATGTTTGAAGGTTTTGGGAAAAATGGATGTCACCAGCTGTTCCGTCGTTGCCATCTCTGAAACACAATGGGGGATGGTGATTGCAGTTTCAGGGCCAGGGATGTCCCCATGAACATGGACGATAAAACACTTATCAGATACATTATAGAGCCTTATTACATAACATTAGAGCTGAATAAATTCACACGAGAGTCAACACACAAATTAACAAAATTTCATTGCTTTCATTGGTAATCTTTAGAGTATGGGGGGCCACTCTTAATGATTAATGTGCATATATATTAATTTATATATTTACTAGTTTCTATAATTATATACTTTCCAGATCTACTCAGATAACTAACTTATTAAAACAATTTCCATGAAAAGTTAAGAATGGAAATCAACACACAATAGCAGCCAAACACAGGCGTTTAGCATTTTACAGATGCCTTATTGACAGTCTGCATTTGTTGATCTTGAGTCCTTACAGACAATGTAGCAGCTGTGACATAGAAAACAACCATGTTGTTGTTTTCACAGCATGCAAATAACAGTAAATAAAAATCATTTAATATTATGTCAAAAATGGTTATACAACTGTCCTCACAGCATGAATGAGAAATCCATTGAAATCATTCACAAAGGTTGAAGCTTATTTTTCTATCTTAAGAAATACTTTCCAGTAATCAGAAAAAAATTGCATGTACTGTTTTTCTATTTTCTACATACGTATATCTTGCACCTTTCTTCAGATGTAAGTACATTAAGAAATTGCATTTGGAAAGGTAAAAACTTAAAACTTAAAAATAAAACGTGTGATAGGAGCTACTTGCTCTTTTATTAAATGGAAAATGACAGAAGGGTGGCTTTGCCCAAGTTTTCTTTAACAGGTTATCAGGAGTGTAAACTGCAGGTTCAGGTTCAGGGTCTATGGAGCAATCAAAACTGAGTATACCAAAAAAATTGTTTTAAAATAAATATGTTTCTAATGTTTTTTTCCACCATACCAGGGATGTTACCTATTTCTCTGGGGGTAGGGGATGGCAGGGGGCGTTTCCTACCCTTTTCTGTGTCTCTGAAACGTTTCTGGTTGAGGGCAGGGTCAAAAGACATAGGGGTTACATAGCTTATCGTATAAGTCAGAGAATCAACGATACTTCCTACATTCTATAGTAAGTACTACAAAGAAAGCAGTACCTACAACCTATGTACAACCGTGTGCCATCTGTAGCACAAACAAAATCTACACCACTGCAATTCTCTAACAACATCAAACAATTGTAGGCATTATTACAAACAGAACGACATGAATCTAATGGTTGCTTCATGCTTGTTCTCTATGAAATATTCACTATTTCTTCAGAAGTTTACATTTATCTTACAGCTTTATTTTGTTTAAGGAGTCTTGATAATTCATCAATAATGCATTTCTCAAACTTTCGTTCATTCTTATTGAGAACTATTTTGGAAGATGATTTCCACTGGTAATCATAAATGAATTAGTCGGCCTTCTTAAGTAAAACGAAAATATATTTGCTATTGGAATATTTATCACATTTTGACCATCTTGCTTATTGCTTTTTTACATGTATTTGGACCCCCATTTTGAGGAATCATACGATGTTAATGGTTTTTTGAAGCAATATTATCTCATGCAATTTCAGTTTGGAAAAACAATAAAACTGTCGGAATATGCAATGCTTAGTAATTTTTTGTGAGTAAAACTATTTGTGGCTTTTATGAATGTTGCCTTGGGAAGTGTTTAAATTATTTTTTGTTCCAAAGAATACTAGGACAATGAGATAATAATTGTCTAGACGCTTATTCACTCCCATCAACTAAGACAATGTTTCCTTAAGGATGGCACGAAAAATTTGTCATTAAAATCTAGATAGTAGCGCAAACTGGAAAAATATACTCAGGCCAGATGTTTAAGAACAATCACTGACCGTTGAACATATCACCATCAAAGTTTTTTAGAATTTTAATTCTCTTGGTGATGATATATAGATGGAAGAAGAATACATACGAATGATTACAATGCCCTTATTTTGAAATATGTGTAGTTTTATTCATATTGACATGAAATAATACAACCTCTGTTTTACATATATTAGGTTAGGATCAGACTTTGATTATTAATCTGAGATGATTTTGCCAATATGTTGAAAAACTGAGTTTTGATGAAATTTCATGTTCACAATTCAACTTCTTTTTGAGGAATTATCCTTAAAAGTTATATCATACAAACCACAAGCCTGAGTGTTTGCCTCAGACCAAGTGACATTCAAAATTTTGCTCTTAGAAATGATTTTTTCTAAATATATTGTTTATACTAGTAAAATGAAATAATTTTTTCTCCAATTTATTCTTCACTGAATTCATGTGGCCAAGAATTCCAAAAGCTTGAAGGGTTATTAATCTTATGTCAAGATGAATAACTCCCCTCTATATTAGTGACTATCCTGGATCCTTTCCTTAATCACGCTAACATTATTCAAAGAACTGCCTGCAATCACTGATGTCTTTTCATTCAAAACATCACTGATGTTTGAACTTCTGATCTTACTCGTCATTGTTTCATGATGTTTGGCTAGAGCAAAATCAACGTGTGGTGCTCCACCTAATGCAAAAAAAGAAAAAAACGTTAGCTTTTAAAATAAATAAATGCAACCTTCAACGAGTGAAATGCCATATTTTTAAGTAAACTTACTGTAAAAGTGTGTTGCTTTACAATTATAAGCAAAACATATAAAATCACAAAAAACATAACAATGTGGAAGGAGCTGAAGTTGCAAATACTATGAAGGTGAGCTACACAGAAGAAGTAAAAAATGACTCACAAAGTGTAACATCATCAAGTCATAAATTATTAAAAAAAAAGGTCGCTTGCAAAGTATAACCCAACAAGTGAACTACCATACAAATAAATGGAGAGGAAACGCATGGCAAAGTCTACTGCTATTAAACAATGTCTGTATCTGAAAAAGGGATGTGATTGGAAAACATGTAACCCCACCAAGGAAAAGCTACTTTGCAAACAGTAACTTCGACATGAAAAGGTCATTTGACAAAGTTAAATAAGAAAGACATTGATTTAATGGGAGGAGGGAAGATAACAAAGATATGAAAAAACAAGTGAGGATCCACAAGGCAAAACAAAATTATTAATAAAAGATCATAGCAAGGAAGATTGAAACCTGCAAGGCAAAACTTAATTAATTGAGACCCGCAAGCTTGCTAGATGACATACAATAATATTAGAGAAGGTGAAATCGGAATAAGATGGTTCTAAAGTGTACAGTGGAACTACAGGAAAGGGGCCAGTGATGAGCCTGAACACTACTCATTCAATAAGACAGTTTCTGTACATTAGTATTAAAGAAGGGAGCTCAGTGATACGCCTAAACCACTTATTCAAGTGTTGCATTTGATTTGGCAACAATAACTTGTAATTTTCAAGGAAATAACATCTTCCTATGACACATTTGGCAAATTATTGCTCCCAGAAAACAAGATGTTTGTGCTCAAGTAGTGATTACTTTTCTAGACAAGGTAAAATAATAAGTTTTGTGCTGATCAAAATTCTAAATGATGTTTAGTCTCTTTATATAGAACCTTCAATTTATGTATTTTTTTTATTGTTCAAAAAAAGGGTTATATGTGTATTCAATGTGCTAAACGTAACCGACAAGAAAAACTCTTGTACTGCCATATAATCCACACTTCTAAATAAGAATCACAGGTTACTGGAAAAACACAAGTATCATTGAATCCAAAAATCACAAAATACTGGAAATTGACAAGAAACTCTAATGTTTATCATTGAATCTAAAAATACTAACTACTGAAAATTGACAGTAAAGTCTGTGTCATACAATCATGTAGAGTTGTTCTTAAATATCAAGTGGTTCGATTGTCCAAAGTAAATTGTTTTAATAAATAAAAATACGGCAACTATTTAATATCTTGTATATAGATGAATTATAAAATTGGAACGACCATGTAGTTGAAGTTGGCAATTTACAGGCTTTATCTTAAGGATATGGGAGCGGCACCATAGAGGATATAGGATTTTCAGCTACCAAAAATATGAACAGCTGTTATCAAATCTACATTTCCTTATATTACCACCACAGACAGAAGAGCATAAACAAATTGCAAATTTGTCTTTGGTCCAAGCAAATTCAATAAACAGTAAAAAATTTGTATGTGCATCTGTAAGTGAAATGAAGAGACTTCAAACTTGCACAGGGTTTGAATTGCAGGTCGAATCTTTTAAACAAGATTGTACCGACTGTTTATATGAGACTCTCCCACACAGTAAGGCTAGCCGGACAGTAAATTGTCAATGCACTGCTACAACACACCGGTTGTTTATATGGGAGATCTGATGTCATGTAAATAAACCATGTGTTGACTGTTTAAGCTCTTCCGTAAGGGTATCACAGCAGGTATTAGGGAAAGCCGATCCCTTGCACATCAAATCTGAGGCATTTCTATTGCTAATTTAAAAAAAATTCTAGCCAAGCTTTCATCCCAGTTATTCTCATAAAAGACACAACATTAGAACATTAAACATCAACATTTCAAAACCATTTAAGGCTAAACAAATTAAGTCACTTAAACAAAATAATTCTTCATAAAGATAAACCCGATATAGCTAATTCAAAACTCAAAATCTTTGAAGTAGATTAACTGACCTGCAAACCAGAGCACCAATCCGCAGAGAATAAGCACAAGGGGAATAAAATGTACAGAATGCTCAGCCTTAAACTTCGATTGCTTCTTCTCATCTACATCCATTAATTGCGTATACCTCGGCAAAAGATCGAAGGCCGCTGTACTTGTGTTTTTCTTGATTGGAGGCGGCGACGCTGTGAAGCTGTCGAGCGATCGACTCAAGCTGCCCGATCTGTACATTTTCAAAGCCCCGAAAACTCGTGGAAGAGAGACGCTGAAATCCGAATTTTGAAATCTTTTTGAGCTTGAAAGGAAAAGAATTTGCAGTGAAAGGCTTATTGTTTGATTGGGGTTTTGATTGTTAATAAACGTGGAGTTGCGCGTGACGGCTCGTTTGCCTGCGCGTCAAGAGAACAGATTGGAGCTTCTTGCGGGGTCTCGAACCCACGGCGATGGGTTCGCGCGTGAAGTTTCACACGTTGTCGGCTTCGTGCTGGTCCAAGCGCACGTAGACGAATTTTGCGCGAGGAATCATCTCCTTGACTTTTTGCTTGGCATTTGTTTGGTTGGAAATGGGATTTTGACTGTCGCATTTGCCGCCTCAAGTTCCGTTTTGCTCTGGGGAATACCAATGTTTACGCTGAATCGTGTTATATGGACGGTTCAGTTACATCAAGAAAAGATGTCTTGATGTAAGACAAATAAATTGATCTGGCTCGTTTGTTTTGATTAATGCCAAAATTTCTTTTACCGTGAAAACTGGCAGGAAGTGTCCTAATAAATGAATGGGCGTAGAAATATTTGAGCGTGTTAGTAGAGATAATTGAGGGGAGCCGATATTATTTAAGATATAAACAGACGTAAATAAAACAAAACACTGTAATAATATTGTTGGACCACTTGGAAAGGTGTAAAATTGAGCCGCAAGAATAGATAGTTTTTTAAATGGTTGTAAATTACAGTAATACCAATGAATAAGATACACCCCGTCGCTTATTTAATTCGGTCACATTATTTTCCAAATGTATTTTGGGAATTTTGTCTTTCTAATATAAGTCTTTTAACTTATCTTCCTCAGGGATATTGTCTTTCTAATTTAAGTATTAACTTATCGATTCGATTATATCTTTAAAATGTTATATAAGACAAATATATATATATATAAATTATTATTATATATTATATTTAATATAATGTTAATTTATTTTTAAAATAATATTATTATTATACTTAATTTATTTATTATAATAGTGGGTGAGTGCAATAATCATTAGTATAATTTTAAATTTTTTATTAAGAGAGGCAAATGCTTGTGAGGGGAGTTATGAATTGGTGAGGTCACAAATGGGGGATCTCATTCCTAATATAAATTCTCAACAATTACATCCCAATGGGGGTTTGAATATTATGACAAAAATAACAACACAACTTAACCATCACAGTTCACACCATTCCATTATTGACAATTGGTACAATTTTAATATTATGCATTATATATTTATTATATAATTATTTTATACATAATCTATATTACAATTATATTTATTAGTTTATAATATATAATATATATTATTTAACTTAATCTTATATATATAATGATGTTATTTTAAATTAATTAGTTGATAGGCTTTCCTATAGACTTGCAAGTCCAAAATTGATCGGTTACTCATGTTAAACCAACTCTTGAATTGTCGGAAAACAAGTTTCAACTACTGGTAAATTAGTTGCCATTTAATAGTAAAATCCTCCTAAATATCATATGAAATCCTCAAAAAAAAAAATCAAATAATACCTAACTTTTGTAAAGGAAAAATCTAGATTATCTTAGTGGAAAAAGTCAATTGACATAAGCCTTGAACCTCTTTTAGGTGCAAACTTGCTAGTTTGTACAAACATAGAAGAATTAATTAAAGAGTGAGTTAGTCACATAAAAATTAATATAATTATCGTATGGATTTAATTTATAAAATGGATACATTAATAATAAATATATATAAATAGTAAATAAAATATAATACTATATAAATTTATAATTTGATATTTCTTAGATAGATATTTATATATATCTTTATAGTTATAAATACTTATTAATATATTAATAATAATTAAAACATTATAGTAAATAATTCCTAATATTGATAATTTATAATATATAGTTGATAATAGCCTGAATGGGTAGTAGAGTTGGCTTGGGCAGTGAGTTTGCTCCCCATTGGTCTTGGGTTTGACTTTGCTCACGGGTTTAAGAGGTGGGACTTCTTGCGAGTGGGGATCTCACCTATAGGGGACTAGTCTCGCCCTAGCTCGCTTCAGGTACCCAAGGTACTTGGGCTGTTGGGCCGCTGGGCTAGGTCGCAGGGGCACCCTTGTAGTATCACATATATATACTATATGATATGTAATTATAATATGATCAATTATAAGCAATTTATTATAACTATAAAGATCATTGTAGGTATATATATTATAGTATATAGAGATATGTTAATATACTATTTCAATATATAATGGGTATGCGTGCACACACACACACATGCACATATATATTAATTCATTATAGTATATAATTATTTATATTATTAATAATATAATATATGAGCCCTCTCCCCCTCTCTCATTGTCTCCCTTTTTCTATCTCTATTTCTTTGTCTCCCTCTTTCTATCTCTTTCCATTTCTCCTCTATACATTTATCTTTCTCGCAACCCTCTATCTTTTCCAAGTTATTACTCCATCTCTCCCTTTTATCCTTATCTCTACCTCTTTCTATCTCTATCTCTCCCTCTCTATCATTCTCTCTTTCTATAACTCTACTTATTTGTCCTCTCTATTTCTCTCCCTCCCTCTATGCATTTATATATCTCTCCTTCTCCCTCTCTATATCCATATCTCTGACTCGCACACACACTCCTTATTTCACCCTCCCTATCTTTATATCTATATATCTCACTCACACACACTCCTTGTTTCTCCCTCCCCTATCTTCCTCTCTATCTCTCTATCTCCCCATCCTCCTCTCTCTCTATTACTCATTTCTATCACCTCCATCTCACTCTTTCCACCTCTATCTCTATCTACCCATCTCTTCCTCTCCCTCTCTATCTATATAATTATCTCTATCTCTCTCTCTCTCTATATATATATATATCCCTCTCTCTACCTATATATATCACTTCCTATATCTTTATCTGTCTATCTCTCCACCTTCCCCCCTCTCATTGTCTCCCTCTTTCTATCTCCATTTCTCCTTCTCCCTTTTCCTCTCTCCTTCCATCTCTCCCTCTCTATATTTATCTCTCTCTCTCTCTCTCATCCCTCTATTTTCCCAAGTTATATGTGTTATGAAATAACTTGCACAATGGAAGATATAATATGAAATATGTTGAAAATACTTGATAATAATATGCCACTTAGAGGGGGCAACCTCCTAATCCACTTCAAGAGGGATACCTCCAATATTCTTCAATATGAACACAATATTCAACATGATAATAACCTACTTACACCTCTTATATATACCATACTTATGCCTATGATAGCACCTAGATCAACCTAGATAACCCTATATAAGCCTTAATTCAACCTAAATAACTAAAAAAAATATAATAATTATAATGAATTAATTAATAGTTAAGGTAGCCACACGTTGAATACTCATAAAACTATGCACACTATAGGGATAGGGGCATAAAACTTCCCCCCTTTTTACAAAAGAATTGTCCTCAATGCTATCTCTTTCTTTTTCTTTTTTTCATCTCCTTTTTTACTTCCACTTCTATTGTTGCTTCTTGTTCTCATTCTTGTTCTTTTTCTTTCTCTAGATCTTGTTCTTGAACCATTATCACTCTTGTTCTTTCTCTTTCTCTTGATTTTTCTCTTTTTCTTGTTCTTTTTCCTTTTCTTCTTTTTTGTGGCTACTTTTTGCTGTGAAGTTCTAGAAAGATAATTTTGTAATAAATCATACAAATGAAGTCAAAATACTATTTTTTTATGTAACTTACCAAGGCCTAGATTGTACTTTCCCAAAAAAATCCAAAAAACTTAGGTGTTTTGCAGCCTTGAGAGAAAATTTGTTGGAAACCCCAATTTTGTGATAAATCCCTTTCTTATGCTCCAATTACTATTTTTTTTGTAGGCTTCTCTCTTGATGAAAGCTACAACACCCTTCAAATGTCACTTAAATACCTTCATAAAAACCTCCACAAACTTGCATAAATAGTGCAACAATAACCTATAAATTTGGTATTGAAATCTAAACCAAGTTTACATAACAATGTGCCAACCCTATTGGCCTCTTAGTACATAATTTGAATCTTATTTTACCTCTAAATAACAATCTGAAACACACACTCAAAAACCCCAATCAATCTGATCTAAACAAAAAATATGATGGATTCAAAACCCCAAAACTATGCAAGGAAAACTAGACAATTTCACATTGAAACTTACAAACTGTTTGCAAAACACAGGCCAATATTATTGGATTCTTATTACATCAATTAAAAAATCACATGGGCCTGATATTAGGCCTGCAACACATGTTAATTTTCAACATCAACACTTGCAACACAGTCCTCTCCTTCAATCTTGCTTTCTTCTCCCAAAGATTAACCTACAATCTTCTTCCTGTAGCTAATCCTGTCTCTCCCCAACTTGCAAATATTAATTTGCTGTTCTTATACCTCAACACCTGTAACATTCATGGCTACCAACAACCTTCAAGGTAGGTTCTACGACCTCCTTTCTTCTGTCTCACCTTTCAGTCTCCATGCCTTCAAAATTCTTCTTGAAAAACTTTTCAATAAATAGTGGTTTTCTAATTTCCTGTACCACCTGTCTTGGAATTGATTTCACATTATTTTTTTGCCTCCACCAATATGGCACGACCCATGCTGTTGCTGCACATGAAAACCTTCAAAAATATAATTAAAAATAATTTAAAACTCATTTCTAGCAACCTTTTCAAAGATGTGATTTTTTCAGTTTTAAATTCTTCCTTTTTTGACTCCCAAAAAAGCAGAACAATAAAGCAAGGTTTAGGTGCCCACTCCTCCACTCCCTAATTTTTAGGGATCATGATGAAGTGTTGTAACTCCTCTATTTCAAAAATCCAAAACCCTAATAATATTTTTGGATAATTTGCAATTAAAGACTTAAACTGCTTTTTCACCCCACAAGTCAATTTGTCAATTATGCGAAAGAGATTTTATTGAAAATTTTAATTATTAAAAATATACTATTTTTCCCCTCATCATGAAGTTCAAGCCAAAATTAATTTATTCAAAAATCCAAAAATGATCAACCAAAATTAACCTCTTCTTTTTTTTGTTTGATACATGATTGTCAATTACCATAGATGCTCCTGCATTAGACACCCACGGTAAAAAAATTTGTGAGCTTGGTCTCACAAAATGGAGTTGAATGGTAAAACCATCCTTTCAGGTTGTAAACAACCCTCAGCAAACTCCATTACTAAAACTGGTACCTCTGATTTGTTCTTCTTTCTCCTCTTTCAACAGTTAGTTGGAACAAGCAACCTCCTTCTCTGACAACTTTTCATTCCATTCATCTCTCCTCTCAAGGACTTGTATCCACCATGTACTATCCTTCTCCTAATACCATATATTATCTTCTTTTCTTTTGTGTGATTCAACCCACCATAAACTGACCACCTCCACCAAGTTTCACCTGCAACATCCTCTACAAATTCTACATCCAAATATGTATTATCCAAATAACAATCAAAATCCACTATATCCTTATACAAATATGCAATTACTACTCCATGGAAAATAGAAATTTCCATCTCCATCCTATCTTCTTGCTTGAAATCCTCTTCTACACTCACCAAAGAAGGTATAAAATCATTAAAACTAAATTCAAAATGAAAATTTACCTCATTCTTGTTTGTTGCCCCAACATCTTTTTCTTCATTCTTCGCTGCATTATCATTCTCAACCTCATCAAAGCATTCATTAAAAGATTTCACCTCATTACCTTTTGAGGAAATCTTCACTCCACCTTCTATCAACACTTGCCATTATTTTTCTACCGCTGAAATCTTTTCATCTACACAAGATCCACTCTCATCTTCATCATAAAAATGAAACATATTATGCATTACCTCTTTCTCTTCAACCTTTTCTTCACCACTATCTGCTGCCATATCTTCTTCACCTTCACTCTTAGCTACACTTTCATTTTCCATTACTTTCAAGTCCTCCAAAGGAAACTCATCATCCTTAACCATTATTGCACTTTCCTCCTCTTTTCCCTTTTTATCCTTTTGGACAAGGATTTCCACATTTTTCTTTTCATCCTTCTTCCCTAGACACAAAGTTTCACTTGCAAACATATCAATACCAAAAGAACAATAAGATTCAACCCTTCCCATTTTCTTTTCGTTTCTATCCTTATTATCTACTACAACTTCTTTTGTCACTTCCTCTTACCTATCCTGCAAAGGATTCAAAACATATTCTTCCCCATCCTTTATGATACTATATGTATTCTTCCTACCATCATGTAGAGCTCTTCAATCATACAAGCATGGTCTACCCAAGAAAATATAGCATATATCCATAGGTACTATATCACATACAATCACATCCTTATATCTAAAAATTTGAAAATCAACCACACATTGCTCACTTACCCATATTTGGCAATCTCCTTGCAACCAATAAATGTAGTATGGAGTAGGATGCTTGATTCTTTTCAATTTTAGCTTGTTTACCATCTCTTCAGATACAATATTATTGGTGCTACCACTGTCCACAATGACTTTGCAATACTTCCCACTCACTTTACACCTTGTTTAGAATAAATTACTCCTCTGGATGGGCTTTTGATTCTCTGTTTGTGGCTCTAAAAATTCTTTCTTCATCACAAAACATTCTCTTGGCTTCCAAGAAATTTTTTCAAACACTTTTTCACTCTCTTTGCAACTGCTTCACTCTCTACTTGTAGGTCCTGGTGCAAACTGTCTCACATTGGCGCTTCTGCCTGCACACTCAAGAACAACTAGCTCTGATACCACTGATGGAATAAGGCTGCAACACCCTTCAAATTTCACTTAAATACCTTCATAAAAACCTCACACAAGCTTCCATAAATAGTGCAACAATAACTCAAAAATTTGGTATTGAAATTTGAACCAAGTTTACATAATAATATGCCAACTCTATTGGCCTCTTAGTACATCATTTGAATCTAATTTTCCCTCTCAATAACCATCTGAAACAAACACTCAAAAACCACAATCAATATGATCTAAATATAAAATATGAGGGATTCAAAAGCCCAAAACTACGCAAGCAAAACTAGACAATTTCACATTGAAACTTACAAACTGTTTGCAAAACACATGCCAATCTTGTTGGCTTTTTATTACATCAATTCAAAACTCACATGGGCTTGATATTAGGCCTGCAACACATGTTAATTTGAAAAATAAAAACCTACAACATAGTCCTCTCCTTCAATCTTGCTTTCTTCTCCCAAAGACTAACCTACAATCTTCTTCCTGTAGCTAATCCTATTTCTCCCCAACTTGCAAATATTAATTTCTAAACCTCAAAACCTATAACATTAATGGATTCCAACAGCCTTCAAGGTAGGTTCTACAACCTCCTTTCTTCTCTCCCACCTTTCAGTCTCCCTACCTTCAAAATTATTCTTGAAAAACTCTTTAATGAATAGTGGTTTTCTAATTTTCTGTACCACCTATCTTGGAATTGATTTCACATTCTTTTTTTGGCTTCCTCCAATATGGAATGACCCATGCTATTTCTACACATGAAAACCTTAAAAAAAAAAATTAAAAATCATTTAAAACTCATTTCTAGCAGCCTTTTCAAAGATGCGATTTTTTAGTTTTAAATTCTTCCTTTTTTTGACTCCCAAAAAAGTAGAACAATAAAGCAAGGTCTAGGTGCCCACTCCTCCACTCCCTACTTTTTAGGGATCATGATGAAGTGTTGTAACTCCTCTATTTCAAAAATCCAAAACCCCAAATAATATTTTTGGATAATTTGCAATTAAAGACTTAAACTTCTTTTTCTTGCTTTTTCACCCCACAAGTCAATTTGTCAATTGTGCAAAGGAGATTTTATTGAAAATTTTAATTATTCAAAATAACCATTTATCCCCTCATCATGAAGTTCAAGCCAAAATTAATTTATTCAAAAATCCAAAAATGATCAACCAAAATTAACCTCTTCTTTTTTTTGTTTGATACAGGATTGCCAATTACCATAGATGCTCTTGCATCATCTCTTACTAATTCAATAACCCACTAAAAACTAGGAAGACATAAAGTAGAATTTTTGAAGATATGTGCTTTCCAAATAAATATGGTAGAAATACTAATTTTGTAATAAATCACTCAATTTTGCTCCAATTGCTCTAAAATCTAGATTGTAACTGCTTGAATATTCTCTTACAAAACCCTTTAAAATTATACAAAAAATTGCCAAAATCTAGGAGATATGCGTTTCACAAAATGACCTCCAAAATTAAAAAATTCCTTGTCATCATAGTACCAAGATCATGCTCTGACACCACTTGTTATGTTCAGTAACTTACACAATGGAAGATATATTATGAAATATGATGAAAGTACTTGATAATAATATGCCACTTCGAGGGGACAACCTCCTAATCCACTTCGTGGGGGATACCTCCAGTATTATTTAATATGGACACAATACTCAACATGATGATAATAACCTACCTATACCTATTGTATATTCCATACTTATGCCTAGGATATCACCTAGACCGACCTAGATAACCCTATATAAGCCTTAAGTAGACCTAAATAACTAAATAACAATATAATAATGATAATATGACTTAATTAATAGTTAAGGTAGCCACAAGTTGACTACTCATAATACTATACATATTATAGGGGTAGGGACATAACAATATCTGTCTCTCTATCTCTCCTTAGAACTATCCCTATCTCTCTTTCTCTCCCTATCACTACCTCTTTCTATCCATATCTCTCTACCTCTATCTCTCTATCTCTCTCCCTATCCCTCCCTATCTCTATATATCCCTCTATCTATATCACCCCCTTTCTCCCTCTCCATCTATCAAGAAACATGAGTTTGTTGGTAATGGAGCCTAATTGTCTTCCTAATTCAGAGGTTTTGTTTCAATCATGTTTGGATCCCTGCATCTTTAAGCTGCCACTTCTCCATTGAGACCTCTGTTGCACAAAAATCATTTACTAAATAGCACGTCTCTTTATCTCTTTCTATCCATATCTTTTTCTACCTCTATCTCCATGTCTCCCTATCTCTCTCCCTATATCTCTCCCTCTCTCTATCTCTTCATTATCCCTCTCTATCTCTCTATATTGCCCTCTATCTATATCTTTGCCTCCCTCCTTCTCCCTCTCCATCTCTTTATATTGAGCTATATCTCCCTCTCTCCCTCCTCTTCTTCTCTCTCTCCCTCTCTCCCCCTCTACTCACTCTTCCTCTACCTATTTCTCTTCCTCTCTCCTCACTCTTCACTCTCTCTTCCTCCCTCTCCCCTCTTCTCTCCCTCTCCCTCTTCCTCTATATCTCTCTATCTCTTCCTCTCTATCTCTCCCTCTCAATATCCTTATATCTCTCCTTTATCTCTCCCTCTACCCCTCTCTATCTCCCTATCTATTTATCTCATTCCATCTTCATCTCTACCTCCATCTTCCTCTTCCCCCCTCTATCTTAGACATCTATCTCTCTCTTTATCCATCCAATTCTCTCCCTTTCTCCCTCTCCCTCTTCCTATACCTCTATATCTATATCTCTTTTCCTCTTTATCTCTCTCCATATTTCTTCTTCTGTCTCCCCCTCTATCTCTATCTCATTATCTCTCAATCTCTCTCTACCCCTATATCTCCCCCTCTCTCTACCTCTATATATCACTTCCTATCTCTATCTTTCCCTCACATTCTACCCCTCTCTCCCTCTCTCTCTATATTTATCTCTTTCATCTACATCTCTCTCTCTCTCTATCTCTTTATCTCCCCATCTCCATTTCCATCTTTATCTTCCTCTTTATCTCTATTCCCCCCCCCTTCTCTCTCCCTATATTTCCCTATCTCTCCCCCTCTCTCTCCATCTTTCCCTATTGCAAACATAACATGAGACTATTGGAAATGGATCCTGGTTATCTTCATGATTTATAGGTCCTACCAATTGAACTCATTTAGTACAAAAATGTATGCAAAAAATAGACCAAAATCTTGCCTACTTGACCTTCCACACCTCTTTGGCATACCCATTGCACACCAAGGTGTGAATGCTAGTTTATATATTTTTATTATTGTGTTTTAGAGCAAGGGTACCATAAATAACTGTTATGAGGTTAAATTTTCTTAAGTACAATTAATTTAAAAAATATAGTGTTTTCGTTGATAACTTGTTATGTGAAAATTTGGATTTATATTTTGAATTTTTGTGGGATGTGATTAAAGTATTCATTGTTAATAATCATTAGATTTATTTTAATAATTTGTAAAATTAAATAATAAAAGAAATAAAACAAGTTCTTGTATTTAAATTTAGATTGAAGGAATTGTAAAGAAAAATATCTTTAATAGTTAATTTGGGTTTATTAAATATAAATTAATTTTGATTAATTAATGAATAGTTGAGATTGATACATTTGATAATTGATTTTAAAAAATAAAAAAATAAGATGGATAATGTTATTCAACTTAAACTTGATGATTGACAATTATGATGCAATCTTAAAGTTTGAATATCTTAAAACTAGAAATAGCTCCTCTTTGTTAATGGAATGATTCAAGATTGGCACTAGATTCTTGCTCTGTTTGGGATCAAGTTCATAGGTTTGTTTTAGGTCTGGAATTGTAGATTTTTCCTCTTTGTTTGGACTCTACTTTGCATAGTATGGAATTTTTCTTTGTTGTTTACTTGGATGATTTTTCTTCTACTATGTTTTTAAAAAAATTTGAGGGATAGTGATGATTAAAAATACCTAGAAAGGATGGCCATTATGTCTTGAGGATACATATTCTCTTAGATCAATCCCTCAATATTTGTAGAAAAGTTCAAATACAATAGACAAGGGCCCTAGAACACTATAGTAAAATTTGTTACTTCTTTTTAAGCACAAAATCAAAATGTGGTTATTGATTACTCCCTCAATGCTTTGGAATGGGAGAGCACTTTTGAATACCTTCAAATTTTGCAAAACGTGTATTTAGTTGACTTAAGGTAGGAAAATTAAAGAGTCTAGTTGGCCAAAATTTGAATTATTTAATTTTAGAAAGAAAAGGATTGAGTCCATGACCATCAGGTCAGCCTTGTGATTGTATAAATAACCCTTGTGGGATAAACAATCATATCTAGGTGGCTAAAAACTATACTAGGGTAGGTGCATGAGTAATGTTAGAAAATGTGAAAATAAGACAAATACATTGGAGTATGCATGTGTAAGTTAGGACCCAATCTATGGGAATGTGTGGGTGGGTTCATGAAGATGGGTAGCCAATTTGTGGAAATTCTTTTTAAAAAGTTATGAAAATTCATACCGCGAGCACGTTATAACGTGCTTGTGTTATGGCTTGGTGTGCTGAGCCTGAGGCTCGACCACAACAAGGCCATAATGTGAGCGTGTTATAACATGCTCGCGTTATGACCTATTAAAACCAAACAAATAGTAAAACGAATTCATTCTTGCATTTCGACTGTGTTTTTTCTTTTGTTGTGGCTAAAACCCCATTTTTCACACTCACATTCTAGGAGGAGGTATTGTGCAAAAATATTCATCAACGGTTGCTATTTGATCACAAGGATGCTGCCACGTCAATGAGGAGGTGTGAGAGGTAAGGATTGTTTGCTTTTTGTTTTGAATTTGTTAGCTTTAGGTTGAATTTGTTAGTTTTAGGTTGTATTTGATATTTATTTTTTTGAATTTGTAGGAGATGCAAATAAACCTACAAATCCTCAAAATCCTCAACAAGTAGAGAAAAAAAATCCTCAAGAACAAAATCCTCAAGAACAAAATCAACCACAACAACAACCTCCTCCACCAATCCCTCAACACCCTCCTGGCACTCAACAAAATTTAATGAGTGAAATTGAGAACAACAAAAAACAACTTGAGGATTTAATCAATAGGTTGAGCGATCCAAATGGTTCAACCACAGAAAGAATGACCTTGACAAATTTATTGAAAGATATGTTAAAAAATGTAGATTCAATTAGCAAAAAAATAATTGGATGGAAAGATAGGAGGTAGGCGTCTAGGGCTTAGTACACGGATAAGTTATCATATAAAGATGTAAAGGATTTAAAAATTACAAAAGGTGATTTGTGCTCATTATTCACCAACCCACACACAAATCAAAATCTTACCCTCAATGCAAAGAGGTTTCCTATTCATTGGTTCCACCACCAATAGATTAGGAACTTTTTTATGATAGGTGGTACATGGTTTTTGATTACCCACCATGCAACAGTTGTGAAGTCCCGTAGTATTTCCTTGGGAAACTATACTGTGAGTTCATATTGAACAAAATCTCAAATTATTTTGATATGAGGGACTTACAGGGGAGAGGTGGGGGGTCAACTCAGGATAGACCCGATGCATAACCGGATCCTACGCTGTAAGGGAGACAACCTCTCGCTAGGCCACCTCATGAGCACGTTGATCTCCCTTCCGTCGCGAAGGAGAGTGCCGATGTAGAGACATTGCATGCGATCAACACTTTGACCCAGAGTGTCATCCAACATGCTAGCTCTATTCTACAATGCCATCCAGGGGAGTCTTCGAGTGGTGGCCTTCGAACCCATGTGTGTCAATCTTGTGGGGTGACTTGTTCATATGACCCCACCGACACTTAGGAGGCTGCTACGTAGGATCCATTTGCAGCTATGGAGATGGAGAGGGCAGCTGACATTTTTCATGATGCGTATGGCATTGATACTCAGGTAAAAGTTAGCATGTTGATTGAATTTAATTTATTAAATTTTGATTTTGAAATGCAAGATTAACTAATTTAGTTTTATGATTTTAATAAAATTGCAGGGTCACAGTGTTGAGACTGGATACACCGGCCCTACACTTGCTTTTTTCTGCAATACACCTATTGGTGGGGTATGTAACTAGTAAAAAATTATAAATTTATTACATGTTAATAGCATTGTTTTACGAATGGTATTTTAATATGTGATTTTGGATGTTGAATAGGCTAATATTGGAGGTTTCGAGGGAAAACCTCCTAGTGCCAATGGATTTACTCAAACCTATACGCAAACATATAATAGAATAAAGAGTTTAACTAATGAATTGTACTTAATAGATTTGTGTAGTTTATATTCATGTCATTGATTACGTTGCATTGCACATCATTCAAACTCAAAGAATTACTTGACATTCCATAACTAATAACTAGATGTTTATAGATGACAAAATTTCAACTACAATATAGTTGTTTAGAAAGTCAACATAAGCAGTGATGCAATTACTTCACATAGCATAAGTAATAAGTCTAGGAGTAGCTTCCAATTGCATCTTCTTGTCATGGCATTCCATAAGACCACTTTTTACTACTCGACATCTTTTCAAACAATTTATTTCCTTGTCTATGCTATGGATGCTTGGAAGGAATTTATGAAAGAACAATAGTAAGCAATAGCATAGATAAGGCAATGAGTTTTTTGAAAAAATGCCTCAAAGAAATGCAGTCTCATGGTGATGTGCATCACCATGAGACCTAATTTCTTTGAGGCACTTTTTCAAACAACTCAACACCTTTTCTATTCTACCACATTTTCTATACATGTCTACCAAATCATTTTATCAAACAATTCATTTCCTCACTGCTATGGCTAAAAGCTTAAAAAGGTGCTTTCCAACAAACTATGGATGCTTGGAAAAAATCTATCAAAGCATATTAGTAAGCAATAGCATAGACATGGCAGTTAGTAGTTTGAAAAAATGCCTCAAAGAAATGTGGTCTCATGGTGCTGGAATGCCATTCCATCACCATGAGACCACATTTCTTTGAGGCATTTCTTCAAACAGCTCACCACCTTTTCTATGATACCGCATTTTCCATACATGTGTACCAAAGCATTTTATTAAACTACTCACTTCCTTGCTGCTATGGCCTAAAGCCTAAAATAGGTGCTTTCCAACAAACTATGGATGCTTGGAAAAATTTCTATCAAAGCATAATAGTAAGTAATAATACCATAGAGAAGGCAATGAACTGTTTGAAAAAATGCCTAAAAGAAATACTGTCTTATGGTGATGGAATGCCATGATGTGCTTTTGTTTGTAATGGCATTCCATCACCACGAGACTCCATTTCTTTGAGGCATTTTTTCAGACAGTTCACTACCTTCTCTATGCCACCACAGCTATCGTACATGTCTATGAAAGCATTTTATCAAATGGTTCACTGACTTGCTACTATGGGTAAAAGCCTAAAAACACATGCTTTCGAACAAGATATGGATAGGGAAAATAGTAAGAATGATAGTCAGAAATATATAGTTTAATGAGTACTCAAAATTTTGTTTATTATCTCATACATTATAAGTCATGACATGGATGGCTATTGTAGTTTTTGTGATTGAATAATTTTTTGTTTTATTTTTAGATGTTGCAAGCAGAAACACCTTTGAATGTGATGAGGGCAATGGAGATCGGTGTTTCATCTGCTATAGAATCCTCGATGGCTCTGGTAGGGGAGGTATGAGGCAAATTACTAAATTTCAATTTACATTTGTTGTTATAGATGTTAGTTAGTGAAAAAGAAAACCATTATTGATTCATAGTTTAATTTCTATTTGGATGGTTTATACAGGGCTTCGACACACCTTAGCTTGGGCATGTGAATATTTTTGTCATGGAGAGTGATCATCAGATGGTGGTAAGTGATTATTTTGTTAAATATATCATTTTTATAATGTAATTTCTATATATTAATGTCTTTACTTCTTATTGTAACAAATAAAACTTCACCAAGAACTAAATGCTAGGAGGAGCAGTAGGAGCACTCCTTGAGCGCAGGAGCACTCCTTGAGCATAGGAGCACTCCTTGAGCACAACATAAATGAGTGGCAAATGCATCACCATCCAATCGACAAGCAAAGGGAAAGAGTTTATTTCGAGAGCATGGAGAGCAATGAATTTTGATTCCAGAGCCCTTTGTTGTATGCCTACATGGGAGTTTTGTACATATTTTGTATTGGATATATTTGACATTGTATGCCTATATGGCATTCTCGTAATCCTATATGGCTATTTTGTACCTATATTTCATACTTATATCGACATATATTGATGTATGCCTACATGGCTATTTGGTTAATACAAATCTTTTTTATCGATGGTGTCCATATTTGCATTATAAATTCATGGTTCAATAGATATGAGTTACGTGTATTCAAGTGTATACTTTACAGTTTATGTGTATACTTTGTGACTTACTTGTGTTCCAATGTATACTTTGCGACTTACATGTTTTCATGCATATACCTTGTATTCGTGCATATACTTTGTATTAATTTGTGTATACTATGTATTCGTTTGTATACTTGAAAGCTTACGTGTTTTTGAGTACTTGTGCTTCCTTTATTCACATGTACATGATTGACTTATTCATGTGTATACTTATTAATTGGTTAGCCCTAGCATTGATCATTGTTGTCCTTCATGGTTTGTCTTGAATATTAATTGATTGATGCTAAACAACTTTATCTAAAAGCAAAAAACACATTTTCAATTGGTATTTCATAAAATGATTCATAAAAAGATTCCAATATATTTAATCCTTTGATTGGAACAACTCAATTAAACAAAGGATACATAATCTTCACAACACTTGCAAAACATAATATTCAGAGTAGATGAAGTAGTTAATTTCTTGACACATTATCATACAAACATTTATCTTGACTAGTCTTTAAACATTTTCACAACATAATCTTGATAGTGCAAAATGAATTGTTATGTTCTTGATCCGACACCATATAAACACGTCGAAAGATTTATATGTCAAATTTTTGCAATATTATTTCTTGTATAGGAAATGGACTTGGGAGAAAGCAAGTTATAATTTATAATACAAATAAGAAATGGACTCAACATTGTCCTAGACCCCCAAATAGGTCTATTTAACAAAACAACACCCTTTCAATCACTATTCGAATTGCAAAACACCACTGGGCAACATTTACCAGTCTGCAAATCCACAAAATCCATAATTTTTAGGGTGTGATTGGCCCTCTAACCCCACTATCCTCTAAACCCACACTTTTCTCAAATTTCACTAGGGTTTATTGAAAACCCCATATCCAAACCTCATACAACCTCAAAACCTCTTTCAACACTCTTCATTCTTCTTGCACAAACTTAATTGACCACCAAATTATGCTTCCCCCTGACTTTACCCACTTTTACTCCCTCAAACCTCTCTTTTTCAATCAAAACCCCTCTTTTCCCAACTAGGGAATCATTCCATAACATACTTTTAACCTCCCTTGTCCTTGTAGACCTTTTGAACACATCAAACTCCACAACCTCACCCTATTTCCAACCTATTCTAACTTATTCTCAAGCAATTTTTTCTTTTCACCTCGTCTAGCCTTGCTTTTAAGGCCTAAATTCTAAATTTTCAAGAGGGGCAACATTAGTAATCTCTTCCAATTCCTTTACCAATGCTATTTTTTTATTCCTACTCCCTATCGTACTTACATAATTGACTCAAATAACCCCACACTAACTCAAAACTAAAAGAAAGATTACAAAATGGCCTATCATGGCCTTATTTGACATTATCATGACTAAAACCACTGAACTAGACCTTCTTCATTAAATGGAGGAATAAGGTGCTCTATACCAATGATCATACACTTTTTGTGTGGAAAACTCAGACTTCTCAACCGTCGTGTGTATGTTTCTCTTTTTGATTATTTTGCATGCCATCATAAGGGATTAGGCTAATTGAACATAGCTCAGAGCAATTCCACGTGTTTGGGTGAGAAAGAGGACCATTACTAATGTAAAACTACCTATTAGGATGTGTTGGAGCAGTTTGTTTGGTCACATGCATTGCAAAACGAAAGTTGCACCACTTTGCAACTTTACACTGCTTGCATTTGACACTTTTTCCATCAAGTGAGAACTAGACACCATAGGAAAATGACTTTGAGATAACAAAAACTGAGAGAGGTTATTGTAGAGAGGCCCAACATGATCCCGTAGGATCAAACAAAGAGTTCGTAAGAATCACGGTTTCTGAGTAATAGCCTGTCAAATTTTGCTTATGTTTTGCACTTTGGATCCTTAAGGGATCAAGCCGGTTGAACGTAGCTCAGAGTGATTCTGCGTGTTTGGGTGTGAAAGAAGACCATTCCTAGCATAAATGTATCCATCTGGATGCATTCGAAGAATGCATTTGGTCACACGAGTTGTAGAACGAAAGTTGCGCCACTTTGCAACTTTCAACTACTTGCATTTGACAACTTTTTCCCCAAGTGAAAATTTGCCACCACTAGAAAATGCCTCCAAGATAGAAAAAACTGAGAGAGGTTATTGTAGAAGGGCCCAACATGATCCTATAGGATTAGACAAGAAGTTTCTAAACATCATGGTATCTGAGTAACATCATGTTGAAGTCTGCAGCCATTTTGCACTTTGAACTCTTAAGGGATTGATCCGGTTGAATGTAGCTCGAAGTGATTTTGCGTGTTTGGGTGTGAAAGAGGACCATTCCTAGCATAAAAATACCTATTTAAACATGTTAGAATAGTTTGTGTGGTCACACGAGTTGCAGAATGAAAGTTACACCACTTTGCAACTTTGGACTTTTTGCATTTGACACTTTTTCCATCGAGTGAAAATTTGCCACCATAGGAAAACCACTCTGAGATAACAAAAAATGAGATAGGTTATTGTATAGGGGCCCAACATGATTCCATAGGATTAGATGAGAAGTTTCTAACCATCACAATATCTGAATAACAACATGCTGAAGTTTGTAGCCATTTTGCACTTTGGACTCTTAAGTGATTGATCCGGTTGAACATAACTTGGAGCAATTCCGCATGTTTGGGTGTGGAAGAGGACCATTATTAACATAAAAATACCTATTTGGATGTGTTGGAACAGTCCGTTTGGTCACATGAGTCGCAAAACGAAAGCTGCACCACTTTGTAACTTTCAACAACTTGCATTTGACAACTTTTCCATTAAGTGAAAATTCACCACCACAGGAAAACCACTCTGATATAACAAAAACTGAGAGAGGTTATTGTAGAGGGGATCAACGTGATCCTATAGGATTAGAGAAGAAGTTTCTAAGCATCATGGTATCCAAGTAACAACATGCTAAAGTTTGCAGCCATTTTACACTTTGGACTCTTAAGGGATCGATCTGGTTGAACGTAGGTTAGAATGATTCTACATGTTTGGGTGTGAAAGAGGACCATTCCTAGCATAAGAATACCTATTCAAACATGTTGGAACAGTCCGTGTGGTCACACGAGTTGCAGAACGAAAGTTGCACCACTTTGCAATTTTGCACTGCTTGCATTTGACACTTTTTTCATCAAGTGAAAATCTGCCACCATGGGAAAACCACTCCAAGATAGTGAAAATAGAGAGAGGTTATTGTAGAGGAGCCCAACACAATCCCATAGGATTATATGAGAAGTTTATAAGCATTACGGTATTTGAGTAACAACATGTTGAAGTTTGCAACCTTTTTGCACTTTGGACTCTTAAGGGATCAATTTGGTTGAACGTAGCTCAGAGCTATTCCGCGTGTTTGGGTGTCAAAAAGGACCATTCATAGCATAAAAATACCTATTCAGATGTGTTGGAATAGTTTGTGTGGTCACACAAGTTGCAGAATGAAAGTTGTACCACTTTGCAACTTTGCATTGCTTGTATTTAACACTTTTTCCATCAAGTAAAAATTCGCCACCACGGGAAAACCACTGCGAGATAACAAAAACCAAGAGAGGTTATTGTAGAGGGGTCTAATGCAATCCCATAGGATTAGATGAGAAGTTTCTAAGCATCATGATATCTGAGTAACATGTTGAAGTTTGCAGCCATTATGCACTTTGGACTCTTAAGGGATCAATCCAGTTGAACATAGCTCAGAGTGATTCTACGTGTTTGGGTGAAAAAAAGGACCATGCCTAGCATAAACATACCTATTTGGATGCGTTGGAACAGTCTGTTTGATCACACGAGTTGCATAATGAAAGTTGTACCACTTTGCAACTTTCAACAACTTGCATTTGACAACTTTTCCATCAAATGAAAATTCACCACCACGAGAAAACCACTCCGAGATAACAAAAAATGAGAGAGGTTATTATAGAGGGGCCTAATGAAATCCCATAGGATTAGACGATAAGTTCTAAAGCATCACAATATCCGAGTAACACCATGTTGAAGTTTGCAGCCATTTTGCACTTTGGACTCTTAAGGGATTGATCCAGTTGAACGTAGCTTGGAGCGATTCTGCATGTTTGGGTGTGAAAAAGGACCATGCCTAGTATAAAAGTACCTATTCATATGCGTTGGAATAGTCTATGTGGTCACATGAGTTTCAAAACAAAAGTTGCACATCTTTGCAACTTTGCACTGCTTGCATTTGATACTTTTTCCATGAAGTGAAAATTTTCCACCATAAGAAAACCACTTCGAGAGATAAAAAAATTGAGAGAGGTTATTGTAGAGGGACCCAACATGATCTCATAAGATTAGATGAGAATTTTCTAAGCATCATGGTATCTGAGTTGCTGCCCTTGTAGATTTTTATGGAAAAGGGCATGAAAAATGAGGTTTCACCCTAGGGTTTGATCAAATATTGCATGTAGAGGTTGGGTGATTATCTTTTGAGTTTGTACAAGTGATTTTAAGAAGGTCTGAGGTGGTGGCATGTTCTGGTAAGGTATGGAACCATTCCTTTCAATAAACCGTCCTCATACTAGCATAAAATAATAGTTTTGTGGTTTGGCATGGTGGAGCGAGTTTCCCCTGAGAAAAATTATGGATTTGAGGGTTTGGATACATGAGAATTTCTGCCCCAACAAGTTTAGGGGGTTGTTGAATGTTTAAAGGTATGTTCCTTTGTAAATTAGGCCTAGTTAGCCTAATTAAGACAATGAAGGTCATTTCTGATGCACATGTTCCGATATAGTCACTATTGATTTTGAAGTATGTGTTGTAACTCAATAGTGGGTATCTAGATTAGTCATTTATTTGTGAAGTAATTTGAGAAGTTATGATAAAAAATTTCTTATTTCCTCAAATCTGAGTTAAAAGACTTCAAAATACTTTGAAAATTTATCTAACTCCTTGCTCTGAAGAAAACTAATCAACAATCAAAATATAAGGTGTTGTACAATCTGCACAAGTTTGAAGCAAAAATGGAAAAGTGCAGCAAATCTATAAAACATCATCGTTTATTTACTAATTTTGCAATTATGCAACTAATGCAAGTTTTGCATTTTTACACCAAATGACAACTTTTGTGCAATATCACTTCTCTAATCACCTAATGACCTGTTTGAGACTTTGAATACATTACATATGACCTTCACATGACCTTTTTCACATTGTTTACATTTGAAAATTCAAATTTTGTAAATTTGCCTATTGAAGGCATTTAGAGAACAAGGTGCTCTTTCACCAAACATGAACTTCGAAATTTCAATATTTTTGTATATCTCATTACAAGTAAATCTCATTACAATGCCTTAGGTACTCCGATCTCATATATATTTTACAATGTCACTCATACATTCAAGATTCTCTTTAAATGTCTACATCATAGGTGCTCATGAGTACGTTAAATTCAATTGAGTAACTTGAGATTTCCTTGCTAAGCTTCACACGCTCTTTTATAATGGCTTTAAATCAGAATTGAGATTTATCAAGATCATCGAAATAAGGATGTTGCATTGCTTTTTTGGCTGAGATTCTCTTTGATGGCTCATAAATTAGGATTTTCTGCAACGAGAGATCAATCAATTTTTAGTAGTTTACTTACAAATACACAAAGTAAAAGAAGAAAATGGAAGAGCATCCAAAATGGAAATGAAATGAAAATAGATGGAAGGTACTTACAGATAGGCATGTCAGTTTCTCAACTTAGTCACTCCTGGTCATAAATCTTCACTAGGAGTTCCAAGATACCTATTGCACACAACACCTCGCATGAATAGAATAACTTGAAATTCAAGATGCTCTTATAATTTCTACATCATAGGTGTTCATGATAAGATTAACTTCAAATGAATAAATTGAAATTCCCTCACCAAGCTTCGCACACACTTTTGTAATGGCTTAAAATTATAATTGAGATTTGTCAAGATCATCAAAAAAAGGATGTTGCATTGCTTTTCTGGCTGAGATTCTCTTTGATGGATCATAAATCAACATTTTTTGTAACGAGAGACCAATCAATTTTTAGTAGTTTACTTACAAACACACAAAGTAAAAGAAGAAAAATAAAGAGCATCCAAAATGGAAATGAAATGAAAATAGATGGAAGGCACTTACAGATAGGCATGCCAGTCTCTCAACTTAGTCACTCCTAGTCATACATCTTCACTAGGAGTTCCAAGATACCTATTGCACAAAACACCTCTCATGAATAACATAACTTGAAATTCAAGATGCTCTTATAATGTCTACATCATAGGTGCTCATGATAAGGTTAACTTCAAATGAATAAATTAAAATTCCCTCACCAAGCTTCACACACACTTTTGTAATGGCTTAAAATAATAATTGAGATTTGTCAAAATTGTCAAAATAAGGATGTTCCATTTCTTTTTTGGCTGAGATTCTCTTCGATGGCTCATAAATCTGCATTTTCTACAAGGGGACACTAATCAATTTTTAGTAGGTTACTTGCAAATAGGAAAAGTAAAAGAAGATGTTAGCATTTCCATCAAACAAATTAATGTGCAAACAAGTATAAATTAATAAGAACCGATGTGCATACTTACAAATTAATCCAACGAACCATTCAGGTTTGCTCTACTTTTTATTGTGTCAAGTATTGCCTCATGGTCAGACTCATGAACCTTCCACAAGGTCTTGTTCAAAGGTCTACCCTCATATTTGGTCAAACAAACATTGGATGCCATGACAAGGTTCGAGTAATGAAGAATCTTACGATGCATGTCAAAGTCCTAAAACAACCAATGTTTAACACTCTTATGTGGGTACCTTCTAAGCCACGTTCCAGTAACAACAACTGAGCCTATAGGGTATTCAATTTTTTCTCCATCTATAACTTGGGCCTCCAATTTATTTTTGGCCTCAACACACCGACACAAGTAATAGTCCATTCCCTTTTCTTTGTCTTCATTTGCAATAACTGCATAAACATGCCCTGCATTGATATGTGTAGCAAATCTCTTGAAATTAGTCAACATTACGAATACAATACAAAGTAAGATAAAAATATGGAATTTCAAAAACCAAGCAAGCAGATATATTACCTAGTTGAACTAGATATGATACATGGTCAAAGTCGACCGATGATTCCATCTGTGTTAGTTCCATTGCCGTCAGAGGCTGATAAATGTGAAGTGGGCTAAGATAACTTGTGAACCATTTGTCAACCCATTCCCCTGACTCACAATCATTCTAGGCTTGCATTGTAAATGAAGAACAAAAGAATGCCATCTTCTGTGTATCGATACTCCACGAACCTACATTTGAGCTAAGGAAAGAGTGTACCTCACTTGATCCTGTTAGTGTACAATAATCCTCATATGGTGCAATGTTAGTATCATCCATCAACCAAAAAAATCTATGAACTGAAGATGTACCTTCATTTTCTAGACCCATCGAAGCATTACACCACTCGATGATTAATCTTGCATATGTCAACTTTGCACTATCTTTAGAATTTAACTCTTCTTGTGCTAATGCTCTTTTTATGCATGCTCCTGCACCCTCATGCTCCCCCTTTCCATGCCTGACCTCACAAAAATACCACATATGTTGTACACCTATAATGACATGCATCATATTCAACTAGCAGAACATGCATGAGTTCTTGAACTGTGCTACATAGTTATTCGACCATATTATATGCCAATCGTATGTTATGCCCCTTTGAGCCAAATCACTGTAGAACATCTAGAAGCAACCTTGCACGAACTTTGGTGAATGTGTGCGATCATCACTAATATAAAAGTGATAGTCCCTGTATAAGAGCGAATTTTCACCCTAGGCACAATTCCCCTTTTTGTCTTTATACACTTTAGAAAACCAAAGTCGGAGGGTTAAATTTACTTAAGCCCACTATTGGCTATCCACGTGGAGCCTATTTTGTGTGTCGGTGGAGGTGTTTCTGTCGGGGACGCCCGCACTATGCGCTTACGTCCATGGAAGATTCCTGCAGCTGAGCCAGTAGAGGCATTACTCTTCCCATTGGCAGTGAAGTTGTAACACCTCCTTTGGCCAATCAACCTGAATATGGTCGTTTTCTTCTTCATTCCTTCATATTCACTCTTTCAATTTACATTCCAATGCTTTAGAACTCTACACAACATTCAAGCCAACTCTTGATCACTTCAATCTCTCATACTCTCACTCTCACAAGCTCACTTTCACTCACTTCCAACCATTCTGAGCATTCCATTGCAGCAACATCACACTCCATCAACTCAGTAGAGCACGATTGGGACCACACCATTTGCAATAGAGGCTTGAGTTCCTCTCATTTCTCCCCAATGTAGCCTTGAGTGCTCTTGGTGGAGGTGGTAAGCTTCCCTCTCCACTCCTCTATCATTTGATGAGTAACATAGCACTGTTTTGTAGTGCTTTTTCTTTCTTTACATAATTCTTCTTACCTCGTTCTTTTGGATGTCCGTGGCGGTGGAAACACCTAAATGAGGTTCTAACTGAGGCAGGCCCCTATATAGCCCCCCCAACATTTTCTCTGTTGTTGTGTGTAGGTGGACGTACTTTGTGGAGCTAGCTAGCGAATAGGCCCTTCTACAAGATCATCTTTGTCACCTTAGCTTTGGTATATCTATTTTATCACCTTCGTTTGTACTTATCATATTTTATAGTATTGTTTTGTTCCCTTAGAAGTTGTTAAGCTAGGTTGTTAGTAGTTTTGGCAAGTTTGACCTTGTCTCTACTATAATCTGACAATACAGACTACATCACACTTCTGAGACACCAGCGCGCCATGCTATCGTTCGAGGTCCACGCTGACGTCCTCAAGTAGAGAGCTTCCTGAGGCGCAGAGTTGGACTCAAAAACTAACTCGCCTAGCCCCACCTTAAAACCTGGGATTGATGAGTGGTTGTAGGATTCCATAATGCTCATCATTCTCATCCCCATATCCTAAACACCGCACTTAGTTGAGCTAAGTTAGGGCATCCTCTCGCATCTTGACCCTCCGTGACCTGGGATCTTACATGCGATGGTCCCCCTCTCTTACATTTTTGGTGAACCCGACGTGAACCAATGTTTGTTCATCTGTCGGTGTTAAGGCTTCCCTCGGTTGCTTTGAGATTGTTGTGTCCTCGAGTGTTGTGAAGGTTTATGAGCATCACAACCTAGTCCACAACTTCTGGGCATATCGTAAGGAGAAGTGTATGACACCTCCTGATGGATAGAATGAAGGTTTTGCTTGGTCTCTCTACTAGCCTTTTCTCTGGTCCCACCATTAGTTTGGCTGCGTAGGAGCAGGTGTTGGGGGGTGAGATGGGATTCACTGATGAAACCGATCATGTCCCCACTCCTCCTGTGTCCCCCACACCATCATCAGTGGATGAGCATGAGGCTGTTCAAATCCTGTTGAATATGTGTCCACCCTTACAAAAGGGTTGGGCAACCTTGAAAACCATTTGGTAAGAAATTCGAATATGGCTAGAGCCACTTGGGTTGTTAGCAAACTAAAACATATGATGGATAAAGATCAGATGGTCGTAGAGCTCCTAAGTAGTCTCTTCGGTATTGCCAAAGTGTGTGTTCCTTCGAACAACTCTAGATTCACACAAGAAGTCACCTTCTAAGAATGTGAGGGACAATCAAGAGTATCAATTCCTCCAATTTTTTTTAATATGGTTGATGTCATCCCTTCCATTACCATTCCATCAGTACCTAATCAACCGAAAACTATCAAGGTGAACAGAGTCCCCTTGGGCTTTAACTTCATCCCTTATGTCACCTCCGGTGGTGGAGGTCTTGGTGAAATGGGTGGTGGAGGCTTTGGTAGTGGCTTTGGATTTGATAGTGGAGGTGGTGCTGGTGGAAGTGGTTCTGACGGAGGGCATGGCGGTGGTTCTGGCAGAGGCCCTACTAGCAGCAGTTGCTCTAGTAGTGGCTTTGGTGGAAGTCATACTGGTGGTGGTTCTAGAGGTAGAATTGGTGGTGGCCCTGGAGGAGGTTCCTTTGGCCCTTTATCTTCTAATGAACCTATTCTAAACACTCTACTTTAGAATATGGGTAAGATGCAGAGTTAGTTAGCAAGCCTTTCCCAGGCCTCTGCCCAGCCCATTTTCCAGCCTTTCTTCCGACATAGTCCGATGTCAGTTGCCATCTTAAACACTCCCTTCCCTTAGGGAATGGAGATTCCAAAATTTGAGAATTTTGGTGGTAAGGGGGATCCACAGATGCACATGTCTGTATTTAATGCCCTCTACATCGACTTCTTCCATCATGACGCCTTGATGGCTAAACTATTTCCCTGATCTCTCAAGGACACAACACTTGAGTGGTACTATTCCTTTCCTGATAATTCTATTTTTTGATTTGACCAACTTGTTAATCAATTCCTTAGATAGTTCCAAGCAAACATCAGGCTGAAGATGACCTTTTTGGATCTCGTTCGATGTAAGCAAGGAGACAATGAAAAGATTAAACTGATTTTATAGTGCGTTATCAAGCGCTTCTTTCACAAATCTCATATCAGCTGGTCGATTATGACGTGCAGAAGGTGTTCATAAGGAACTTACAAAGGCCTTGGAAAGAGAAGTTTTCCCTTATGAAATACCCTTCTATTGTACATTTGTGTGTAGCCTTACGAGAGTACTAACAGACGGTTGCTCAGTTTGGGGGATCTTCCTCATGCTCCCATTTTGAAGGGAAATCCATTGTATCAATCTCTAGAAAGGGTAAGGCCGTTGCGAATGTAGTCGCCGCTGTCGATGACAATGGCCTCAAACGCAACCAAAAATTCACAAAGTTGTCTAAATCTTACACTTCCATCTTGCAAAAGTTGTTGAAGGATAAGATCATAACTCTGTCGATCCCTAAGCCTGTTAAGGAACTCTATCCTAATTGGTACGATGGGAGTGCTTACTGTCAGTACCATCGCATTAATAGACATGATACCAAATGTTGCATGTAGTTGCATCATGATATACAAGACCGCATCGAGGACGGTACCATTCATCTCGATGGGGACAAACAAAACACTAACAAATCAGTGGTGAAAGCTAACAGTGAATTACAAATATACATGGACCCGTTTCCATGACATTATACCAACATGGTTATCGATCCAACTGATTTTGTTCCTCAACCCGAGGCCTATGTAAACATGGTCACGATAACTTCTACTGTTCCACCCACACCCAGTTTGCCGGATATTACATTCACAACACAAGATCTACCCTTAAAGAACAAGCCTTCACCTCTTTACATTCCTGCTTGTGTCAATGCTAACATTGTGATGGGAGTCTTGATAGACCCCACGAGCTGTGTGAATGTTATTGTTACCTATTTTTTCACTTTACGCTCAATAGGTAGAGCTGAATGAAGTTCAACTATTATAGGTATAGGAAATTTTCAAATGTTGCTGATAAAGTGTTCATTGATCATCATTGAGATCATCTTACAAATGTGACATAAGCTTATTGTGCAAATGTTTAAAACAGAAAATTAAGAGAAATTTGCATAATGATATTTTTATTCATTTTGTGAAATGCTGAATCTCGCACAAGCTGCAAGAGTAACTGAGTTTGTTTCTAACAATCAAGAGATGAATACAAAATTTAAATGGACAGACTACACTGCTGAAAATAGCATAAGCGTAAAAAAGAAAAGCAATTCATCATTGCCTGTAATGATGAATCACTTCGTTGGTGCTTCTAGCCGTCGTGCCTCCAAGTAGTTGCAGCCTTGCTTCATCGCTCCGTGTACCTGCAAAATCATTAGGGAAATGGTATTAGAGTTATACTCTAAGCAATGGTGAATTACTTTCTGCCTTGCGCCTATGCTACAGACAGAAATGTAATTTGCATTAAACCAAGCATTCATCAGATAATTGAAAAAGATCAAGAGGAAAGACATAATTCAATGGAAGCTTTCAGCTTCTTATATTTTGCTGACATGTTTGTTTCAATGTGCAGGAACAGGTTTATCATATTTGAGTTCATTTTATCAGATATGTGGAGTAAAACGGGCTCTGACAAGGGTTGAGCCTGGCATATCAGGTTTTCAATTATAGAGCAAGAAAGGATTACTGTACTATAATATCAAATGATAAAAACAGTCTAAATCAGCATGACGGAACTGATTGAGCAATTATCTTTTGCTCACAAATCAAAGGAACAGTAAAGTAGCATGGCAGATAAACAAAGCATTCAGCATTTTGTTTTGTTTCTTACACCATCAAGTGCATGCACAGTCTACAGAAGACTCAAGATAACAGTTTAATTTCAACGTTATGAGAAGAATTTCCATGTTCAGCAATTACAATGTCAAGAACAATAACTTATGATAGCCACAATGAGTAACTGCACTCGACAGTGAAGGGTTTTTTTTTTTTTTGCAAGAAAGCAAATGACTG